>CM046441.1:51293317-51889863 GCA_025506515.1 Flaveria trinervia
AAGAAAGTCCATACAAATCTAGAGTAATCATCCACAATTACCAGACAGTATTTCTTCTTAGCCATACTCATCACTCTCACAGGACCAAAGAGATCCATGTGAAGAAGCTGTAAGCAGGCAGTGGACTTAGGTTCTTCTATGGAGGGAAAAGAAGCTTTGTGTTGTTTTCCTTTTAAACAAGCAGTGCAGTTATCTTCACATTTGAACTCTTCATAGGCAGTCCCCTTACTAAACCATGGTTTGTCAGCTGATTCATGTTTTTGAGATTAACATGACCCAGCCTTCTATGCCATAGAGTAGATTCTTGAGGGGAAGCCTTGGAAAATAGGCAAGGATGGCCTTTGAGATCTATCTTCTTGGAAAGATCTAAGGCATACACTCTTCCTGTCCTGTTGGCCTTCAGGAGAGTGTATTCATTCAACACCTTATCAATCAAACTTAGAACTTTGGATGACAGAATCCGACAGTTCTGACTGGTGAAAAGAGCAACATGGCCTTTGTCACACATTTGACTGACACTCATAGATTGTACTTGAGATTTTCCACATGGTTAACATCATCAAACTTTATTTCCCCATTGGAAACAAAGCCTTTGCCGATGATGTAACCCTTTGCATCATTGCAAAATGACACAAACCCCTTCCTTCCTTGAGAGTAGTCATTAAGAAGTGATCTGTTTCCTGTCATATGCTTGGATCCTCCACTGTCTACATACCAGATGCCTCTGTGGCATGTTGAAGAACCCTGCAAAACACAACAATTTAGTTAGATTTTGAGACCCAAACCTTTTTGGTTTTGGGCCTGTTCTCATCAATAGATGGTAAACTACCAGGTTTGTTGGAAACAACAGCCTGAGAGGAAGAAGATGGAGAAGAAGAGGAATCCTTTGGCTTGGACCTCCTTTTCTGTGGTTTCAACATAGGAAATCTAATTGGTTAACTCTTCCCAATAGATGTTGAACCATCATAACCAGCTGTGTTTGATTTTGTGATAAAGCTTTCAGCTCTCCAGTCATATTGGCATTGGAGTTTGATAAGTTCCTATGTTGCACCTTCTTCTTTTGAGCAATCTCAGCTGTTACTTGTTTAACCCCTTCCTTTTTGGATTTCTTTTTGGACTTAAGGGTTACAGGATTTGATGTTGCTAGTACAATGTGGCTTCAAACTCAGTTTTCATTTTAACCATTTTCTCTTTAATTTCCTCTTTATGTTTGAGTTTGGATCCTCTTTTGTACCAACATCATCTGTAAGATGATTGAACAAACCACATATTTCACATGGTTTCTTCTTCATCTTATGTTGATCATCAACTAAAGGGAATGAAACTACTAAAGAATTGTTCTTCAGCACTTGGAAGCACTATTTGCTTTCTTGACTTCCTCTTTAGTAGTCTTCAAACCCTTTCTACTAACAGATTCTTCTCTTCAGTGCTGACAGTAGTTGGAGTTTGAATATCAGGTGTTAAATCTTGCTCTCCAGTCCTTTCAGGACTTCCAGAAATAACTCCTGAGTTGATCAACTCTTTGATCATGTGAGTGTCAGTATTTGAACCATCAAGATCAGCTGATAGGTTCAACGAGGGAATAATACTAACTTCAACTTCTAATGGTGCTCTATAGAAAGTGAATCACATGATGAGGTGGATTGGTTATTGCTTTCTTCATTAGATTTCACTTCTGCTCTTGAAGCAAAATCTGTAGGAGGAGCAGTGTGATTATAACCAATACCAAACTTCACATTGGAAGCTGATTGCTTACTAAGAAGCATCTCAAAACCTTTGCATGATTGTACCCATCGATCACACTCTACTTGGGTGACTACAAGGGTTTCTTTGAGGTCTTTGTACTTTTCTAAAAGTACCTCTTCCCTAGCCTTATCATCAGTGATTTGGCATTTATGTTTATAAATCTCATCATTTTTCTCTTTAAGTGTAGACTCAAACTCAAATTTTATTTTGGAAATGATCTTTTCTAGCTCTATGTTCTTATTAATTAAAACTATATTTGCTTCTCTAATAAAGGCAAATGCTGCTATGCATGTTTCGGAACATAATTTGGCCTTAGCCTCAGAGGATACCTGTGATGAAGAGGCATTTGAGGATGATCCATCTGCAGACTCCAGAGCCATAAGTGTCAGATTCCCAAAAGGACTGTCACCACCATGTTGACCAGCACCTGTGAGTAGTTGTTCATGACCAGACATGTCATCTGGTAAACTGCTCCAGTCAACAACTCCAGGGGTGAAGAAGTTGTGTTGTTGGGGTTGAGGAGGTTGATGAGATTGAGATGGTTGAGGCTAAGGAAGAGCATGTGGTTGTTGAGCAATGGGTGCTTGAACTTGACTGGTTTGTGGCATGTAATAACAAGGTTAAGGATATGGCATTGGACCTTGAGGAACAAAATATGCAGGAGATTGTGGTTGAGAATTATGACCAGAATTGATAGGAAGTTGCCCTCTGTGTTGTTGACTATTGCCAGGGAAAGTCACAAAGGGTGTAGAAGAATTAGATCCAGATGATCTACATTCTCTAGCAAAGTGTCCAAGCCTGTGGCATTTGTGACACCTCAACTTACTCTTGTCAAAACCAACTTTGGTTTTGCCAGAGAGTCCTGGGAACTTTCTTCCAGTTCTTTTGTAGAACTTCTGAGATCTGATATTTATTAAGGCCATTTGGCTCAAAATATCCATCTCTTCTAAGTCATCATCAGCAATCCCCTTGAGATCATCCATGATGAAGCATAGATTGTCATTATTACACCCAGTAAACTGACTATCAACACTCACAAATGCAGAATCAGAAGTGTTTGAAGAGAAATCAATATGCTCATCATACTGGCATTCAGATGAAGTATATTCTGACTCATGACCAACCAAGGCAGTGTTTCCTGGTACAAAGTCATCAGTGAGCTTTCCAGATGATGACAGTTTTCGTTTCTGTTCTATCTCTCTCTCAAATGTGAGCAATTTCCCATGGAGTTGGGTGAGAGATAGTTTGTCCAAATTTGCACTGGAGCGTAGGACAATAGTATATGTGTCCCATCTCTCAAGCAGTGATCTGAGAAATCTATTATTCATCTGGCTATTGGTGTACTCATGTTTGACCATTTTTAATTCAGAGATCAAACAAGAGAACCGCTCAAACTGTTGAGTCAGTGTCTCACCCTTCCTATGAGAGAATGTCTCATATTGTTGGGCAAGGATTTCTCTATTATTTGCCAAGACCTCATCTGTTCCTCCAAATTGTTCTTTCAAGGCATTCCAGAGGTCATGGGTTGTTTCATAATGCATTAGCCCAGAATAGATTTCATTGGGCAGTGCCATGGCCAGAATTCCATGGGCTTTTGCATCAATTTCAAACAATTTCTTATCCTCATCTGAGTATTGCTCTCTCCTCTTCGGAACCATTTGATTGGTTTCTGGGTTACTCACCATAGGCTTGTGTGGACCATGTACCACTGATGTCCAACAACCTGAATTGTTAACAGACAGGTGATGGAGCATTCGTCGTTGCAATATGTTATACTCACTCCTAACCAGCATTGGAGGCTTGGTTGAGGAACCAGTATTGTGAGGATCAGTGGAAGGAGTAGTCATTTTTGAAAATTCAGACAAATTCAAGATAAGCAAAACAAATTTAGCTCAAAACCACTAAAAGCCTCAATTAAAATAGCCAAAAGCGACATAACTTCAACTCTCTA
The DNA here is from genome assembly GCA_025506515.1 of Flaveria trinervia. Classification (NCBI taxonomy): domain Eukaryota; kingdom Viridiplantae; phylum Streptophyta; class Magnoliopsida; order Asterales; family Asteraceae; genus Flaveria; species Flaveria trinervia. The sequence goes on from CM046441.1 coordinate 51,297,015, forward strand.
TAATAGATTCGTGCGAATTTGCTAGTTCGATCAAACTTAGAGCAAATGAGCAGTTTCAATGATCAATTGTTAGATCGATCAATGATTAACCTGCTCTAATACCATTTGATAGGATCTCAGCATCTAGTTTGATCGATTCGAATGATTTCAGCAGCGGAATAGAGTACCAACTGGCACAATTCGAGCAAGAATACCAAAGATATTGCAATGAACATAATTAGTTATAGAGAGAGAAAGTTTCTGCAAAAAGAATATTTCATTCAATCACACGCTTTCGTGGTGGCAAAAAGTGTCACACGTACAATCAGGTCAATCATCCCTTATATAGGAATGTCGTGCTGGAACATTCTTTATATAGGAGATGTGACGTCTGCTGATGTCACTTGATAGTGACATCTAACAGAATTATTTAAACAATTGAGACACAACTACTGAAGATGTCAAAACAGCTGACATCTTCTTACAAAAATACTAAGTGTTATTAGTTACTACAACTACTAAAAGGAAACTACTGAAACTACAACGACTGAAGAACAAGCTCTTCAGTCGTTTTACAAAACTACTGAAAGTAAAAACATAAAACTACTGATATCACAACTACTGAAGAAGTACTCTTCAGCTGTTGTGACAAACTACTGAAACTTCAATACTTGTGGACTCTTCAGCTGTTGTACTTCAGTACTTTGGTCTTCAGCTTCAGCACTTGTGTTCTTCAGCTGTGAGCTTCAGCACTTGTGTTCTTCAGCTGTTGAGCTTCAGCACTTGTGTTCTTCAACTGTTGAGCTTCAGCACTTTAGTTTTCAGCTGTTGAAGTCTTCAGTACTTGATCTTCAGCTGTTGAAGTCTTCAGCACTTGTCAAACTGCTGATGAAGCCTTCAGCAGTTGTTATGATATCATGTGGGACTTAGAGGTTTTCCGATCTTGGCTCATTGGTACTTTTGGTCCAACAAACTACCCCTGAACCAATGCAGCCAAAACCTCTAATTGATTTATTTTCCCACTTATTGTTGGCAGAATGGTGGTCTTTTTCCTTCTTGATCAGTTGAGAGGATGACCATATAAGCACTGGCCTGGGAATGGGTCTCTAATGATTTGGTTGGCAATGTATGGATGGGAGCTCTGTATTGGGGAATTGGACACTGAGCTGTTCCCCCATCCATGAGACTCACTTCCCAACTATGAGCTTGTAGGATTCCTTGGTGTAGGCCTCCAAAAATACAATTTGTTCCTCCATGGTGAGCTCCTCTGCCTCACCATCGAAGAATCCTTCAGGCCCATAGTACTCAGACAGGAATTTGACCTGTTTCCCACTTTTGAGTACCACTGTTGTTATCTGTCTGTAAGCAAATTCATCAGGATGATGACCTTCTAACAACAGTGGTAACTCATCCTTTCTGATCTCATTCAGCCTCTTATACACCAGCCCCTTCTTGATCATTCTGTTCTCTAACATCTTTTGTGGAGACATGTTTGAGGTATAGGCCTTTTTGAAATCTTTCAGGATTTCCCAGGGTGAAACTACAATGGCCAAGGAGATCACTTCATCTACAATCTTTTTGACTTGACCACTGTATCTCTGAGGGATGTTTTTCTTTTGTATTCTGTGAGCCACCCTAGGATCAGGCCAAATTCTTACTCTTTCTTTCACATACTGAAAAGTATGTCTAAGAGTATAGATCCTCTGAGCTTGTTTTTTCATATTAATGATTGAGGAAGTGGCTGCATAAGCTTTATCTACTCTCCTCAATAACTCTTCATCATGCAATCTGTGTTGTTGTTCTTCTTCTAATTTCACTTTGATTGCATCTCTTTGTTGCTCAGGAGTTATTGCAAGAGAGAGATCTTTGGCCTTAGGCAACTGCAGAACAACTGAGATCGGCAGCCTATCTTCTCCATCATCATTTTCTTCTTCTTCCATAAGCCTCAACACCCTTCTCTTCTTCTGCTTAGGTGCATCATCGGCTGTTGGTTTTGAGGGTAAGGGAGTTGGTTTTGTGGGTTGTGGTTGTGGTTGTTTTGGAGAGGGAATGTTGACAGGCTGAGTCAGCATTTTGGAGGTGAGTATGGGTTCTGAGTGTTTGGCTAGCTCAGTCCTGCTCCCTGCTCCTGCTTCATTCAAAGCTTCGACTACTAAACCCTTAGTGTATGCTTCAGACGAACAGATCTTGGAGGTTATGGCCAAGATACTGTCCTTGGTCCATGATTTTACTTCGATCAATGATCTCCCAAGGTATTTGCTAATAAATCTGATCATGATCTCAAGTCTCTCTCTATCCATAGTGATGTAGCTGGCCCATCTTTGTTGGATCTCTTCGATCTCTAATCTTCTTATTTCAGAATCCAGCTTTTCAGTGTCGAAACCTTGCCTAAACAGCTGATCAATGATATTGTCCATTGATCTGGTGTGTTCAGCATCAGCCTCTTTAACCATTTCGTTCAAGTTCTTCTCTTTCTCAGCACTCTTCTTTTCTTGTATGTGACATGAAAATCTTTTTGACTTTCATGTGCTTTTTCAATTTCAGCTCCCTTCTCAATCACGTTCGCCTTCTCTTTTTCGGCCTCATACACACAATCCTTCTCTTTTTCCACCTCTTTATCCTTCAATTTCAGCTCCCTTCTCAATCACATTCACCTACTTATAGTGTTCAGAAGGATTGCATGTGGTGGCGACACTACTTTGTAACCCAAACCTTCCCTATTATTTTATTCTTTCACTAAGTTTTGAAATATGTGTTAAGAACTAGCGAAACTATGCAGTTTTTGTTTTAAGGAATCAACTTCGACTTCCAAAACTGCTTTTTCTTTCTTTGTTTCTTCCAAAGAATTTAAATAAAACTTTATGTCATTGTCCTAATTTAAAGCAACAACCTCGGTTTCCCTTGGTTGTTTTACCAAAAGTTCTATTTTTTCTTTGTAACTGCACTCATTTTGTTTTAAAATATGATTTGCCTTAGTGCAGAGTTGTAAATCATTTACTAAATTTTCATTGTGTTCTAATAACCATGGAAATTTTGTTTTAATGCTATCCCTAAATTTGTCACATTCAGAACAAGCATGTTTATCAAATAGTTGGTCGTTAGAACTTACCTGTGAGGAATCATACGAGTTAGCCATCAACGTCGTTTCAGACTCTTTGTTTACCGGAGATTCTGAGTTTGTTGCTCTGAGCTCCTCCTCAACCAGGTGATTTATCATAGTCACAACTTCTTCGGTATCTGACATCTTTTGCTCAGCTGTGATTTCACCTTCACTGGCAGATCCATCACCCAATGCCTCAACACAGGCAATGTTTGATTCACCCGGAGACATAAATCAGAAGGACCAATCTTGCCCTTCATAACCTTGAGCAGTCAAGGCCTTTGTCTCTTTGCTTGAAGGTGTTCCAATTGTGTCCCTGTCTTGACGGTTCAAGTAAGAAATGGATTTCCATTATCTGTTTTCTTAGAATTTACACATTCACGTTTAAAATGACCTTTTTCACCACAGTTAAAGCATGTGACTTTGGTTTTGTCAAAACCAAAAGCCGTATCTTTGGTGGCTACTAGATTCTGCCTCGTCTTTTTCACAAACTTTTTTGCCCTTCTAACAGCACTTGCCAATGCCCACATGATGTCCATTCTTTCTAGCTCGTTTTCATCAACTTGCTCATAATCTTTATCTGCAAGATGACAATTTCCAATCTTCCCGGCAACTAAACCATCATAGGATGGTACCACTGCTGCTAGAAGATCCATATGCTCCTTAGCCACTTCCACTGTGATATTACCAAGATTCTCGGTCTTTAACTTCATTGTGTTTGCTTCAGGAACTATATATTGTGTAGCAGATGACCCTGATGTTTCTGTTCCTGAGGTGCTGGTTTGGGAAGGAGTAGATGAACTAGACATGAAAGCTGTTTGCAACAGTGCTCCTTAAACAACTGGTGTTGAAACTGAGTTGTAGAGTGAAGGATTCTGAACATAGGATCCTTTCCCAAACTTGTATTTCATTCTCAGTTCTTCCTCTCTTAACTTTAGGATGAAGTCATTTATGTCTAACGTCACAAGAATGTCCTTCTGTCTAAGGTTAGACACAAATGAATCCCATTTATTCGGCAAACCATCTGCAAAGCTTGAAACTTTATCTTCCATAGACGTTGTTACACCATGAGTGTGCAACTCACTCATCAGATGGTAGACCCTGTCAATAATGTCATCCAAGCTTTCATTCCCTATCGAGGAGAAATTATCAAACTCCTTCTTGAGAGCTTTAGCCTTTAGTGCTTTGAGTGTTGCATTTCCATCATATCTCTTCTCCAATGCTTCCTATAACTTTTTCACCTGCTTGTTCTTAGAGAACTGATGAAAGATGTCTTTCTGTATTGACTGATTCAATAGAGCATATACTTTCTTCTCAGCATTGAATAGGATCTTCTGTGCTTCACTCATTCCTCCCATTGTTAACTTGACTCCATTTGCACTGACTGGTACCATGTAACCAGTCTTAATGGATGTCCAAAGATTGGGATCAACTCCATTTAGATAGATCTCGAATCGATGTTTCCACTGTGGATAGTCATCTAACATTATCAGCTTCGGCGGTTTATTATGATTACCAATCTCATTCCCCAAAAGTAGAAGGTTATGGATGCGAGAGTCCTTTCCAGCAGTAAAGACAGTAAATTGATCTTCCATTGCTATAAACTTTGAACTTTTAGAATAGGACTGTTTCACTTATGCGAATGGACTATGAGTATGAGCCACTAGTGCGAATGAAGGGTGCAAATGAATTCAATCGTGCGATTGGATTCAGTCATGTGTATGAACAAGACGATTGGAATCAAGTGACTGGAGTTGTTCAGTCATGCGAATGAGGGATGCAATTGAGTTCAGTCATGCGAATGCAGTATACGTGTGAGTTTAGTCGTGCGACTGGACCAATCGTGCGACTGAAAGCTGTTGTTTTTGTAAAATCGAAGATTTTGACACTTAGACACAAAAACACTATTTTCCCAGAAACCCTAGTCTGTCGTATGATGAAAAACACAACTTTTATGCATGCAAACGTCAAAAAGACCTTTAGAACCAACGTGGTGACTCCTTTGAATTAAAACGTGAGTTTTAACACCAAAACTAATCGAATCCATGCAAAATCAATATCCAAAGCTCTGATACCACTTGTCAGGAGCGTGTACGTATGGAATACTAACTGTTATGCATGAAACCAGATCAAATAGTGCAAAATCCTATTGATTGGTGATCCAATCAGTGAGAACGTTAACCCGGTTGATATAAGAATGAACTAAACGTTAACCCGGTTGATATAAGAATGAACTAAACGTTAAGAACGAGTACAAATCGATCAAGAATGGACTTTGAAGTTAGATTGGCTATCTTGGACGTTCTGGACGGCTAGGGTTCGATAAATTATGACGTTTTCGAATTGTTATGGTTTTCCACGAATTAAGTGGTGTTTATAGGTTTGAAGTTTCTATTCGTACGACTGAACCATTAACATGGTTTAGTCGTGCGACTTAATCATGCGATTGAGTCATACGCACGTCTGAAGGTTTAGTCGTGCGACTGGGTCATACGCATGACTGAAGGTTCAGTCGTGCGACTGAGTCAATCTTATGTCTCAATCATATGACTGATCCAGTCTCCTGGTTCAGTTGTGTGACTAGTCCATAAGCATTGTTAGGATCGTGTATTGAATGAAATACTAATTGATATACGTGTATACCGAATCAAATAGTTCGGAATCCTATTTGATTGGTGATCCAATCAGTGAGAACACACGTAGAAACAATTATGGATTGAATCTAAATGCTAAGAATGATTGGGAATCGATCTAGTGCGATCTATGAACTTGGAACAGGTTGTTAGAGGTCTCTGGATGGCTAGGATACGATTTAGTACGTAGGTATTCGAAGTGTTATGTTTTTCCATGATTTAAGTGGTATTTATAGGTTAGGGTTTCTCATTTGGTTGACTGAACCATTTGCATAGTTCAGTCATGCAATTGAGTCATGCGGTTGATCCATTCGTAGGATTGAGTGTTCAGTCATGCGACTGAGTCAATCTCATGTTACAATCATGCGACTGATCCAGTCTCCTGGTTCAGTCATGCGACTGGTTCATTAGCATGAAGTTGTTCATGCGTATTGTCCATTAGCATGGGCCAATCGCATGAGAACTTCATATGATTTAGTTTGAATATGTTTCACAATCATTATTTGACTTAGTTTTATTCAAACAACCACAAACCTATATAGTTAGTTCAATATAAGCGTTATTACATACCAAGCAATGAAATATTCAACAATATAAGCACAACCACACATTGTATTTCATTAATTACCCATTCAATTACATATGTGTAAGACAATAAAGACATTTTACATTAAGTTCAGAAACTAGGTACACATATATCTACAAACTCCCCCTTGGACCTAGTTTCATCTATTGCCTTACATTCTTCATAAGCTCCTCATACTTCTTGTACTTCTCTTCTCTTGTGACTCTTACATGTATTTCAAAAGCAAAGCAGAATCGTATCATATTATAGAATTGGAGAGCTTGTACAATATCCAGTGAGTCATAAAACAGTGGCCACTTGTATAAGGTGTAAACATCGTCGGATGACAAGTTAGTGAGCCACATGGGTCAAACACCCTGATAGTTTCCATAATACCATTCTGTTCAAAACTATGACTGCCTCTCCTATTCTACAATCATAATACCACCATTTGAAGTGTGGAGTGAAGTCCTATGGCATTTCCCGTAGAGGAATTCTAGACATCGTGCGTAGAGGACTCCACTTCAGCACTATTTTCGGTTTCCCAGTTATGGCATCAACTTCAGATCTCCTGATATACCTCGTTGGTTGTTGAGGCTTGAAGTTGACCCACCAGGTGTGGTACTCTCTCGTTAACGCTGCATCAAACCAGCCTAACATCTTATGAGGGTCAGCATATAGCAACTTTAATTTTACTAACTGGTTAAGCTCAAAACCTAGAAGAGTCTTCAGATCTTGTGGGAATCTAAAGTACTCGATCCCATTCTCTCTTTAATAGAATGGATGTTAAGATCTTCAAAATACGCCCACGATATAATTTTGACTGACACCTTGTGATGCTTCTTCACTTTATAGAGTTTGGTGTAGACATTTGACTTTAGAGCACTATGCTGGGCTCTAACTTCTGCAAAACACGCTGCCCATTCAGCCTTTCTGATATTGACATCGACGTTTGACGCTTAGGCGTTGTCTTCCTTCTTTTCCGACTCTTGCTCCATTTTATCCAGAGTTTCAAAAGTTTCACTAACAAGGGAGTCACCCAGATTAGGGACTACATTTCCCTCCTTGTCAGCATACTCTGGATAATGTTGAGCAGTGTCATCTTCAATCTCGATTTCATCGACATCATTAAGCTCATCGTCATTGTCAATGTCCACCATAGGAGCATCCTTCACTATCTCATCGGGATTCAGTCCGAACATCTCAGCAAGTTGCTCATTAGTAAGGTCATGGATTATTTCTCCTTCTTCAGAAGTGTAACTCACAGACCTCCTGACTATCCCTTGCAGATCAAGTGTCATTGTGAGTTGAGACTTGATCTATTGAAGGGGAGAAATGTCATATTCATCCTGCTGAGATGTGTGATCTGCTTGATTTAAACATATAAAAACATCATACATCAGTCAATAATCAAAATAGAAGCACATTAAGAAAATATAAACATTATGTACATTAATTTGATGCAATTCAAATATACATGATTTTAAATAACATAAATAACTAGGCATTACTCTTGTCTTGAATCATGTGTTCCTCTACTGACGGGGCTGATGTAGAGGCACCTTTGTCTTGAGCTTTCTTGGTCCTCCTTTCACTTGCTGATGTGGCACCCATAGCAGATGTACCTCCTTCTCCTTCATTATCATCATCACCTGCATTAATATCATCACCTCCCTCTGTATCTTCACCTTGATCATCACCATCATCATCTTCATCATCACTGTCATCATAATCACCATCATCTCCATCCCTTATCTTGAGTGGCTCATCCTTTGAGCCTTGAGCTTTAGCATGATGGTCTTGTTAGTAGCCTCCAACTCCTCTATCCTCTTTGCTGAGTGGACATTTTGCTCCTGGAGTTAGGACATCTCAAGGCTCTGAGCACCATCTACTATGCCTGCTGCTCTATCAGCTACGCCTACGGAGATATCTGCTGAGATTGTGCAGCAGTAAGCTCTACTAGCTGACGAATCTGGGTAGTCTTCTCGTCATCGGCTGCCAACAGCTTCAGCACCATGCGGTTCAGTGCTGAGAGCTGTTCCTCTACCCCGTTGGGGGGTAGAGCTGATCCTGATGGAAATTAGGGGTATGATGATGGTCCTGCTGGGTGCTAGAGGTGGTGGTGGTGGCAGTGGTGAAGATTGGTTTTATAGATGTGGGTGGTGGTGGATGAGCTCTAGTGATGGTGGATGGGATGTGGGTAATTGGTGGAGTGGGTGTGGTAGTGGTGTGTGAGGTAGTAGAGGTGGTGGTAGGTGGTGTGGTAGCAGTGGTGGTGGTAGTAGTGGAAGGTGTGGCTGAGGTAGTGGTTGTGGTGGTAGATGAGGTCAAGTTGAACTTCAATCTCTTCCCCTTCTTGCCATGGGGTTGTGCCATCTCTTCTTCCTTGAGCCTCTAGGCACAGAGGCTCCCCCTTGGCTACTGGGCGGGTCTAGGGCATATGTCGGATCTAAATCAGCAGCAGCATCCCGGACTCCCCTGGGAGTCCACCAACCGCCCTCAACCCTCTCTCTATGGCAACCACCCGGCTGCCCACAGTCCTCGTGAGAGGCTCTTCATCACTCTCTGCCTCCTCATCTGGAGGACAAAAGTCCTAGTGAAAGCTGGCAGTAGTGGCATCAGTAAGAGGTGGAGATGTAACATGAGTAGTGGGACCCCTAGTAGGAGCGGGCCCAGATTCTCCGCTAGTGTCACCGTCATCGTCGGAGTCATCAGATGGAAGAGCAATTTGCTCAACATCTGAGTCACTCTCCTCATGGCACCACCTTCGCCTACCTGGCACCACATAATTAGCCTTGGCCAGAGGCCTGAAGAGTCTCTTCACAGGGGGCTTGACTTGCTTCCCCCTGTAGACCTTCATGCGGCCCAAGGTCATGTCATCCCTAATCTCCAACGATACAACATCGTGGCTCTCCTTGGGCAAGGTTGGCAGCTTCACATTGATGATCATCTGCAAGAATCTGGGGTACATGCATAATTCCTCCTTGCCCTTTGCCTCTAGGTTCTCTATCAGATAGGCAAAAATCATACTGGAGAAACTGAAGGGATGGTTGAGTACCAGTGCCAAGTAGGCATTCTGGATCTGGTCTGAGAGGTCATCAAAACCACCCCTCCTCGACGCCAAGCCCTTTAGTATCACATGCGCCAAGTACTTAAACTGGGGACACAGGTTGCTTTTGTTTAGCACACCTGCGTTTATGTCCCCAGCGTACTTCATCCTGAGGAAGCACCCTCTAACCGTCAGAGGGTGTAGCCTGGTCGGGTGATCTGCATCGTCGCCCAGATCAAGTACTCGACAAATATCAGCTACAGTCACCTCGATATCATGCCCAAAAATGGAACTCCGAATGTTGTAGGGCTCTTGTGAACGATCAACTGATGCCCCCTCCCAAAAGGCCTGCTGTATAGACCGATAGGGAGTGCATGGTGTGGAAATAGCTCTATGAATTCGGGATCTCTTGTGGAATGCAATGATCCTCGCAAACTCGGCACCATTCTGAGTTGTGGCATCCAAATGGGCACAAATGTTATGCTTCGGATTGATGGACCACCTGTCAGCCAAAGATCTGTAATACAAGACACAGACTTTAGATCACCACACAACATAAATCATTTCAAGTTAACCTGTTTGAAATCAGTCTGGTTCAATCATGTGATTGAATCACACGACTGGGTTCATTCGTTTGATCTAACATGCGATTGAATACAGTCGGGTGACTGAACATGCGACTGAGTTCAATCGGGTGACTGAACCTGCGACTGAGTTCAATCGAGTGACTGAACCTGGGATTGGTTCAGTCGGCCAACTGAGCTCATTCATGTCTCTCATTCCACTTACTGTGTCATTCGACCAGCTCAGTCGGGCGATTGAAGTTCATCCTGGTGTCCAGTTGCATGACCCACTATCGTTCAACTGAAATTCGAATTTGGACCAAATCTTAAAATTAGACGTCGTGTTTTGGTTCATTAGACTCGCAATCACTCTACTAATAACCTAATAACCTTGTTTTTAACATTTTACTTAGTTTAGCTAGGTTATTCGTCCAATAACAGTTTCGGTTCTTGTAAGGGACGAAATTCATAAATTAGGGCTCAAATCAACTAAACTTGGTTAGATAGTGCCACATTGTACCTGTTATAACAAGTAGAGATCGTTAGAATATCAAAATTAGGTATCAAATTCGGTCAGACAAAATTTTGGCAGAGTAACGGTACAGAATGCGATTTAGGGCGAATGAGGGGTGATGGGTTTATGCGATCGACTATGGCCCTATTTATACTGAATCTGATTTCAATCGGGCGACTGGACCCATTCGCTCTGTTCATTCGGGCGATTGGACCTCAGTCATGCAATGGTTCAGTTGATCATATTCAGTCGGCCAACTGGATTTCAGTCGGGCGACTGACTCATTCGCACAGCTCCATTCGGGCGACTGGCTCAATCTAATATGCCTTTCGAGTGAATGGTTCATACTCATGCTCCATTCGGCTATCTAGGGCATGAGAATGGTCCATTCATACGATTGGATCATACTCATGATTTTGACTTTATGACCATTGCACACTTAATCCGTTTTAACTTTTGATTAAATGTTATGAGCATTCGATCATCTCAGACATGATCATTTTAACTTAAAAAACTTTTGATCACCTTAGACGTGATCCTTTTAAAACAATTTGTCACCTTAGATGTGACTTATTTTACATTTGAAAACTTGTGTGGTCACCTCAGACGTGACCTTTTTAGGTAGATTAAATCCCCGATTGAGTTCCATGGCATAGTCCGATGTTTAGCAAACTAAATTGACGAAATTTAAACAAAATAAAAGAACTAGTAACCGAAATACAAAACTATACTTTTTTTGTGGTTTTGTGTGAGGTGTGAATCCTAAGATGGAACTCTAAAATATTCATTTCCTGAAAGGGCAGCTTCAATTCATTTTGATCATAAGTGGGCCGATTTAGTTTGGAATCATACAGGTAAGTCAAATCATTCGGGACATGTTATGAAAACTTTTTGATGCTCTGTTCTTGTTTTCCATCTAGAGTTGTTAGCAAGTTTAGGAAATCATACAAGTACTATTAGATCCCCACATTGATTTGGACTTTCAAGAATTTGTAGCCACGATGATTGTCGGTATGCCTGTCCTCTTAAATCCATACACAGACTTTTGACACAGATTAGTGATAGTTTAAGGTTTGATTATTTCAACAAGCATTTGTGGATCCCACACTTATCTGGTAATCAACATTCCTTAGGAGATTTTTAAGCGGTCTCAGGGTAGTATTCAAGAAGAAACTATTCTTAGAGCTTTTAAAGAGAAGCCAAGCCTCAGGTCAGTGCCACCGTACAGCAGAGACGCGGCAAACAACAATGAATTTTAAAATATCTAGGTTATGCTTATCCTCAGGTTAGTGCCACTGCATGGCAGAGAGGCATATAACCTATCTTCTTGTTTGAGAAATTTTATTCTTTTGCACAGATCTCACCAACAACATATGTTGTTAGTTTGATTGCTTTTGCAATTTTTTCATCACTTGCTTTTGCTCATACTTTGGTCATGCGCACATATTTGTGGCGTTTATTCTGATCGTCATCCCTTATTGAAATTTTGTTGATTGTGTTAACCAGGGATAAGATGATAACCCACAGCTTGTCGAACAACTTAGTTAATCTTGAGATCACCAACAACGTCTAATAATCTATTGTGTTGAATCTACCGACATATCATTAGTGGTCTAGCAACCTCTAGGTCTACTTTCTTTGTGTTATCTTGATAGCAGCTAGTTTTACTATCATTTTTCCTTTTATATTACTCAGACTACACAGACTTATACTTTGAACTTCTCATCTTATTTAATTAACCTTTTAAAGTCCCAAGTGGTTTGTTCATGTATACTATCATTTTCCAAAATACTAATCAGTATCGCAAATACGATCTAAAGCTTACCTCACCTCCTCCCTCGTTTATATATATATATATATATATATATATATATATATTATATTATATATATATATATAATGTTACTTCCTAAACCTATTCTCCCCCTAAAATTTTATAACTGTAAACGATTTGCATTTTTAGGATTTTACTAGGCAAAGAAATAACATTAATTTAATTAACTACTTAAATAAATTAGATAAATAAAGAAAATGAAAATTAAAAGAAAAATGGACTATACGTATCGGACTACACATGGTCATCTTCAGGAATTACATCACTTTTCTTTTTAACGTCGTTGACCTCTAACAAATATAGAAAATGTGGTTTATCAAAAGCCTTTGTATAGATGTCAGCGTGTTGAAAATCAGTGATATTTTATTCCGATGTGTTTGGTCTTAGGATGTTGGACCGGATTTTTAGTTACTGCAATTGCAGTAGAGTTATCAACAAAAATAGGAGTAGAAGAGAAATTCAAACCATAGTCTCGCATTTGTTGTTGAATCCATATGATTTGTGAATGGAAACTTGCAGCAGCAACGTATTCGGCTCCGCAGGTTGACAAAGCAACCGAGGTCTGCTTCTTAAACTACCAGGTCACTAATCTCCTCTGAATGAATTGACATCCTACTAATGTAGACTTGTAGTTCATCTTGCAGCTGTCGTAATCCGAGTCGCTATACGCCATAAGCTCGAAGTCATCATCATGAGGATACCACAACCCTAGTGTTGGTCTACCCTTCAGATAATGGAAGATCCTTTTGACCCCTATCAGATGGTTAACTTTTGGCTTTGCCTGATATCTTGAACATAGACATGTAGCATACATGATATCAGGTCTTGAGGTAGTGAGGTACATTAGAGATCCAATCATTCCTTGATACATGGTGGCATCTACCAGATCACCATTCTCGTCGGGTGCTACATCATGGTTTGTAGCAAGTGGAGTCTCAGCTGTGGAAGCATTCTCCATGTCAAACCGAGTGAGAATATCTCCTACATACTGGTCTCATGTAGAAAAATTCCTTAGGTGTCTGATCCACCTGTAACCCGAGAAAGAACTTCATCACTCCTATGGCACTCATTTCAAATTAGCCTTCATTACTGCTTCAAACTCTTTAAATAATTCTTCGTTCTTGAAACCAAAGATTATGTCATCTAAATAAATTTGGACCTGCAGTAAGTCACCATCCTTTTCTTTGATGAACAGTGTGCAGTCAATAACACCTCTGCGAAACCCATGTTTCACAAGGTGAGTGGAGAATTCTCATACCAGGCTCTTGGAGCTTGATGAAGCCGGTATAAAGCCTTGTTGAGTTTGTAAACTCTGTCCTGATGATATGGATCCTCAAATCCCTCGGGTTGACTGACGTACACTGTGTCTTGGATTTCACCATGAAGGAATGCACTCTTCACATCCAGTTGATAAACTTTAATCTTCATATACGATGCATAGGCAAGGAAGATGCGGATGGCTTCCATTCTTGCCACAGGTGCAAACACTTCATTGTAATCTATTCCCTCAACTTGTTAAAATCCTTGAACTACAAGTCGAGTCTTGTTCCCGATGATGATACCTTGGTCATCTTTCTTACATTTCAAGACCCATTTGGTGCCAATGACCTTAGCACCTTTAGGTCTATCTACTAGTGTCCATACACCTAACATCTTGAACTGAAGAAGTTCTTCTTGCATGGAACTGACCCATGCCTCATCATTTAGGGCTTCACTCACGTATTTTGGCTTGGACTGCGACACAAAACAACGATAAAGCACCATCATGAAGGTACCCTTTTTCCATTACTAAGGCGTAATCAGCTAAATAGAACTGATTTCTTGTCTGAACTCCTGATCTTACTACCCAATGACATTGTCCAGAGGATGATAGACGTTTAGGCGTGATCCAGGAATGGTGGGAACAACTACCTCATGATCAAGATTATGAACATTTGGTTTAGTATCTAAGGCAGTAGGGGTGTGAGGTTCCGAAGACTCAAAGGCATCAATGGCAGATGCTTGTGGACTTGCAGTAGGAGGAACCTGTTGTTCCTGAGTGTCCTGATTATTCTCCATGGCTTCATCATCAGAGGAAGAGTCACTTGCCTCGAGTGCTCCCCCTGAGTTGGTAAATGAATCACCTTATGAGCCAGATGATGTAGATTCCTAAGATGGTGTGTTTAGAACATCATACATCATCTTTGCTGCTAACTCATCATCAAACGTGGAGAGAGAGATGTTGAAGGACTTGAAGAATCCATCATAATCGAAAAAGAAGGCGGGTCCTTTTCCAGCAGGTGGTGTGGTGTATCTCTGAACGTCCACGTTACACCACAGTTCTACTTGACCCGACAAGTTGTTGTAAACTCTCTTGTTCGGTATGTTTTATCCTAGAAAGATACCTTCTTCAGCCTTCTTGCTGAATTTTCCCTTTGAGTCTTCTTCAGTAGGGTGCATAGTGCGCCAAACGGCTCGAGATACTCTAGAGTAGGTTTACGTCGTTGTAGTAACTCGTAACACGTCTTGCCATGATTAGGTTCCGAAGACTCAGAGACATCAATGGCAGATGCTTGTAGACTTGTAGTAGGAGGAACCTATTATTCCTGAGTGTCCTGATTATTCTCCACGGCTTCATCATCAGAGGAAGAGTCACTTGCCTCAAGTGCTCCCCCTGAGTTGGTAAATGAATCACCTTGTGAGCCAGATGATGTAGATTCCTGAGATGGTGTGTTAGAACATCATACATCATCTTTGCTGCTAACTCATCATCAGAAGTGGAGAGAGGGATGTTGAAGGACTTGAAGAATCCACAATAGTCAAAAAAGAAGGCGGGTCCTTTTCCAATAGGTGGTGTGGTGTATCTCTGAACGTCCGCGTACACCACATTTCTACTTGACCCGTCGAGTTGTTGTAAACTCTCTTGTTCGGTATGTTGTATCCTAGAAAGATACCTTCTTCAGCCTTCTCGCTGAATTTTCCCTCTTAAGTCTTCTTCAGTAGAGTGCACGGTGCGCCAAACAGCTCGAGAAACTCTAGATTAGGTTTATGTCGTTGTAGTAACTCGTAACACGTGTTTCCATGGTGTTTAACTACCAGAACTCAATTTAACGTGTAACATACATTTGCAACTGCCTCATTCCATAATTGGATAGGCAGTTTCGAGTCTGCTATCATAGTCCATGCAGTCTCTATCAAGCTCTGATTCTTTCTTTCAGCAACGCCGTTCATCTGAGGAGTGTAGGCAGAAGTGAACTGATGCATAATTCCCTTTTCCTTGCAGTATGCCTCCATCCATTGGTTCTTGAACTCGGTTCCATTGTCTGAGCGTACTTGTCGTACTTTAGCTTGTATAGGGACTCCAGTGTAGTTACTAATTTCTTAAATGACTCAAATGTTTCTGATTTAGATTTCAGAAACATTACCAAAGAAAATCTTGAGTAGTCATCATTACCACATAGCAGTACAAGTCGCCTGCAATGCTTCTTGTACTGACTGGACCAAACAGATCCATGTGAAGAAGTTCAAGAGGAAGTTTGATGGAATGAACTTTCTTTTCCTTATGAGACTTTTTCATCTGTTTGCCCTTCTTGCATGCAACACAGAAATCAGGAAGTTGGAAGTTTTTCACATTAACTACTCTCACGAGATCATTCTAGATCAAGTGATTCATCTTCCGTGGATTAATGTGTCCCATTCTCCTATGCCAGAAATGGAATCCTTCTTAGTAGCTTTTGACAAGAAACATTGAACTTCATGATCCACTGTGGAGGCCTTTGATAGATCCAAGACATAAAGGTCATTATTTCTTGAGGCAGACATTAAGACTTGATCCTCCGAGATCACGAAGTCCTTTTTTAGGACAGAGCACTTCATGTTGTCAAATACTACCTTAAAACCTTTATCACAAATTTGGGATACGAAAAGCAGGTTATTCTGAAGTTGTTGAACATAGTTTACCCTGTCGAACTTCGCTTTCTGATTTCCTACTTCCCCTTGAGCTATGATATACCCTCCTTTGTTTCCAGCAAATGAATCATGGCCTCCTTTTATTTGTTTGACATTTGATAAGAGAGCCATGTTCCCTGTCATGTGCCAAGATGCTCCGCTATCTATAATCCACGTGTTGGTTTCAGCACTATAGCGAACACCCTGCACATTCAATTGAAAACATTAGTTCAGGTCAGGGACCCAAGTCTTTACTGGCTTGGGTGTCCCAGAGGCATCACACATCATAAATGTAACCGATTGACCTTTAGAGAGTGAGGGAAGCTCAATTATCTTCTTGTTCTCATTATCAGACATTGATGTTGATTTTTCTTTCCATAAGCCCGCCTTGTGTAAGGCCTGTTTATGATAAACAGACAACTGGCTAATGGATTGAACTTTAGGTTCACTAGCCCTTCTAGGTGGAGTCACTGAGTTCCTCTTAGAACAACTAGGTTTCGGGTCCTGAAGTTCAACTTTCCTCCTTGGTGTCTAGTAGTAAGGACATTTAGACGCAATGTCTCCATACTCTCCATATTTGTAGCATAATCTGCCTTAGACTTTTCGATTTAACTATTTGTGTGGAGAAGTTTTTGACACACGTGTGACAGTAACCTTTTTGGGTTGACACTCTTCTTGTTTAGATGTTTTATCTTGTTTAACAAACTTAATTGTTTTAACATTTTTAACATCTTTTACATTTTGCTTACCTGGACTTAGACATGAAGAACGTGGGTGGTTAACATGTTTGGTCCTTTTGGGTTAGAATTAGACTTGATTGACCTAGACTTTATATTAACCTTTTCCAATTGTTTGTCCAGATTGACACAAGGCATTTTACCTTGTGTTTTTGAAGTGGCCTCCTCTAGTTTAGTGCCAGATTCATTTGATTGACATATGGAATCTGGATCACTTATAAAAGGAGTGGACACCACATGATCCTGATTGGATTGTTATTGATTGGTTTACATTTTGCGTTCATTAAGATCTCATATGATGGTGGAACCACTTTATAACCCAATCCCTCCCCATTGTTTCGCTCTCTCACTATGTTTTGAATAATATGAGATGAACTTGTCCAACTATGCAGTTTTTGCTTTAATGAATTAACTTCTACTTCTAAAACTGCCTTTTGTTTCTTAGTGTCTTCTAGGGAGTTAAGATAGAACTTAATGTCATTTGATTGGTTAAAAGCTACAACTTTGGTTTCCCTTCAACAGTTCTATCTTTTCTTTATAACTGTGATCATTTTGTTTAAGAATTCTATTAGCTTCAGTGCACAGTTGCAAGTCCTTACTAAGCTATCATTATGATCTAATAACCTAGCAAATTTTGAATCAATGCTTTCCCAAAATTATTGCAATCAGAACAAGCATGATTATTGAAAAGTTGGTCAGTAGTACTTACCTGAGAGGGTTCTAATGAATCAACAATCAAAGTAGAGTCTGGTGTTTCTGATTCTGGTGATTCTAACGTTGTTGTAGATTTCCCTTTTGTAGGCATGTAGTTGACCATCGTTGTAGTCTCTTCGGTGCTTGACATCGTGAGTTCCACTGCAATATCTCCTTCACTAGCTAAATCTTCATCTAAATCTTCAACGCTAGCGATGTTGGATTCTCCCGGTGAAATAAATCGAAAGCTCCAGTCACGTCCTTCATATCATGACTAGTCAAGGCTTTAGGATCCTTACTTGACGAAGTAGGACTGCTAGTTGGTTTATCCTGATGATTGAAGGATGAGAATGAATTCCTGTTTCCAGTTTTCTTGGGCTTCACACACTCACGTTTGAAGTGCCCCTTTTCGCCACAGTTGAAACAGGTCACCTTGGTCTTGTCGAAACCAAAGGTAGTGTCCTTACTTGCAACCAAGTTCTGTCGGTTTTCTTGACAAACTTCTTAGCTCTCCGAACAGCACTTGCTAAGGCCCACATTATATCCATCCTCTCCAGCTCTATCTCGTCCACCTGCTCGTAGTCCTCATCAGCGAGATGACAATTCCCTATTTTCCTAGCAATTAGTCCATCATAGGAGTGGACTACAGCTGCTAAGAGATCCATGTGCTCTCTTGCTACTTCTCCTGTCACATTACCAAAATTCTCGGTCTTCAGTTTTGTAGCATTAGCTTCAGGTGCAATGTATTGGGTACCAGACGAACCTGACGTTTCTGACCCTAAAGTAAAGGTTTGAGAGGGACCAACTGAAGTTGACACAAAAGCCATCTGAAATGGTGCTCCAGACGTTTTGGCTTGTGGAGTCGCGTTGTACAATGCTGGATTCTGATCATAGGAATACTTTTGGGCACGATATTTGATCCTTAATTCTTCTTCTCTCAGCTTCAGAATGAAATCATTTATACCTAACTTCGTCAGCATACCATTCTATCTGAGATTGGAGACAAAGGAAACTCATTTCTCCGGCAAGCCATCAGCAAAGTTTGACACTATGTCTTCCATAGACGTCGTTACTCCATAAGTGTGCATCTCACCCATCAAGTGGTAGAATCTATCAATGACGTCATCCAGGCTTTCTTTACCCATCGAAGAGAAGTTGTCAAACTCTTTCTTCAAAAGATTTAGCCTTTATCGCCTTTAATGACGCATTTTCGTCATACCTTTTCTCCAATGCATCCCATAGCTTCTTGCTTGCATATACTCAGAAAATTGGTGAAAATATCTTGGGGATCGACTGAATAAGCAGAGCATAAACTTTCTTCTCAGCATTGTATTTGACTTTTGTCCATCAGTCATGCCACCTAGTGTAAGTTTGATACCATCAGCACCTACTGGCATGCTGTACCCCGTCTCTATTGATTCCACAGATTGAGATCTACTCCATTTAAGTAGATCTTGAAACGTTGCTTCCATTGTGGGTATTGGTCCAATGTGATTAGCTTAAGGGTTTGTTGTGATTCCCCACTTCATTCTCCAGAAGTAGGAGGTTTTGAATCCTTGAGTCTCTCCTTGCTGTGAATGCCGAGTATTGGTCCTCCATGGCTATCAATTTAATCTTTGGAACAAACTATTTCACTTGTGCGAATGACGGTGTGCGATTGGGCTATTTGTGCGATTGAACAATGCGGATGGTTCAATTGTGCGACTAAATTAATGCGGATGGCTCAGTCGGGCGAATGAACAAATGCGGTTAGACAATGCAAATAAGCTGCTCAGTCGTACGAATGAAGCTACGGATGAGTTCAATCCTGCGTATGAGGGATGCGTATGGATTCAGTCGGTCGATTGAGTCAATCGTGCGATTGAAGCTACTGTAACTTGAAAATTCGTAGGTTTAAAGTATTTTGGACGCAAAAACTCAAATTTTCACTAACCCTAATTGCCGTATGCCGGAAAAACTAAAGTTTACGATCAGGAGACGTCTAAGACACCGTTTTACACAAAAAGATTGCGTTTTTAGTGAAAAAACACAATTTTTTTGTATAAAAAACGATTAATCACACGTATATCAAGAGCCAAAGCTCTAATACCACTTGTTAGGATCATGTATTGAATGAAATACTAACTGATATATGTGTGTACCGAATCAAATAGTGCGGAATCCTATTTGATTGGCGATCCAATCAGTGAGAACGCACATAGAAACAATTATGGATTGAATCTAAATGTTAAGAACGATTAGGAATCGATCTAGTGCAATCTATGAACTTGGAACAGGTTCTTAGAGGTCTCTGGATGGCTAGGGTACGATTTAGTACATAGGTATTCAAAGTGTTATGTTTTCCACGATTTAAGTGGTATTTATAGGTTAGGGTTTCTCATTCAGGCGACTGAACCATTTGCGTGGTTCAGTCGTGCGATTGAGTCATGCGGTTGATCCATTCGCATGACTGAGTGTTCAGTCGTGCGACTGAGTCAATGTCATGTTACAATCATGCGACTGATCCAGTCTCCTGGTTCAGTCGTGCGACTGGTTCATTAGCATGGGCCAATCGCATGAGAACTTCATATGATTTAGTTTTAATATGTTTCACAATCATTATTTGACTTAGTTCTATTCAAACTACCACAAACCTGTATAGTTAGTTCAATATAAGCATTATTACATACCAAGCAATGAAATATTCAACATTATAAGCACAACCACACATTGTATTTCATTAATTACCCATTCAGTTACATATGTGTAAGACAATAAAGACATTTTACATTAAGTTCAGAAACTAGGTACACATGTATCTACAAGCATGATGTATTCATGCGTATGGTCCATAAGTATGGTCTATTATCATGAATAATCACCCGACTAAGTTGAACACATTTCTTAATCATTATTGACTAAGAACCATGGACAACAACCTCAAACCTATATAATAAGTTCATACATATGAATTATACTTAACACAATAATAATATGAAATAATTAAACATGAATAAACATCAACCACATATTATATTTCATTGAACCAATTCATTACATATGTGTAAGACATGAAAGACTTTTACATTTAAGCTTATAAACTAGGAACAACATGTATCTACAGCTTGTGATAGAAGTGTTGTACATATCCAAAACATATGTGTTTCTTTTTCTTGATGCTTTAAGAATAATCCAATCTTCTAGAATGGGAAAACCTAGCTTGATAATGTAATAGTTAGTGTTATCAAATAAAGTGGTATAATTTTGATTACAAATTTGAGGAACACTCAGTAAATTGTATTGTAAATTTTCATAATAATTTACTTTCTCAAAATTGAGTACACCATTTGTTACCATTCCTTCACCAACAATTTTGTATCCCTTATAATCCCCACCAAATGCCAGATATGAAGCATTTTTATGTTTGAAGTCATGGAGTAGAGAATAGTTTCATATCATGTACCGAGAACAACCATTGTCAACATACCACTAGTTGTTAGTCCTCTATGTTTGTTCCTGCACACATAATGAAATTAATTAGAATGTGGAACCGAAGCCTTATTGATCTTGCGTTTACCACTAATGTCTAAAATTGTTACTCCCTCATGAATGAGTCTTGATGATTTAATGTTGTTTTAGACTCAATCAATTTATTATGTTTTGTTTGAGGTGAGGATGATTATATTTAAGATGGGCCGGAAACATTTTGTTCTTGTTTCACAATCACTTCTTCTTTCATTTTCTCCTTGTGTTTCTTTTGGTTTGTGTTTGATGATGAACCTTTATTGAAGAAATTTTCACCATCCTTTGATTTTGAGTGAGTTATTTGAATACCCTTCTCAAAATGATCAAAGAAGGTCTCATCAATATTGCTTATCTTTTCTTTCAAATCTACCTTCTTGTGAGGTGTTCTGAGTTGAGGATGTTGTTGTTCCTTCTTCTTTAGAGTTTTATTATCAACAGATGGTTGTTTCTTAACTTTGGACACATTTTTCTTTTGTTGCTTCTTTTGGGCTTTGAATCATCTAGACGTTCACTTGATTGTGAGTCTGATTCAGCCTCTTCAGATTGTTGAATATTTGTGCTCTTTGTTTTGTTCTTTTAGTTGAAATAACATTTCTGAGTGGAATGATTATTTTTGTCACAAATTGCACAATGTTTGTTAAAATAACAATCAATAGTCATATGATTGTTCATATTGCATATGGAGTAATAACTGTTCAAGTAGCATTCATTAGTGTTGTGATTCTACATATCACACCACTTGCAATATTTATTCACTGATTTATTTTCAGATTCAACAACTTTCTTCTTCTTTGGCTGCTTTTGTGCTTTCAACTCTTTTTCAAATTTTGCAGCTGTTGAATCCTTGTCATTTCCAGACATGTGGTTAAAATGATTTGGTTTAGTAGTAGATGCTTTCTGTTGCTTAGGATTCACATCCTTCTATTGCATTATTTTCTTCATATTTTATGCAGCTGATATTTGTTTCTGCATATCTGCTACGGATTCATTAGATTTTTGCTTCCGTAGATCTACTATGGATGTTGGTTGATCATCATGTTTGTTCTTCAGGAGAAATTCTGCTGATGTTGCTTTCGTAGGTTTGATAGTTTCAACAACTTCAACTGATTTTGATAATGATTTGTTGTTTATTAAGTTCATGAAGACCTTCATTCAGCTGAGCAATCTCCTTGTAGATAGGCTTTAGCATATTTCTTTGCTTTGGAGGATAAGGCAACTTGATTTCTTTAAGAACTTTGGGCATGATGGGTTCAAATGAAACATTCTTTTCCTTACCCATACCATCATGATTTTGCTCATCATGTTCATCAGAATCATTCAAATCGACACACTCATCATAGTCAAATTCTGAGTCATTTTGTTTTAAATTTTCTAATTAAGAAGACTCAATTTCAGTTACCTCAATATCATGACCATTTGCCAACTAGTTAGATTAGAATTTAATTCAATTTTGGTGCTTGGCACAAAATGGTTTGATAAGCTGTTAGTCATAGAATCAGGTAAAGGTGTATAATTTTCATTCAAAGGGGGTGCAACAACATTAAATCCCAACACATACCTGTTCTTTGATTCAATATGAAAATTCAACAATTTCTCATATTGATAAGATGATAAATGAAACTTCTAAAGTTTCACTACAGTTGATACATGATCAGACATGGATTTTTTTAAGGAGGTGGTCAGATGCTCAACTTGTGCTTTGATATTATAATATTCAGAAACAGGTTTATCTAAATCCTGTGCCAAATAGGTAATTTTTTCTGATATAATTTGTGCTCTCTCACATGAGATTCATTTAAAACCTTCATTTCTTTTACTTTGTTAGCAAATTGTGAGCATGGACTTTATATCACTCTATCTCCTTAACACATGTAGATGAACACAATCTATCCCTTACCTTTATAACCATAGGTGGAAGTTTTTCTCCATGTTATCCATTAAAGCTTGATTTTCTTCCAACACCTCCTTCTCATACATGCTTGAGTCACATGTTCCATCTTGCAGAATTATTACCCATGTTTCCTTTGTTTTGCATGGTCTTACTAATGTGCTTGTGGCTGGTGGGGATGACATTGTAAGCTGAGGCTGTTTAAAAGTTCTTTGAGTGGCTGATGGTTGATGAGATTGATGTTGTTGAGACTATTTTTGTTGATTTTTGTCTCATTTAAGATGTTGATTATTGATTGCATTCCCTTGAGAAATGCCCATACAAATTGCATTTGTATCATCTCACCTTGGATTTGTCAACCCCAATCTTTGTTGTTCTTCCATTTGCTGCCAAGTTTTTGTTTCTTCACATATACATTTTGGCTCTATTTGCAATCATGGGCATTTTCCGTTAAAGATCCATCTCTTTTACTTCATTAGGATGAAGTTCTTCAAGATCTTATTGACAAATTTGTGCAGGTGTTAGTGTGCTACCCAGATAAGCTTGAAACCTTGAACTGAATGCTGCAAAAGTAGCTTTTTGTTCTTCTAAGTCTAGAACTACAGTAATTGGTTATGTTTGATTGTTGTTGTTGGATGAGGATGATTTTGCTGACGAGGCAGATGAGGTTTTCTTTTCATCATGTCTTCCTTTTTCCTTCTTTGATTTCTTTGAGTGTTTGATCTGGATGGTCTTATAGCATAAAACCCAACTTCTTCTTCATCTTCACTCAAAGCAGAAGAGTTTCCATGCTCATGATTGGAAATAAAAGCACTTCCAACACTTTTAGTTTCTTTGAATTGGTATAGAGCAATGTGTGCTTTTACACTATTGTTTTTTGATTTCTCATCCAGTTCAACTGCTTGAACTTTAGCTACAAATGTATCTAACCCAATGGTTTTAAGATCAAGGGTATTTTTCAACATGGATACTATTTGAGTCCAACTTTCAGGTAAAGTGTGGAGCATCTTCTTGTTTAACTCCTCATTAGTGTATTAAAATTTTAAGATATTCATCTCAGTAACCAATTGCATAAATGTGTGGACTTGTTGAGAACAGATTCACCCTCAATATGTTTCATATTATGAGTGAAGGGTATTATTTCTTATTCTTATGATTACATCACTCCCTTCATAGAGAGTGTGACATATCTTCCACAAAGAGTTTGTTGGTTTGTAATTTTCACACCTGATGAATAGGTCTTCAGGTGAAGCCATACTGAGCATGCTTTATGCTCCAATATCAACTTTGACCTTCTTGGCTTCCTAAAAGGATAGAGCCCTTGTATTTATGGGTTGATTGTTGTCTTTGTAATCAGGACCAAGAGTTGGAGGAATATAAGGACCTTCAGTAATTAATACCCATAGATTAGAATAAGTGTAGTTCACATGATTCCTGAACATGACTTTCTAGGATTTGAAATCCATTTTGTTTCCAACTTTTGGGGTTGGTATGATGATCCACCAAGTGAATTACTCATTTTAGTTAATGTGTTAATAGTCAACTAAAACAGAATTCCTTTGTAAATGAGCTAACTAATAACAAACTCTTAATTATTGGTTAATTAAGCCGTTACCGTCAAAATTAGTCAATCCTTTTAATGAATTCTAACTGAAAATCAAATCGAGGATGTTTGATGATATTTTATTGTTCAAGTTGTTTGAAAAACTATTGATTATCGATCAATGACACTAATATATGAATCAAATTGATGTTGATGTATATTGATGTTATCTGAGTAATGGAACAGTGCTTGTCGAACGATAAATCAGGGTTTGATTATTTTAATTTGATTTACACCAAATTGTTGAGTATAATTCCTTTGTTAGCCGTCGATTAGCTTAACTCAACTTATATATTGATTAGATCATTCAATAACACCCTTGAATCTGAGTTATGAACTCTCAAGTCATTATGCACACCCTTAAAGCATTTTACTCAAAATCAATAGATCTAATCAAGAATCTAATAGATCTAATGATATGAACCATCAATCAAACAAATCTAACACCAATGGATCAATTGATCTAGATCAATGAACACTTGGCTCTAATACCACATGTGAATCCAAGGATCGTAATTAGGAATTACCAGGTTAGTTTGAGTCGAATAGTGATCGTGTAATTAACATTATTCGTTGTTTGATTGATTGATTATGAAATAACAATTCATATATTTAATCAATGAATAACAGAACAAATGAATCATAATAATTGAACAATTATGATTGATTCAAAAGTATTTTATTAAAACAGTTCAACAAATAACAATTGTTGTTATTGATTCCTATGATTCTATTGACGATTTGGTGTAAATGTTGATAATTGTTGCTAGGGTTTTATACTAGAGGTTATGATCACTAGTAATTAGGGTCTTGTGATTGATTGATATATTCATGGATGTAATTGATAAGGTTGCTAAAAGAGTGAACCTATTCCTTGTATTTATAGGCTATGTGATTTACAGTTAGGGTAACAATAACTTTATTATCGTGGTAAGAAAGTTACTCAGAATGTGTCATGATGGGACATTCTCCGACTAAGTTAAAGTCGTCTGTAGAAGTTGACTTTATGACATAAGTTAGTGTTTGACTTTGTTGACTTGATATACTTGGCGATGTACATACAAGTGACATTGAACTTCCATAGGACTTGGTCTTCCGTAGAACTTTGGTTCTTCGGTAGAAGATTTGGTCTTCCGAAGATCTTTCGTCTTCCATAGGAATCCCATGACTTCATCCGCAACAAACTGTTCTTTTGCAGAAGATCCTCGGATGCACAAATCCTTTATTGTTATTGCTGAACATCTACGAAAGTACAAAGTGTTCATCTATAGATAGTTCTTACAATTAGTCAATTTAGAAATTTGACCAAGCATACTATTGTTCCTACAATCACATAAATAAATATATAATTTGGTTAACCTTTATACATTCATTACATAAAAAAGAAGAAAGATGTACAAGAGGTTATTACAAATCATGATTAAAGTTCTAAGCCTATACAATGAATCTAGACCTATTAGACCTGAATCTAACATCCACATACACAGACTTGTATGAAGGGTTGTAGTAGCAACTAAAACTCATTATAATATTCATTATACAGGACTAGAAACCCATTTAAAGATCTCTAGTTTGATTCTAATTATGGAATAACTATAATATGCTTTTCATTAATTATAATTATGTGAATAGTTAATTTGAACAAAGGGGCCATACGTTAGCATACTTGTCACACCCCACTAAAGTGGAAAAACATAAATGTAATGCATAGATACATATGTACCTAGTTTATGAGCTTAAGGTAAAAAGTCTTTCATGTCTTACATATATGTAACTGTGTTGATACATGTGTGTCCCTAGATCATGACATGAATGTAATAGATCTTGTTTGTCTGATTCTGATATAATGTTTGGGATGATTAATGAAATGATATTGGTTGTTTGTTATTTATAATGTTTAATATTTCATTAATGAGTCGATGTTGAATTGGTTAATTAGGTTTGTGGTTGTTTGAACTGTTACACATAATGTTATATTAATTAATAACAAAATGAAGTTCTCATGCGAATGGCCCATGCGAATGGACCATACGCATGAACAACTTAATACGAATGACTCAGTCGCACAACTAAACGAGGAGACTGGATCAGTCGTATGATTGTAACATAAGATTGTCTTAGTCGCACGACTGAACACTCAGTCGTGCGGATGAATCAACCGCATGGTTCAATCGCACGACTGAACCATACTAATGGTTCAGTCGCATGAATGAACAGTACTAACCTATAAATACAAGACAATTCATAAAAAAAATAAGAGCTTTCATTCTATTTCGACTCCAGACGTACCCTAGCCGTCCAGAAGCCTCCAAGTTGATACTCCAAGTTCATAGAACGTTGTAGATCGATTCCTAATTGATTCTCAACATTTGATTCAATACTTTATTGATTCTACGTGTGTTCTCACTGATTGGATCGCCAATCAAATAGGATTCCGCACTATTTGGTTTGGTTTACACGTTAATCATTAGGTATTCGTTCAAATACCAGGTCCTAACAAGTGGTATCACAGCCCTTGCTCTTGATTACGTGTGATTCGATCAAGATTGATAAAAAGTTTGTGTTTTTACACTAAAAAACGCAATCTTTTGTGTCAAAAGTTGTCTTGGACGTTCCCTGCTCATCAAGTTTCGGTTTCTACGGCCTTAGCCGATTAGGGTTTGCGAAATTTCGAATTTTTACGGCTAAAACACGTTTAACCTAGAAATTTTCGCAAAACAGCAGCTTAAGTCGCACGAGTGAGCCATTCGCACGACTGGACTTCATTCGCATACACCAGACGCACGATTGGACTGAGTCGCATCTTCATTCGTACGACTGAACCATCCGTTCGCAGGGTTCATACGCATCAGCTTCATTCGCACGACTGAACCAATCGCTTAGTTCAGCCGCATGATTGAACCAATCGCATAGTTCATTCGCACAGATAGCCCATTCGCATCACCCAGTCACACCAGTTTGACAGTTTGTTTAGTACACTTAAAAGTTAATCGGGATGGAAGATCACATGTCAGCGTTTACTGCCGGCAAGGAGTCAAGGATACAGAACTTACTGTTGCTTGAAAGTGAGGTGGGGAATCATAATAAACCACCAAAACTCTTAACGTTAGATGAGTTTCCTCACTGGAAACAACGTTTTGAGATCTACCTCAATGGAGTGGATCCAAATTTGTGGGAAGCTATCGAGACTGGGTATAGTATGCCGGTGGGAGCAGATGGGGTAAAGTTTACTTTGGGAGGGATGACTGATGCTCAAAAAAATAAGTATAACGCAGAGAAGAGAGTTTATGCATTGATTACTCAGTCTATTCCTAAAGATATTTTCCACCAGTACTCGGAAAATAAGCAGGCCAAGAAATTGTGGGATGAGTTGGAAAAGAGAAACGACGGAAGGCTTCGTTGAAGGCAATTAAAGCAAAGGAACTGAAGAAGTAATTTGACAACTTCTCATCGATGGGAGACGAGAGTTTGGATGATGTTATTGATAGATTCTACATCTAATGAGTGAATTGCTTACACATGGGGTTGCTACTACCATGGAAGAAAAGGTGTCAAATTTCGCAGACGGATTGCCAGAAAAGTGGGCTTCATTTGTGTCAAATCTGAGACAGAATGTGATGCTGGAAAAGTTGGATATCAATGACTTCATTCTAAAGCTGCGAGAAGAAGCACTTAGGATGAAATACAGAGCTCAGAAGTCTTCGCACGCTCAGAATCCAGCTTTGTACAATGCCACGCCTCAAGCTAAGACGTCTGGAGCACCTCTTCAGACTGCTTTTGTGTCAAGCTCATCTGTTCCTTTACAAGTCTCTCCTTCAGGATCAGAAACGTTAGGGTCTTCTAGTACCCAATATATCGGATCCGAAGCAAATGCTACCAGACTGAAGACTGAGAATCTTGGAAACGTGACAGTAGAAGTAGCTCGAGAGCACATGGATATCTTGGCAGCAGTGGTTCATTCTTATGATGGACTTGTTGCTGGGAAGATTGGAAACTGCCATCTGGCAGATGAGGACTACGAGCAAGTGGATGAAATGGAGCTGGAGAAGATGGATATTATGTGGGCCTTAGCTAGTGCTGTCTGGAGGGCGAAGAAGTTTGTGAAAAAGACCAGACAGAACTTGGTTGCTACTAAGGATACCACATTTTGCTTTGACAAGAGTAAAGTGACCTGCTTGAACTGTGGAGAAAAGGGGCACTTCAAGAGAGAATGTGTGAAGCCAAAGAAGACTGGGAACGGGAACCCATTCTCGTCCTTCACTCGTCAAGACAAGCAAGCTAGCAGTTCTACTTCATCAAGCAAGGATCCAAAAGCCTTGACTGGTCACGATGATGAAGGACAGGATTGGAGCTTTCGGTTTGTCTTTCCAAGGGAATCTAATATTGCTAGTGTAGAAGATTTAGATGATGATTCCGCGAGTGAGGGAGTTATTGCAGTTGAGATAGCGATGTCAATATTGAAGAGACAACTGCAACTGAAGTTAGATACAAGCCTGAAGAAGGGATTTCAACAACAAAGACATAATCACCAAAACCAGAGACATCTGATGCTGTGTTGATGGCTAACTCTTCTGAACCTCCTCAGGTAAGTACCACTGACAAAATGTTTAAAAATCGTGCTTGTTCTGATTGTGATACGTTTAGAGATAGCATAGATGAGAAATTTGCTAGGTTATTGGATCATAATGATAACTTAGTAAAGGATTTGCAACTGTGCATTGAGGGTAATAGAGTGTTAAAACAAAATGAGCATAGTTACAAAGAAAAGATAGACCTTTTGACCAAACAGCTTAGGGAAACTGAAGTAGTTGCATTTAACCAAGCTAATGACATTAGGTACTATCTTAACTCCCTAGAAGACACTAAGAAGCAAAAGGCAGTCTTAGAAGTAGAAGTATACTCATTAAAGCAAAAACTGCACAGTTGGACAAGTTCATCACATATTGTCCAACACTTAGTGAAAGAAAGAAACAACGGGGAGGGTTTGGGTTATAAAGTGGTTCCACCACCACCTGAGACCTTGTTGAACACTAAGAGTACACCAATAAATATCAACCCTATTGGACCAAAAAAACCAATGAGCCAAGATCAGAAAACCTCTAAGTCCCACATGATATCACAACAACTGCTGAAGGCTTCATCAGCAGTTCGACAAGTGCTGAAAACTCCAACAGCTGAAGATCAAGTGCTGAAGACTTCAACAGCTGAAGAACACAAGTGCTGAAGCTGAACAGCTGAAGAACACAAGTGCTGAAGCTGAACAGCTGAAGAACACAAGTGCTGAAGCTGAAGACCAAGTACTGAAGTACAACAGCTAAAGAGTCTACAAGTGCTGAAGATCAACAACTGGTGTACAAAGTCTGAAGACAAAGACTGAAGACATCAGCTGATGATATCTACTGAAGTCATCAGCTGATGAAACGTCTGAAGTTCAAGTCTGAAGACCAAGTACTGAAGTTTCAGTAGTTTGTCACAACAGCTGAAGAGTACTTCTTCAGTAGTTGTGATATCAGTAGTTTTATGTTTTTACTTTCAGTAGTTTTGTAAAACGACTGAAGAGCTTGTTCTTCAGTCGTTGTAGTATCAGTAGTTTTATGTTTTTCAGTAGTTGTAGTAACTGATAACACTTAGTATTTTTGTAAGAAGATGTCAGCTGTTTTGACATCTTCAGTAGTTGTGTTTCAGTTGGAATAATTTTGTTAGATGTCACTATCAAGTGACATCAGCAGACGTCACATCTCTTATATAAGAGGTGTCGACCTAATTGTAATTGTGACATTCCGTTACCACGAAAGCGAATATTGAATGAAATATATTTGCAGAATTCTCTCTATCTATAACCGTTTTTGTTCTTCATTGAATATCTTTTCGTTCTTGTGAATTGGCTAATTCAGTGTTAGAATTCCGCTGCTATACTCTCTAATCAATCAAACGTAGATCACTGATCCTA
Organism: Flaveria trinervia; assembly: GCA_025506515.1. NCBI lineage: Eukaryota > Viridiplantae > Streptophyta > Magnoliopsida > Asterales > Asteraceae > Flaveria > Flaveria trinervia. The sequence continues at coordinate 51,327,554 of CM046441.1, forward strand.
ACAAGTGGTATCAGAGCAGGTTAATCATTGATCGATCTAACAATTGATCATTGAAACTGCTAATTGATATCTATGTTTGATTGAATTAGCATATTCGCAAGAACTGGTTATAGATTATTGAATTTCTGTCGCTTTCGTTCATTTATTTTGAGATCTCTCTTGGTTCAATTGGTTGTTGTGTTTTGTTCTAAATCCGTTATAGCTTAATTGAATTTAATTGAATCTGAGATGAATACTCCTTCTAATGATCCTCACAATACCGGTTCCTCAACCAAGCCCCCGATGCTGGTTAGGACCGAGTATAACATATGGTAGCGAAGAATGCTTCATCACCTGTCTGTTAACAGTTCAGGTTGTTGGACATCTGTGGTACATGGACCACATAAGCCTATGGTGAACAATCCAGAAACCAATCAAATGGTTCCGAAGAAGAAGGAACAATACTCTGATGAAGATCGGAAACTGTTTGAGATTGATGCTAAAGCCCATGGAATTCTGGCCATGGCACTGCCTAATGAAATCTATTCAGGGCTTATGCATCATGAAACTGCTCATGATCTCTGGAATGCCCTGAAGGAACAATTCGGTGGCACAGGTGAGGTCTTAGCAAACAACAGGGAAATCCTTGCCCAACAATATGAGACATTCTCTCATAGAAAGGGTGAGACACTGACTCAACTGTTTGAGCGTTTTTCCTGCTTGATCTCTGAGCTAAAAATGGTGAAACAGGAATACACCAATAGCCAGTTGAACAACAGGTTCCTTAGATTACTGCCTGAGAGATGGGATACATACACTATTGTCCTACGCTCCAGTGCAAATCTGGATAGCCTATCTCTCACCCAACTTCATGGGAAACTACTTACATTCGAAAGAGAGATAGAGCAGAAGAGGAAACTGTCCTCATCAGGAAAGCTCACTGATGACTTTGTACCAGGGAATACTGCCTTGGTTGGTCATGAGTCAGAATATGCTGCATCTGAAAGCAATTATGATGAGCATATTGATTTCTCTTCAAATAGTTCTGATCATGCATTTGTTGGTATTGAGAGTCATTCTGGCTGTAATAGTGACAATCTATGCTTCATCATGGATGATTTGAAAGGAATAGCTGATGATGATCTAAAAGAGATGGATATTCTGCGCCAAATGGCACTGATTAATATCAGATCTCAGAAATTCTATAAGAGAACTGGCAGGAAATTTCCTGGACTCTCTGGCAAAACCAAAGTTGGTTTTGAATCCAACCATTTACCCTGAATCCCTCAGTCAATTCTTGTCAAATGCTTTTATTCATACTGATGAGTCTACTGGCCAGATCTCTGTTCGGTCCCTTATCAACCAGAAACCAGTGGTCGTTACAGCCAACATCATTTGTCAGGCATTACACCTACACAACTCCACCGCTGTGACTGCATACCCAAAGGGCATAACAGATATGTCATTTATCAATCATGGGTATGAAGGTGATCTTCGGGCTACAACCGTTCTAAAGAAACATTTCCATGACGCTGAGAAAGTCATTTTTCACATGGTAAATGTCTGCTTAGCCTCCAAGACATCTTCTTGGGAACAAATGTCATCCCAATGGAAACAGGTATTGTATTCTATTCTAGAACACCAACCGCTAAATTTTTCTGAAATCGTGTTTCTAGAAATAAAGAACTTGGCTCAGAAACCTGTGGCAAACCGATGGCCATTATATCCCAGGTTTTTGATGGCCATTATTTTGGATGAATTAAAATCTGATGGCCTTGTTGGCCTTGGAGTCGCTGCACCAGCTGTTTTGGCTGAGGTATACTCCAGGCACAACTCAGACCTTACACTCAAAGAAGTTGCCCGAATGCTAAAGCCCAAGCACAGGGAACCCACAACTTCCTCCATCAGAACCGAAGTCCCCAGTAAACCACAACCAAAACAACCCAAAATAGCTATTCAGGGAGATGAGTCCCCTGAAGATGCTCCTGCACCACCAATGCAGGACATACTTGCTGGTTTAAACCCACCAGCCGTATCAGAGACTCTACCAGCCATAGCCGCTCAGGATTCCTCTCAAAAGGAGCCTGCAGCCACCACACAAGGGGTACCCACACATCTGGGATCTTCCTCACTTGAGGAGATTGCCATTGAAGAGCACCATCCTCCCCAGGTGCACACTGCTTCTACCCCATCTCCCCATGCAACCGCCCCCCAAAGTCCAACCATAATTATTGCAAATGTGCTGACTCAGTTGCATGCCTCTCCTCCTCCCCAAAAACCACCAACAAAGGGGAGAACCACAGACATTAAGGAAGAGGATCAACATGTTTCTGACAACCCACAGCACCGGGGTTTACAAATTCTATCTCCTAGTGTAGATAGGGAGATTAGAATATCTAGTGAGGCTGCCACCTCTTCTGCATCAGCACATGATCAGAATGAGGCTGGTAACATTGCTAAGACCTCACTAGAGGCAACAGCTGATGAAGGACATAGTCCTGACGCTGGAAGTCCCCAGTTCCAAGAAAAAGGGGCACATGCTAAAACTGGTCTATACCCAGTGCATGTAAATCCTGCTACAAGCAGGAGGTCAGGTGATTCAGCTTCTGCTGATGATGACCTGGGCTTTTTCTATGACGTTCTAGCCCACAACACCATCCTGGAGGCTGAGGTATGCAGACTACAAGAACTGCTTGCCAAGAAGTCTCAGGATGTAAGTCCATCTGCCCCCATCAACACACAGATGGCACCTTCATTTGAAGGTTCCCCAAACACTTTACCCTCTCACTTCACTGAGCCTCCAGCTTCTGCTTTTGGCACTATCTCTCCAGGAAAGAACCCCCCAGAGCAGATGGTTGTTGTATTCCAACAATCCCTACCTCTCATCACTCCCATCATCAATGACATTGTTTATGAAGCCATTGATAAGAGGATTTCCTCAAGTCTACAACCACTCATTGATGATGTTGTGCACAAGAAACTTTCTACGGTACAAACCCCTGTCACCAATGCATCCAAAAAGGGGGAGAGTACTGCAGTGAAAGAAAAGAAGAGAAAAAGAACTGAGGATGAGAAGGCACAAGAGAAAACCCAAGAGTTGGAAAAAGAAAAGCAACAACAACTGATCACTTACAAAAGAAAGGAAAGTGCTGGTGATCAAACTAATGCTGAAGAAAAATCCTTGGAAGAGCTGGTAAAAGATGCAGATGACACACACAGCCGATCCATGGACAAAATCATTGAGCAACTCTTCAAGCAAGGCTTTGATACAGCCACATTAGACAGTGAGATCAGGAAGTTGGAAGTAGAGGAAATTCAAACCAGATGGGCTGGATATGATGTGCTGGAGAAAGAGAGATTGGAGATCATGATTCGATTCATTGCCAAATACTTAGGAAGATCTTTGATGGAGATTCGTTCATGGACCAGAGACAGTATTCTGGCTATAGCCACCAGAATCTGTTTGTCTGAGCAATTTCATAAGGGGATTATCATTGAAGCACTTGATGAGGCTGGGGTTGGAAAAAGGTTTGAAATGGCAAGACTCACAAAAGCCAAACTCACAACCAAAATGCTTGAACAACCTTCCCAATCACCCACTCAAAAACAGCCTACCCCTCAAATCTCCAAACCAATCTCAAAACCCAAATCCAAACATCCTCAATCTTCAAAACCAATTCCTTTACCAACCCAACCATCATCCAGTGATGCACCTAGAAGGAGGAGAAGGGTGCTGAGGATAGAAGAAGATGAAGAAGAAGAGGATGAAGATGATAGTCTGCCACTCTCTTCTGTTCTAAGGCTACCAGAACCCAGGAGTCAACCCATGATCACACCTGACTCTCAAAGGGAAACGGTTAGAGTCAAAATAGAAGATGAAGAACAGCAGAAGCAGCACGATGAGCAACTACTGAAGATGGTTGACAAGGAATTTCCCCAGTCATCATCTATACAAGCCATGAAAGGGCATGCTCAGAGGCTGTACACTCTCAGACACACATTTCAGTATCAGAAGGAGAGAGTGAGAGTATGGCCAGACCCCAAGGTGAGTTCTAGAATCCACAAAAGATCTATTCCACATAGAAACAATGGCCAGGTTAGAAAGACAATAGACTCTACAATCATGTTCGCCATTGTAGTCTGACCATGGGAAATAATTGATGAATTCAAGAAGGCTCATCAATCAAAAATGACCCCTCAAGCCTTAATGGAAAACAAGATGATCAAAAAGGGTTATTATATAAGAAGCTTGAAGGCATTAAGAAGAATGAGCTCTAGTTACTCCTTAAGGGCACTCATCCTGATGAATTTGTCTACAGGGAGGTAACTACTGTGGAGTTGAAAAATGGCAGGACTGTAAAGTACTTATCTGAGTACTATGGTCCAGAGTTCTTCTTTGAAGGAGGAGTAAAAGAACTCTCCAAGGAGGAACAAGTTGTTCTCCTTGAGGCCTATGTTCGAGAGTCATACAAACTCATAATGGGGAAGTAAATCTCATGAATGGGATAACAACTCTGTGTTCAGTTCCCCAAAACAGAGTTCCCATTCATACCTTGCCAAACAGATCTCTGAGATTTCTTCCCAAGCCAGTGCTAATATGGTCATCTTCTCTACTGATCAAGAAGGAAAAAGACCAACCATTTTGCCAACAATAAGTGGTAAAATAAATCAATTAGAGGTTTTGGCTGCATTGGTTCAGGGGGAGTTTGTTGGACCAAAAGAACCAATGAGCCAAGATCAGAAAACCTCTAAGTCCCACATGATATCACAACAACTGTTGAAGGCTTCATCAGCAGTTCGACAAGTGCTGAAAACTCCAACAGCTGAAGATCAAGTGCTGAAGACTTCAACAGCTGAAGACTAAAGTGTGAAGCTCAACAGCTGAAGAACACAAGTGCTGAAGCTGAACAGCTGAAGAACACAAGTGCTGAAGCTGAACAGCTGAAGAACACAAGTGCTGAAGCTGAAGACCAAGTACTGAAGTACAACAGCTGAAGAGTCTACAAGTGCTGAAGATCAACAACTGGTGTACAAAGTCTGAAGACAAAGACTGAAGACATCAGCTGATGAAACGTCTGAAGTTCAAGTCTGAAGACCAAGTACTGAAGTTTCAGTAGTTTTTCACAACAGCTGAAGAGTACTTCTTTAGTAGTTGTGATATCAGTAGTTTTTGTTTTTACTTTCAGTAGTTTTGTAAAACGACTGAAGAGCTTGTTCTTCAGTCGTTGTAGTATCAGTAGTTTTATGTTTTTCAGTAGTTGTAGTAACTGATAACACTTAGTATTTTTGTAAGAAGATGTCAGCTGTTTTGACATCTTCGGTAGTTGTGTTTCAGTTGGAATAATTCTGTTAGATGTCACTATCAAGTGACATCAGCAGACGTCACATCTCTTATATAAGAGGTGTCGACCTAATTGTAATTGTGACATTCCGTTACCACGAAAGTGAATATTGAATGAAATATATTTGTAGAATTCTCTCTATCTATAACCGTTTTTGTTCTTCATTGAATATCTTTTCGTTCTTTTGAATTGGCTAATTCAGTGTTAGAATTCCGCTGCTATACTCTCTAATCAATCAAACGTAGATCACTGATCCTAACAAACCCCATCAAGGATCATGTGGTGTCTACTCCTCTTGTTAGTGATCCAGATTCCGCATGTTCATTAATTGAATCTGGAACAAACAACAGGAGGCCACTTCAAAGGCAAAGGGTAAAATGCCTTGTGTTATCTGGAAAAAGAATTGAAAAGGGTAATATAAGTCCACGTCAAACAAAGTCAAATCTGAATCTAAAAGGACTGCTAGTGTTAATTTTTCACAAGCGTCATATCAAAAGCCTGTTAACCAAAAAGAAAAAGATGTTAAAAATGTTAAAACAATTAAGTCTGTTAAACAGGAGAAAACATCAAAAGAAACAGAGTCAAAACCAAACTAAATGATGTTACTAGGGTGTCACACACATCTCCACAAAGAAAGTTTAATCATAAAGTTGATAGCAGGTCGTGCTACAATTGTGGAGAGTGTGGACACATTGCTTCCTTGTGTCCTCACTATCAGACACCTAGGAAGAAGATTGAACGTCAGGATTCAAAACCTAGATCTTCTAAGAGGAGTTCTTTAACTCCACCTAGAAGAACTGGTGAACCTAACATTCAACCCATTAGCCAGTCGACTGTTTATCACAAACAGGCATTGCACAAATCTGGATTATGGAAAGAGAAGTTATCCTCTGTGTCTGAGAATGATGACAAGAATGAACCTGAGCTACCCTCACCCTCTAAGGGTCAATGGGTTGAATTCATGATGCGTGATGCCTCTGGGAAACCCAAGCTAGTAAAGGTTTGGGTTCCTAACCTAAACTAATGCTTTACATTATATGTGCAGGGTGTTCGCTACAGTGCTGAAACCAACATGTGGATTGTAGACAACGGAGCATCCAGACACATGACAGGAAACATGACTCTTTTATCAAACGTCAAGCAAATAAAAGGAGGGCATGTGTCGTTTGCTGGAAACAAGGGAGGCTATATCACAGCTCAGGGAGAAGTTGGAAATCAGAAGTTAAGTTTGATAAGGTGAACTACATTCAACAACTTTGAAACAACTTACTTTCTGTTTCCCAAATCTGTGATAAAGGTTTTAAAGTCATATTCGACAACAAGAAGTGTTACGTCCTAAAGAAAGACTACGTGATTCCGGAGGACCAAGTTCTGATGACATCTTCAGAGATAAAGACCTTTATGCTTTGGATCTCTCAACAGCTTCTACAACAGATCATGAAGTTTAGTGCTTTCTATCAAAAGCCACTAAGAAGGACTCCATCTCCTGGCGTTGGAGAATGTGACACATCAATCAACGGAAGATGAATCACCTGATCCAGAAGGATCTTATGAGAGGAGTTAATGTCAAGAATTTCCAACTTCCGGATTTTTGTGTAGCGTGCAAGAAAGGCAAACAGACGAAGAGTCTCATAAGGAAAAGAAAGTTCATTCAATAGAACTTCCTCTTGAACTTCTTCACATGGATCTGTTTGGTCTAGTCAGTACAAAGAGCATTGTAGGCGACTTGTACTATTTTGTGGTTACTGATGACTACACAAGATTCTCTTGGGTAATGTTTCTAAAGTCCAAATCAGAAACATTTGAGTCATTCAAGGAGTTAGTAACCACACTGGAATCTCTCTACAAGCTGAAGGTGAGACAAGTATGCTCGACAACGGGACTGAATTCAAGAATCAGTGGATGGAGGCTTACTACAAGGAAAAGGAATTGTGCATCAATTCTCTTCTGCCTACACGCCCCAGATGAATTGTGTTGCTGAGAGAAAGAACAAAAGCTTGATAGAGACAGCACGGGCAATGTTGGCAGACTCGAAATTGCCTATCCAATTCTGGAATGAGGCAGTGGCTAATGCGTGTTATACACTGAATCGAGTTCTGATAGTCAAGCGCCACGTAATGACATGTTACGAGCTACTACAACGACGTAAACCAAATCTGGAGTATCTCGAACCATTTGGCGCACCGTGTACATTTCTGAAAAAGACTCAAGACGGTAAATTCAGCGAGAAGGCTGATGAAGGAATCTTCCTAGGATACAACATACCGAACAAGTGAGTTTACAATAACTCAACGGGTCTAGTAGAAGTGTGGTGTATTTTGATGTTCAGAGATATACCACACTACCTACTGGCAAAGGACCCGCCTACTTTTTCGACTATGATGGATTCTTTAAGTCCTTCAACATCCCTATCTCACCTTTGGATGATGAGTCAGCTACTCGAATGATGTATGATATCTTGAATACACCATCTCTTGATTCAACATCATCGAGTTCACAGGGAGAATCATCTACTTAATCAGGGGAAGTAGTCGACGATAGTGACTCCTCCTCTGAAGATGAAGCTGAAGAAGATAACCAAAACAATCAGGAGGAACAGGTTCCAGTTCCTGAAAGTCCAAAAGCATCTAACAATGATGCACCTTCGGCTTCGGAACCTCAAACTCCTTCTACCTTAGATGCAGAACCAAATGTTCATAATCTTGGCTCTAAGGTAGCTGTTCCTACTACTCCAGGATCACGTCTAAACATCTATCATCCCTTAGACAATGTCATTGGGGATGTCAGATCAGGAGTACAAACCTGAAATCAGTTGTACTCAGCTGATTATGCCTCTGTTATGGAGAAGGGATACATTCATGATGGCGCTTATCGGTGTTTTGTCTCGCAGTTTGAACCAAAATATGTCAGTGATGCACTAAACGATGAGGCATGGGTGAGTGCCATGCAAGAGGAACTTCTTCACTTCAAGAAGTTAGGAGTATGGACTCTGGTAGATAGACCTAAAGGTGCTAAGGTCATTGGCACCAAATGGGTCTTGAAATGCAAGAAGGATGACCAAGGGGTCATTATCAGGAACAAGGCTCGACTGGTTGTTCAGGGATTTCGCCAAGTCGAGGGGATTGATTACAATGAAGTGTTTGCACCCGTGGCAAGGATGGAAGCCATCCGTATCTTCCTTGCCTATGCATCGTATATTAAGATTAAAGTCTACCAATTAGATGTGAAGAGTGCATTCCTTCATGGGGAAATTCGAGAGACAGTGTATGTCAGTCAACCCGAGGAATTTGAAGATCCTTATCATCGGATAGAGTTTACAAACTCGACAAGGCCTTATACGGGCTTCATCAAGCTCCAAGGGCCTGGTATGAGAAACTCTCAACTCATCTTGTGAAACACGGCTTTCGCAGGAGAGTCATTGACTGCACACTGTTCATCAAAGAAAAAGATGGAGACCTACTGCTAGTACAATATATGTCGATGACATAATCTTCGGTTCAAAGAACGAAGAATTATGCAAAGAGTTTGAAGCAGTTATGAAGAAAGAGTTTGAGATGAGTGCTATGGGGGAGATGAAATCTCTTTCTCGGGCTACAGGTGGATTAGACACCAAATGGGATCTTTCTACATCAGACCAAGTATGTGGGAGACATTCTTAGTCGATTTAACATGGAGAATGCTTCTGCTGCTGGGACTCCACTTGCTACAAATCATGATATAACACCTGACGAAAATGGAGATCTGGTAGATGCCACAATGTACCGAGGAATGATTGGATCCCATATGTATCTCACTGCCTCAAGACCTGATATCATGTATGCTACATGTTTATGTTCTAGATATCAGGCTAAACCTAAGGTTAACCATTTGATCGGGGTCAAAAGGATATTTCGTTATCTGAAGGGTACACCCACACTTGGTTTGTGGTATCCTCATGATGATAACTTTGAGCTCACGACGTATAGTGACTCGGATTACGGGGGCTGCAAGATGAACTACAAGTCTACAGCAGCAGGGTGTCAATTCTCTGGGAGAAGATTAGTTACCTGGCAGTGTAAGAAGCAGACCTCGGTTGCATTGTCAACCTGTGAAGCCGAATACGTTGCTGTTGCAAGTTGCTGTTCGCAAATCATCTGGATTCAACAGCAAATGCGGGATTATGGTTCAATGTTTTCTTCTACTGCTATCTTTGTTGATAACTCTGCTACAATTGCAGTAACTAAAAATCCGGTACAACATCCAAAGACCAAACACACGGTATTAAATACCATTTCATACGAGACAGTTTTGAAAAGAACTTAATCGATGTGGTAAAAATTAATACTGACTTTCAACGCGCTGACCTCTATACAAAAGCCTTTGATAAACCATGTTTTCTATATCTGTTAGAGGTCAACGGCGTTAAAAATAAAAGTGATGTTATTCCTGATGATGATCATGTGCAGTCCGATGCATTAGTTATTTTTTCTTTTTCATTTTTCCTTATTTATTTTATCTGTTTAAATTAAATTTATGTTATTTAGCTGTCTGTTAAAATTCTAAAATAATTAAATCCAGTATGATTTTAGAATTTTAGGGGGAGAGTAAGTTAGCTAGTAACATATTAAAAAAACGAGGGAGAAGGAGTGGATAGCTGATATAAGGTAAATCCTATCAGTGATACCGATTCAAACCTTTTGGAAAATGATAGTACACAGGAACAAATCAAAAGGGACTTTAAAAATTTTATCTAGAAAAGATGCAAAAATTCAACTTAAGTCTATGTAGTCTAAGCAATATAAAAGGGAAGATGATAGAAAAACTGGTAACTACTAAGGTAACACAAAGAAGTAGACCTAGAGGTTGCTAGACCACAAGGATATGTCGGTAGATTCAACACAATAGATGAGTAGACCTGACTGGTGATCTCAAGATCAAACAAAGTTGTTCAACTGATTGTGGGCTGCCATCTTATCACTGGTTAACACAATAAACAATATTCCAATAAGGGGTAATGAGCATGTAAACGCCACAAATGTGTGAGGATGACCATAAATAGAGCAAAGCACGAAAAAATGAAAGAAAAATGCTATCAAGCTAATGACATATGTTGTTGGTGCATTCTGTGCAAAAGAAAATTTAGCTGCTCTAACAAGAAGATAGGTTGTGTGCCTCTCTGCTATGCAATGGCACTGACCTGAGGATAAGCATAACCTAGATATTCTAGAATTCATTGTTGTTTTCCGCCTTTCTGTTGTGCGATGGCACTGACCTGAGGATTGGCTTCTCTTTGAAAGCTCTAAGAATAGTCTCTTCTAGTAAATATACCCTAGACCGCTCAAAAGCTCCTGAGGAATGTTGATTACCATATAAGTGTGGGATCCAAAATTGTTAGTTGAAATAATTAAACCTAAAACTATCACCAGTTTGTGTCTAAATTCTGTGTATGGATTTAAGAGGACAAATATACTGACAATCATTGTGGCTGCAATTCTTGAAAGTTCAAATCAATGTGGGAATCTAATAGTACCAGTGTGATTTCCTAAATTTGCTAACGACTCTGGATGAAAACCAAGAATTGAGCATCAAAAGGTTTTGATAACAAGTCCCAATGATTTGACTTGCCTGTGTGATTCAAAAATTGACTTGGTCCAGGTGTGGTCAAACTAAATTGAAGCTTCCTATTCTGGAACCAAATCCAGTAGATGTCTATCTTAGGATTTATCTCTCATAAAAATCAGAAACAAGTTTATTTGTGTAGTTAGTTTAAGTTTCTAGTTAGTTAGTCATTTTAGTTTGTTTGTTCGTCGGACTAAATCATGAAAATCAGTATGGGATTAACTCAACAAAAAGGGTCATGTCTGAGATGGCCACATGTGTTTTCAAAGTCTAACAGTGTCACGTCTGAGGTGACTAAATTGTTTAAAAGGATCACGTCTGAGGTGATCAAAAGGTTTTCAAGTTAAAAGGATCATGTCTGAGATGATCAAATGCTCATAATGTTAATTTCAACAGGTAAAAAGGGTTTCAGTGCTAGATGTTCATAAGTGTAACCCATTCGCATGACGGGATCATAAGTATGGACCAACCATGCGAATGGATCCAATTCGCACGACTGGACATGAGATTGAGCAATTCACTCGAATGGCTTATCAGAATGATCCATTCGACCGAATGAAAGGGTGCGAATGAGTCAGTCGACCGACTAATACTTAGTCGGTTAACTGAAGGTGCGAATGAAAGGGCACGAATGAATCAGTCGACCGACTGAGACTCAGTCGGACAACTAAATGCGACTGACTGGGCCAATCGCACGACTGAGCCTCAGTCGCCCGAATGAACTGAGTGAATGAGGCCAGTCGGCCGATTGAACTCAGCTTCAATATTTAAAGGGTCATAGTCGATCGCATTCCACTCATCACCCTCAATCGCTCCTAAATCGCACATTGTACCGTTACTCTGCCGAAATTGCTTTAGACCTTGTTTCCACATCCTTATTGATATTCTGACTTGCGTTGACATTTATACAGGTATATAACAGTGAAATCACACCGGAATCAGAAGAAAGCAAGCCCTAATTGTGTGATATTTGACTGAAACAAGAAACATACCATAAATGACCTAATAACCAACTGAAACTAAGCAACATGTTAAAACTAAGTCTAATAGGTCATTAGGTAAGAGATTCCGAGTCTAAAGAGCCATTAAACCACGTTTAATTTCATGAATTGATCAAGATTCGAATCTCAGTCGATTGAACAGTGGGTCATGCGATTGGTCATCTGGGTGAACTTCAATCGCAAGATTGAGACTGCCGAATGGGTCAATCGGCTGAATATATCATGCGAATGAACTCAGTCGGCCTACTGAACCAATCGCAGACTCAGCCAATAGATTGAACTAAGTCGCATGTCTCATTCACCCAAATGAACTCAGTCGCATGAAAGGACAACCGCCTGACTTCAGTCGCATGATTCATTCGTATGAATGAATCAGATTGAATTTAAACTATACACTTTGAACTGAAGTTTGATGTATGACTTACTAATGGTTATGTGTCTTGTGTTTTATGTCAATGGCTGATAGATGGTCCATCAATCCAAGCACAATATATGTGCTCATTTGGACCATACGACTCGGAATGGGGCCGAGTTTATAGAGATTATTGTGTTCCTTCAACGCTCTCGGATACATAAAGCCATATCCACACTGTGTACTCCTTACAGGTCGTTACATCAAGCTTTCTGGGAGAATGCCTCCGTAGATCGTTCACGTGAGCCTTACAGCATACGGAGCTCCATTCATGGTCATGATATGGAGATTACAACAGCTGACATCCAGAGAGTACTTGATTTTGGGGACGATACTGATCACCCCACCAGACTACATCCATTTACAGTCAGAGTTGCTTTCTCAGGATCAAGTACGCTGAGGACATCAACTCAGGTGTGCTCAACAAGAGCAACCTGTGTCCCCAGTATAAGTACTTGGCGCATGTGATCCTGAAGTGTATTGCTTCTCGGAGGGGTGGGTTTGATGACCTGTCAGACTAGATTCAGAATGCCTATATGGCACTGGTGCTGAACCACCCCTTCAGCTTCTCGAGCATGATCTTCTCGTTTCTGGTGGAGAATATGGAGGCCAAGGGGAAGGAGGGTTTTTGTATGTACCCCAGATTTCTGTAGCTGATCTTCAACGAGAAGCTGCCATTACTTCCCAAGGAGAGCCATGATGCGATTGCCCTAGAGATTATGGATGACACGACTTTGGGTCGCATGAGAGTGTATCGGGGCAAGCAGGTAAAGCCCCAGGTAAAGAGGTTGATCGGCCATCTGGCCAATGAAAGATATGTGGCACCAGGTAGACGCAAATGGCATCATGATGACAGCGATTCACATGATGAGAGGCTATCACTCCCAGAGCATGATTCAGACGATGATGACAGTGGAGATGCTGGGGATGATATGCCTGTTCCAATGAGGGGTACAGCTTCAGATGTTATACCCCCAGTATCTGCCCCAACAGGCGACATAGCTGAGTCTGCAGGTTTCCACCAGGACTTCATTCCTGGTGAGGAGGAAGAAGAGTCGGATGAGGAGCCCTTGACGAGGACTGTGGGAAGCAAGGTTGTTCCCACAGAGTATGGACTCCGGGCGGTTGGTGAACGCCCTAGGGATTCGGGAGAGACGACTGCAGATCCCAGCTATACTTCTGAGTCAGCTAGCCGTGTTCTAGGGGGAGCATCCACCTTGACTAGATCGAGGAAGAAACGGATGGCTCAGCCCCACGGCCAGAAGAAGAAGAAGAGAAGACTCACCTTCGTCACCACCACAGCTACCACTACCACCACCACACCTCCACCACTGTACATATGCCAACCACCACCACACCTCCACCACTATACATATACCAACCACCACCAGATCTTTCACTTCTACATCACCTCCACTATCTCACAGACCCAACCCCATCTTCACCACAGCGACCACCGCCACCACTAGCCACCAAGCAGGACCCTCATCCCATCCCGCACATATATATGGATCTCCTCTACCTCCAATTGGAGTAGAGGAATAGCTTTCTGCGTTGAACCAGATGGTGATGCGTCTGTTAGCTGCTGATGAAGAGAAGACTACGCAGATCCGTCAGCTTGCAGATCTCACTGCTGCGCAGTCACACCAGATCTCGGAGCAGGATAGGCTGATCGAGGAGCAGGCCCAGCAAATGGCTGCTCAGAGCCACGAGATCGCCCAACTCCAAGAGCATAGAGTCACATCTGCTAAGAAGATTGAGGAGTTGGAGAATGCTAAGAAAACCATCATGCTCAAGCTTAAGGGATCTAAAAATAAGCCTCTGAAGATTAAAGAGGGAGATGGTAATGATGGTGATGATGGTGATGATGATGATAATGATGATGATGAAGATGATGATGATGAGACTGAGGATAATGAGGGGACTGAGGACGAGAGGACAGAGGAGAGGAATTAGGATGATGATGAAGAAGGAGGGGATGCAGCTGCATCTGCCTCTACTCAAGGTCAGGATAGAAGATCCAAGAAGAAACAAGACCAACAAGCTTCCTCCTCTGCTCCACCAAGCGATGACCCAGTGATCCAAGACAAAAGTAATGATTAGATGTCTATGTATTTGATTACTTCTGTACTTGAATCATGTATTTAAACTTATGTATTCGATGTTTATATTAAGATTAATGTATTTCTGTCTTGATTATTAACTAATGTTTGCTGTGATGAATGTTTTAAATCAAGCAGATCCTGATCTCCAAAGAGATGAATACAATATTGCTCCCCTCCAATAGGTCAAGACTCAACTGACATTGATTCTTGATCTGCAAGGATCGTCAGAAGGTCGGTGAGTTATACCCCTGAAGAAGGGGAAATAATTCATGATCTATCAAATGAGCAACTAGCTGAGATCTTCAAGTTAAATCCCGATGAGATTGTGAAGGATGCTCCAACGTGCGACTCGACAAGTGACGAAGAGCTCAACAACGTTGATGAAATAGAAATAGAAGATGTCACTACAGAGCACTACCCTCAGTATTCTGACAACGAGGGAAATGTGGTCCCAATCTGGGTGAATCCCTTGTTAGTGATACGTTTAAGGTGTTAGACAAAATAGAGCAGGAGTCAGAGAAGACAGAGGGAACAGCCCAAGCCTCAAATGATGATGTTGATATCCAAAAGGCTGAGTGGGCTGCCTGTTTTGAAGAAGTTAGAGCCCAATGTGCTACCCATAAACAAGACGCCTACACCAAACTCTACAGAGTCAAGAAACATCATAAGGTGTCGGGCAGGATTATAACATCGGCATATTTTGAGGACCTTAACGTATATGCAGTTAAGAGAGAAGGGCATAGAGTACTTTAGATTTCCACATGATCTAAAGACTCTACCAGGTTTTGAGCTCAACCAGCTGGCCAAACTGAAGCTGTTGTATGCTGACCCGAGAAAGATATCAGGCTGGTTTGAGGCTACCCTAAGGAAGGAGTACCACACCAGGTGGGTTAATTTCAGACCCCAACAGCCTACAAGATACATCAGAAGGTCTGAAGTTAATGCCATTACTGGAAAGCGAAAGATAGTGTTGAAGTGGAGTCCTCCGCGCACGATGTCAAGAATCCCACTCAGGGAAATGCCACAGGACTTCACTCCACACTTTAAGTTGTGGTACTACGATTGGAGGACAGGAGAAGCGGTCATAGTCCTAAACAAAGATGTTTACACTCTATACAAGTGGCCAGGAGAAGCGGTCATAGTCCTACGATTGGATACTATCAGGGTATTTGACCCAATGTGGCTTACCAACTCGTCAGCTAATGATGTTTACACTCTATACAAGTGGCCACTGTTCTATGATACGCAGGATATAGTACAAGCCCTCCAGATCCAGAATGTCATAAGACTCTGTTTTGCATTTGAGATTCATGCAGGAGTCACAAAAGAGGATAAGTACAAGAAGCATGAGAAGGTAATGAAGAAAACAAGACATTTGAGAGATCTAGGTCCAAGGGGGAGTTTGTTGATACATGTGTGTCCCTAGATCATGATATGAATGTAATATATCTTGTTTGTCTGATTCTGATATAATGTTTGGAATGATTAATGAAATGATATTGGTTGTTTGTTATTTATAATGTTTAATATTTCATTAATGAGTCGATGTTGAATTGGTTAATTAGGTTTGTGGTTATTTGAATTGTTACACATAATGTTATATTAATTAATAACAAAATGAAGTTCTCATGCGAATGGCCCATGAGAATGGTCCATATGCATGAACAACTTCATACGAATGACTCATTCGCACGACTGAACCAGGAGACTGGATCAGTCGTATGCTTGTAACATAAGATTGGCTCAGTCGCATGACTGAACACTCAGTCGTGTGGATGAATCAACCGCAAGGTTCAATCGCACGACTGAACCATACTAATGGTTCAGTCACACGAATGAACAGTACTAACCTATAAATACAACACAATTCGTAAAAAAATAAGAGCTTTCATTCTATTTCGACTCCAGACGTACCCTAGTCGTCCAGAAGCCTCCAAGTTGATACTCCAAGTTCATAGAACGTTGTAGATCGATTCTTAATCGATTCTCAATGTTTGATTCAATACTTTATTGATTCTACGAACGTTCTCACTGATTGGATCACCAATCAAAAAGGATTCCGCACTATTTGGTTTGGTTTACACGTTAATCATTAGGTATTTCGTTCAAATACCAGGTCCTAACAAACTGGATGGTTTGAAAATACAATGTGTGGTTTATGCTTATAATGTTTAATATTTCATTAATTATGTGTGTTAACTCTTTTTATTGAACTAACTCTATAGGTTTATGGTTGTTTACATAGTTCTTAGTCAATAATGATTGAGAAATGTGCTTAAACTTAATCGTGTGAAGTTCTCGTACGAATGGCCCATGCTAATGGACCATACGCATGAACAAGTTCATGCTAATGAACTAGTCGCACGACTAAACCAGGAGACTGGATCAGTAGCACAATTGTGACATGAGATTGACTTAGTCGCACGACTTAACACTCAGTCGTGCGAATGGATCAACTGCATGACTCAGTCGCACGACTGAACCATGCTAATGGTTCAGTCGCACGAATGAGTAACCCTAACCTATAAATACCACTTAATGCGTGGAAAAACAAACACTTTGAAGAATTCGACTCATACATGTACCTTAGCCGTCCAGAACGTCCGAGAAAGCCAGTCCAAGTTCATAGATCATTCTTGATCAATTCCTATTCGTTCTTAACGTTTAGATTAATCTTATATCGATAGGTTTAATGTTCTCACTGATTGGATCGCCAATCAAATAGGATTCCGCACTATTTGATTCCGTATACACGTAGATCAGTTAGTACTCCGTCCAGTACACGGTCCTCTAACAAGTGGTATCAGAGCAAGATCTTCCAAAAGAAACTCCATGACTCCACCAAAAAGAGTTAGTGAACCTAAAGTTCAACCTATCAGCCAGTCATCTATTTATCACAAACAGGCCTTACACAAAGCTGGCTTATGGAAAGAAAAGTCTATGTTTGGTAATGAGAACAATAAGACAGATTATCTTCCCTCACCCTCTATTGGACAATGGGTAGAACTTATGATGTGTGATGCCTCTAGGACACCCAAGCCGGTTAAGGCTTGGGTCCCTCACCTTTCTTCAATTGAATGTGCAGGGTGTTCGCTATAGTGCTGAAACAAACACTTGGATTGTAGATAGTGGAGCATCAAGGCACATGACTAGAAAGCGGGCACTCCTATCAAACGTCAAACAAATCAAAGGAGGTCATGTTTCTTTTGCTGAAAACAAAGGAGGGTACATCACAGCTCAAGGAGAAGTAGGGAACCAGAAAGTTAAGTTTGACAAGGTAAACTATGTTCAACAACTTCAGAATAACCTGCTTTCTGTTTCCCAAATATGTGACAAGGGATTTAAGGTAGTTTTTGACAATAAGAATGCGATGTCCTGAAAAAGGACTATGTGATTCTGGAGGAACAACTATTAATGTCAACCTCAAGATATAATGACCTTTACGTCTTGGATCTATCGAAGGCCTCCACAACAGATCATCAAGTTCAGTGCTTCTTGTCAAAAGCTACTGAGAAGGACTCTATCTTCTGGCATAGGGGAATAGGGCACATCAATCCACGAAAGATGAACCACTTGATCCAGAATGATCTAGTGTGACGAGTCAATGTCAAGAACTTCCAACTACTGGATTTTTGTGTCACCTGCAAGAAAGGAAAACAGACAAAGAAGTCTCATAAGGCAAAGAAAGTTAATTCTATAGAACTGCCTCTTGAGCTTCTTCATATGGATCTGTTTGGTCCAGTTAGTACAAGAAGCATCGCAGGCGACTTGTATTGCTATGTAGTTACAGATGACTACTCAAAATTCTCTTGGGTGATGTTTCAGAAATCAAAATTAGAAACATTTGAGTCATTCAAAGAATTGGTACCTACACTGGAGTCTCTCTACAAGCTGAAGGCAAGACAAGTACGCTCAGACAACGGAACCGAGTTCAAGAACCAATGGATGGAGGCTTTCTACAAACAAGAGGGAATTGTGCACTAGTTCACTTCCGCCTACACTCCTCAAATGAACGGGGATGCTGAGAGAAAGAATCGTAGCTTAATAGAGACAGCACGCACAATGCTAGCAGAATCGAAACTGCTTATCCAATTTTAGAATGAGGTAGTTGCCAATGCGTGTTACACATTAAATCAAGTTCTGGTCGTAAAACGTCATGGCAAGACGTGTTACGAGTTACTTCAACGGCGTAAACCAAATCAGGAGTACCTCGAACCGTTTGGAGCACCATGTACGTTGCTAAAGAAAACACGGGATGGGAAGTTTAGTGAGAAGGCTGAAGAGGGCATCCTTCTAGGATACAACATACCGAATAAGAGAGTTTACAACAACTCAACAGGTCAAGTAGAGGTGTGGTGTAACCTTTATGTTAAGAGATACACCACCCC
The DNA here is from genome assembly GCA_025506515.1 of Flaveria trinervia. Lineage (NCBI taxonomy): Eukaryota > Viridiplantae > Streptophyta > Magnoliopsida > Asterales > Asteraceae > Flaveria > Flaveria trinervia. The sequence goes on from CM046441.1 coordinate 51,346,379, forward strand.
TCCTGCTGGAAAAGGACCCGCTTTCTTTTTCGACTATGATGGATTCTTCAAGTCCTTCAACATCCCTCTCTACACTTCTGATGATGAGTTAGCAGCCAATATGATATATGATGTCTTAAACACACCTTCACATGACTCTACATCATCTGGCTCACAAGGTGATCACCTACCCACTTAGGGGAAACACTCAGGGAAGTGACTCTTCCTCTGATGATGAAGCTGTGGAGAATGATCAAGACACTCAGGAGCAACAGGTTCCTACTACTGCAAGTCCACAAGCATCAGACATTGATGCCTCTGAGTCTTCAGAACCTCACACTCCTACTACCTCAGATACAGAACCAACATTCATAATCTTGATTATGAGGTAGTTGTTCCACCATTCCTGGATCACGCCTAAATATCTAACATCCTCTAGACAATGTCATTGGGGATATCAGATCAGGAGTTCGAACAAGAAATCAGATGTATTCAGCTGATTATGCCTTGGTAATGGAAACGGGGTATCTTCACGATGGTGCTTACCACTGTTTTCTGTCTCAGTTTGAGCCAAAATACGTTAGTGAAGCCCTAAATGATGAGGCATGGGTGAGTGCCATGCAAGAAGAACTTCTTCAGTTCAAGAAGTTAGGTGTATGGACACTGGTAGATAGACCTAAAGGTTCTAAAGTCATTGGCACCAAGTGGGTCTTGAAATGTAAGAAAGATGACCAAGTTGTCATCATCAGGAACAAGGCTCGACTTGTAGTTCAAGGATTTCGACAAGTCGAGGGAATTGATTACAATGAAGTATTTGCACCTGTGGCGAGAATGGAAGCCATCCGTATCTTCCTAGCCTATGCCTCTTACATGAAGATTAAAGTCTATCAATTGGATGTAAAGAGTGAATTTCTTCATGGTGAATTCCGGGAAATAGTGTATGTCAGTCAACCCAAAGGATTTGAGGATCCATATCATCGGGACAGAGTTTACAAGCTGGATAAGGCTCTCTACAAGCTTCACCAAGCCCCGAGAGCATGGTATGAAAAACTCTCAACTCACCTGGTGAAACATGGATTTTGCAGAGGTGTAACTGAATGTACACTGTTCATCAAAGAAAAGGATGGTGATCTGCTGCTGGTTTAGATTTATGTTGATGACATAATCTTTGGTTCCAAGAATGAAGAATTATGTAAAGAATTTGAAGTAGTAATGAAGGCGGAATTTGAAATGAGTGCCATGGGAGAGATGAAGTTCTTTCTCGGGTTATAGGTGGATCAAACACCAAAGGGGATATTTCTACATCAGACCAAGTATGTAGGAGATATTCTTAGTCGGTTTGGCATGGAGAATGCTTCCGCAGCTGGGACTCCACTTGCTACAAATCATGATGTAGCACCCGACGAGAATGGTGATCTGGTTGATGCCACCATGTATGGAGGAATGATTGGATCCCTCATGTACCTCACTGCCTCAAGACCTGATATTATGTATGCAACACGTCTTTGTTCAAGATCAGGCAAAACCAAAAGTTAACCATCTTATTGGGGTCAAAAGGATATTTTGTTATCTGAAGAGTACACCAACACTTGGGTTGTGGTATCCTCATGACGATGACTTTGAGCTTACCTAGTACAGTGACTCAGATTATGGCGGCTGCAAGATGAACTACAATCCACCTTAGCAGGTCGTCAATTCTTTGGGAGAAGATTAGTCACGTGGCAGTGTAAAAAGCAGACATCAGTTGCGTCGTCAACTTGTGAAGCTGAATATGTTGTTGCGGCAAGCTACTGTTCCTAAATCATCTGGATTCAACAGTAGATGCGGGACTACCGTTTGAAATTTCTAACACCCTATTGTTGATAACTTTACTGCAATAGCCGTTACTAAAAATCCTGTCCAACATCCTAAGACCAAACACATCGGCATTAAATATCACTTTGTACGTGATTGTTTTGAAAAGAATCTAATCGATGTTGTTAAAATAAATACGGATTTTCAACACGCTGACCTCTATGCAAAAACCTTTGATAACCATGTTTTCTATATTTGTTAGAGATCAACTACGTTAAAAAGAAAAGTGATGTAATTCTAGACGATGAACAGGTCTAGTCCGATGCGTCAAGTCCTTTTCTTTTATTTTCTTTTATTTTCTTTTATTCTAGCTTATTTTACATAATTTATTTTATTGATTTTAGTTCTTCGCTTTTGAAATCCTAAAAACGCAAATTGTTTACGGTTTTAGAATTTTAGGCGGAGATAGGTTAAGTTAGTATTAGGAAAACAAGGGAGGAGGACAGGCAAGCTAATAGAAATGAGATCGTATCCGAGATCGATTCAACGACTATGGAAAATGATAGTACATAGGACAAAGCATTTGGGACTTTAAAAGATTTAAATTGAATTAGATGCGAAATTCAAAGTATATGTCTGAGAAGTCTAAGCAAAAATAAAAGGAAAAATGATAGTAAAACTAGCTACTACTAAGGTAACATGGAGAAAGTAGACCTAGAGGCTCTTAGACCATTAGATGATGTGTCGATAGATTCAACACAATAAATAAGTAGACCCTGTTAGTGATCTCAAGATCAAACTAAGTGTTCAACAAGCTGTGGGTCATCATCTTTCCATGGTTAACACAATCAATAGAGTTTCAATAAGGGGTGATGAGCAAAATAAACGCCACAAATGTGTGTGAATGACCAAAATATGAGCAAAGCACATGATGAAAAATACAAAAAGCAATCAAACTAACAACCTATGTTATTGGTGCGATTTGTGCAACAAAATATTGCTCAAACAAGAAGATAGGTTATGTGCCTCTCTGTTGTGCGGTGGCACTGACCTGAGGATAAGCATAACCTATATATTCTAGATTTCATTGTTGTTTGCCACCTCTCTGCTGTGCGGTGGCACTGACCTAAGGCTTGGCTTCTCAATGAAAGCTCTAAGAATAGTGTCTTCTTGTCAAAAATACCCATAGACCGCTCAAAAATCTCTTGAGGAATGTTGATTACCATATAAGCGTGGGATCCACAAATGCTTATTGAAATAATTAAACCTTAACCATCACCATCTGTGTTAAAAGTCTGTGTATGGATTTAAGTGGACAAGTATACTGACGATCATCATGGCTGGATTTCTTCAAAGTCCAAATCAATGTGTGCATATTATAGTACTAGTATGATTTCCTTAATTTGCAAATGACTCTCGACGAAAACAAGAATCTAGCATCAATGATTTTGGTAACACGTCCTGAATGATTTGATTACCTGTAGGATTCCATAATAAATCGTTTTCCTCCTATGGTCAAAATAACTTGAAGCTGCCTGTTCAAGAAGTAAATCTGTTAGATTTCTATCTTAGGATTTCCACCTCACACAAAATCACAAAAGCATCTTTAGTTTTGTCTTTTAATGTTAGTTTCTTTTGTTCTGGTTTAAACATTTAGTCAATTTAGAGTTATAAGTCGGACTATATCATGGAATTCAGTATAGGATTATATTACTTAAAAGGGTCACGTCTGAGGTGACCAAACGTGTTTTCAAATGTTAAACGGGTCACGTCTGAGGTGACAAAATGTGTTTTGCTTAAAAGGATCATGACTGAGGTGATCAAAATTTTCCAAAGTTAAAATGATCATGTCTGAGATAATTACTACTCGTAATGTTCAATCAACAGTTAAATGGGGTTATGTCAAATAGTCATAAAGTCAAAACCATAAGTATGATCCATTCGTACGACTAGACCATGAGTATGGACTAGTCGTATGATTGGACCATATTTATGCACTAGACAACCGAATGGAGCATGAGTATGAACCATTGACACGAATGGCTTACAAGATTGAGCCAGTCGCTCGAATGGACTTGTCCGAATGAGTCAGTCGCCCGATTGAAACCCAATCGGCCGACTGAAAGTGATCGACTGAACCAATCGCTCGACTGGGTTCTAATCGCCCGAATGAAAGAAGCGAATGGATCCAGTCGCCCGATTGAAACCAGAGTCAGTATAAATAGTGCCATAGTCGATCGCACATACTCACCACCCTCAATCGCCCTAAAATCGCACATTGAGTCGTTACTCTGTCAAAATTTCTTCTTACCTTACTTGACTTCAAAATTCATATTCTGAGAATTTCTGGTGTTTGCACAGGTACAATGCGGTGCTATCTAACCAAATTTCAGTCGATTTGATTCCAAAAATTATGATATTCAGCCCTAACTAGAACCAAGAGTTAAATTGGACAAATAACCTAATAAAACTAAGTAAAATATTGAAATCAAGGTTATTAGGTGCTAAATAGGGTTATAGCGAGTCTATTGAACCAAAACACGATGTCTAATTTTAAGATTTGGTAAAATTTTGAATCTCAATAGAACAGACAGTCGGTCATGCGACTGGACACCCGGATGAACTACAATCGCACGACTGAGCTGGACGAATGACTCAGTCGGTCGAATGAACAATGCGAATAAGCTCAGTCGGCCGACTGAACCAATCGCAGGCTCAGTCAGCCTATTGAACTCAATCACATGATAAGTCACCCAACTGTATTTAGTCGCATGATAATTGAACTAGACTGACCTCAACAGTTTAGATTGAATTACATTCTGTTATGTGATGATCTCATTTGTATGCTTTTTGTGTTACAGATTGATGGCTGGTCGGTGGACTATAAACACCAAGCACAATATTTGTGCGCATCTGGACGCCATAACTCGGAACACTACTGAGTTTGCTGGCATCATAGCGTTCTTGAAGAGATCACGGATCCACAGAGCCATATCTACACCGTGCACTCCCTATAGGTCTATATAGCAGGCCTTCTAGGAGGGTGCATCAATTGATTGATGTCGTGATCCCTACTGCATCCGGAGTACTATTTTTGGGCAAGATATAGAGGTGACTACTAAAGATCTCAGACGAGTACTGGATCTGGGTGACGATGCTGATCACCCAACCAGGCTTCACCCTCTGACTGTGAGGGGATGCTTCCTCAGGATGAAGTACTCTAGGGACATAAATGCAGGTGTGCTAAACAAAAGCAACCTGTGTCCCCAGTACAAGTACTTAGCATATGTGATACTTAAGTGCACAGCTTTGAGGAAGGTGGCTTTGATGATCTATCGGACCGGATTCAGAATTCCTATGTGGCACTGGTGCTGAACCACCCCTTCAGCTTCTCCAGCATGATATTCTCATATCTGATCGAGAATCTTAAGGCGAAAGGCAAAGAGGGATTTTGCATGTACCCAAGGTTTCTTCAGATGATTATCGACGAGAAGCTGCCCTCTCTACCTAAGGAGAGCAAGGATGCGGTATCACTTGAGGTGATGGATGACGCGACACTAGGCCACATGAAGGTCTACAGGGGAAAGCAGGTCAAACCCCCTGTAAAGAGACTGTTCGGGCATCTAGCCTAGGAGGAGTACATGGCGCCTGCAAGGCGTAAGTGGCGCCACGAGGAGAGTGATTCCGGTGTTGAGTAGATTGATCTTCCATCTAATGACTCCTATGATGATGACGGAGACACTGGTGGAGATTCTAGCCCCGCTATTTCTAGGGCCAGCACTGCACATACTACACCTCCACCACCCATTCATACAGATGCCACCACCGCCAGTTTCAATTACGATTTCTGTCCTCCCGATGAGGAGGAAGAGAGTGATGAGGAGCCCCTAACCAGGACAGAGGGCAGCAGGGTGGTTGCCACCGACCGAGGCATTCGGGAGGTTGGAGGACGCCCTAGCGAGTCTGGGGAGACAGCAGCCGACCCCAGCTACTCACCAGGTCAGCCCAGTAGCATCCCAGGGGAGCATCCACCTCTAGAGGCAAGAGGAGGAAAAGGATTGCTCAGCCCTATGGGATGAAGACGAAGAAGAAGAGGATGACCATTATCACCACCACCACCACCACAGCCACCACCTCTACCACACCACCCACTACATCTACCACCTCTTCCCCCATCACCCCTACCACCTTTTCACCTGTCACCACTACTACCACCACACACACCACCACTACCTCAGCCACTCCACCACTTCCCCACATCACATCCACGACCACTTCAGCTTACCCATCACCACCCACACACATACAACCTCCCATATACACCACTGCCACCACCACCACCTCTAGCCACTAGGCAGGACCATCATATCACCCCTCCTTTCCATCAGGATCATCTCTACCTCCCAGTGGGGTAGACGAATAGCTTTCAGCACTAAACCATATGGTGCTAAAGCTGTTAGCAGTCGATGACGAGAGACTACTCAGCTGCGACAGTTAGTGAAGCTTACTGCTGCTCAATCATAGCAGATATCTCAGCAGGCACAACATATTGAGGAGCAAGCTCAGTAGATGGCTGCTCAAAGTCAAGAGATTTCCTAACTCAAGGAGCAAAATGTGTTATCTACCAAGAAGATTGAGGAGTTCGAGGATGCTAAGAGGACCATCCTGCTCAAACTTAAGAGCACAAAGGATGAGCCTCTGAAGATCAGAGAGGGAGACCGTGATGATGGTGATGATGATAATGGTGATGATAATGTTGATGATGATAGTGATGATGATGATGATGATGATGATGGTGATGAGGAAGGTGACGATGAGGATGGAGGAGATACTGAAGGAGGAGGAGAGTCATTTGCTTCGGGTGCACAGGAAGCTAATGAGAGGCGGACCAAAAAGACTCAAGATCCAGGTGCCTCGACATCAGCCCCAACAGCAGAAAAACACATGATCCAAGACAAAAGTAATGCATAGAGTTTTGTGTAATTTAAATCATGTGTAATTTGAATATTGCATTAAACTTATGTGCTTGAATGTTTATGTATATATATTTAATGTTTAATGTCTTGATTATTTACTCATGCATGATGTGTTTAATGTTTTAAATCAAGTAGATCATACATCTCAGCAAGATGAGTATGATGTTGCTCCCCTTCAGCAGATCAAGTCTCAACTCATATTGATACTTGATCTACAAGGGATTGTCAAGAGGTCTATGAGTTACACTCCTGAGGAAGGAGAAATAATTCATGACCTTACTAATGAGCAACTGGCTGAGATGTTCCCACTGAATCCAGATGAGATTGTGAAGGATGCTCCTACTATGGACATGGATAGTGATGATGATCTTAACGATGTGGATGAGATTGAGATTGAAGACGTCACCGCATAACATTATCCAGAGTATGTTGACAACAAGGGAAATGCAGTCCCCAATCTGGGTGACACCCTTGTTAGTGATACTTTTGAAACATTGGATAAGATGGAACAGGAGTCGGAGAAGAAGAAAGAAAAAGCCCAAGCCTCAGACATAGATGTCAACATCAAAAAGGCTGAATGGGCGGCATGTTTTGCTGAGATCCGAGACATGCGCACTGCACAAAAGCTAAATGTCTACACCAAGCTGTACAAAGTAAAGAAACACTTAAAGGTGTCAGGCAAGATCATCACATGGGCTTATTTTGAGGATCTGAATGTATATGCCATGAAGAGAGAAAAGGGCATAGAGTACTTAAGATTCCCACACGATCTGGAGACTCTACCCGGTTTTGAGCTTAACTAGCTAGCCAAGTTGAAGCTGTTATATGCTGATCCTCGAAAGATGTCAAGCTGGTTTGAAGTTGCTTTGAAGAGAGAGTACCACACCAGGTGGGTCAACTTTAAACCTCAACAACCAACTAGGTATATCAGAAGATCTGAAGTTGATACCATTATCGAGAAGCCAAAGATTATGCTGAAGTGGAGTCCTCCGTGCATAATGTCAAGAATCCCTCTAAGGGAAATGCCTCGGGACTTCACTCCACACTTTAAGTGGTGGTACTATGACTAGTGAACGAGTGAGGCTATCATAGTTCTGAACAGAAATGGAAATATGGAAACTATCAGGGTATTTGACTCGATATGGCTAACAAACTTTTCTTCTGATGATGTCTACACTTTATACAAGTGGCCACTGTTCTATTATGCGTAGGATATTGTACAAGCTCTCCATTCCAGAATGTGATACGGCTCTGCTTTGCTTTTGAAATACATGCAGGAGTCACAAGAGAGGAGAAGTACAAGAAATTTGAAGAGCTTATGAAGAATGTCAGACAATATATTAAACTAGGTCCAAGGGGGAGTTTGTAGATACATATGTACCTAGTTTATGAGCTTAATGTAAAAGTCTTTCATGTCTTACATATATTTAACTGGATGGTTTGAATGAAATACAATGTGTGGTTTATGCTTATAATGTTTAATATTTCATTAATTATTGTGTGTTAACGCTTATTGAACTACTATATAGGTTTGTGGTTGTTTACATAGTTCTTAGTCAATAATGATTGAGGAATGTGCTTAAACTTAATCGTGTGAAGTTCTCATGCGAATGGCCCATGCTAATGGACCATACACATGAAAAACTTCATGCTAATGAACCAGTCGCATGACTGAACTAGGAGACTGGATCAGTCGCACAATTGTGACATGGGATTGACTCAGTCGTGTGAATGGATCAACCGCATGACTCAGTCGCACGACTGAACCATGCTAATGGTTCAGTCTCACGAATGAGTAACCCTAACCTATAAATACCACTTAATTCATGGAGAAATGAATTTTTTGAAGAATTTGACTCATACACGTATCCTAGCCATCCAGAACGTCCAAGAAAGCCAGTCCAAGTTCATAGATCGTTCTTGATTGATTTTTATTCGTTCTTAACGTTTAGATTAATCTTATATCGATCGGGTTAACTTTCTCACTAATTGGATCGCCAATCAAATAGGATTCCGCACTATTTGATTCGGTATACACGTAGATCAGTTAGTACTCCTACCAGTACATGGTCCTCTAACATAATGTATTGAATACAAGAGCAAAATTGAGGATACTAAAATTGTTCGAGTTACAATATTTAGTACAAGTAGTCTCTTGTATCTAACATCCTAAACAAAAGTAATATGTGGCTTTTGTAAAATGCAAAGCTTATACAAGACTTCTTTAGTTTTTTTCCTTGAAAAAAATGCTTAATAAAAAAGGCCAACGAAAATTGTAGTTAGTTTGTGCAGGATTGATGTTAGTCACTGAACACTTTGTTTTCTCTCAAACTCACCTAGAACGACACTCGGGTTAAGATAGAATCAGTAAGAGTTAATCACAATATAGAAAGTAGTAGAAGAACACAGGAAGTAATTTTCAAGGTACTTTTATATATTGCTTCTCAACTCAATAATACAAGACTCTTACAAGCAGTGTGGAATGAGTTATAAAGAGAACCTATATATAATACTACCTAGAATCGGATATACTTTGATACCAGTTGGGATCCTAGAACTAAAGCCTATGCTACAAGACTATAGTTTAAGGTATTTCGGATAAAGTCTTATCTGAGATTTGGTAGTCAGGACATGTCTCTGACTTACCTTTTGTCACCAACTAAAGTTGGCAACTTGTACTATAAAAAGGTGAATAGTGGAATAAAGTATGGTCAACTGCATGGCTCTTTGAGAAAACACATACAGTATCAGAGGTCTGTAGCGGAGTGTCAGAGACCATACTTGTGTCCACTGGTTAATAGCAGTGTCTTCCGAAGGTTAAATGGCTTCGGAAGAGTAAGTACTTCCAAAGCCACTTATACTTCGGAAGAGGCTGCTTCTTCCAAGGCTTAGAGACTTCTTCTTTTCATCATACTTCAGAAGTGGTCTTCAGCTTATTCTTCTAAGACTTGAACTTCAGAAGTATACACATGACTTTGGAAGTAGAGTTTTGTCTTTGGAAGTTGATCTTTCACTTTGTCTTCGGAAGACCTCTACAACCTTCGGATTCCATGCTAAGCTTCGAAAGCCTTTGCATGCAGCACCAAAATTATCTAAGTGACTTAGTTTTGGTTGCATTAGCCTTCTTCATGATCCAATAAACTCCCACTAGGCTGATGCTACCAAAACTTCACTTGTTTCTGCTTGTCAAAACTTTTAGCACTAAGGAGAGTAGATATTTGTCTGTCTCTTTGTTCTTCACTGATGTGGTGCTCAGAAGTTTGTACAGATCCTTGGTAGATAGGAAATCCAGTCTGTCACCTTGGATAACATGTACCCTCTATTGTTGCCCTCTGAAAAGAGTTAGTTGATGGGAACTTTAATCATATTCCCATCTAACTATAGGTTCCAATTCTGGACCCTCCACCATCTGTAGAAAGGAAGTGCCTTTGGTAGGAGGTCTTTCCTTGTCTTCCTGTCTTCTCAATCTCAACTCTTCTTCAATCTTGGCCTTTGTAGTTAGCTCAGTTAGGTGAAGGGTGCTAAGATGATTTCTGATGAGTGCAGCAGCTTCAGAGTTGGAGGGGTTGGAGAATGGCTTCTCTACTAACTCAGCAATATTAAACCTGCTGAAGTGTAGCAGAGAGGTTGCATTAAGTCTATTGACTTCGCCATTCTCCCTTTCCACAACAAAGTTGTGAGAAGTTTCATCAAACCTCCACTAGACTATTTTCTTTCTAGGCCCAAGAGACTAACTAGGAATCTTTCCCTCTTTCTTGGTGTCCAGCAGAATCACTAGTTTCCTTCTAAGTTTCTTCTCTTCATCATTAAATGAATCTGGGTTGAGGCCAAGAAGTCTAGCTGCCTGGTCCAGTGTTCCTCTAGGTAAATCAAGAAATTGATCTCTTGTGAGGGAACGGGAGGATCCATCAACATAGGTAATGTTGATAGAATCTTTATCACCAACGACTTCGCTCAGAGTTATCGGCTTGGTCTTGTTTACCTTGAACTCCTCAAGAGAGAGATGTTGAGAAGGATGAGGGGATGGTTTGGATGGTTGTTGGGTAGGTTGAGGTTCAGAGGTTCTGGGGAGTGTTTTAGGTTGGAGGATGGGAAGTTTAGGTGGTTGGGGTGATGAAGTAGATGTGGGCAAGGCTTTGGGTTCAGGGGTGAAGGGTTTGGTTTTAATAGAGAAGGATAGGGGTGAGGGTGAGGGTTATGGTTGAGTGGTTGCAGTGAAGGTCATCCCCTTTACCCTTCTGTACATCTCTTTCTTCTTTCCCAGCCGGATGTCAACCTTGATTTCACTAACAATCCGTTGGAGTTCTTCTCAGACATGGGACCCACGTGCCTTCTAAAGAAGCCATGGACCGGAAGATAGTCTTTCATCCAGGCCTTTTCACTGAGCTTCCTGGTTGCAGTGTCCCAAGCTTTTTCCTCCTCCTTCTTCTCCTTTGTCTTTTCTCTTGCAGTCTTCTTTATTTCTTTCTCCATTTGATCCTGCTCTTTGTTGTACAGCCAGAGGATCATCTCATCATTGTGAGGAGAAACTTCTTGAAGATTAAAGCGTCTAGAGAGTAGGAAATTTATCCTGTCTTTCCTCAACTACAGTTCAGCTTCCTTCTATTTTTCTTCTTCTTTCTCCAAGGCCAACCTGGCTTTTTCTTCAAGTTTCAGTCGGGTTGCCTTCTCCAAATTCACCAACTCCTCTAGTGGTGCAGGAGTGTCTCTTCATTGGCAGCTCCCATTTGGATAAGCTGGTCAATGATCTCTTCCCTTCTCTTATTGTTAATAGCCTCCTGATTGGTTGCAACTACTTTTGTGCTGGCAGCTAGCAACTTCTCAGTTGGAAGTCTTCCTTTCTTCTTAAGTTTCTCAATCTTTTCCACTTCTTGAAGCTCTTCCGCAGTCATCTATCTTTTCCCTTAATCCTTTGAAGAGCCTAACTGTGGTGGTTCTTGGAGAGTGGATTCTGATTGCGAGAGAGGTAGAGATGGTGTCTGGGATGGAGGTAGAGTCAGAAAGTCCTCGCTGTTCACCTCAGATGCCATTTCAAGGATTGCATCTGTGATGATCAGTTCCTCGGACATTTTAAACAGTCCTTCTGCAACTTCCATTTCAGCTTTGGAAGATTCAGCTTGTTCTTCCAAGGCTTTACCTTCAGCTTCGGAAGTTGGAGGAGATGCAGATTCTGTCCCAACTGTTTTAGTTGCTGGGCCATCAGTCCCCATTTCCCCTTTGAAATGAATCTTAGGTTCCATGTGGACCTTAGGTTGACCAACTTCTTCCACAGTGGAAGAAGGTGCAGTCAGCCTCTAAAGCTCTTCAGCTTCGAAGTAGAGCATTGTAGCATCTGGGCTTGGTTGATCAGTGGAGGATCTCAACAGAAACTTGGTGAAGAGTCTGTACAGATCACTAAGCATCTTTGAGTCAATCTGAAGAATAACTTGAGATGGCTCAGACACAGTAATGATAGGAGTAGAGGAAGTTAAAGTTGAAGTGTGTCTCTGTTGTGGGTCCTTAAGTGTTTGTCTTTGAACATTCTCCCCCATTTTGGTAGCATCATCTTAAGAGCTAGATAAGCTAGAGGAAGAAGTCAATGAGACGTGAACAAGTACATGCCTAACAGACCTCTCTGTCTGTTTCTCAGCTAGTTTGGCCTTGAGATTGTCAATCTCAAGTTGCTGAGTGGCGGACCTTGCTTCTAAAGTCCTAACCAAAGATTCAAGGTTTAAGACTTTAGATAGAAGGTCTTGAATGAGGACTTGCATGCTTCCCTCATCTTCTTTTAAAGAATCATAGGGAGATGAGGTAACATACATGGTATGTTCAGCCTCACCACCAGATGTGGTTTCTTTGCACCCTAGTTTCCCGTGCTCAATGATGTCTCTTTCAGAGTCATCAAAGGGGTCGGTTGCCGCAGATTCAGTCTGCGATATGTTACCACTGTCCACAAGGTCCATTGAGGCACCTTCTGTAGTGGCAGCTGAATCTGCATGAGTCCCCTCCACATCAGTGGGACACACCTCAGTTATAGGTTGCTGATGGAGGCTAGAGATAAGGGATTTCTCCGGGCTCTGTTGATCTTGAAGAGGGTGTTGTAGATCAACTTCATTGCCACAGAGAGATGTTATCTCTTCATCAGTTTTGAAGAGAAGGTCAGTAAAATATAAGAAGGTTATGCCTACTGACCCGGTACCTTGATCAATGTCTACAGGCATTAAGCCTCTGGTGGGGTTGTCCCTAGTTGGCTGCTTAGAAGAGTATAGATACTCATCCTGAGGGCTGCTGGTTTGGGTGTTGGGCTCCTGGGTTTGAGACTAAGGAGACTCAAAACCCAATTGAGATCATACTTGGAAGCAGAGTAGTGTACCTTCTAGTGAAGTTGGTGGACATCTTCTTCAAGGTCTTGAAGATGGTAGGCCGTATGTGGGGAATAGTCAGAGCAGCTGCACAGACAAGCATGCTCTGGTCCAACTCATAGTTGATGATGTGTTGAATGAACCTAGGATACGTAAAGAATGTCTCCCTTTGTAGATTCCCAATCAAATTGGTGAACACAAATCGTGAGTAATTAAAGCATAGGCCTCTCACTAGTCCATGAACTAAGCATCCTAGTTCATATGGGATTTGATCCTATCCCTCGGACTTGTTGGACAAGCAGTGAAGGACAACATGCAGGATGAACTTCCAGTTGTAGGAGAAGTTGAATTTGTAGACTGTCGACCTACTTATGTCTCCACCGTATCCCATTAGGATGTAAGTGTTGTCCAAATCTGCCTTAGGGAATTTAGTAGGAGCTCCTTCATCATGAGCTCGAGGTGCTCCCTGATGAGTTGTTTAGTGATGATCAATTCCTGTCCACAAACGCTGGACCTCAGTACACGAATCCCATTTAGGGTTTCGGCTTGACCATTTCCACAAAATTCGGCCATGTGGTTGGAGTAAATAGTGGGGTTAATGGTACGAGCAGTGTAGTAAGGTGATTGGGTGAGAAAGGAGATGATTTTAGAGAAGTCAGCATCTCTTGAAGAATCAAGAAGTGCGACTTGGTTGTGCTGAGGGTTAAGTGCCATTTGAGAAAGGTCAATGTGGATGATTTTGAGCTTGGGTAAAGTTGGAGAGGAGAGAAATTTCTAGGGCAGTAAAAATTGCAAGTAAGAAGATGAAATTGAATAGTCGAGATTATTTAAAAAGGTTGGGAAGACGGTAATGGGGGTTAGAATTAAGGTGATGTGATGGTTTAGTGGATGAATTGACAGTGGCGGTAAAGTTAAATTCAGTTAAATAATCCAACATCATTAACAAAATCTTTGCTTCTTACAGTGTGGGGCCCAAGAGATTTACGTTACACAGTAGAATCTTTCTTCCGAATGTAGAACATTTCCGAAGGTAATTTGTCTTCCGAAGGCAATTCTTACTTCCGAAGCAAAAACTTTGCTTCCGAAGGTTAGAGTTGCTTTCCGAATGGAGAGTTTGTAAACCTCGGAAGTAGATCTGATCTGTAGCCAATCGCTTCTTCCGAGACCAAAAGCTCTTCCGAGAAGAAAAATTATCCTTTGAGAAATTATGCTTCGGAAGATATAAAAATAACTTCTGAGGGTTAATTTCTCTTCGGAAGAAATTTACACTTAGAAAATTTCAGAAAGATCTTTTGTAACAGGGCTTAAATTGTATTGATAGAAGACATTACATATTAAAAGGTTTGCAAAAAAGGTGATCTAATCAATGTTTATCATCCTAATAGCTGTTATGAGATACTTAAATCTTTTCTCATCAAAAGCTTTGGTGAACAAATCAGCATACTGTTCATTCGATTCAACTTTGATTACTTTAATCAGATTTTTCTCATGAATATCTCTAATGAAATGGTACCTGATGTCAATATGCTTTTTCTTGGAGTGCTTCACCAGATTTTCAGTAATGGAGATAGCACTGTTGTTGTCAATATGGATAGGAGTACTCATAAAGTGGAATCCATAGTGTAACATCTGATTTTGAATCCATAGCAGCTAGCAGCAGCAATGTATTCAGCTTCAGTAGTTGATGTAGAGACACAAGATTATTTCTTGCATTGCCATAAGATGATCCTTCCACCAAAAAATTGACATCCTCCTGATATTGATTTCTTGTCAATATTGCAGCCACCATAGTCACTATCAAGGTATCCATAGAGATTAAAATCCTTGTTTCTGGGATACCAGAGACCTAGTTTAGGTGCTCCTTTGAGGTATCTAAGGATTCTCTTAACAGCAGCTAGGTGAGACACCTTTGGAGCATCCTGATATCTTGCACAAATGCAAGTAGCAAACATGATACTAGGTCTACTGGCAATAAGATACATCAGAGAACCAATAATTGCCCTATACTAATGTTGATCAGTATCCTCCCCCTTAAGGTTAGGACAAAGATTATGGTTTTTGGGTTTGGGTGTCTTGGCAGGCTTGCAATCCTTCATTTCAAATCTTTCTAAGATGTTAGAGACATACTTAGATTGATTAATGAAGAACCCTTCCTTCATTTGCTTCACCTGAATTCCAAGCATTGATTAATGAAGAACCCTTTCTAAGATGTTAGGAAAAAGTCCATTTTTCCCATGGAACTCATCTCAAACTTGTTCTTCATAATGCTCTCAAAGTCCTTACACATTTGGTCATTTGAAGAACCAAATATGATATCATCAACATAGACTTGAACGAGCAAGATGTCCTTTCCAGACTTTTTGATGATGAGAGTCTTGTCAATGGTACCTATGGTGTAGCTATTCTTTAGAAGAAACTGACACAGAGTCTCATACCACAGCCTAGGTGCTTGGTGCAGCCCATATAGAGCTTTATCCAATTTGCACACATAGTTGGGGTGCTGTGGGTCTTCAAATCCTGGAGGTTGGCATACATAGACTTCCCTATCTATATCCCCATATAGAAAGGCACACTTGACATCAAGTTGATAGACAGTGAAGTCCTTGGATGTAGCATAAGCAAGGAAGATCCTAACGGCCTCAAGTCTTGCAACTGGTGCAAAGACATTGGTATAATCAATTCCTTTCTCTTGTGTGTATCCTTGAACTACAAGTCTTGCTTTGTTCTTGATGATCAAGCCCTTATCATCTCTCTTGTTTCTGAAAACCCATTTAGTGCCTATTGGTACTTGACCAGATAGTAGCAGACATAGGTTCCATACCTTTTGTCTCTTGAATTGAAGCAGCTCCTCTTGCATCGATTCAAGCCAGCTACTATCTTTTAAGGCATCTTCTACCTTCTTGGGTTCTATTTGGGATAGAAAGCATGAGTACAAGCAGACATTCCCATGATGAGTCTGTCCTCTTGTTCTCACACCCTCAGTGACATCCCCTATGATGTTCTCAGCCGGATGAGTGTTATGAATCCTAAGGCGAGGAATCACTTCCAGTTGTAGAGATAGATCCAGATTGGACATATTCTGCTCAGGAATTGGAACACTCTATCCAGCTGCTGTTTCAAAATCATTCAATAAGGACTGATTGCATGAGTGAGAAACATCATCAATGGTTGGCTGTGAAGTAGTGTTAACAGTTTCTTGTTCCTTCAAAACACTACTTCCTTCTGCCTGGTGTTGTGGTGGATCACCTGATGAG
The DNA here is from genome assembly GCA_025506515.1 of Flaveria trinervia. Classification (NCBI taxonomy): domain Eukaryota; kingdom Viridiplantae; phylum Streptophyta; class Magnoliopsida; order Asterales; family Asteraceae; genus Flaveria; species Flaveria trinervia. The sequence goes on from CM046441.1 coordinate 51,362,723, forward strand.
TTTTGAGGCTCTGTAAGTGATTCACTTGTAGAAGCTTCACTATTCCTTGATATGGTCAAGCTATTAGATCTGTGAATGGTGGAAACTTCATTTATCGTAGCTCTTGGACAATTTGTACTAGGTCTGGGTAGCTCAAACAGTTGATTATTAGCAGTAGCATCAGCATCATTTTGAGCTCCTGTTCCAACTGAAACATTCTCACAAGAAGGTTTAGAATAGTTTGGAAACAATTCTAAATCAAAGATATGACCAGGGCCATTCCCCCTAACACAAGGAGTGTGCTCATTAACACCTATGTTGGATGACTCCTCAAATTATTGATTCTTAATGTTGTATACTCTATAAGCTTTGGAGCTAGAAGAGTACCCGACAAAGATAGCATCATCCGAATTTTTAGCAAACTTTGCTAAATTGTCTTTTGTGTTAAGTATGGTACACCTGCTGCCAAAGGACCTTAGAAAGCCAATGAACGGTGGCCTCTTGTTCATAGCTCATAAGGGGGTTTTCCATGGGGCTTAACTACAAGAACTTTGTTCTACACATAGCATGCAGTGCTGACTGCCTCTGCCCAGAATGTTAGAGGTAGTTTTGAATCAGTTAACATAGTTCGAGCAGCCTCAATAAGTGTCCTGTTCCTACGCTCAGCAACACCGTTTCGTTGAAGAGTTCTGGGAGCACTATATTGTCTGGCAATCCCTTTTGAGTTACAGAATGAGTCAAGAACGAAGTTCTTAAACTCAATCCCTTGATCACTTCTAATGATTTTAACCTTATGATCAATTTGATTTTCTATTTTAAGAATAAAAGATTTTAGTGTTTCAGAAGTTTCATCTTTAGTTCTTCAAAAGAATACCCATGTGAATCTTGTAAAATCATCAACTATCACAAGGCAATATGATTTCCTTCCAATGCTCATTATACTTGTGGGACCAAAAAGATCCATGTGCAATAAGTGTAATGGAGTAGTGATAGAGTCAACACATTTGGATTTGTGAGATGTCCTATGTTGTTTCCCTTTCAGGCATGCAACACAGTTATCTTTGCAGAAAAACTCCTTTTTAGGCAAACCATGTACCAAGTTATTTTTAGCCAATTTATTCATTGTCTTAAAATTTACATGACACATAAGTTTATGCCATAATGTTGACTCATCACTATCTGCTTTGGAAAGAAAGCATGATACTTCACCCATTGGGGAAGCATTGTTCATATCTAGCTTGTACATATCCCCTTTCCTGGGAGATCTAAGAAGCACCAATTCTGGAGGAATTGTCATCCCTAGTTTGAGGATAATGCAGTCATGTTCTATGAAAAGCATTTGGTGCTTTTGGTCACAGAATTAAGAAACACTTAACAGATTGTGTTCAAGCTATTTGACAAAGTGAACTTTGTCAACCTTTAATTTACCATTGGATATACTCCCTCTGCCAGAAATATATCCTCCCGCCTCACCTCCAAATTGGACAGGACCTTCATCATAGTTCTAAAACTGTTGAAGAGAGATCTGTTCCCTGTCATGTGCCTGGAGCATCCACTGTCTACAATCCAGACATTTTTGTTCTTGTCATATGGATGTCCCTGCACATGAGATGAGTTTGTTAGTTTTGTTTGGAAGCCCAAGCCTTGCTGGTCTTGGGTTCTTCCAAAGATAATGACATAATTGAATCAAATGTTATGCATGGGGGTTCAATAGAGGTCTTTGAAGAAGAGATTTGGGTTGTAGCATCTTCCTTGATCTTCCAGTCCATCCTTTGGTTGATCTTGGAGGATGAGCTTGTTGAAGCTTTTGTAGCATGGTCATCTTCCGAAGCTTCTTTCTTTTCGGAAGAAGCCTTCACCACCTTTTCTTATGAAGCAGTCTTGTTCTGGGGAGGTTTCAAGGGAGCTTTCTTGTTCTTCCGAACCTTAGTAGCTTTTGCTTCCAAAGCCATTTTCTCTTCGGAAGAAAAAGTTTCTTCCGAAAGCAACCTGGCTTCCGAAATTAGCTTTCCCTTTTTCATCACTTGAACTGTTTGAAAAGGCCCAAATGTGAAACCTTCCTTGACTCCTTCTTTTCTAACATTATTTGCATAATGTGTGCTTGCAGGATTGTAGTAACAATATTTTGCTATGTGGTTTGGTAGACCACATATTATGCATGCAATGTTAGTTCTTTGGGAATGTGAGGGTTGCTATTTCTTGGGCTTCTTTTCTTCATTAGCAACTTTCCCCTTCAACTTCTGATCCTTTGGTAGGACAGGACTGCTAGTATTACACTCCTTTCCTGAATCAGAAGTACCTAACACTTGGAATCCAGCTGAGATAAAGACACCCTTCTGCTTTGGGTCAATCTTCAGCTTGGACTTAGCCACTTTCTTGGCAGTTCTTCTAGCAGCTTTAGCTCTGCTTCTTCTGGCTTTAGTGGTTAGGATTTTTTTCTTCACAAGAGGAGATGGGTACATCTACCTGTTCCTTCCCTGTGGTGGCCACTATTGTTGTTTCATCCTTCAACTCTAGTGAGGAAGGGACAGTAGTTGGAATCTCTTGCTCCTCAGTACCACATCTAGGTTGTCTGATAGACTCATAGGAGTGTGGTGGAGCAATTTCATTGGTTCCCAACCCTTTTTTTCTGATAATAGAGTTTGGAATGGGAGGATGATAAAAGAATAGCTTGGAAGTTTTGCTCAGAAATAGCATGCTTCCTGGCTTGAGCCTCAGCGGTCACAAGCTGGGGTTGAGCCTCAGACAATTTGGATATCAGATCTTTAATTTGAGTCTTGTAGTTGGTCTATTCATGTTTTAAAAGAGATACAGTTTTCTCTAACTCCTCAATTTTCTTTTGATAATCAGATTCAGCTATTTTCAAATCAGATTTTAAGATGTTTAAAGACTCAATATCAGATTTGATTTCCATATTGTAATCTGATAGAGTTTTTTAGCTATACAAGGTGGAGTGCAGAGATGTTCATATACTTGGGAATCATTTGTTCCGGCCATGAGAGCTTGAGCAGGAGTCACATCCTGTACCATAATGCTCCAGTCAACTTCTTGAGCCATTGCAGCTGTTTCAGTTGACTTCTCAGCGGGCTTTGAGGTTGAGGGATGTGTGGAGGCCTATGGGGTTCCCCGATTAGTCTTGGGAGCCTTGCATTCCCTTGCAAAGTGACCCAATTGGTTATAGTTGTATCACTTTGCCTTGGTCATGTCAAACCCGAACTTGCTTGCAGTTGGGTTTTGAGGGAAATGCCTTCCATTCTCGTAAAGAACTTCTTCGCTCTATAAGTTAAAAGAGCCATTTGTTGGACAATGTCCACGTACTCTACATCATCTGGACTGAAACACTCAAGATCATCAAAGCAGTATTTAAAATCACCAGAGTGTCCATTTCCTGAGACAAAGGCACAACTTTCCTAGAAGGAGTTGTGTTGAGCCTGTTGAGACCTTGGAGTCTCAAGGAAAGTGATGTGTGGTCCAGGAGAGCAGGATGGCTGCTGGTAAGTCAGGTAATGCTAAGGTTGTGGGGGTAATGAGTCTTCAGCAAACATTAAAGCGTTGCTAGCAGGAAGACTCATGGGTCTGCTTGTTTGGTGGCCCTTCTTTTCTCTAGGCGATATCCATCAAGGATGCCATAGAGTTCAGTCATGGTGAGAGTGTTCAAGTTCTTTGTCCTCTTGATAGAGACACAGTAGAATGTCCACTTGTTTGGAAGAGCACTCATGAACATTCTAGTAGGATCTCTAAGTTCGGGAGTGATCTTCACAGATTGAAGAGAAGAGATAAGATCCATGTACCTGAAGTACTGCTGACTGAGAGTCTCTCTAGCAATATGAGTGAAGTTCTCAAACTGCTGCTTCAGCGAGTCCTTCTTCTAGTCATTGGAGCTTGAGTACATCTGAGCAAGTGCATCAAACAATTCTTTGGCAGTCGTGCAATGCTCGAATCCCACCATGATGGAGTTCGGTATTGCATTCATAAGAATGGTCATGGCATTGCTGTCGATGTCCATATTCTTTTTATCTTCATCAGAGTAATCCTCTACAGCCTTTTCTATCATAGCACCGTTTCCACCAGGTGATGCCACCTTTGGCTTATACGGGCCATTAACAATGGAGTTTCACACCTTGCTGTCTTGGTATCTGATGAAGCCTTCCATTCTCCTACTCCAAGACTTGAATTTTTCAAGAGTAATGATGGGAGCCTTTGTCATGGTTCCCATCTCTACCTTCGGTATTGAATTTTTCAGCATATTAAGCAATTTTGAGTTTTTTAACAATTTTGAATTCATAATAAACATACTTCTAAGTGTTATTAAATGTAAGCATGCTCGCCCAGAAAAATATTTTAAGTAAAACGAGGCTGCAAAAAGTCACTTGATAGTGTAAGGAATGGAAAGTTTATCAGGTGAATAACCAACTATAAATCAAACTCGGGTCATACAATAATGTAGGCACTAATGAGATTTGTGTACCAACCTTTAAGTTTCTAGGCAGATTTATAGTTAGATATGAACATAAAAAACACACAATTCTTACATTATAAACACCCTTTACATACATTACAATGAAATTTAATGTCATTACATGAATTATTGTCAATAACTATCATAATAGAAGCCTTAACTATATAGCATAAAAATTATTGACCATCTTTAGCTTCATCATTAACTACAACTTTAGCTTTATTGGTCACTCACTTTAGCTTTAACTGTCATTATGTACATTAGTAAACATCATACTTTTGCACTTTCTACTGATCAGGTATACTTTTTTACCTCAAATTCAAATTCATATATATCTACTAGTTAAAATAATAAAATAATATTTAAATTGTTATAGTTATTAGTAAGACATCCTTAATTAAATTCTAACTATATATATAGTATTAGACATAAAAACTTACATTACCATACACAAGAAGCAAATGGTGAACAATCTTGTTTACAATTTTATACAAACTAGTTTAGGATAAATTGTTATATTCTAAAGAATAAAATTGTTCTATTTTTTCATGTAATATGAGTATAAAAAATAGGCTTGTGTATTTTTTTATAAATTATTTTAGTTAACTATTGGTTTTTAAAATTAATACCATTTAGGATACTATAAAAGGTTGAACATAAGGACCTGATATTCTTAAATAGGTCTTTAAGTCTCATGAAGATTTAATGAATTGGGTTCAAAATATCGCACGAAGTCTTGGTTACATTATCATCCCTAAAAGATAAAAAACAAGACCAAGTGGCTATGTGTCTAAAGACATACTTATGTGTGATCGTGATGGTGTATATAAGTTGGTTATAGATCCATGCAAACCAAGTAGCATACAAAAATTAATTGTCTTTGGTAGGGAAATATACAAAAAATAATGATTATTGGACTTTACATGTGATACGCGATGAACATAATCATCCACTTTCCCAACGCATGGAGGGACATTCATTCACAAAACGATTGTCAGATAATGAAATACAATTGGTGGAAGATTTGACAAGGAAGCATGTGGCGTCACGAGATATTCTAGGAATTATCAAATAAAAATAATGTATCTACACTTTGAACCATATATCAAGTAGAATATCAGTGTAGACATGTGTTTGAAAAAGGCTTTGATGAAATACACGAGTCCTTGTGCTTTCTAGAAACATGTATTGCACCACGAAGAAAATGGATGAGTATGTCTTGATTGCAAATTGGTTTAGTGTCATTATTCATTTCTTGAGCAAAAAAAACCTCAACCACTTGCATTCCCCTTTGGAATGACAACGAAGAGATTGAATACGCTCGAGCTATTACTATTGCACACGTACATGGCATGCATATATTATGATACAATTAGAAGGAGAGTCCCCAATGGCGACTACAATGGCACTATGGAACCACTATAAACATCAATGTGCAACTCGATGACAATCAAAGTTTATGCATCATTTACAAATGTATATTTACAAACTTTCTAGCTTTTCAAGTGATATCATAGATGTATAGATATTTTTTGAATATGCAAATCATACTTTTTTCCTTTGTTTTTTTTAATATTGTTATACATTTTTAATCATACTTTCAAGTTTCTATTAAGAGTTATCCTGTATATATGTGATTAATTTCCTTAAATACAAACAATTGGTTTTCATGTATTAGTATATATGCTCACCATACTTTATATTAACAAATTATTTATATTATATCTTGTTTTAATGATTTATTATCAATATTATTATTTAAAATTTTCTTATTTACCACTTATGTCTTATTATTAATAAATCTATTATCGTGTACTATTTATTTAATATAAATATACAACATTTGAAATTATTAAAAAATTAAATTATATTGATTAATTTAGAATTCAAACATTAATTTAATTTAATTTGAAGGTAAAGATAGAATAGATAATATAAAAGTTTTAAAAAATTATGATTATACAAAGGGGAAATATGAAAAGTTTTAAAATTAATTTTCTAGGAAGGGATATCACAAGTAGATAATTTGACTTAATGTGTGTATAATGTGTGTGAATGAATGAATAGTAAATTAAACGAATAGCAAGTTATTTTGACTTAATGTGTGTATGAGTGTGAATGAATAGTAAGTGTTTTTTTACAAGAAAACAATAAATTATACCAATAGTATTTAGGGTTTTTATGTATTGCAAATTCAGTTTTTACTTTTAAAAAATTATAGATGTAGCTTAAACTTTGCATTATGTGTACAATGGCGGTCCTTAACGCTAATTGAAGTTAAGTTTCTTTGTTAAGTAAATGTAAAATTACAACATACACCTAAAATTTTCCAAAATAATAATTTAACTTAATTACACGGGTAATTCTTATGGTTAAGTCTGATTTCACTTTTGCTCCCTAACTCTTAAAACTATAAAGTTGATCAAATACTTTGCATAAACGTAAACAATATGGTCCCAAAAATAGACGTTTGTTATTTTTTTCTTTATTTTTTATAAATGACTAAAATACTTTAAGGTTAATATTTGTTTTGCACATTTTGGTTTGACCGTTTTAATGGTTTTGCCCTAATATTTTTAAATAGCCAAAACCATCCTGAAGTCATTACTTTTTCTCTAAATTGCTTCCTGAGCTTAATTCTGTTTAATTATCATGTTAAAAGGACTCACGTGCCTCTCATATGAGGGGCAGTTATGTCTTTTACTCCTAAACCTCCTTTTAAACCATATTCACAACTACCAAAATCCTAAAATCCTAAATCGTTCATCCACCACTTCATCCCTCTTAACTTCAAACCCATTCTCATCAATCTGAAAGCAAAATACGGAGCACTGTTAACCTTCTCCATCGGATTTCGAACAAACATCATCGTCTCCGACCATTCTCTCGCCCACCAAGTGCTTGTTCAAAGGGGTGCAATCTTCTCGGACCGCCCTAAATCCATCATCACCGGCACTATCTCCACGTCCCCCTATGGCGCCACGTGGCGGACACCCTGTCGGAATCTCGCTGAAGAAATCCTCCATACCTACCAAATCGGATTGTGAAAGTCCATTGTGGTTTGCTATTGAATTTCGCCTCCAGTAGGTTTTTCGATGCTCCGGTTCTTCCAATATTGGGTAAAATTCTTTTAAGAAACTGGTGGAAGGAGTTTGAGAAATCGAGAAGTGATACAGATGAAGTTATTGTTCCCGTAATCAAATCATGAATCAAATCCATTAATTCGGTGCTCCGATTAGAAAACGAACAGATCCTCACATACATTGACATGCCAATGAATCTAAAGCCGCTGGAGGAAGAAGCCAGTGATGGAAATGGACGGTTGATGTACGATATGGGATGAATCGGTGAATGAACAATTTAGGATTTTAGGGTTTTGTAGTTGTGAATGTCGTTTAAAAGGAGGGATAAGAGTGAAAGACATAATTGCCCCTATTGTAAGAGGCACATGGGTCCCTTTTAATGTGAGAATTAAACAAAGTTAGGGCGGGGAGTTTTAGTTATTTTTAAACTATTAGAGTAAAACCTTTTAAATGGTCAAACTACAAGGAGGGAAATAGAAATTAACTCAATAAATTTACTTCTCAAATTGAGCCTCACTAGATTAATAGTTAACATAAAACCCCACCTATTTCTACATCTTCCCCAACTCACTTGCCACCATCTTTAGCCATCACCATCATCAGCAAATACCACCAAATTGATTGATACATTTCTCATATCACCAAAGACCTGCACCCCCATACTTTATTTTCCCCGTTTGTTTCCCACAACGACTAACATCACCCTCACCATCACAGACGCACCACCACCACCGTACTAAACCGAAAACCAGCACCACGCTCACCTAACAAGCAACAATGACACCTCTATTTTTAAGTCACACCACTGCACACAACCAAGAACTAGCTCACCTGTGTTTTCCAGCCACACCATAACACCGAACCGCAACCATCGCAATTCTCTTTTCCAACCGCAATTCTTTTTTCCAGCCGCATTCAATCGATAACCACCTCACCTGTGTTTGTAATGGTCGATAAAAGAGATAGAATTTGACATGTTTTCATGGTGTGTTGGTGGTGTAGTGGTGGTTCCATAATGCTTTGCAAATGAAGAACGCGATCATAATGATGTGATAGTGGTAACTAATTTTCCAACAAGGTGGTGGTGGTCATTAGAGCTTAAAGGAACATGGGAGATTAGTTGGGGGTAGGGATGGGATTGAGGACTAGAGGCGGGGTCATTTGTTTTATTATATTTTTAATCTTAGAGGGTAATTGGGTCATTTCACATGTACTTAATAGTCAAACTTAATAGATATCGCTTCAGGGACCAAGTTTGTTACATTTGTGCCAACTATTAGACTAACCTTATAATTTCTAAGTGTCAGGGACCAAAAGTGAAATTAAACCGAACCAAAGGGACCACCCGTGTAATTAAATATAATAATTTCTAAATAACTTAACTTACCCCACCCAAATAGCACCCACCACACCTCACCTTTTCCTTCCATATCTTCCATCTTCATCATTATCTTCATCTTCATTTTCATCGCCAACACCTCCACCTCTCTATAAGGTTTCAAATAAAGTTGATACAACCCAAAACATCCAAACTGTCTGTTTTGCATGCATGCACTAAGTGCTGAAGTAGAATGCTTCGAAAGTTTCACATTATGCATTAGAAAACATTATAAGTGTGAAATTATCTGAAGCCAAGACCAATATCTTCTGAATCCAAAAATGAAGTCTTCCGAAGCTTTAGAGACAAAGTCTTCTGAAGCCAGTTTATGAAGACAAATTTCTTCCGTAGACTTTTGAGTACATACTTTATCTAATGTACCTTTTACCATAAAGCTAGACCACCTTTCTGCTATAACTCTGTTTGACTCACCAACTTTCGCAAGATGGTGAAAGGTCCATGCTTTTGGTGAACTGTACATTGAGGTCTTGAGTCTGTTTCTTTCTACATTATGTACTTTTATCCTTTTGTAATATATTAGGATGTGAGTTATGGCATGTCATAGTCACTAGTCCAAAAACAATGATTGCCTTTTGACTCCACATTGATTTTGTTGTTGTCTACATCATGTATCTAGTTGGACTTCAAAGTATGGCCGACTATAGGATGTAGTATAAAGTATCTCTGGTCCCTTGTATCTTTCTTTATACTTTGTAATACTTGTAAAGAACTAGAGAGCAATATACAACATTCTTGAAAATCAAAATACTTGTGTTATTTTTTCTTGTTCTGTCTCTTAATTACTTGTGTTTCTTAGTATCATTGTAACTGGTTGGTAATTCCCCGTTTGATTTGTTAAGTGTTGTAAATCAACTCTGCTCATTGTGTGTTATGTTATAAGTGACCAACCCCTTAAACGGTCCTCCAATTACAATCAGAGCTTTTCAGGCTCTTGATTGTAAGATCTCACCATCTTAAGATCCCTCACACACATAAAATACTTAACATCTCAAATGGAAACTCAAACCATAACAACGTCCCCATTGATCACTCTTGAAGACTTTGACACTTGGTGCCAAAGAATGGAAGGTTTTATCAAGTCTCAAGACTCAAGGATGTGGGAATCAGTTGTCTTATGAACTTACATACCAAGCACCTCTTCAGCTACTGCTGGAGGTGGTATGATTCCAAAGGCTATGGCTGACTACTCTAATGAAGATAGAAAGAGAGTAGAAATTGATCAGAAAGCTATGACAGCCCTTCAGACTGCTCCTCCAAACTCTATATATAGAGGTTTCAAGAAATGCAAAACAACTAAGCAACTGTGGGATGCATTAAAACTAATGTATGAAGATTTCACTGAAGATACCGAGAACAAGAAGGATCTCCTGAAGCAGCAGTTTGAAAACTTCACCTTTAAAACAGGTGAAACCATGACTCAAAAATACTTCAGGTATGTTGAGATTATGGACACTCTAGTGGATGTGGGAGTGACTCTTGAAAACATGGACATTATAAGGAAGTTTATGTCATCTCTTCCTAGGCAATGGACACATTATTATGGTGTTATCAAGAGAATGAGAACCTTAAGACTCTCACCTTGACTGAGTTGTATGGTATTCTCAGTGGATACCAGATGGAGATGAACATGCATGGTTTATCTGGTAACTCCAACAATCAAATGTGTTCAGCCCTGCATGTGACTGAAAGGGATAGTATAGAATCTCAACATCATCTTATATGCTACCCTAACAACTCACAAAAGGGTCATTTCATCACCTTCCCAGAGACACCAAGAGAAAGCCACACTCAAGGAAGCCCATTCCAAGAGGCAAGTTCTTCACATGCCTTTGTATCTTTTGATGAAAGCTTAGGAAACTTTCTATTCATCCTTGAAGATCTGGACTGTATCCATCCAGATGATCTAGAGTACATGGAAATAGACCAGCAGATAGCTCTTCTCACTCACAGAGCCAAGAAATTCTACTAGAGGACAAGAAGGAAGTTCCCCAGCAATACAACCAGGGGAAAGTTTGGGCTAGATAAAAGCAAAGTCAAGTGTTACAACTATAACCAAATGGGCCACTTTGCAAGGGATTGCAAGGCACCAAGGACAAATGGTAGCCAAGCACAAACCAAACCAAGCTACATTGAGAAAGTCACCCATAATAAGAAGCCAAAGCAGCAAGATGCAGTTGCTGTTAAAGTAGGAGGCTTTGACTGGAGTTTTAGGTGGAATATGTATCTCCAAACCAAGCATTGATGACTTACCATGATGAAGCAAAAGTATTGGAACATCTCTGTACACTTGAATGTATTGCTAAAGATCATAGATACAAGTCCTACAACTTAGAGATGAGATCTGATCTTGAGTCCTTAAATATCTTAAAATATGATTTTAAAAGGGCTGAAAATGACTATAAGTTAAAGATAGAGGACTTAGAGAAAACTATTTCAGTTCTTAAACATGAGCACAAAAATTATAGGACCCGGATCAAAGATCTCATAACTAAGATGACTGAATGCCAGGCTGGGCTTGTGATCAGCAAAGCCAGGGTAGAAAAATGTGATCTTGAAGAAGAGACCTTCAAGAACATTATATCCTCATCATTGAATGAAAAATTTTGTTTTCAGAATAAGCACGGACTGGGATCTAGTGAGATAGCTCCTCCACACATAATTTTGTTGGTAAGATCTCCTAGGTATGGAACTTGTGAATATGAGCTTCCTCTCATAGACCCCTTGATTGAAGAGGATGAAGAAGTGATAGTGGAGAATGCCTCTGAGAAGATTGAAGAAGAGGATTCTAAGAAGAGACACTATCCTTATAAGGAGAGTAAGAAGTCTGTGATGATCAAGTCCATGAGAAAAATTTTGATCAAAAAGAGCAAGAGAAAAGCAAAGAAGGCTCAAGATATCAAGGCCACTTTTGACTATAAGCGGAAACAAGTCTTTATCCCTATAGGGTTTGAAGTGGTTAAGACTAAATACATCAACCTGAAATCTAGTACCAAGAGTTCTAGTTCATGTTCAAATCATCCTAGCACCAAGAAGAAGGCTGTTTAGCTATGTACCACTGCTACATAACCTGAACCATCCAGCTCCAAGTGCAGTTCTCACCCTAACTGTCTCAGCATCTGCAAAGATGAAGGTGGAGAAGGAAAGTGATCAAGTTCAGCCTTGTTCACAAAAGAAGACTCTTAGGAAGAAGAAGTTGGAATGTGTCATGTGTGTGAGCTCCTCTCATTTTTTAAAGGATTGTCCTTAAAATCCTAAAGCCATTCTCTATATGATCCAGAAAAAGACTTCTAAGAGTTTGAAGAAGAAGCAAGCTTCGAAAGGAAAATCTATTTCCTTCGAAAGCTACCAAATGAAGATGAAGGCAAGTGGAAAATTGTCTTCGGAAGAAAATTTGGTCTGGGAAGAAGGGAATACTTCCAAAGCACTTAAGCCTGCTGCAGTGATAGCAAGATCTTCCAAAGGACCAATCATCAGAACTTCTTCTTAAGTCAGTAAAACTTCTGAAGTATTCAAGGTCAAGTCTAAACATCCAAAGGTGGCGTGAAAGTTCAAGAAAGACCATGTGACTGAAAGTTCTCCATCAACAACAGTAAAGGATCCTCAAAATATGATTATAGGATCTATTACTAATTCATTACCTTCAACTTCTTTTGATAAACCCAAGACAAGCAAGGCTTAGGTTTCCAAATGTTACCAATCATCTTTTTTGTGCAGGAATAGCTCAAGACAAACAATAATGTCTGGATCATTGATAGTGGTGGTTCCAGGCACATAACAAGTAATAGGTCACTACTCCAAAACTTTGAAAAATTGATGGAGGGCCAATTGCTTTTGGAGGAGATGAGAGTTACATATCTTGAAGAGGAAAGGTCACAAATGCTAAGATCAACATTAATAAGGTAAACTTTGTCAAGGAGCTTGGATATAATCTTTTGAGTGCATCTCAATTTTGTGATCAGAGTCATAACATGCTCTTTACTGAGCATGAGTGCATTGTTCTTAAGCTCGGGGTGGTCATTCCTTATGAGCATATCTTTCTCAGAGCACCCAATAAAGGGAACATGTATAAGATGGATTTACAAGAAACATCTCCCTCAGGAGAAGTTTCATGCTTTCTGTCCAAAGCAAATAGTGATGAGTCTTTTCTCTGGCATAAAAGAATGTGGCATGTAAACTTTAAGAATATGAATAAACTTATTAAGAATGATTTGGTAACTAGAATTCCAAAGAAAGAGTTTACAAGTTATGATCATTGTGTTACATGCCTAAAAGGAAAGCAACACAAGGTATCTCACAAGCCAAATGAAAGAAACTCCATCACTACTCCCTTACACTTATTACATATGGATCTCTTTGGCCCTACCGGTGTAATGAGTCTAGGAAGGACCTCTTACTGTTTAGTGATCACAGATGACTTCACAAGATTCACTTCGGTCTTCTTCTTTAGAACTAAGGATGAGACTCTTGATATTCTAAGGAATTTCATCTTAAAGATTGGGAATCAATCTGATCACAAGGTCAAAACCATAAGATGTGATCAGGAAACTGTATTCAGGAACCAAATCCTTAATATATTTTGTCATAAAAAGGGTATTACAAGACAATATAGTGCTCCCAGGACTCCTCAGCAAAATGGTGTTGTTGAGAGGAGAAACAGGACACTTATTGAACCTGTAAGAACTATGTTGATTGATGCCAAACTGGCCATAACCTTCTGGGTAGAGATAGTTAACACTACTTGCTACATGCAGAACATAGTTTTAGTAGTTAAGACACATGGTAAGACTCCTTATGATCTTTGGCACAAGAGGAAACATTTCATTGGTTTTCTCAGGTCATTTGGTTGTCCTTGCACCATCGTGAATACCAAATATCAAATTGCCAAATATGTTGAGAAATCAAATAATGGACATTCATTGGGTACTCTTCCCAAGCTAAGGCGTATAGAGTATACAATCTTAGAACCAGGATTGTTGAGGAGTCAACCAATGTGACTTTCAATAAACACACACCTAGTGTAACTGGTTCTGGTCCTGATTGGCTATTTGATCTTGATTAAGTTATCAACTGTTATAACAAGTCTTGTGAGAATATTCTAGGGTCTACAGATATTCTACCAACAGTTGATCCTGATCCAAGAACTCAGCTGACAAGACCTTCAAGCTATACAACTTCAGCTTCGGTTGTAACTAATTCTGAAAATGAAGTTTCTATTAGCACAACAATGACCAATTCAGCTGATACATCTGCGATGCCTTCAAATTCTAGCTGAGAGGCTCAACAACCAGATAAAGAAGCTTTAAATGTGGAAGATCATAGTGGTGATGAAAGTGATCAAGAATTTCTTGATGTTGATAACCACTCCATTGAAGACAACATCAATGATGTGACACACTCTTTAGATCAAATTTCACTTGATAAGTGTGCTGATGTGGTGGGAGAAACATCAATGCCAGATTTAAATTTCTCTAATTTAGATCTCTCTCAGCAACTTATTGTGATCCCTCAGCTAAGGATCCCTAAGTTTCATCCCACCTCAAACATCATTGGAGATGTTGACTCATGGTAAGAACAAGAGGACAAACCCATAATGCAAATGTTTGTCCACTCTTCTTTCTTATCTCAGATAGAGCCTAAGAAGATTGATGAGGCTCTTAAGGATGGAAGTTGGGTTGAAGCTATGCAAGAGGAGGTGCTTAAATTCAAGAGGCAAAAGGTTTCTTATCTCAAATAGAGCCTAAGAAGATTGATGAGGCTCTGAAGGATGGAAGTTGGGCTGAAGCTATACAAGAGGAGCTGCTTCAATTCAAGAGGCAAAAGCTTCGAAACCTATGTCCTCTTCCTCTTTAGAAGAATACTATAGGAACCACATGGGTTTTTAGGAATAAGAAGGATGATAGAGGAATTGTCATAAAAAACAAGGCAAGACTAGTTGTTCAAGGATACACACAAGAAGATGGAATTATCTACACAGATGTCTTTGCTCCTGTAGCAAGACTAGAAGCTGTTACGATATTCTTAGCTTTTGCTGCATCCAAGAATTTCAAGGTCTACAACTTGATGTCAAGTGTGCTTTTCTCTACGGGGTGATTGATAAAGAGGTGTATGTCAAACAACCACCTGGCTTTGCAGGTCCTGATCATCCTGATTATGTCTGTAAGCTTGATAAGGCTCTTTATGGGCTGCACCAAGCACCAAGAAAGTGGTATGAGACTCTATCTCAGTATCTCTGCAAGCATGGATACAGAAGAGGTACTATAGATGGAACTCTCTTCATCAAAGGATAGGGAAATGACTTGATGCTAGTTCAAGTGTATATAGATGACATTATCTTTGATTCAACTAATCCAAGGCTCTACAAAGACTTTGAGAAGCTAATGAAGGACAGATTTGAAATGAGTGCCATTGGCAAACTCAATTTCTTTTTGGGAATTCAAGTGAAGCAAGTTGAAGAGGCATCTTCATAACTCAGTCAAAGTATGCTCAGGGCATACTCAAAAGATTCAACATGACTGATTGTAAAATTGTTAAGACACCCATAACAAGAAACCATTCCCTTGGGCCTGATCTTGAGGGGGAGTGTGTGGATGAACACCTTTACAGGGCTATGATTGGGTCTCTTATGTATCTTACAGCCAGGTCTGATATCATGTTTGCCACATGTATTTGTGCAAGATATCAAGCCAACCCCAAGATGTCACGCCTTATCACTATCAAGAGAATTCTAAGATACCTCCAAGGTGCTTCAACACTTGGTCTTTGGTATCCCAAGAATTCTAACTTCAATCTGTATGCATATATAGATATTGATTATGGTGGTTGCAATATGACTGTAAAGTCTACATCTAGGGGATATCAGTTTCTTAATGGAAGGGTTGTCTCATGGCAATGCAAGAAACAATCTTGTGTCTCTACATCAACTGCTGAAGTTGAATACATTGCTACTGCAAGTTGTTGTGCTCAAGTGCTTTGGATTCAAAATCAGATGCTTGACTATGGATTAAACTTCAAGGAGACTCCCATTCACATAGACAACAATAGTGTTATCTCTATCACAGAGAATCCTATGCAGCACTCAAGGACTAAACACATCAATATCAGGTATCAATTGACTAGAAATAGCTTTGAAAAGGGCTTGATCAAACTAGTCAAGGTTAACACAAATAAACAATATGTTGATTTGTTCACTAAAGCTTTTGATGAGCAGAGATTTCAATATCTTATATCAGCTATTGGGATGATTAATCTTGAGTAGTTTTTCTTAAAACTAATTCATATTATTTCTAAAATTTGTGTGTCCTAAGTTGTTTATTTCATTATCTTCATAAGCTTTTGTTTTCCTAGGAAGAAAATCTTTTTAGAAGACTTTCCTTAGATTTTTGAAAATCTTGATATTTTTTGTCCTTCAAAAGATATGGTTTTCTCAGAAGAAACTTATGCCTTTAAAACAAACAATTGCTTAAGTAAAATTGCATTCGGAAGATATTTCTAAAATATCTTCCAAAGCTTAACATTTCTCTTAAGTACTTGAATGGACCATTTTCTTCTGAAGCAAAGTAACTCTCAGAAGCTTTATTCTTAGTTGAATAAAGTGTCCAAGCCTTAATTCTCTTCCGAAACAAAATTTTCAAAACTCTCAGGAATATCTTTCGAAGTCATTTTGGCTTCGGAACCTTTTTATCAAAACTTCTGAAGACAAATTACCTTTGGAAGATTTTTAACATCCAAGAAAACTACTTTTGGAGCAAAAAGCAAACTACCTTTTCAGAGGTGGGACCGACATCCAGATTTCAAAGTTTATTCTCCTTCACTAACTTTGTCTGAAATCCTTTTCATATATAAACCCAATGGTTCCCCCTCTTTCTTTATCATCCTCATCTTCTCCCAAACCTAAATTTCCAAACCTCTCTCTAAAACCATCTTTGTTCTTCAGTTTCTTCACCATTAAGTTTTCTTAAACAACCAACCTCAACTACAGAAATGACCCAAACTTTTCCATGCAGTTACACAGCCAACACAATTAGGTTACTCTGTTACCCTTTAAGAAAAATCCTCATTTCTTAGAGGTTTGTCAATTTTTGGCTCTATCAAACTATTCCACCTCCCTTACCATTGATCCTGTTCTTTATGAGGATCATTTGCTTGATTTCTGGAAGACCTGTCAAGAGGTCATTCTAGATGGGGAGAAGCCACTGTTTGCCATAGTGCAGGGGAGGACAATCTTCATTACTCCAGCCATCATAAACACACATCTTCAGCTAGATAATGAGGAAGGTGAATTTTCATTTCCTAAGGAAGCAGCCAACCACTCCTTTGAGTCGATAGGCTATGAAGGAGATTTCTCTATCAAGACTTTTAGGAAAGTGAAGGTCTCCTCCCAGTGGAAGTACCTACTACATGTGGTCATTCACAGCTTGTCTAACAAGCATGGGGGATGCGACCAAATTCCTAAAGATATCTCCTTTATAGTGCATGGGATGGTTCAGGGGTTCAAGTTCAGGTACTCTCAGTTTTTTTTATCAATTTGCTTGCTAACCTAGACTCCTTAGAGTATTATATGTTTCCTAGATATGTTTAACAGATTCTCAACTATGAACTGGGCTCACAGTTGAGGGAAACAAGTAATATTCTTAAATTGCGACACATGAAGCCCAACATCTTAGAAATTTTGAAGAAGCCAACTGTTGGCTTCTCTGGGGTAGAAACAACCTTTGTCCCCAAAATGTTAGAGCTTATTGCTCAAGGTGACAACCTAGCAACACAAGCTAGTGTTGAACCTACACCTTTTACCTCTTAACCACCAAAAAAGCCATAAATCACCCTTACCTAAAAAAGAAAATCAAAATGAACCCTTGCACAAGTTACTTTGTTTGTGCAGGCCCCCATACTACTACCCACACAGGAGGAAGTAGACACTAGAGCTCCCACTTCTCCTAAGGAGCAAAACCACTCCTATTAATTCAATTATCAATCATTAGGTTCCTCATGCTCACACTTATGAGTTCATTAGCCCAACAACCTTAAGCCTCACTCAGAGTCTCAACAATCTAGTGAATAGCCTTTAGGGGAAAGTTACCATCCCCAACCTTTAGATCTCAACCAACCAATCCCTAGCCTTGATTGCTATGAAGATGAAGAATTGGGATTCAGTGAGTATCATGAGTCTCTTTACTCTTCTCCTACTCAAAAAGAGATGAGAGCTCCTGACTCTCCATTTGTAGCCCACATCATCCACCTACCACTGAGGTGGATCTTCCTGACTCTGCTTAGGAAGTCCATATGAAAGAGGCTCTCACTTCTGCAAGTGATTACATCTTTAAGAACTCTACCATGGCAACTCAACCCATTGATACTCCATCTGAAGTAGTCAGTGAGCAGAGGAAAACCAACAGCCAAGAACATCATGCTAGTGGTGAGACTAAGGACTTTGGTCCAATTATCTCATCCCCTAATGAATCTTTTGATGAAGAAGAAGGGAATATGAGACTAAAGGTGCAAAAACTATAAAAAACATGCACCTATCTAGTCTCTAAAGTTAGTCACTTGGAATCTCAGGTGAGTACCCTACACAATAGGGTCAATGATCAGCAACTTGAGATTTCTTATCTTAAAGAGAAACTAGTTGGGAGACCTTTAAGAAGAGCTCAACCAGGAACACAAGAACCTATGAATGTGTTAATCTAACTCCTAGCTTACCTATACAAGAGGGTAATGCTACCAAAAGGGGGAGAAAGTCATTACAATCACAGAACTTGGGAGTTCCTCATAGAGCATGGACATTAAGGACTCACCATTTTCAATTGCAACTATCAATACTCAACAACTTCCTTAAGTTCACATTGATGTGGACTCTATAGACTTCTTCATTTAGAGTAGTTTTAAGAAAGGCATTCCAAGGGCTATGTCTAATTACATCATAGGGTTGATGTATGATGCTAACATAAGAGCCCTTATTCTTCAAAGAGTTCAAGGGCAACAAGAAGTCTTCCATTTTCAGACATTGAACTACTATGAAGGTCTTGACGTTATCAACATGCCACTTGTCAATCCAAGCCAATCTAGAAAAGATAACAAGTTGGCTTAATGGATTCAAGACATGACTACTAAAGAGTTCAGCCTCAGAAGGAGACAGAGGCCATCAGGTAATGTCATTGGTCAACTGGATGTTAAGGCAGACCTTGAGATTAGTTTTAAAGGGAAAACCTTGACTGAAGGCCAAGTGATTGAACCTAAGAGCCCTGTCACACCTATAATTACTTCAAAAGTCCATTCCCTTGATGAGACACCTGCTGGTGAAGGTGCATCTAAACCTCTTTCTGGCTAGAGCTTGGATGCTACACCAAGCAATAAAGGCCAAAGCTCTCTCCATTGAGTCAGAAAGGTTTGTGAGTGACAAAGGGAAAAGGAAACTAACTTCTGATAAGATTAAGGAGGAGGAGAAAGAGAGGAAAAGGAAGTTAAGGGGAGAAAGTTCATTTGCTGGGTTTGTTGGCTTCATGGATGCTGAACTTAGGGCTGCTCCTAGACCAAACACTCAGAATGATGAGTTGAGGGTAGTCAGGATTGCTTACTTACAGACGAGGAACTATGATATTGATTATATCATCTCCCTCCCCTTAGAGGAATTAAATGAACTGGTTGACATTGAAATGTCAAGAGAAAGGAAGAAGGTAGAGGATGCAAGATTGCTTCTTTACGTTAAGGAAGAAAAGAGACTAAAAAGGATCCACAAACATTTTCCTACCCTTTCACTAGTTCAAGAAAGTCCTGTACAAGAGGCTATGGCTCCACAAGAACCTCAGGTAGACAAAGAAACTGATAGGATCAACATGATCAAATACCTGAGTGCCACATGCCTGTATCAGGTAGATGCACTTCTTCCCTTGTCCTTTAAGTACATAGAGTTTGAGTATCTTAAGCAGCTTGAACTTGAAGTACTCAAAGAAAGAAAGACAACAAAGAGAAAGATGAGAGAAGAGGCTGCAAAGGAAAGAGCCATCATCCAAAAGAGCATGAAGAAGTCTGCTGATAGGTAGAGGATGATGGGCTTTTTGAAGCTGTATGGATTCTCCGAAAGGAGACTTGGCCTTATGTCTTTATCTACTATGGATGAGCTCATTAGGGTGATCAAGCAGAAGATCAAAAGAGGAGAACTTGTTGACTTACACTCTCCACCAAGTCAGGTCCCTCAAGAAGTGGAGGTTAAGGTTGAACCTTTTGAGACAACACAACCTAGCTTCATCTTCTGATCCACAGCAGGGTTTTGACCCCTCTTAATCTGAACATGTGCGAGAGGAAAATCCAACTGAGCAAGACAAAGATGATCAACAAGGTGCTGTAGTCCATTCTTCTTAGTTAAAAAGTTCAAAGAGGAGAAAAAGGATGACTTCTAAACCAAAGTCTAAGAAGAAGAAGAAAGTAGCATCCATCTCCAAATCTCATGATGAGTCAAAACATCTTGAGAATGTGCAATAAAAGGACGCTCCACCAACTCCAATCCAAGCAGCTCCTCTGGCATTAAGAAGACCTATCTTGTCCTGGACTTACTCTACTAATCTAGAAAGATGTCATTTCATCAGAGATCAAGGTTTTGAAAATGTCTACACATGGTAAGACATTTCAATCTACCTCTGCATGATCTTTTTGAGATGAGAAAACATTTTGAGAGTCTGAATGATCCTGACCATCTTATGAAGAAAGGCATGGTCATATCATAATGAGGACTGTCAATATCCAAAGTCTTCAAATGTTTTAGTAGCATCAGGCTAGGGGGAGTTTGTAAGGTTTCAAAAAAGGCTGATGCAACCCAAAACATGCAAATTGTCTTTCTTGCATGCATGCACTAAGTGTTGAAGTAGAATGCTTTGGAAGTTTCACATTCTGCATTAGAAAACATTCTAAGTGTGAAATCTTCCGAAGCGAAGGCCAATATCTTCCAAAGCCAATATGAAGTCTTCCGAAGCTTTAAAGACAACGCCTTCCGAAGCTAGTTTATGAAGACAGATTTCTTCGAAGACTTTTGAGTACATGCTTTATCTGATGTACCTTTTACCATAAAGCTGGACCACCTTTCCGCTACAACTCTGTTTGATCACTAACTTTCACAAGTTGGTGAAAGGTCCCTACTTTTGGTAAACTATACATTAAGGTCTTGAGTCTGTTTCTTTCTACTTTATGTACTTTTATCCTTTTTGTAATATATTAGGATGTGAGCTATGGCATGTCATAGTCACTAGTCAAAAGCCAATCTGCCTTTTAACTCTACATTGATTTTGTTGTTATCTAGATCATGTATCTACCTGGCCTTCAAAGTATGGCCGGTTGTGGGATGTAATATAAACTATCTCTGGTCCCATGTATCTCTCTTTATGCTTTATAACACTTGTAAGGAACTAAAGAGCAATATACAACATTCTTGAAAACCAAAACACTTATGTTATTTGTTCTTGTTCTGTCTCTTAATTACTTGTGTTTTTTAGTATCATTGTAACTAGTTGGCAGTTCCCCATTGATATGGTAAGTGTTGTAAATAGACTCTGCTCATTGTGTGTTGTGTTGTAAGTGACAAACCCCTTAAATGGTCCTTCCATTATTTCTTCCATCTTTATCATTATCTTCATCTTCATTTTCATTACCAAAACCTCCACCTCTCCACTACCATGTGAGAAATCAAACACCACCATTTGGTCTAAGTCTCTCTCTCTGTTTCTCTCACTCTCATATATGACCATTGGTAATAATTCCCCCTCTCTCTCTTCAGATCCAATGAACCCGGTTTTCATCATGTTTAGTTGTAGCCACGAGTAGTTTTTTGGTTGCATAGTGGAGGGTCAAGGGTACGGGCAGCAATGGTGGTGATGGGTTGAGGGTGCTACTATAAAACACAACAACTTTTAAGTACTTTTAGAATTCGTATTAGAGTTAGGTCCTAATTCACAAAAACAATATTCAATTGTAGTGACATGTCATATCTTAACAATTAAAGGCATTACAATAAAAATATAGTTGTACTACAATGAGTTTTATTATACAACTATTAAACACAATAGTAGGGTTCACTATTCGTCTAGTCACGTCCATAGAGTTTTAACCGAGTGCTTTTCCTAAAAATAATGAAAACTATCTTATTAGTTCTTACTAAGAAAATACACCTCCTTAGCTCAAAAATATATTTTCATTACCAACTTAAATGAGTTGGTGAAAATTACATACTACTGTCAACTATAGATTAATTTCTTAGAGTTTGTAACTTTCTATAGTTATACTTTTATTCTTTTTGTATTAGATAAGGATATGAGCTATCACATGTCATAGTCACTAGTCAAAAGGCAAACTGTCTTTTAACTTTACATTGATCTTATTTCTGGACTAGTGTTTCTAGCTGGCATTCAAAGTTTGGCGGTTGTAGAATGTAGTATAAAGTATCTTCTATTCTTCTTCTTGTTTTGTTCTTTGTTTCACCATAAAATGGTTCCATATTTGATTTGCTTAGTGTTGTATATATCTCCAAACATTGTTAGACTATTGCATTGACCCCCCTCACCGATCCTTCAATTGGTAACAAAGCTTTTCAGGCCCTTGATTGTAATATCTTACCATCTTTAAACTCTTCAGTTTACAAAACACTTACCACCTCAAAATTGGTAGCTCTCATAAAGGCTAATATGGAAATTGGTACCATGACAACATCTTCACTAATTACTCTTGTTGACTTTGATTATTGGTGCCAACGTATGAAAGGGTTCATCAAGTATCAACATAGTAAGATGTGCAGATTTATTATTGAAGGACCTCATATCCTAAGCACTTCTTCACCCACTGTTGTAGGTGAAATGATTTGTAAGGAAATAGCTAACTATCAGGAGATAGATTGGATGAAGATTGACATAGACCATAAGGCCATGATCGCTCTCCAAACTACTCTTCCTGAGTCTAAATACAAAGGGTTCACAAAGTGCAAAACTGCCAAGCAACTCTAGGATGCACTGAAGCTAATGTATTAGGGGTCTGATGAAGCTAACGAAAATAAGGACCTCATGAATTAGCAGTTTGTGAACTTCACTTGCAAGTAAATTGAGACTATGAGTCAATAATACTTTAGATGTGTTGAGATTATAGATATTCTTATAGCAGTTGGAGTGAAGCTTGAGAACATGGACATTATGAAAAATTCATGTTCTCTCTTCCTAGACAATGGACTCACTATTTTGTGGCCACTAAAAGAACTAAAAATCTCTCCACCCTTACTGTCACATAGTTGTATGGTATCCTTTATGGTTATAAGATGAAGATAAACATGCAAAATATCAAAAGATGGTGAGCTTCTTGAAGCTGTATGGGTTCTTTGAAAGAAGACTTGGTCTAGTGTCTCTATCCATCATAGATGAGCACATTAGAGTGATCAGCAGAATATTAAAAAAAGAGAGCTTGTTGACTTGTATTCTCCACCAAGTCAGGCCCCACTTGAAGCTGAGATTAAGGTTGAACCACAAAAGACAACTCGACCATAACCTAGTGTTGTATCTTAGCAAGCTTCATCTTTTGAGCCATAGTAGGGTTCTGATTTTTGAACTTGTGAAGGAAAGGACCCGACTAAGAAAGAAAAAGAAGGAACATTTGGTACTTAACACTAGTCATCTCAAAAAGAAGAAGGGGATGGCCATTAGAATGGACAAGAAGGAGAAGAAGTTCAAGGAATCCACCTCTAAACCTTAGGATGAGTCAAAACATCCTAAGGGTGATCAAGAAGAGGCTACTCAACCAACTGCACTTATTATAGAGCCTCTTGTATCTGAGAGACCCATCCAGTCTTGGGCATTTGCTATTAACCCAGACAGATGGTATGTCACAAGAGATCAAGGGGGACAAGATGTGTACTTTTAGAAAAAACATACTTGACCTTCCTTTACATGATCTTTATGACATGAGAAGGTACTTTAAATGTATAAGGAATCCTGACCAATTGGTGATAAAGAGAATGGTCTTTGTTCTAATGATACTATCAGTAGATAAAGATAAAGATTCAAAGTCATCATTTAGTTTTGGTAGCATCAACCTAGGAGGAGTTTGTAAGAACATCCTGAGGGTGATTAAGAAGAGGCTACTCAATAAACTGCACTTATTACTGAGCCTCTTGAGAGACTCATCCAGTCTTTGGTGTTTCATATTTCTTTATTGCTTTGTTTTTAGTAGGAGCTACTTATTTGTCTTACTCAGTCACTATATGACTTAAGAATTAAACTTCACGTATGTAAAGTTTATTTTCTAAGAAATTTATTTAAAGTTTTATCTCTTATGAAATTCAAGGATATCTCTTTTATGATCCTCGTGGTCTCTTCTATCCCTAGAATCTATTAGAATGTTGTCAAAGCAGATGCATATATATTCATCCACATAATGTTTATAAGCTTGGTTCAAGAGATCTATAAGTATAATAGGCATATTGGTCAATCTAAGTAGCATCTTTAAGAACTTATAGTGACATACGATGTTCTAAAGATGGTCTTAGATACCTACATACGATATTCATACCCTTTGTTTCTATATAATGTTCATGGTGTATGCTAGACAACACAGTATTATGACTATCTTAAATTATTTGAGTTTACACATGTATTAAGTCTATAAGAATCAAGGTACCATTCAAGCGTGTCATTTATCATATTTTGTCTCTCATATTCATTCTTTTTATTAAGACATAGACTAATTCTTGAGATTCTTAATTAAGCCATGGTCTAAAAATAGTTGATACTAGGGTTTTATTTGCACCAATGTAATGCCTTGAATTGAAATAAATATACTATAAATCGAACCTTATTGGTTTTATGCAGTAACAGATGTCTAAGATAGATTTCATTTGACTTAAGAACTCATGTCCCTCTATAACTTCCATATGACTGGGCGTGAGAATTGAATTCTCTATTGAAATGACTCAACAAGGATCGAATATGATGATTGAGTAAGTGAATATGTAGTGGAAGTACACACACATATAGATAATTGAATTCCAAATATACTGATAAATTCTTTGTATTAATGAAGGTGAGGAAGTTAAAAAAAATGCTAGGGTTTCAACAAGAAATAGTAACAAGACACCTCTGATACATAATCAAAGATTTTGATATTCTAGGATATCCCAAAAGTAGGGTTTTCTATTCCATTTTTAGGCTGACATAAGACATGTATAAAATGAATAAACTACCGATATACTATACATTAGGAAACTTGTCTAAGTACAAAAACCTAATTAGCATTCTTTTGTTCATCCGCATCAAGCAATACATATGTCTTGTTCTTCATCAGCATTTCTTTTAAGATCTTCAGCATTAGTGTTCGGTCATCAACATTAACAAATGCGGATGAACAAACACTTATGTGCATTTGTTACTGAACATCCGCATTAGTATCCGAATTAAGAAATGCATATGTATAAATGTTTATCAACATTTGTTCAGAATATCCACATTTGTAAATGCGGATGAACAAATACTTGTTAGCATTTGTTCAGTGGTCATCCGCATGTACAAACGCGGATAGCCAAAACTAGTCTTTTATCTGCAGATTCTTCATCTGCATATCTTCTTGGACTTGAGGGAATTTACCAACAGAACAACCATCAACCACCTCTTGAATTGGCATTAGACCTGGAAATTTTAGCCTATCTAGTTAAAAATTGGTTTAAATGGGTTTTAATATAAGGCTTTGGATTGGTTTGGGTTATACATTCTTCTCAAGGGGTCTAACTGGGCATATATAAAATAAGAAAACTATAGCACGAGTCATCTTGGGCAGAGAAAGAAGTTGATGCGGT
Source organism: Flaveria trinervia (assembly GCA_025506515.1). NCBI lineage: Eukaryota > Viridiplantae > Streptophyta > Magnoliopsida > Asterales > Asteraceae > Flaveria > Flaveria trinervia. Next base: position 51,388,453 of record CM046441.1, read on the forward strand.
CAAGATAGGCGAGTTGTATAATACATGTTATCCACAACTTCATATTATTGACATATTTGTTCTAATCACCACCTTATTCATCACTGCTTCAATTAACACTAACTGCACTGCCACTCCTTTATCGGCATCTAAAGAATCACAATAAGGATTTTTTAGAATGATTCAAGCATCTACTCTGCCATGACAATCGAGATTTATTCATTGCTATCACCAGAAGCCCTATTTTCACATCTTCTTTATTGATTCATTGAAGATTTTAACCATTACTTCAAATAATCATCATCATCTTCCTAAAGTTAACATGATTCATTCATCTTTTTATAGAAACAACTATCATCATCATTGAATTCCCTATGTTTGAAAGCATCCCCTGTTGGAATACGAATACCTTCGTCAAAGTAGTAATCCATTTTCATGGGTTTTCTCTCTAATTATGGGTATGCTATTTTGTATATTAATTCTTGCAATCAGAGGTAATTGAACCAGTATCTATATAATACATTGAAGCAAAATGGAATGTATACTACAATGGTAGATTATAAACACAACCTTTTGTGATTTTTGATGGAACGACAGCTTGCAAGGAGAATTTACTATTTTAGCAAATTTTGATGGAATCGTTTGACCCAAACTTATTTTGAATTGAACCCGTTCTGACCCGTACCCATCCTGACCGGTTTCTAAATCTGTCCATCATGACCCAAACCCATCTTGACCCAAAACCATTCTAAGCCAACACCTTGCTCAAGCCGACCCACCCATTTTGTCAGGCATAATTGGCATGTATGATCCTTTCAAGGTCCAACGATACTCCCCTTAAGGATTATACAACCTAAGTACCTTAAGGGTTTGATGGTGGATGAGGTTGTAAAGATTCTATTGGGTGTTGATATCAAAATCTCCATTTCTTTTATCCCTGTTCGAGCGATGAAACTAGGGTTTTGACAGTCAATAATTCATTTTTATTTTCATCTTCATTACATTCATTACACTTGAAAATGTTTATCATTCCTTAGTTTGAGGTTAATTTTATGATACTTTCTTGACCTAAGTTTCTTAGTTCATTAAGAGTCTCATGGTTTAGGTCATGACATTCTTAGATAATCACCTTATTTCGATACTGCTGATTTTTAGAATCGAAATCAAGGAGAAATGATGATGGATGAACACTAGAAACACAAGTGAGTAATGATGATAATGGTGGGTTAGGAATAGTGAAAAATGCCCATCACACTTTAAGTCTCTCAAATATGAAAAGTATTAAATGACCCATTGAAATCTGCTTCAATAGTGAAGTTAATTGCTCTTTACAAACTTTACAATTCTTAAAACAAATGTGAAGGAAACACTGTAGCAAATGCGAATGAGTAAAAACTGATTAGGATTTGTTGACTGAACCAAATGCGAAAGTGTAAAATCTTGTCAGTATTTGTGCACCGTAGCAAATGAAAGTGACAAAACTTTGATAGCATTTTATGTATTGTAACAAATGCGGAAGAACAAAGTCTGTCAACATTGTGCACTGTAGCAAATGCTTATGTTCTACTTTGCAAAACAATATCGTAACAAATGCGGAAGTGTAAAACTTGTCGGTATTTGTGTACTGTAGCAAATGCGATAATTCTTGAACTTGTAAAAAATTAATGTTCTTAACCAATGTTCTTACTCGCATTAATTCTTGAACTTGTAAAAATTAATGTTTGTGCAGTTGACAAATTTGACTATTTTTGAACTGATTTTCTTACTTTTATGAAGATGAGTCTTCTGATTTTTGTTGTTATGAAGATGTGTATGTTGATTTGATATTTATGAAGTTTTGACTATTGATTGGTTTGTCAACTCTTGCTTGGATTAAATTGAACTCCATATGATATAATTTCCCAGATTTGAATGATCTTAGACTTTTGTGCTTCCATAAATCTGCATACATTGAGATACTATGATATAACTTCTGCACCAACACAGTTAATTTTCAGATTTTGTAATTTTTAATAAGAAAAACAACTATAGATAATGCTCAAAATTTTAATTACTCCCCCTAAACATTATATCAAGGTTGTATTTTAATAAGACTCTTTAAAGATTTTAAAATTTTAAATGGAAAATATTTTTGTCATTTTTGTTTTCTTATTTGTACATGAATAGGGGATATACCTTTCTTGGGATCATATATGTCTTACCTTTCACAAGTGCAAACAATTGTTAGTAAAACATACATAATCATGAACATATTGATTGTAGGTATGTTTGTCCTTTTAAACTCATAGTTGGTTAATATTTTGATGCTAGTGACCTTTATAATGTTTTGATTGATTAAGTATTCAACATCTAACTCACACTCAAAAGAATGGCAATATCAACCATCCTCATGACATGCATGGTAGAATTTGTTAACAACTTATATGACCAGGTCATATAGCTTATGAAAACTTAGTTTGATTAATTCTCATTAGGATTCTTTTACATTGATCTTTTTGTTTATTTGATCCCTATTGGAATTCTTTTTCACTTCACTTTGGAAGGTGATCCTTGTTTGGATTCTTTTGGTCATCCACAAGGAATGTCTTTCTTTTATTGCTTTATTCAAGTGGATGAGTTCCACATTAGGAATCTTTTTAGATCATGACATCCGTACTAAGTGCTTGTTTCTTCAAATCTTTGCTTAGCAAAATAGAGAATAAATTGATGTGATTGAATGAGTTTCATAAGGTTTCATTACATGGTGTGCTTAGGTTACTACACACATATTTAGATAAGCCAATACTTACTAATACTCTAAGATAAATGCTTCACAGTAGAGTATTAGTTTTTGCAGGATCGGTTTTTGTACTCAACACAAGTATTGTCTCTCAAACTCACTAAGTAACACTCTGGTTTGTGATGAAGCAAAATCCTTCTAAGTGTTGATGATAATATACTAAGTAAATCTGTAGATACATGTGTCCCTAGTTTCTGAACTTAATGTAAAATGTCTTTATTGTCTTACACATATGTAATTGAATGGGTACTTAATGAAATACAATGTGTGGTTGTGCTTATAATGTTTAATATTTCATTGCTTGGTATGTAATAACGCTTATTGAACTTACTATATAGGTTGTGGCTGTTTGAATAAATCTAAGTCAAATAATGATTGTGAAACATGTTCAAACTAAATCATATGAAGTTCCCATGCGATTGGCCCATGCTAATGGACCATACGCATGAACAACTTCATGCTAATGAACCAGTCGTACGAATGAACCAGGAGACTGGACCAGTCGCATGATTGTAACATGAGATTGACTCAGTTGCACGACTGAACACTCAGTCGTTCGAATGGATCAATCGCGTGACTCAATCGCACGACTGAACCATGCTAATGGTTCAGTCACCCGAATAAGAAACCCTAACCTATAAATACCACTTAAAACGTGGAAAAATGAGACACTTCGAATACCTACGTACTAAATCGTACCCTAGCCATCCAGAGACCTCTAAGAACCTATTCCAACTTCATAGATCCCACTAGATCGATTCCCAATCGTTCTTAACGTTTAGATTCAATCCATAATTGTTTCTACATGCGTTCTCACTGATTGGATCGCCAATCAAACAGGATTCCGCACTATTTGATTCGGTATACACGTTTATCAGTTAGTATTTCGTTAATACATGATCCTAAGAAGTGGTATCAGTGCTTTGGCTCTTGATATACGTGTGATTCAATCGTTTTTGATATAAAAATTGTGTTTTTTTCACTAAAAACGAAATCTTTTTGTGTAAAACGGTGTCTTAGACGTAACCTGATCATAAGGTTTAAATTTTCCGGCATACGACAATTAGGGTTAGTGAAAATTCGAGTTTTGCGTCCAAAATACCTTAAACCGAATAATTTTCAAATTTCAGTAGCTTCAGTCACACGATTGACTCAATCGCCCCACTAAATCCATACGCATCCCTCATACGCACGATTGGACTCGTCCGTATCTCTATTCGTACGACTGAGCAGTCTATTCGCATTGTCCAACCGCATTTGTTCATTCGCCGACTGAGCCATCCACATTAGTTCAATCGCACGATTGAACCATCCACATTGTTCAATCGCACGAATAGCCCAATCGCACATCTCCATTCGCACAAGTGAAACTGTTTGTTTAAAAGTTTAAAGTTTACAGTAATGGAGGACCAATACTCAGCATTCATAGCAGGGAGAGACTCAAGGATTCAAAACCTATTGCTTCTGGAGAATGAAGTGGGGAATCACAATAAACCCCCTAAGCTAATCACGTTGGACGAATACCCATAATGGAAGCAACGTTTTGAGATCTACTCCATTTAAGTAGATCTCAAGCAGGTAGATGAGACAGAGCTGGAATGGATGGATATAATGTGGGCCTTAGCGAGTGCTGTCCGGCGAGCTAAGAAGTTTGTCAAGAAGACCGGACAGAACATGGTTGCAACTAAGGGCACTACTTTTGGCTTCGACAAGACCAAGGTGACCTGTTTCAACTGTGGCGAGAAGAGGCACTTCAAACGTGAGTGCGTGAAGCCTAAGAAGACTAGAAACGGGAATTCTTTCACTTCCTTCATCGTCAGGATAAATCGACTAGCAATCCTGTTATGTCAAGCAAGGATCCTAAAGCCTTGACTGCCCATGATGACGAAGTACAGGACTGGAGCTTTTGATTTGTCTCTCCGGGAGAATCCAACATTACTAGTGTGGAGGATTTAGATGACGATTCAGCTAGTGAAGGAGATATTGCAGTGGAACTCGTGATGTCAAACACTGAAAAGACTGCAACTATGGTCAATTATCTGCCTGAAGAAGGGAAAACTACAACAACATCAGAATCACCAAAACCAGAAACACCTGACTCTGCTTTGATGGCTAATTCATCAGAACCCTCTCATGTAAGTACTACTGACCAACTTTTCAATAATCATGCTTGTTTTGATTGTAATAAATTTAGGGAAAGCATAGATTTAAAATTTGTTAGTTTATTAGATCATAATGATAGCCTAGTAAAGGATTTGCAACTATGCACTGAAACTAACAGAGTTCTAAAACAAAATGAACATAGTTACAAAGAATAGATAGACCTTTTGAACAAACAACTTAAGGAAACAGAAGGAGTAGCCTTTAACCAAGCTAATGACATTAAGTACTATCTAAACTCCCTTAAAGACACTAAGAAACAGAAAGCAGTTGTAGAAGTAGAAGTTAATTCATTAAAGCAAAAAATTGCACAGTTGGACAAGTTCATCTCATATTGTTCAAAACTTAGTGAGAGATGGAAACAATGGGGAGGGATTGGGTTATAAAGTGGTTTCATCACCACATGAGATCTTGATGAACACAAAATGTAAACCAATCAATAACAATCCAATCAATGATCATGTGGTGTCCAGTCCTCTTGTAAGTGATCTAGATTCCACATGTAAATCAAATGAATCTGGTACTAAATAAAAGGAGGCCACTTCAAAGGAAAAAGGTAAAATGCCTTGTGTTAATCTGGAAAAAGAGTTTGAAAAGGTTAATATAAAGTCTGTGTCAATCAAGTTTAAATTCTAAACCCAAAAAGACCAAACATGTTAACCACCCACATGTGTCAAGTCTAAGTCCAGGTAAACAAAATGGAAAAGATGTTACAAATGTTAAAACAATTAACTTCGTTAAACAAGATAAAACATCTATACAAGAAGAGTGTTAACCCAAAAGGTAAATGTCACGCGTGTGTCACACACTTCTCCACACAAACAGTTAAATTGAAAAGTCGAAAGCAGATCATGCTACAACTGTGGAGAGTATGGACACATTGCGTCTAAATGTTCTTACTATCAGACATTGAGGAGGAAAGTTGAAATTCAGGACCCAAACCCACCCTAGTTCTTCTAAGAGGAACTCACTGACTCCACATAGAAGGGCTAGTGAACCTAAAGTTCAACCCATCAGCCAGTCGTCTGTTTATCACAAACAGGCCTTACACAAGGCGGGCTTATGGAAAGAAAAATCAATCTAAATGTCTGATAATGAGAACAAGGAGACAACTAAGCTTCCCTCATCCTCTAAAGGTCAATGGGTCACATTTATGATGTGTGATGCCTATGGGACACCCAAGCCAGTAAAGGCTTGGGTCCCTAACCTAAACTAATGTTTTCAATTGAATGTGTAGGGTGTTCGCTATAGTGCTGAAACCAACACGTGGATTATAGATAGCAGAGCATCTAGGCACATGAAAGGGAACAAGTATTTCTTATCAAACGTCAAACAAATAAAAGGAGGCCATGTTTCATTTGCTATAAACAAAGGAGGGTATATCACAGCTCAAGGGGAAGTGGGAAATCAAAAAGTGAAGTTTGACAAGGTAAATTATGTTCAACAACTTCAGAATAACCTGCTTTGTATATCCCAAATTGGTGATAAAGGTTTTAAGGTAGTATTTGACAACAAGAAGTGCTATGTCCTGAAAGAGGACTATGTCATCCCGGAGGACCAAGTCTTAATCTCTGCCTCAAGATATAAGGACCTTTATTTCTTGATTTATCAAAGGCCTCCACAACGGATCATGAAGTTCAGTGCTTCTTGTCAAAAGCTACAGAGAGGATTCCAACTCCTAGCATAGGAGAATGGGACACATTAATCCACGGAAGATGAATCACTTAATCCAGAATGATCTTCTGAGAGGAGTTAAACTCAAAAACTTCCAACTTCCTGATTTCTGTGTTGCATGCAAGAAGGACAAATAGACGAAGAAGTCTCATAAGGCAAAGAAATTTCATTCCATCCAACTTCCTCTTGAACTTCTTCATATGGATCTGTTTGGTCCCGTCAGTACAAGAAGCATTGCAGGTGACTTGTATTGCTATGTAGTTACTCATGACTACTCAATATTCTCTTGGGTAATGTTTCAGAAATCCAAATCCAAAACATTTGAGTCATTCAAGGAATTAGTAACTACACTGGAGTCTCTATACAAGCTGAAGGTACAACAAGTACATTCAGAGAATGGAACCGAGTTCAAGAACCAATGGATGGAGGCATATTGCAAGGAAAAGGGAATTGTGCACTAGTTCACTTCTGCCTACACTCCTCAGATGAACGGTGTTGCTGAAAGAAAGAATCGAAGATTGATAGAGACTGCCCGGACTATGGTAGCAGACTCGAAACTGCCTATCCAATTCTGGAATGAGGCAGTTGCAAATGCGTGTTACATGTTAAATCGAGTTCTGGTAGTTAAATGCCATGGCAAGACATGTTACGAGTTACTACAACGACGCAAACCTAATCTAGAGTATCTCGAGCCGTTTGGCGCTTAGTGAACCCTACTAAAGAAGACTCGGAGGGAAAATTCAGTGAGAAGGCTGATGAAGGTATCTTTCTAGGATACAACATACCGAACAAGAGAGTTTACAACAACTCAATGGGTTAAGTAGAACTGTGGTGTAACATTGATGTTCAGAGATACACCTGCTGGAAAAGGACCCGCCTTCTTTTTAGACTATGATGGATTCTTCAAGTCCTTCAACATACCACTCTACAATTCTAAAGAAGAGTTGGCCACAAAGATGATGTATGAGGTCTTGAACACACCTTCACAAGATTTAACATCATTTAGTTCACAAGGTCATTCATCTATCAACTCAGGGGGAGCACTTGAAGATAGTGACTCTTCCTCTGATGAAGAAGCTGTGGAGAATGATCATAACAACCAGGAGGACATAGGTTCCTACTACCGTAAGTCCACAAGCATATGATGTTGATGCCTCTGAGCCTTCGGAACCTCACACTCCTATTGCCACAGATCCAGAACCTAACGTTCACAATCTTGATTCTGAGGTAGTTGTTCCAACCACTCCTGGATCATGCCTAAATGTCTATCATCCTTGGATAATGTCATTGGGGATGTGAGATCAGGATTTCAGACTAGAAATCAGCTGTACTCAGCTGATTATGCCTCGGTGATGGAAAAGGGATACCTTCACGACGGTGCATATCGTTGCTTTGTGTCTCAGTTTGAGCCAAAGTATGTTAGTGAAGCACTGAATGATGAGGCATGGGTGAGTGCCATGCAAGAAGAACTTCTTCAGTTCAAGAAGTTAGGTGTATGGACATTGGTGGATAGACCTAAAGGTGCTAAGGTCATTGGCACCAAATGGGTGTTGAAATGCAAGAAAGATGATCAAGGCGTGATCATTAGAAACAAGGCTCGACTTGTTGTTCAAGGGTTTCGATAATTCGAGGGCATAGACTACAATGAAGTGTTTGCACCCGTGGCAAGAACGGAAGCAATCCGTATCTTCCTTGCCTATGCATCATACATGAAGATGAAAGTTTATCAACTTGATGTGAAGAGTGCATTCCTTCATGGTGAAATCCGAGAGACAGTGTACGTCAATCAACCCGAGGGATTTGAGGATCCATATCATTGGGACAAAGTTTACAAACTCGACAAGGCTTTATATGGGCTTCATCAAGCTCCCAGGGCCTGGTATGAGAAACTGTCGACTCACCTTGTGAAACACGGTTTTCAGAGAGGTGTCATTGACTGCACACTGTTGATGAAGAAAAGGATGGTGATTTACTACTTGTCCAAATCTATGTTGATGATATAATCTTTGGGTCTAAGAATGAAGATCTATGTAAAGAGTTTGAAGCAGTAATGAAGGCTGAGTTTGAAATGAGTGCCATGGGAGACATGAAGTTCTTTCTCGGGTTACAGGTGGATCAGACACCAAAGGGGATTTTATTACATCAGACCAAGTATGTAGGAGATATTCTCAGTCTGTTTGACATGGAGAATGCTTCCGCAGCTGGGACTCCACTTGCTACAAACCATTATGTAGCACCCGACGAGAATGGTGATCTGGTCGATGCAACCATGTATCGAGGAATGATTGGATCTCTCATGTACCTCACTGCCTCAAGACCTGATATCATGTACGCGACATGTTTATGTTCAAGATATCAGGAAAAGCCAAAAGTTAACCATCTGATAGGGGTCAAAAGGATCTTCTGTTATATGAAGGGTACTCCAACACTAGGGTTGTGGTATCCTCATGACGATGACTTCGAGCTTACAGCATATAGTGACTTAGATTACGGCAGTTGCAAGATGAATTACAAGTCTACATCAGTAGGATGTCAATTCTTTGGGAGAAGATTAGTGACCTGGCAGTGTAAGAAGCATACCTCGGTTGCTTTGTCAACCTGCGAAGCCGAATACGTTGCTGCTGCAAGTTGCTGTTCACAAATCATATCAATTAAACAGCAAATGCGGGACTACGGTTTGAATTTCTCTTCTAGTCCTATTTTTGTTGATAACTCTGCTGCAATTGCAGGAACTAAAAATACGGTCCAACATCCTAAGACCAAACACATCGAAATAAAATATCACTTTATACGTCGTTGTTTTGAAAAGAACCTAATCGATGTGGTTAAGATAAATACTGATTTTTAACGCGCTGACCTCTATACAAAGGCTTTTGATAAACCATGTTTTTTATATTTGTTAGAGGTCAATGGCATTAAAAAGAAAGGTGATGTAATTCCTGAAGATGACCATGTGTAGTCCGATGCGTATAGTCCATTTATTTTCAATTTTATTTTCTTTATTTATCTAATTTATTTTTAGTAGTTAATTAAATTGATGCTATTTCTTTGCCTAGTAAAATTCTAAAAATGTAAACCGTTTACAGTTTTAGAATTTTAGGGGGAGAATAGGTTTAGGAAGTAACATTACAAAAAAAAGGACGAGGGAGGTGGAGAGGCTAGCTGATAGAAATTAGATCGTATAAGTGATACCAGTTCAAAATCATATGGAAAATGATAGTACACAGGAACAAATCAATTGGTACTTTAAAAGTTTAAATTGAATAAGATGCAAAGTTCAAATTATAAGTCTGTGTAGTCTGAGCAAAATAAAAGGAAAAATGATAGTAAAACTAGCTGCTATCAAGATAACACAAAGAAAGTAGACCTAGAGGTTGCTAGACCACTAATGATATGTTGGTAGATTCAACACAATAGATGATTAGACCTTGTTAGTGACCTCAAGATTAAACTAAGTTGTTCGACAAGCTGTGGGTTATCATCTAATCCCTGGTTAACAAAATCAACAATATTCCAATAAGGGGTGACGAGCAGAATAAACGCCACAAATGTGTGCGTATGATCAAAATATAAGCAAAAGCAAGTGATGAAAAATTGCAAAAGCAATCAAACTAACAACATATGTTGTTGGTGAGATCTGTGCAAAAAGAATAAAATTGCTCAAACAAGAAGATATGTTATGTGCCTCTTTGCTGTGCAGTGGCACTGACCTAAGGATAAGCATAACCTAGATATTCTAGAATTCATTGTTGTTTGCCGCCTCTCTGCTGTGTGGTGGCACTGACCTGAGGCTTGGCTTCTCTTTGAAAGCTCTAAGAATAGTTTCTTCTTGAATACTACCCTGAGACCGCTCAAAAATCTCCTGAGGAAGGTTGATTACCAAATAAGTGTGGGATCCACAAATACTTGTTGAAATACTCAAACCTTCAACCATCACCATCGTGTCAAAAGTCTGTGTATGGATTTAAGAGGAAAAGGATACTGACAATCATCGTGGCTACAATTCTTGAAAGTCCAAATCAACGTGGGGATCTAATAGTACCAGTATGATTTCCTAAACTTGCTAACGACTCTAGATGAAAAACGAGAACAGAGCATCAAATGGTATGTGATAAAATGTCCCGAATGATTTGAATTTCCTGTATGATTCCAAATTGAATTGGTCCATTTATGGTCAAAATGAATTGAAGCTGCCTTTTCAGAAAATGAATCTATTAGATTTTCATCTTAGGATTTACACCTCACTCAAAACCACAAAAACAAGTTTTAGTTTTGTATTTCAGTTTTATTTCTTTTATTTGGTTTAAATTTTGTCAATTTAGTTTGTTAAACATCAGACTACCCCATGGAATTCAATAGAGGATTTTAATCACCTAAAAGGGTCACGTCTGAGGTGGCCACACATGTTTTCAAATGTAAATGGGTCACGTCTGAGGTGACAAATTGTTTTAAAAGGATCACATCTGAGGTGATCAAAAGTTTTCTAAATTAAAATGATCATGTATGAGATGATCGAGTGCTTAAAAACGTCTAATCAAAGGTTAAAAGGGATTAAGTGTGGAATGGTCATAAAGTCAAAATCATGAGTATGATCCAATTGCACAACTGGACCATGACTATGGACCAACCGTACGGATGGACCATCCTTATGCACTAGACAGCCGAGTGGCACATAAGTATGAAACATTCACCCGAAGGCTTACCAAATTGGTCCATTCGCCCGAATGGAGCAGTGCAGATGAGTCAGTCGCCCGACTGAAACCCCGTCGGTCGATTGAATGTGATCGACTGAACCACTCGTCCAATTGAAGTCCAATCACCCGAATGAACAGAGAGAACGGGTCCAGTCGGCCGATTGAAACTAGATTCAGTATAAATAGGGCCATAGTCGATCGCATAAACTCATCACCCCCTAATCGCCCTAAAATCGCATACTGTACCGTTGCCCTGCCAAAATTTTCACTAATTGATTTCCACACCTAATATCAATATTCCGACGATCTCTACTTGTTATAAAGCTACTATGTGGTGTTATCTAACCAAAGTTCGTTTGATTGGAGCCCTAAATTGTGATATTCGGCCCTTGCAAGAACCGAACCTATAAATGGAAAAATAACCTAACTAAACTAAGTAAAATGTTGAAATAAAGGTTATTAGTATAGTGATTGCGAGTCTAATGAACCAAAACACGACGTCTAGTTCAAGATTTGGTCCAAATTCGAATTTCAGTTGAACGAACAGTGAGTCATGCGACTGGACACCAGGATGAACTTCAATCGCCCGACTGAGCTGGTCGAATGACTCAGTCGGTCGAATGAATGACATGAATGAGCTCAGTCGGCCGACTGAACCAATCGCAGGTTCAGTCACCCGATTGAACTCAGTCGTATGTTCAGTCACCCGAGTGTATTCAGTCGCCTGTTAGGTAAACCGACTGAATTCAGTCGCATGGTTCAATCACATGATTTAACCAGACTGAGTTCAACCAGGTTAAGTTAAATTGATGATTGTTGTGTGGTGATCTAAGGTCTATGTGCTTTGTATTATAGATCTATGGCTGACAGATGGTCCATCAATCCAAAACACAACATTTTTGCCCATTTGGATGCCACATCTCAGAATGGTGCCGAGTTTGCGAGGATCATTGCTTTCCTTAAGAGATCTAGGATACACAAGGCTATTTCCACACCGTGCACTCCCTATAGGTCTATTCAGCAGGCCTTCTGAGAGGGGGCATCGGTTGACCGTTCACACGAGCCATACAGCATCCGCAGTAGTATATCTAGTCAGGCGATCGAGGTCACTGCTCAGGATATATGACGTGTACTTGCTTTGGGTGATGATGCTAATCACCCTACCAAACTTCACCCTTTGATTGTGAGAGGGTGCTTCCTAAGGATGAAGTATGCTGGGGATATTAATGCAGGTGTGCTCAACAAGAGCAACCTGTGTCCCAGTACAAGTACTTAGCACATGTCATCCTTAAGTGCTTAGCTTCGAGAAGGGGTCGGTTTGATGATCTTTCAGAGCTGATTCAAAATGCCTAGGTGGCACTAGTTCTGAACCACCCTTTTAGCTACTCGAGTATGATATCTCTTATCTGATAGAGAATCTAGAGGCTAAAGGTAAAGAGGGTTTTTGCATGTACCTTAGGTTTCTCCAAATGATCATTGATGTGAAGCTGCCCTCTCTACCTAAGGAGAGCCAAGATGCGGTGTTGTTGGAGGTAATGGTTGACACCACACTAGGTCGTATGAAGGTTTACAGGGGGAAGCAGGTTAAGCCCCCTGTGAGGAGATTGTTCGGGCATCTGGCCTGGGAGGATTACATGGCGCCAGCGAGGCGTAAATGGCACCACGCAGACAGTGATTATTATGTTGAGCAACTTGTGCTCCCAGACGATGACTCCAACGACGATGATAGCGGTGATGGTGGAAATGCAGGGCCCACTCAATTGAGGGCCCCCACTGATGATATAGCATCTCCAGCATCCACCCAAGGTGGGACAGAGGCAGCAGGTTTCCATTAGGACTTCCGGCCTGATGAGGAGGAGGAGTCAAATGAGGAGCCGTTGACTAGGACAGTGGGCAGGAAGGTGGTTGCCACCGAGCGAGGGATTAGGATGGTTGGTGAACGCCCGAGAGGGTCTGAGGAGACTATGACTGATCCAACCTACACCCCAAATCAACCCAACATCCTAGGGGGAGCATTCACCTCGAGGGGATCGAGGAAGAAACGGATGGCTCAGCCCCACGGGATGAAGAAGAAGAGGAGAAGGATGACGTTTATCACCACCACTTCCATCACTCCACCTACAGCCACCACTACCACCACTCCACCTACTACCACCTTTACCACCTCACACACTACTACCACACCCACTCCACCACGTACCCACATCTAATCCACCACCACTACAGCTCATCCACCACCACCTACATCAATACCACCCAAATCTTCACCACTGCCACCACCACCACCTCTAGCCATCAACCAGGACCTGCATCTTACCCCTCATTTCCATCTGGATCATCTCTACCTCCTAGTGGGGTAGATGAACAACTCTCAGCACTGAACCGTATGGTGCTGAAGCTGTTGGCAGCCGATGATGAGAAGACTGCCCAGATTCGTTAGCTAGTAGAGCTTATTGTTGCACAATCTCAGCAGATATCTCAGTAGGCACAGCTGATAGAGCAGCAGGCACAGCAGATGGCTGCTCAGAGCCTTGAGATGTCCCAACTCCAGGAGCAAAATGTCCATTCAGCTAAGAGGATAGAGGAGTTAGAGGCTACTAACAAGACTATCATGTTGGGGCTCAAAGGATCGAAGGATGAGCCACTAAAGATCAGAGAAGGAGATGGAGATGATGGTGATGATGATGATAGTGATGATGATGATGATGGTGATGATCAAGGTGATGATGTTGATGATGATGAAGGAAAAGGAGATACAGCTGCTATGGATGCCACATCAGCAAGTGAAAGGAGAACCAAGAAAGCTCAAGACAATGGTGCCTCTACTTCAGCCCCGTCAGTAGAGGAACACATGATTCAAGACAAGAGTAATGCATAGTTGTTTATGTTATTTAAAATCACGTGTATTTGAATATTGTATCAAATTAATGTACATAATGTTTATATTTTGTTAATGTGTTTCTGTTTTGATTATTGACTGATGTATGATGTGTTTATATGTTTAAATCAAGCAGATCACACATCTTAGCAAGATGAATATGATGTTGCTCCCCTTCAACAGATCAAGTCTCAACTAACAATGATACTTGATCTGTGAGGGATAGTCAGGAGGTTTGCGAGTTACACTCCTAAAGAAGGAGAAATAATCCATGACCTTACTGATGAGCAGCTTGCTGAGATGTTCAAACTGAATCCTGATGAGATAGTGAAGGATGCTCCGATAGTGGACATTGACAGTGATGATGAGCTTAAGGATGTTGATGAAATCGAGATTGAAGACGTCACGACTCAACATTATCTAGAGTACGTTGACAAGGAGGGAAATGTAGTCCCCAATCTGGGTGACTCCCTTGTTAGTGAAACTTTTGAAACTCTGGATAAAATGGAGCAAGAGTCTGAAAAGAGGGAAGACAAGGCCCAAGCCTCAGAAGTCGACGTAAATATCAGAAAGGCTGAATGGGCAGCATGTTTTGCAGAAGTTAGAGCCCAGTGTAGTGCTCCCAAGTCAAATGTCTACACCAAACTCTATAAAGTGAAGAAGCATCACAAGGTGTCAGGCAAAATTATCGCGAGGGCATATTTTGAAGATCTTAACGTCTATTCAGTTAAAAGAGAGAAAGGGATTGAGTACTTCAGATTCCTACATGATCTAAAGACTCTTCCAGGTTTTGAGCTTAACTAGTTAGCAAAATTAAATTGCTATATGCTGACCCTCACAAGATGTCAGGCTGGTTTAAAGCCATGTTAAAGAGAGAGTACCACACCTGGTGGGTCAACTTCAAGCCTTAACAACCAACGTGGTATATTAGGAGATCTGAAGTTGATGCCATAATGGGAAACCAAAAATAGTGCTGAAGTGGAGTCCTTCGCGCACGATGTCTAGAATCGCACTACGAGAAATGCCATAGTACTCCACTCCACACTTCAAATGGTGGTACTACGATTGGAGAATAGGAGAGGCAGTCATCGTGTTGAACAAGAATGGTAGTATGGATACTATGAGGGTGTTTGATCCCATGTGGCTTACTAACTTGTCGTCTGATGATGTTTACACATTATACAAGTTGCCACTGTTCCATGACTCGAGGGATATTGTACAAGCTCTACAATTTCAGAATGTGATACGACTCTGCTTTGCTTTTGAAATACATGCAGGAGTCATAAGAGAAAAGAAGTATAAGAAGTATGAGGAGCTTATGAAGGATGTAAGACAGTAGATGAAACTAGGTCCAAGGGGGAGTTTGTAGATACATGTGTCTCTCGTTTCTGTACTAAATGTAAAATGTCTTTATTGTCTTACACGTATGTAATTGAATGGGTACTTAATGAAATAAAATGTGTGGTTGTGCTTATAATGTTGAATATTTCATTGCTTGATATGTAATCATACTTATTGAACTAACTATATAGGTTGTGGTTGTTTGAATAAATCTAAGTCAAATAATGATTGGGAAATATGTTCAAACTAAATCATATGAAGTTCTCATGCGATTGGCCTATGCTAATGGACCATACGCTTGAACAACTTTCATGCTAATGAACCAGTCGTACGAATGAACCAGGAGACTAGATCAGTCGCATGATTGTAACATGAGATTGAATCAATCGCACGACTGAACACTCAGTCGTGCGAATGGATCAACCGCATGACTCAATCGCGTGACTGAACCATGCTAATGGTTCAGTCGCCCGAATGAGAAACGCTAAACTATAAATACCACTAAATCATGGAAAAACAAGACACTTCGAATACCTACGTGCTAAATCATACACTAGCCGTCCGGAGACCTCTAAGAACATGTTCCAAGTTCATAGATCACACTAGATCGATTCGCAATCATTCTTAACATTTAGATTCAATCCATAATTGTTTCTATGTGCGTTCTCACTGATTGGATCGCCAATCAAATAGGAGTCCGCACTATTTGATTCGGTATACACGTATATTAGTTAGTATTTCGTTCAATACATGATCCTAACAAAATCAAAGCAAACACAAGAGAATAGTTTTTCAAGATACTTGTATATATTATTTCTCAACTCAAAGTATTACAAGAATCTTACAAGCAGATTACATGAGTTACAATGAGAAACTATATATACTACTACCTATAGCTAGATATACTTTGATACCAGCAGGAAACCTTATACAAAAGCAAATACTACAAAGCTAAAGTTAAGGTATCTTAGATAAAGTATTATCTAAGATACGATAGTCATGACATGGCCATGACTTACCTTTCGTCACCAACTAAAGTTCGCAACTGTACTAACTGATAAAGGTGAACAATGGAATAAAGTACGGTCAACTACATGGTATTTGCAGAAAATGCCATGCAGTATATCAGAAATCAACAGCGGAGTGTCAGAGGGACCATACTTATGTCCACTGGTTCATAGTAGCTACTTCTGAAGATTAACTGGCTTCAGAAGAACTTGTTCTTCCGAAGCCACTTATACTTCGGAAATGGATACTTCTTTTGAGGCTTCCTTTGAACTTCATACTTCGGAAGTTCTAGTCTTCATTTCTTCTAAGCGTTGAAGCTTCGGAAGAGCAAAGTGTTTTTCTTCGGAAGTTAGAGTTTTCCTTCGGAAGTTGATCTTGCACTTGACTTTGAAAGAACTCTATTTGTCTTCGGAAGTTCCACTCTTATCTTCAGAAGTCCTTTATTATTTGTTCCAAAATTGTCTAAATGTTTGATTTTGGTTACACTAGCCTTTCTAGATCCAAAAAACCCCCTAGGCTGATACTACCAAAACCTCACTTCGTCCGGGTTCTCAAAACCTTTAGCACCAAGGACAGAAGATGTTTCTTAGTTTCCTTGTTCTTCCCTGAAGTTTTGCTAAGAAGTTTGTACAAGTCATTAGGGGACAGGAGATCCAGTCTATCACTCTGAATGACATGTACCCTTTGTTGTGCTCCCTAAAGAGAGTTAGTTGATGGGAGTTATAGTTATAATCCCATCCAACTATGGATTCAATGCTGGAACCTTCAACCATTTGAATAAAGGCTTTGCCTTTGGTTGCTGATCCTTTCCTTTCGTCCTCCTTTCTCAGTTTAATATCCTCTTCAATCTTGGACCGTGCAGTCAGCTCAACTAGATGAAGGTTTCTGAGATTATTCCTGATATGAGTAGCTATCTCAGAGTTGGAGGGGTTGGAGAATGGTTTTTCTGCTAACTCAACAATGTCAAATTTGCTTAAGTGTAGTAGAGAGGAGGCATTGAGCCTTCTTGTCTCACCATTCTCTCTCTCAACAACAAAGTTATGAGAAGAGTCTTCAAACCCCCATTAGATAATCTTCTTCCTTGGTACAAGGGGCTGACTAGGAACCTTATCACCTTTCTTTGTATCCAGCAGAGTCACCAGCTTTCTTCTTAGCTTCTTCTCTTCATCGTTTACAGAATTAGAGTTGAGCCCAGGAAGTTTTGCAGCTTGGTCCAATGTTCCTCTAGGCAGATCAAGGAATTCATCTCGTGTGAGGGAACATGAGGAGCCATCAACAAAAGTCAATTTAACAGAATCCTCTTCACAGGTGATATCGCTCAAAGTTGTACACTAGGTGAGCTTCATCTGATCTCCTTAAACTCCTCTAAGGAGAGATGTTTGGATGAATGAGAGGATGACTTGGGTGGTTCTTTGGAGGGAGAGGTTTGGGTTCTGGGTAGGGTTTTAGGTTTGAGGATGGGTAGTTGTGGTGGTTGTTTGGATTGAGCGGGTGAGGAAGTGGGTAAGGTTGACGATGTGGGTTCAGGGGTGTAAGGCTCAGAGGTTGGTTCAATTTTAACAGGGAAATGAAAAAGGATAAGTTCCGTTGAGGCTGTAGTTATTGACTTCTTTTTATGATTTTTTTGTTGTTTTTGAATTGTTTTTGAAGGTTTTTGAATGATTTTATTCAAGGTTAATCATGCCAATTGATTGAATTAGGAATTCAAATCTACTAGGTTCAATGCCTTGGTGAATAAATCATCCAATTGATTTTCTGTAGGAACTTGAATCAATCTAATTAACCCCTTTTCAGCATAGTCTCTCAAAAAGTAATATCTAATTTCAATGTGTTTTGTTTTTGAGTGCTGAATTGGATTATTTGTAATGAAAACTGCTACAATGTTGTCAATGTGAATTGGTATATGCAAGAAGTTAAAATCATAATCAAGCATCCGGTTTTGAATCTAGAGGACTTGAGGGCAACGAGCAGATGCTGCAATATACTCAGCTTCTGCCGTTGAAACAGATACGTTTGTCTGCTTCTTGCACTACCAGGAGACCAGTTTGGAACCAAGAAATTGATAACCGCTAGAAGTGGATTTCCTATTGAAGTTGCATCCTCTATAATCACTGTTAGTGAAGGCATAGAGATTGAAGTCTCCTTCCTTTGGATACCATAAACCAAGAGCTGTAGTTCTTGAAAGTCAAAATCATTGTATGCATCTTGTAGCTCTAGTATGATTTCCTTAAATTGTTATTGACTCTCGGTGAAAACAAGAATATAGCATCAAAATTGTTATTAACGTGTCCCAAATGATTCTGATATACCTGTATGATTCCATAATGAATTGTACCAGAAATGATAAACTAGAATTGAAGTTGTGCTGTCCAGGATGTAAATCGGTTAGAAGTAATCTAATAGGTTTAAATCCATCTCCAATCAAAAATACAAAATATATCTTGTTTTGTTTTTAAATATTGAGTTGTTTTATTTAACTTTTAGTTATTTGGTAGGTAAAAGTCGGACTATACATCTGGATTCAATCTGTGAATAACTAATTAAAAGGGGTCATGTTTGAGGTGACCAATTAGGCTTTAAGATAAAAGGATCACGTTTGAGGTGATAAACAGTTTTTCAAATTAAAAAGGTCATGTCTGAGATGATCAACGGTCATAATGTCTTATCAATAATTAACAGGCTAAGTGTTTGAAAGTGCATGAGGTCAAACTCATTAGTCTGACCCATTCGCATGACTGGACCATGAGTATGAGCCAATCACATGATTGAACCATATGTATGTTCCAGATGTACGATTGCACCATAAGCAAGGGTCAATCCATGCGATTGGATCACCAGAATGAACCAATCACATGAATGGAGGTGACCGACTGAGTCAGTCGCACGACTGAACCCCAGTTGCATGAATGGATGTGACCGACTTAGCCAGTCGCATGAATCAAGCATGCGAATAGGTCCAGTCGCACGACTGAAGGTGAAATCAGTATAAATAGGGTGAAGTCAGTCGCACATTCTCATCACTCTTCAATCACTCTCAAATCGCACGAAAGCACCGTTACTTTGCCAAAATTTGATTTCATTGATTTCGCACTATGATTGTGATTCTAACATGTACTCTCTTCATCTACAGGTACTTAGTGATTGAAATCGCACAAAATGCTTGGTGTAATCAAACCCTAACTAACCTAATTGGTTAAAATCAAGAGATGTGTAAAACCTGTCAAATAGACCACATAAATGTGCATAATCGTTAAAATGAAGGACATACAGTGATAGTTAGGGTCCCTGTGAATCTAACAAGTCTAAACACAACGTTTAACATCAAGATTTTGATAATGTCTTTGAGTCCCTCGGCTTCTGGTACATCAGGGTCTAAATAACCGCTGACATTATGGAGCTTGCTCCATGAAAGATTAGCCATTTAATCTGCATAAGAGACATACGTGTTAGTTTTGATGAGAAAGAATATGCGTAATTGATCAGTTTGACTTTTAATGGTCAAAGATGAATGTTTGAAGTCACTATTTCATTATTGTCTCCTCAAATGGTGAATTTGTTGTAGAACAATCGTATTTTCTCCTTTTTTCAAGTTTAAATAAACCATTTATTAGATGTTACTTCATTAATTTGTTACACATTTTTGTTTTTCATCAGACTTTGTTTTTGTGATTAACACAACTATGAAGGTTTTTCATGCTGGTTAAAATTCCTCTTAGTTTGTATGTTCATTGATGTTGAAAATGTATAACATATCTTTGAATTGATCGGATTTTGTGTGTTCTTCATTATCATTTGGTTCTTCGTTCACTTTTGGTTCAACAGTCCGAAAGTTAGGACATGAAAGATTTTTGGAAATTTTACCTTTCTTTCAATGCTATTGTGGTTTGGAATCGAGTACAATAACAGGTTGAGTAGAACACACTAAAATCTTTGGTTGTTAATGATGATGATGATCAAAGAGGGTTTATAGTGTTTTTGCGCTCGTCTCACTATGTAGTCTCTTAGATTTGAAAAATATTAAATGACCCTTTGAAATTCCTTTAAATAGTCAATTAATGGCCTTTACAAAATTTTACAAGTTTCAGAGCAAATGCGGTCACATTTTTAAGTCACTGTAGCAAATGCGGAAAGGTAAATTTTAAGTCTTTGGTGATCCGCATTTGTTTACTGTTGTAAATGCGGAAGTGAAAATTTAAATAACTTTGAAATTCACATTTGTTTGCTAATGCAAATGCGGAAGAGTTAACTTTTGGTTTTAGGCATCCGTATTTACACTGTAGCAAATGTGGAACTTTTGGTACTTTTGTTTTCTTCTATCCGCATTTGTGCACTATTGCAAATGCGGGAGAACTAAGTTCATCAGCATTTGTTCACTGTAACAACTGCGGTTGACAAAACTTGTTCAGCATTGCTCACTGTAGCAAATGCGGTTGAACAAAATTTGTCAGCATTGCTCACTGTAGCAAATGCGAAAGATTGGACTTTGTCAGCATTTGCTCACTGTACCAAATGCGGTTGACAATACTTGTTCAACATTGCTCACTGTAGCATATGCGATTGAACAAAATTTGTCAGCATTGCTCACTGTAGCAAATGCAGAAGATCTGACTTTGTCAGCATTTGCTGACTGTAGCATACGCGGATGATCTGACTTTGTCAGCATTTGCTCACTGTAGCGAATGCAATATAACAAAATCCACATTTACTTGATCCACATTCATTGACAGGAGATTAATCACCTAATTATTTCTGCTTGAAAATACATGAACATTGATGATACACATCCACAAATGCGGATGAGTAAAACAAATGCGGAAGTGTAAATTTCATCCGTATTGACAAATGCGGTTGGACACTTAAAAGTTTATCTGCATTGACAAATGCGGTTGATCACTTGAAAATTATTTTATCCGCATTGACAAATGTGGTAGAACAATTTTTGTTCTGCATAGGTTTTAACACTTCAAAATTTCGTGTATACTTGTAACACACTAATGCGGTAGAGTACAATCATTGTCCGCATTAGTTTCACTTGGAAATAAAAAGATACCCGCATTGGTTATAAGCATGGGTTACCTTCACCCGTATTAACAATGCACTTACCTGCATCAACTTTTGAACTTAATCATAAGTTAATGTGACTGTTTTGATTTTTCATGTTATGAAGAGATGTCATTGATTGATTTTTCTTATGAAGTTGTTGGCTGTTGAAGTTGTCAATTCTTGCTTGGATTGACTTATATATCAAAAGTGATACAAGTTTCCCATTGTTTGACTGATCTTAGACTTTTCATGGATCCAAGAATCTGCATAGATTGAGATACTATGGTATAACTTCTACAACAACACATGCATTTTCTTTTTCTTTTGTTTTTAATGTTTTTAAGAAAGTAATTTAAGATAGTAACAATCTATAAATATTTAATCAAAAAGTTTAAATTACTCCCGCTAAAGTTTATATCCACATCTGGATAAAAAACATTAATGATTTAAAAACATTTTGACAATTGTATACATTGATTATTGATAATGAAGAGAAGTATATCTTTTGTTGGGATCATATCAATCTTACATTACACATGTGCATCCTTTATGATAAAATGGACATGTTTATGAACTTGATAATTAAAGGTATGTTTGTCCTTTTAAACTCATACCCGGTTGATATTTTGATGCAAATGATATTTATCATGTTTTTGGTTGATTTAATTATTCAATATGTACCTCACACACAAGCATGGAATGATCAACCATCTTTATACAATGCATGGTAGAACTTTTTCACAACTTTCCTTACTAGGTTACTTAAGTTATGAGAACTCATGTTCACTGATCCTAATTGGGATCCTTTTACTTTGATCCTTTTCATGATGATGCACATTGGGATTCTTTTCACTTCACTTTGGAAGGTGATCCATGATAGGATTCTTTTGTCA
This sequence comes from Flaveria trinervia, assembly GCA_025506515.1. NCBI lineage: Eukaryota > Viridiplantae > Streptophyta > Magnoliopsida > Asterales > Asteraceae > Flaveria > Flaveria trinervia. The sequence continues at coordinate 51,410,902 of CM046441.1, forward strand.
TTCACTTGGAATGTATTGCTTTTGTAGATTCATCCAATTCGGATGTGTTCCTCATTGGGAATCTTTTGGATAATAACATCTACACTATGTGCTTGTTTCATCAGGTCTTTGCTCAGCAAAATAAAGGTGAAACTTGATGTAGGTGAAAGAGATTCATAAAGTATCATTACTTGCTGTGTTTAGGTTACTACACACACATGTACTCAGATAAGCCAATACATACCTGTACATTGTGATGAGTGTTTCACTATTAAATAAGATATTTAATTCATCATTGCATGTATCTTCTCTTCTAAGTTGAGCCTACCAACATATCTAGTAAGCCATGACAGTCTTTTCAATTTTGAAATTAAGCACAGTGAATGATATAACGACTGTAATTATATCATTTCCTAATGATATTCTATTCTTCATAAAATTGACTTCTTTTTGTGTTTTTTTTGTATTTTTGAATTGTTTTTGATGTTTTGAATTATTTTTACTCAAGGTTAATCATGCCAATTGACTGAACCAGGAATTCAAACCTACTAGGTTTAAATGCCTTAGTAAACAAATCAGCTAATTGATTTTCAGTAGGTACTTGAATCAATTTGATTAACCCTTTTTCAGCATAGTCTCTCAAAAAGTGATATCTAATTTCAATTTGTTTTGTTTTTTAGTGTTGAACTGGATTATTGGTTATGTGAAAACAGCTGCAGTGTTGTCAATGTAAATTGGTGTGTGCAAGAAGTTATAACCATAATCAAGCATCTGGTTTTGAATCCAGAGTACTTGAGAGCAACAGGCTGATGCTGCAAAATACTCAACTTCTTATGTTGATATAGACATGTTTGTCTGCTTCTTGCATTGCCAAGAGACCAGTCTGGGACCAAGAAATTGACAACCGCCAGAGGTCGATTTTCTGTTGAAGTTGCATCCTCCATAATTACTATTAGTGAAGGCATAGAGATTGAAGTCTCCTTCCTTTGGATACCATAATCCAAGAGCTGGTTTGCCCTTCAAATATATGAATATCTTGTTGACTGCATTCACTTGTGATTCTTTTGGATCAGCTTGATATCTGGCGCACACACAAACACCAAACATAATGTCAGGCCTACTGGCTGTTAGATACATAACTGAACCGATCATAGATCGATAGTGAGTCTGGTCCATGATTTGCCTTCAGGATCAGGTCCAATCTTCACTTTAGTATCCAAAGGAGTTTTGATAGACTGACAATCAACAAAGTGGAATTTCTTCAACATAGTTTCCATGTATTTTGGTTGATTGATGAAGATTCCATCTGCTGTCTGTTGGACATGCACCCTTAGAAAGAGAGTGAGTTCCCCCATTGTACTCATTTGGAATTTTGAATGCATAAGGTCTTCAAATTCTTTGTAGAGTTGCTTGTTTGTTGAGCCAAAAATGATGTCATCCACATAAATCTGGACTAATAGCATGTCTTTTCCTCTTATTCTTCTGAAGAGAGTCTGATCAATCTTTCCTCTTTCGTATCTATGTTCAAGAAGAAAACATGACAAAGTCTCATACCACTTTCTTGGAGCTTGGTGAAGACCATACAAAGCTTTGTCAAGCTTGTAAACTCTGTGAGGGAAATCTAGATCTTTAAATCCCAGTCGTTGACTCACATAGACCTCTTCCACAATATTTCCATACAAGAAGGCACACTTCACATACATTTGATAAACAGTGAATTTCATGGATGCATAATATGCTAGAAAGATTCTGATTGCCTCTAATCTGGCAACATGTGTAAACACTTCGTCATAGTCGGTTCCTTCTTCTTGAGTGTATCCCTGTGCCACTAATCTTGCTTTGTTTCTAATGATGATCCCTCTATCGTCAGTCTTGCTCTTGTATAGCCATCTGGTACCAATAGGGTATTTTCTTCGGGAAGATCTACCGGCTGCCATATTTCTTGCTTCTTGAATTGGAGCAATTCATCCTGCATTGCTTCAATCCAGCTATTGTCTTAAAGAGCCTCTTTGATATTTTTGGGTACTATTTGACGAGAAAGCATGAGAACAAATAGATGTTTGCAATACCAGACTTGCTTCTTGTCACCCTCTCATTAAGATCACCATTAATGCTTTCAACAGGATGATTCTTGTGTATTCTGGTGGTTGGAATGGAGTCACCAGCAATAGTTACATCAAGATTGGAGACATTCAGTTCATTATGGTCAATGGCACCTTCATCTTGTACTATTGATAAATTATGAAGATTGTCAAACTTCGTTTCAGCTCCTACTTCAGCTTTAGTAACACAGTGATTACTTTCATCATTTGATGTTCTTTGTGTTTCAGATGGAGGAGTAGCTTGTTTTTGATTTCTGATCTCAGTTGAAAGATGATCTTAGTGTGATGCTAACAAGCTTGGACCTCCTTCAGTTGAAACACTCTAATTTTGTTATGGTTGTCTGATAGGATCAGCTTGGAGAGGAACATCATCATTCATGTACTCAGCAGATGTTATAGGAATCAATGGAAAGTCATCGTTTCTTTCTACAGCTGAAGAAGTGTCACCTGAATGGAGATTTCCTGCATCAGACAAGTGAAATTGATCAAATTATTTTGTAAAAGAGTCAATATCAAACAACTAGTTGGGACCCTTTGTAGATTTGGGAAACGAATGTTCCTTGAATTGAACATTTGTTGATTCATCAATAATGTTAGGTGTTTAATATTGAGACATGACTATCAAATGATTTAGGAAATCCAATGAATGGTTTTCTATGAAAGAGCAGTTCATATGGAGTCATATTGCTTTCTTTTACAATTAGAGTTCGATTTTTTACAAAGCACGTTGTGTTAATTGCCTCTGTCCAAAAGGTGATTGGCAGCTTAGCATCGGCTAGCATTGTTCTTGCAGCTTCAATCAGTGTTTAATTTATCCTTTCAGCTACCCCATTTTGTTGAGGAGTTCTAGCTACATTGAATTGATGAGCAATGCCTTTGGTGCACAAAAAGAACTCATGTCTTCAATTTTTATTTCAGTTCCATTATCACTTCCTGATTGTTTTGACCTTCAGATCAAGTTGATTTTCAATTTGGGTGATAAAGTTTTGAATTATTTGGGATGCCTCATTTTTATGAAGTAAGAAGAACACCCATGTGAATCGTGAAAAGTCATCAATGATCACCAAACAATACTGTTTCTTTCCAATACTCATGACATGGGTTGGTCCAAACAGATCCATATGAAGTAGCTTCAATGGAGTATTGTTTGTGTTCACCAGATTGGTTTTATGAGACGATTTATGTTGTTTTCCTTTGAGGCACGCTGAATAGTGATCAACAAAGTGAAATTCATTTTGTGGAAGACCAATGACATGGTTTCCTTTGACCAATCTGTTCATGTTTTTAAAGTTGGTGTGCCCCAAACGTTTGTGCCAAAGTTGTGACTCATCAAATGATGCTTTTGACAAATGACATGTTTCTTCTTTAGGTGATGCAGAACATAGGTTTAAAACATAAGTATTATTCTTTCTCGGGTCTTTAGAACAACCCATTCTTCAGAGATCTAAAATCCAGGTTTCAGAATGTAGCAATGAGTGTTTGTAAAGTGAGTTAAATATTTCTTGTCATAGATCTGAGACACGCTTAGCAGATTGAAGTTCAGTTGTTCACAGTAGTTCACTCTGTCAAAGCTCAGCATCCCATTTGTCATAGATCCTTCACCTGTAATTCTACCACCTTGTGAATCTCCACCAAACGCCACCATAGTTCCTTAAATGTGCTTGAAGTCATGAAGGATGGAACGATCTCCAGTCATGTGTCGGGAGCATCCACTGTCCACGTACCATAAGCTTTTGGACCTATGTGGATGACCCTGCAAGCATAAACAAACTAATTAGAATGTGGAACCCAAGCCATGATGGTCTTGGGTTTCCCGTTGCTATCTATTATGGTGACTTCTTGATACTTTCCTCTAAATTGTGATCTATTCAGAGGTGACCTGGGAGATTGCTTATGATATCTTGCTGGAGTCTTCTCATCAACGCCAACAGAAAAGTCAGATGAGTAGTGAAACCTTTGATCTCTGTTCTTTGGAAGAAATTTAAACCGTTTTTGATTTTCAAAGATCATTTTGGGTTTTGAAAAGTCAGACTTTTGATTGATAAAATGGTTGCTTCTTTGATTTTTACGTATTTCTTTTGTTTTACTCATGGCACTAAGTGATCTAGATGTTCTAGAATGATTGTTATGCAAATTACTCCTGACATGAATTTTGCCTGATGATGTTGTTGAGATGGGTTTGGTTTTGGGGAATTCTTAATCCCTTCTAATCGAAGTACAATCAGATGTTTGATTATTCATATCACAGACTGAACAATATTTGTTGAAATAACAATTTTTGGTTGAGTGGTTGTTCATGTCACAGATAGAGTAGTATTGATTATAAAAGCACTCTTTTGTCTTGTGATTGGACACATCACAAATGTCACAATACATTTGTTTGTTGCTTAAATAAGATTTTGATTTGTGTGCCTCAGCTGATTTTCTCATTTGCTGCTGAGCCACTTTCTGTTGCTTAGGGGATGAATCAAAATCAGCCCTTTTTGTAGTTTGCTTCACAGCACTACATTTGTTTGATTTTCTGGGTTGTTTTTGTTTCTTCAACCCATTTCTCACCTCTTTCTCAAACTGGTCAACGTGTTCCTTGTTGCAAATATCAAACCCAACTCCCTGTCTTAATTTTGAAGACTGAGGGTTTGATAGAGTTTTATGTGTTGAACTTAGTGATCCTTTTTGTTTCTTTTTACAATGAAACCTTTTCTGATTTGATTGAATTTTTTGGAGATATAATCTCATTATCAGAACTGCTCTCAGCAATGGGTTTCACTGACTTCACATATTTCTTTTTACCTTTCAAGATAGAAGGTATGAGTTTTATGAATGGAACAATTGCTTTTATGGGGCTTGTGGGTTTCATGACAGTCACTACCTTGTTTGAACACTCTTTGATTTTAAGTGGGTGACCTAACATGACTTTATCCTCATTTGTTTCAATATAAACATCAGGTTTGTTTTGAGGATTGGTCATTGTTTTACTATAGATTTTGGTTCCATAGTTTTAGTTTCAATGTCCTCATTGAGTGAGATAGATTCAGGCATGACAGTGTAGTTGTCATTGTATGGTGGAGGACATGAATTATACCTAATCCCCGACATGTCCTTTGGATCCTTTTGAGAATCAAGCATCTCTTGCAGCTTGCCTGAAGACATTTGAAACTTTTCAACTTTCACTTAATAAGAGTATGTTCAGCTTTAGATTGAGCTAACTTTTAAGTAAGTAGCTCATTCTCAGCTGCAAGAGTGTAATTTTCACCATGCATTTTTTCAATGTTAGAGATAAGAGATTTAATTTTGGTTTCAAAGCATTTTATCTCTCTTTTAATCATTTCTAACTTCACCTTTTCTTCTTTAATTTTATCTTCCAGTTTATGGTTATGCTCTCTATAACCTTGCAATTCAGTAATACATTTTTCACTACAAAGGTTACATTTTACCTTAGTAGGCATTAGAGATGGACCATCATTGATGTGAGCCATAAGTGCATGATTTTGAAATTGAGGCTTGACTTCCTCTGCATACATGCTCCAGTCACATACCCCATCTTGCTTTATCATGAGAGCATTGGCAGATGACTGACTGCTTCCATGAGCTTGGTTTGTTAGTTGAGGTGGATTTTGATATGATTGGTGTTGTTATGGATGATGTTACTACTATTGTTGATTGTTGGAGTGAAAGTTTGAGTTAGACTGTGAGGATGACTGGCCTTGAGAATTCCTTTGAAAGTTGTTTCTCTTAGGGGCATTGCATTCTCTAGAGAAGTGGCCAGCCATGCCACAGTTGAATCATTTCACTTTAGATTTATCATATCCAAGTTTTGTATTCTCATTAAAGCTGAGCTTTCTGCCTTTTCTAAAGAATTTCTTTGCTCTCATAGCAATCATGGCCATTTTCCATTGAAGATCCATTTCTTCCACCTCATCTAGATCCATTTCCTCCAGATCTTCTTGAATCAGATGAGCAGAAGTGAGTCTTCCACCTAAGTATGCTTCAAAGCTTGCAACAAAGGCATTGTAAGTTGCCTTTTGTTCTTCTGATCTTGTGTCTTCAGGAGTGGTTGTTGGAGCAACAGTGACTCTGGATGTTTGGGATGATGTTGATGGATGATTAGTTGGTGGAGTTGCAATGAACCCTGTGGTGTTCAGTTGATCTCTTGATGAGTTGAAATCATCCTCCTCAGTGATGAAGGCCTAATCCACCATTAATGAGATTTTGATGGAAATTTTTAAGCCTCAATCACTCTAGGTCCACCAAATTTTCGCTATCATGATAGACAAAGTAGTACTCTTGAGATCAAGGGTATTTTTCAACATTTTTACATTTTGTTTCCAGCTTTCAAGGAGGCTGTGTAGCATTTTCTTGTTTAATTCCTTGATCTTGTAAGTGACTCCCATGATTTCTAAGTCATTTACCGACTGTACAAATCTGTGCAGTTGTTTGGATATGGACTCACCCTTTGTGTGATGAAATGTTTCATACTAATTAACAAGCTTATCCCTGTTAATTTATGCTACTTCACTGCTTCCCTCACACATAATTTTTAGTGCATCCCACACACCTTTTGCAGTACCATACTTCTCCAATCTTTTCAGCACATACATCATGAGTGCTTGAGTTAGGATAGAGTAAGCTTTCAGATCAATCATTATTTTTTTATAAACTTTATCATCAAGAGTTAGATCTTCAATGGGTATCCTTGCAGTTTTGTAAATTGCAGCTTGATCTACACAGAGAGTGACAGGGATGTGTGGCCCCTTGCATATTGAGATCCCAAAATCAGGATCTACACGTGTAATGTAATTCCTAAACCTGATTTCCCATTGTTTAAACTCAGATTTGTGTTTGAGCATAGGAGGTTTACGTGTATTCCCAAGTTCTGAGAAACTATTAGAATCCATTTTTTACAAGTAGTTTTTGACTTGTTTTAATTACTGATTAGATGAATTTTAGGTTCAATTAGTCCAACTTGTCCAAATTGATTTCAGAATCAAATTTTTTACTTTAGTGACTTTCTTGTTGTTGTTTTTTTGTTTTTGTTATTTCAACTGTTCACAACTTCAAGAATGAAGTCTGTTGCTATGTTCTTGATAGAAATCGGTTGAACAGTTACTAGTTGATGTGAATGTTTTTGGTAAAACGTGTTGACAGGAGTATTTTCTGTTGTTTACTAATTAGAGATGATGGAATTATCTATTAGCAACTCAATCACCAGATCAATCAAGTTTTATTCAAGTCTCGGGTAGAACTGAAAAAGAACCGAGAGCGAAAGCTCTGATACCAATTGACTGGGTTAGTGAGATTGAGATTCTCACTAAGGATCGAATATAGTGACTGAGTTAATGATTGAATGGCGGAATCATACAATCAAGAAACATTCAATGCAAAAGAAATACTCATAAATGCTTTAGTATATATTAATAAAGGTGATTGATTACAATAATTGTTAGGGTTTAGCAAGAAAAGTAATAATGCACCTAGAGAATACAAATATTCTGATTGTCTAAATTTTGTCACCTCATGTATGAGGTTATCTATTCTACTTATAGGCAGACAAGATGCCTTTTACCAAATGACTAAACTACCCCGGACCTATTACATCAAAATTAGTCTAAGTCTTGATCCGCATCTTTGCTTGTTCATCCGCATTGGAAAATGCGGATGAGTTGACTTGATTAGCATTTCGTCACTTGATCATCTGTATTAGTATGTTGGTCATCCACATTGGTTAATGCGGATGAACAAATACTTCTACGCATTTGTCTGGTCATCCACATTGGCAAATGCGGATGAGCAAAGTCTTGTCCGCATTACTGATTGGTCTTCCGCATTTGTTAATGCGGAAGAACAAATACTTGTCCATATATGTTTTATGTCTTCCGCATTGACAAATACGGAAGACCATACTTGGTTTTTCTTGTGCAGGATCTTCATCCGCATCTCTTCTTAGACTTGTGGGAATCCAGCAAAGCAACCATCAACTCACCCATTGAATTGTCACGCATAATCCTTTCAGGGTCCAACAATTTTGACTTAGATTCGAGGTTAGAGTGTCGAACAGAGAGTTATGCGAATAAAGACTCTGAATGAACTTCAATCACATGATTGAGCTGGGCGTTTGACTCAATCGCACGAATGAACCATCGGTATGAGTTCAGTCGCACAACTGGGTCAACCGCATGGGACAGTATACGACTAAGCTCAGTCATAGGCTCAATCATTTGACTGAGTCAAATCGCACGACTAAGACTCTGTCGCATTGTCCATTCGCACGACTGAACAGAATGATTGAAGTTCATTAAAATACTAATGTCATTCATTTACACAAATTCTAACGTATATGTATCTTGTGTTATAAAAACATGACTAGTAGATGGACTATGAGCACGAAGCACAACCTGTGTGCTCATCTTGACGTCACATCCCGGAACGCTTCAGAGTTCGTGGGGATTATTGCCTTTTTATGGAGATTGAGGATCTTCAAGGCCATCTCTACTCTATGCACACCATACAGATCGATTCAGCAGGCTTTCTGGGAAAATGCAGTAATAGACAGGTTCGCTGAGCCTCATCGCATCCGGAGTTCTATTTCTGGTCATGACATTGAGATCAGCGAGGATAATCTGAGGAGGGTTTTAGAGTAGAGTGATGATGGTGACTGCCCAACCAGGCTACATCCACCGACGGTTCGAGGATGTTTTCTTCGGATCAAGTACGTTGGGGACATTAATGCAGGTGTGCTCAACAAGAGCAACATGTGCCCCCAGTTCAAGTACTTGGCCTATGTACTCCTCAAGTGCATAGCCTCAAGGAATGGAGGCTTTGATGAGATGTCTAATCAGATCCAGAATGCTTATGTGGCTCTGGAATTGAATCATCCATTCAATTTCTCTCGGATGATCTTCACGTATATGATAGAGAATATAGAAGCCAAGGTAAGGAAGGCTTCTGCATGTACCCTTGTTTCCTGCAGATGATTATTGACTGGAAGCTTCCTTTGCTGCCAAAGGAGAGAGATGATGCGGTTACTCTTGAGGTTATGGATGACACCACTCTTGGTAGGATGAAGGTGTACCTGGGCAAGCAGGTGAAGCCCCCGGTGAGAAGATTGTTTGGGCATCTGGCCCGGGAGGACTACGTGGCGCCCGCTCTCAAGAAGTGGTGTCACGATGATAATGATTCAGATACTGAGCTATAGTGTTTCCCACAGATGACAATGATGACGATGACAGTGAAGATGGTGGAGATACTGGCCCCTGGCCCCACTCCATCTAGGGCCACTCCCAATAATATATCATCTCCACTATCCACTCAGGGTGGAACTGAGAGAGCTGTGTTCCGTCAAGACTTCCTGCTAGATGAGGAGGAAGAGTCAGATGAGGAGCCACTAGTAAGGACAGTGGGCAGGAAGGTTGTTGCCACTAAGAGAGGGATTGCGGCAGTTGGTGGATGCCAGGGTGAGTCCAGGGATGCTGCTACTGCTGCTACTAATCCATCATAATCCCTGACCATCCCTTCAGCCCAGGGGGAGCATCCTCTTCAAAGGGCTCAAGGAAGAAGCGTATGGCTTAGCCCCATGGCATGAAGAGCAAGAGGAGGCAGATTACCCTGATTAACACCATATTCACCACCTATACCACAACTACCACCACTACTACCACACCTCCTACTACCACTATCACACCTCCTACCACCACAATCACACTTCCTACCATCTCTACCACAGCCACCTCCTTACCATCCACTCCTATTCCACCTCCCATTTTCACCACATCTACCATCACCACCACCACCACCAAAAGAGCCAGAACTCCTACTCAATTCCCAATGAACCATGGACCCACTCTACCCTATATCGGGGTAGAGAAACAGCTAGCCAACCTCAACCAGATGGTGCTGAAGCTGCTTGCAGCCGATGAGCAAAGAGTTGCACAACTCACCCAACTTTTGGAGCTCAATGCTGCTCAAGCTCAGTAGATTACATAGCTGCAGGAACAGAATGCACATTTTGTTCAGCAGATAGAGGAGCTAGAGAGAAAGAACAAGAAGATCATGCTCAGGCTTAAAGGATCAAAAGATGAGCCTTTAAAGGTCAGGGATGGAGATGATGATGATGATGATGATGATGATTCAGGTGAAGAAGATGAGAGTGATGATGAAGGACCGAGTGCACAGAAGAAAAGGAACGATGAAGAAGAAGAAGGTGATGTTGCTGCATCAGTTTCTGCTCAAGGTCAAGAAGGCGTACTAAGAGAGCTCAAGATCAAGGAGCATCGTCTTCAGCCCCTCCAGTTGAAGAATTGACCGATCAAGATAAAAGTAAGATTATATGTTTTGTATTTAGAAAACGTTTGTACTTGATTCAAATATTACATTGATGTAATTTATGATTATCTATGTTTCTCTATGTTTAAATATCTTGATTAACTACTAATGATTGATGTGTTAAATGTTTAAATCAAGCAGATCAAACTTCTCAGCAAGATGAATATGATATTGCTCCCCTTCAGCAAATAAAGTCTCAATTCACCATGATTCTTGATTTGCAAGGGATTGTGAGAAGGTTAATGAGCTACACTCCTGAAGAAGGAGAAATTATTAACGATCTGACTGACGAGCAACTTGCGGAGATGTTTAGACTGATACCTGACGAGCTCTTCAAAGACGCTCCAAAGGTTGATGTTATGAATGATGATGAGCTGAACGAAGTTGATGAATATAGATAGAGGATGTCACGTCTGATCACTATCTAGAGTACACTGACCAAGAGGGAAATGTGATCCCCGACTTGGGCGACACTCTCGGTAGTGCTACATTTGAAATACTAGATGAGATAGAGAAAGAAACCGATAAGGATAAAAGCCAAGCCCAAACCTCAGATGCAGATTTTGATATAAAGAAGGCTGAATGGGAAGCTTGTTTTATGGAAATCAGAGCCCAACGTAAAACTTTAAAACAAAATGCCTACACCAAACTCTACAAAATCTAGAAACATCAGAAGGTGTTTGGCAAGATCATAGCGTGGGTGTATTTTGAAGACTTAAACGTTTATGCTGTAAAAAGGGAGAAAGAAATAGAGTACTTCAGGTACCCTCATGATCTTAAGACTCTCCCAGGCTTTAAGCTCAACCATCTGGCATGCTTAAATTTGTTGTATGCTGATCCCAGAAATATGTCAGGTTGGTTTGAGGCTACACTAAAGAAGGAATACCACACCAGATGGGTAAACTTCAAACTTCAACAACCGAAGAGGTACAATCATAGGTCTGAAGTGGATCCCATATCTGGAAAGCCTAAAGTAGTGTTGAAGTGGACTCCCCTGCGCACAATGTCAGAGATTCCCTTACGGGCAATGCCTCAGGACTTCACTCCACATTTCAAATGGTGGTATTATGATTGGAGGGCGGGTGAAGAGCTCATAGTTCTAAATAGAGAGGGCAAAAGGGAAACTATCAGGGTTTTCGACCCAATGTGTCTTACCAATTTGTCTGTAGAAGATGTCTACACTTTTACAAGTGGCCACTCTTCTACGACGTGCAAGATATTGTACAAGCTCTCCAATTCCAGAATGTGATACGGCTCTGCTTTGCCTTTGAAATACACGCTGGAGTCACAAGAGAGGAAAAGTACAAGAGGCTTGAGGAGCTTATGAAGAATGTCAGACGTTAAAGTAAACTAGGTCCAAGGGGGAGTTTATTGATACATATGTCCCTAGTTTATGTACTTAATGTAAAACTATGTCATGTCTTATACATATGTAATGAATGAGTTAAATGAAATATAATATGTGATTGATGTTTTGTAATTTTTAATATTTCATAGCATTATTGTGTGTTAAAGTATAATGAACTTACTATATAGGTTTGAGGTTGTTGTGGATAGGTCTTTGTCAATAATGATTGAGAAATGAGTTCAAACTTAGTCTTATAGTCTTCACGCGAATGGATAATGCTAATGAACCATACGCATGAATATCTCATGCTAGTGGACTAGTCGCACGACTGAACCAGGAGATTGGATTTATCGCATGATTGAGACATAAGATTGACTCAGTCATACGACTGAACTTTCAATCGTGCATATGGATCAATCGCATGATTCCTTCACACGACTGAACCACGCTAATGGTTGTTAGGGACCGTGTACGATACGAAGTACTAACTGATTTACGTGTATACCAACTCAAATAGTGCGGAATCCTATTTGATTGGTGATCCAATTAGTGAGAACGCGTGTAAAATCAATCCAAGAATGTAATACATCAAGAATGATAGTGGGACGATTTACAGCGATCTATGAAGTTGGAACAGGTGTTCTAGGGTCTCTGGACGGCTAAGGTGCGATTTAGTGCGTAGGTATTCGAATTGTTTTTCCATGAATTAAGTGGTATTTATAGGTTAGGGTTTCTCATTCGTGCGACTAAACATTTGCATGGTTCAGTCGTACAATTGAAGCATGCGGTTGATCCATCCGCACGATTGAAGGTCCAGTCGTGCGACTGAGTCAATCTCATGTTACACTCATGCGATTGATCCAGTCTCCTGGTTCAGTCGTGCGACTGGTTCATTAGCATGAAGTTGTTCATGCGTATGGTCCATTAGCATGGTCCATTCTCATGAGAACTTCACACGATTATGTTTAAACATGTTTCGCAATCATTATTGACTAAGAACTATATAAACAACCACAAAGCTATATATTTAGTTCAATAAGCATTAACACACAATAATCAATGAAATATTAAACATTATAAGCACAAACCACACATTTTATTTCATTCAATCCATTCTATTACATATATGTAAGACATGAAAGACATTTTACATTAAGCTCATAAACTAGGTACATATGTATCTACAATGGTTCAGTTGTACTATTGGAACCCATAATCTATAAGTACCACCTAATTCATGGAAAAACGAAACACTTGAAAACTTTTGACACATACTCATAACGTAGCCGTCCATAGCGTCCAGAAAGCGTATTCCAAGTTCATAGTTCGCATCTGATCGTCTTCTACTTATCCTTAACATTTCTTTAGTCGTTAGATTGATCGGGATTGCATTATAACTTATTGGATCGCCAATCAAATAGGATTCCACACTATTTCAACTGGTTTCATGCATTATCAGTTAGTACTCCGTACGTACACGGTCCTCTAACAACAGACTGAATAGTATTTGTTAAAATAGCAGTTTTTAGTGGAATGGTTGTTCATGTCACAGATAGAGCAGTATTGGCTTAAAAAGCACTCTTCTGTTTTATGATTAAACATGTCACATATGTCACAATACATATGTTTGTTTCTTGAATCTGATTTTGTTTTTCCAGACTTGGTTGATTTTCCCAATTTCAACTAAGTCACATTCTTTTGCTTAGGGGTGGAATCAAAATCAGCTATTTTTGTAGTTTGCTTCGCCATACTACTTTTGTTAACTGTTCTGGGTTGTTTTTGTTTCCTCAACCCTTTCTTTACTTCTTCCTCAAATTGATCAACGTGCTCCTTGTTGCATAAATCAAAACCAATTCCTTGTCTTAATTTTGAAGATGGGGGGGGGGGGGGGGGGGGGAGGTCTGACTGAATTTTAGTTGTTGAAATCAGTGAGCTCTTTTGTTTCTTTTGTAGTGAAACCTTGTCTGATATGCTTGAATTTTTTTGGAGATTTAGTCTCATTATCAATACTGCTTTCAGCAAAAGGTTTCTACTATCTTCACAAATTTCTTCTTCCTTTTCAAATCATAGGTATAAATTTCACAAAGGGAACAATTTCCATGATTGGGCTTGCTGGTTTGATGACAAGTCACTGTCTTGTCTAAACACTCCTTGATTTTAATTGGGTGTCCAAATCTAATTTTATTCTCATTTGTTTCAAAGTAAACATTTTGTTTGTTTTGAGGATTTGTTACCTGTTTTACTATTGTTTTTTGTTCAATAGTTTTAGGTTCAATTTTCTTATTGAGTGTAACAGAGTTAGGCATGACAATGTATTTATCATTGTATGGTGGAGGACAAGAGTTATACCCGATCCCAGACATATCTTGGGATCATTTTTGAGAATAAAGAATTTCTTTCAGCTTGATTGAAGTCATTTGAAACTTTTCTAGTTTCACTTCAGTAAGTGTTTGTTCAACTTTAGATTGACGTAACTTTTCAGTCAGTTTCTCATTCTCAGCTACAAGAGTGTACTTTTCACAATGCCATTTTTCAATGTCAGAGATGAGAGATTTTATTTTGATTTCAAAGCTTTTTATTTCTCTCTTGAGCATCTCTGACTTTACATTTTCTTCTTTTGTTTTGCCTGCCAATTTATGATTGTGCTCTCTATAACCTTGTTGTTCAGTAATGCATTTATCACTACACATGTTAGTTTTTACCTTAGATGGCATGGGAGATGGACCATCATTGATGTGAGCCATGAGTGCATGATTTTGGAATTGAGGCATTACATCCTCTACATATAGGCTCCAGTCACATACTCTATCTAGCTTGATAACCAGAGCATTTGTAGAGGACCGACTGCTTCCATGAGCTTGACTGGTCAGTTGAGGTTGAGTCTGATATGTTTGTTGTTGTTGTTGATGAGATTGATATTGATGATTGTTGGAGTGAAAGTTTGAGTTTGGTTGGGAGGATGACTGGCTCTGAAAATTCCTTTAAAAGTAGTTGTTTCTTCTAGGAGCATTGCATTCGCTAGAGAAGTGGCCAGTCATGCAACAGTTGAAGCACTTCACTTTGGATTTGTCATACCCAAGCTTGGTGTTTTCATTTAGGTTGAACTTTCTTCCCTTTCTGAAAAACTTTTTATAGAGATTAATGAAGAGGCTGATGCAACCTAAACATCCATAGTCTATCCTGCATACTGCACAAGTGCTATGAAGAAGAATGCTTAGGAAGTTATACACGTGCAATAGAAATATTCTAAGTGTGAAATCTTCCGAAGCCAAGACCAATATCTTCCGAAGCCAAATATGAAGTCTTCCGAAGCCTCAGAGACAAAGTCTTCCGAAGCTTCAACTCATGAAGACAGATTTCTTCCGAAGACTTTTAACACATGCTTTATCTGATGTGCTTTTCCATAAAGCTGAATACCTTTCCGCTGCACCTCTGTAAGGTCACCAACTTACATGAGTTGGTGAAAAGTGTAAGGCCCCATTCCCGGGCACCTCACAGTTGGTCATTCATTGCACTTAAAACATTAATAAACGTACATTTATTTTGTAGCGGAATTTAAAAATTTCATTTATAACTAAAAACACATCATTTCATTCATTTACAACATTTGTTTTCTTCCAAAATACAAAGACATGTCAAAATACGGATGCTAGCCTCCAAAATGCTCCCAGTAGCTTATGCATCCATGCCTGCAACTCCTCAACATCAACATATACCTGCAAACTATCACACATACAAAAGTCAGCGACGTTGAACGAGTTCTAGTTTTTATAATAAAATACTTTACTTTGTTAAAACTTTTCATTACTTTATTTCAAATCATACTATACTTTACAATCGTTCATGATCATGCATCATACGTACATACAGATAATATCATTATTATCTTCATCATTACGTTCGTTAACTTCCGTTCATACAACGTATTACATTATCGTTCACTTCTCTTTCCAGATTCGGTCAGACTTTATCCTCTTCGTGGCACTTAACCACGATTATGGAGGTCGAATGACAAGGATCCTGTTCAGTACTTTATTGTGATAATTCATTTACATTCATTCATCTCTTTGCTTATTACTCTTTATTACTCGAATCTTGTCTCATGCAATATCCCCGACTCACGCCCGAAAGCTGATGTTGTGCCGAGGCCTGCTCACAAACCCCCAACTCATGTCCGAAGACTGACACAGCACTGGGATATGCGACAAAGATCCCATATGAGTCAATCACAGGGATTGAACTCTATCCGAGTCTGTTGCAACACAAGTCGCTCAGCTCATTATCTCGTCTCATGGACAAAGACCTCTGTCAAGTCTGATGCGACACAGAGTCACTCACCTCATATCTATGCTTCACTTTACGCCACAACCCCGAAGTTATATGTAACTCGGGTAACCATCATATACTTCACTCCCAAAATTATGGGTAGCAACACTCCCATCGAAATGGGTAACACCCCCACTGAAATGGGTAACACCCCCACCGATATGGGTAACAACACCCCCATCGAAATGGGTAACACCCCCACCGAAATGGGTAACACCCCCACTGAAATGGGTAACAACATTGAAGGTCAGTCATAAAGACTGGAACCCTTGTGTGCACATTTTAGGATTAGCTGAACCTCACACGGTTGAGCTTAAGGCATTAAGAGCCGTGCACCTCTGTACATATTGCTTGCAAACCTTTCTATACTTTCTCTTTTCTTAATGCATGCATTCTATCATTATGTTCCTCTTTTTATTATCTTCCACTTTACGTTACATAATAGTTTCATTTCATTCGTTAACGTTCAACGCAAAGCCAAGGGAAGACATACATACATAATAAGGAACATACACATAATCATAACATACACCATCACCAATACAGGCACATCATACATGCATAACTCACATCAAACATAAGCCATCACATCATAACCAGGCCTATCTCCCCATATACCCCCTTAAAATCACATAGAAAACCTCAAGTCCAAATTGGACGCATGGGACCTTCTAGGCGCATGAGCATAAAAATTCAAAGTGTAAAACAGTCTGGGTGCATGGGCACTATTTAGGGGCATGGCCAACACTTAGCCGTTTCAATCAGTTAGGCACATGGTCACTATTTAGGCACATGGGCACTATTTAGGTGCATGGCCAACACTTGGGCGCATGGGCCATTGTTTAGGCGCATGGACCCCCTCTGGGCGCATGGCCAACACTTAGGCGCATGGGCTAACATGTTGATTACCATATAAGTGTGGGATCCACAAATGTTCGTCCCCGAAACCTGTCACTTCTTGAACAGTTACGGGTAACACTGTCTCACTTCTTCATTGAGCTTGCATTTAATCTTAGATCCCTTTAGGCTTCACTGCACCCGCACAAGTGAAACCATCATCCTCCTTAGCCTATTCTCTTCTTCTTATTAGTAATGGTCACCAGTTGCTTCTCGTTGTTGGATACTTTGTCCATCTCAATGTTCTCTAGTAGCATGATCATATCCTCATCGGTTGAGCTCTTTCATAGACGAGATGCATGGAACATCAGATGAATTCCACCTAACTCATCGGGTAGCTCCAGTCGATGTGTCACTTCTCCTACCTGAGCAACAACTGGGAATGACCCTCTACACTTTAGTATTAGCTTTAGTTGACTCCAAACCAAGCAATCTACTTTCCTGGTCGAAGCCTTCCTCATACTTCATTGTCGTAGGTCGTCACCGAACTTTGGTTGTGCACGGTTGAGCAATTCATCTTCTTGCCACACTTGGGATTTTAGTCATAGACTACTGATCAACTCACCCGGAGGTGCATGTCTACCTACCTATGTCTGTCTTGAAAAGCCTAGCAGGAACAAACGATCTCTCTCAATTCTATCGCGCAATCCTCTAGGGCATTAGGTAACCTGGTAGACTTACTAATTGCAATTCTTATATCGAAATGCTCATCGATCCTCCTACCCCTAACATGCAACATCACAAAAAATAGCGGCAACAAAACTACTACTAGCGTCACAATTAAAGCATAGATGCATAAATCTAAACTTGCAAGAACGTACCTGGCGTTACCTCGGAATCTGACCTAGTCTCCTCCTGGTCATAGTGAAGGCTCTAGCCTTCACCCTCTGTTCTCCTTCCTCGTACCGGAGCTTCCTCCGATCTTCTTCACTCCCGAACCTTCCGCCCTTGGCTTCTTGCAATCCCTGCTCATGTAACCTTCCTCACCACAGGAATAACACCTCCCCATACCACAGTTCTTTCGCCAGATGTCCGGTGCTCCCACAATGGAAATAGACATTGCCCCCAATCTACATTCCCCAGGGTGCCTGTGTCCACACTTGTCACACCTTTTCGATCCCGCACCAGTTATGACCACATGCTGATCATCCACACGTGCACCTTTGCCACCTGGAGCGGCTCCGCCACGTCCTAATCACTTCCCATTCCATTCTTGATCATCCTCTCCTTTCTTGCTACATTCAGTCACCATCACCGATCTTTCATCATACAATCTCCCTGCCAAATCAACCGCCGACCTAAACATGCTCGGTCGGGCATCGATCATGTGCCTATGGATGTCCGCCTGTAAACCTTGAATGTACCTCTTGTTCTTTCTTGAAAGAGGTGTCACCTGATCCAGCATCAGACGTGCCATCTCGTTGAATTTAGCGGTATATTGCTCATGTGTCAGGGTTCCCGCCTCCAGTTGCAGGAACTCCCTTTCAACCTTCTCCATCTCTCGGTGTGGATAGAACTCCTCAATAACGAACTTCTTCAGCTTCGACCATCTCATTCTCCTAATAGCTCTACTACCCTCGGCTTGGACTATATTGTCCCACCAGCACAGAGCCGAGTCCACAAAAGAATGGGCAGCAAACTTTACTTTCTGATCCTCCCGGCACTCGCTGATATTAAATACCGCCTCCATATCTCTCACCCATCGGTGAGCTGTAGCAGCAGTGCAGTTTCCATGAAAAGTTGGGGGCTTGCATCGTTGAAACGCCCTATAGTTACCGCCTCGTGCCGCCTCCAGCGCAGGCTCTTCCTCTTCTTCCTCTTCGTCATCGAAGAAAACCGTTTCAGTCTCGGGTCCCCTCCTTTCACCCGAAGATCTACCCCTTTCCTGTCTCTCCTCATCTCTAACGGCCTTTATAACTTCAGTCACCACCGACGGTAGGATCGTCTGCATGACCTGATGCACTTCCTCCATGACTGCCTCTCTCATCGAGGCCCTCTGATTAGCATTCTCATCACCGCCCTCTTGATGAGGGGTCTCGGGTTCTTCATGGACTACTCTTTCAGCCCTAGACCTTCCTCTTGTGACCTGTGGTTCAGCACCACGTCCACCGCCACCTCCTCCTCATGAAGCTTTCGAAGATCTACCGCCAACCATCTTCAAACACACTATAAGATTCAAACACTAACGCAGTCATTCAAGGTAATAACTCAGTTTATGTCAAGTATAGTAAGTCCCTAATTACAGTGGTCAGTTGTGATTAGCCACTTACTTTACTCTTCATACCCCAAGCATCTCCTATCCTGACTACATCAGTATCTAAATCTACACAAAAGCACACAAGCCACATAACATGCGCACATAATGCCGGTTAACGTTAACTTACTTTAAACATTTACATAAAACCTTTACCTGCAGGCACGTAGCTACTAGGACTGGCATCCCTTTCATTTTAGTCCCATTCTCAGTTTAAGATTAGGTTTTTGAAAATATTTACCTAATTCGCTTAAACTTTTGCTATGATACCAACTTGTAAGGCCCTGTTCCCGGGCACCTCACAGTCGGTCATTCATTGCACTTAAAATATTAATAAATGTACATTTATTTTGTAGCGGAATTTAAAACATTCATTTATAACTAAAAACCTGTCATTTCATTCATTTACAACATTTGTTTTCATCCAAATACAAAGACTTGTCAAAATACGGATGGCAGACTCCAAAATGCTCCCAGTAGCTTATGCATCCATGCCTGCAACTCCTCAGCATCAACATATACCTGCCAACTATCATGCATACAAAAGTCAGCAACGCTGAGTGAGTTCTAGTTTTTATAATAAAATACTTTACTTTGTTAAAACCGTACTTTACTTTATATCAAATCATACTATAATTTACAATCGTTCGTGATCATGCATCATACGTACATATAGATAATATCATTATTATCTTCGTCATTACGTTCGTTAACTTCCGTTCATACAACGTATTACATTATCGTTCACTTCTCTTTCTGGATTCGGTCAGACTTTACCCTCTTCATGGCACTCAGCCACGATTACGGAGGTCGAATGACAAGGATCATGTTCAGTACTTTATTGCGATAATTCATTTACCTTCATTCATCTCTTTGCTTATTACTCTTTAATACTTGAACCTTTTCTCGTGCAATATCCCCGACTCACGCTCGAAAGATGATGCTGTGCCGGGGCCTGCTCACAACCCCCGACTCATGTCCGAAGACTGACACAGCACCACGATACACGACAAAGATCCCATATGAGTCAATCACAGGGATTGAACTCTATCCGAGTCTATTGCAACACAAAGTCGCTCACCTCATTATCTCGTCTCATGGACAAAGACCTCTGTTGAGGCTGTTGTGACACAGAGTGGCTCACCTCATATCTATGCTTGGCTTTATGCCATACCCACAAAGTTATACGTAACTCGGATAACCATCATATATTTCACCCCCAACGTTATGGGTAGCAACACCCCCATCGAAATGGGTAACACCCCCACCGAAATGGGTATCAACACTGAAGGTCAGTCACAAAGACTGGAACCCTTGCGTGCACATTTTAGGATTAGCTGAACCTCACACGGTTGAGCTTAAGGCATTAAGAGCTGTGCACCTCTGTACATATTGCTTGCAAGCCTTTCTATACTTTCTCTTTTATTAATGGATGCATTCTATCATTATGTTCCTCTTTTCATTATCTTCCACTCTATGTTACATAATACTTTCATTACATTCATGAAGGTTCAACAAAAAGCCAAGGGATGACATACATACATAATAAGGAACATACACATAATCATAACGTACACCATCACCAATACAGGCACATCATACATGCATAACACACATCAAACATAAGCCATCACATCAAACATAAGTCCAGATTGGGCGCATGGAACCTTCCAGGCGCATGAGCATAAAAATTCTAAGTGTAAAACAGTCTAGGTGCATGGGCACTATTTAGGCACATGGCCAACACTTAGCCGTTTCAATCACTTAGGCACATGGGTACTATTTAGGCGCATGGCGAACACTTGGGCGCATGGCCAACACTTAGGCCCATGTGCCACTGTTTAGGCGCATGGACCCCCTCTGGGCGCATGGCCAACACTTAGACGCATGGGCCAACATGCTGGGTGCATGGGCCACTGTTTAGGCGCATGACCCACTCTTGGGCGCATGGCCAACACTTAGGCGTCTGGCCTCTCACGCTGGGCGCATGGGCCATTGTTTGGGCGCATGAACCACTGTTCATGTTCATCAAAACATTCTGAAATATTTTCTATGTTATCAACATCACCTGATTATCATTCCAATGATACCCAAGCACAGATCTAACATACTAAGGGCATCTAAGCATGCTAAACATCATCACTAACCCATGATTAACTCTATAACATACATACATACATACATCATTTCGAACATAGAGTTCTAAACCCACAATTTCTTTCAAATTGTTTACTTAGTATGCATAATAGCCCCAAACTAGTTGAAAATCAGTAAAAGAGGGGTTTTAAAAACTCACCTTGAGCAGCCTTTGAGCAACACACTTCAAGTTCGAGACCCACCTTCGATTCAACTCTTGAATCCCGAAAACAAACACTAAACAACCAGAACTTCGGTCAAGAACTCAAAACCCAACTGAAACTGAGCTCAAATAATAGAAGACTTACCTTTGAAGCTGCTTTTTCCACTTTCTCTCTCTAGAACCGAGGCTTCTCTCTCTTCTTTCTTCTTTTCAGCCGATTGAAAAAGTTGAAGAAGAAATGGGCAACCATGCCCCCTTTAAACCTTAAAGCAATAAGGTTTTTAGTTTATACACTTTATCCCCCTCCACTTGTGCACAATTTCTATTCTTTCTATTTACTTTTCTTTTCCTTCCGTTTAAATAGAAATTCGGGGTGTTACACAAAGGTCCATGCTTTTGGTAACTATACATTGAGGTCTTCAGTATGTAACGTTCTACTTCATGTACTTTATCCTTTTTGTAATAGATAAAGATGTGAGCTATGGCATGTCATAGTCACTAGTCAAAAGGCAATCTGCCTTTTGACTCTTCAATTGATTTTGTTTGTGTCTAGTCAATTGTATCCAGTAGGATTTAAAAGTATAGCTGGCTATATGATGTAGTATAGGTATCTCATGTTCTTGTATCTTCCCATTATGCTTTGTAACACTTGTAATAGAACATAGAGAAAGCAATATACTGCATTCTTGAAAAGCATATACTTGTTTTCTGTCTCTTACATTACGTGTGTTCTTAGTATCTTATTATGGTTAATCTAGTCTTATTGTTTGTTTATGTTTTAGTTAATCTCTTCTTTGTGTTGTTGTGTTGTAATTGACCCCTTCACCGGTGCTGCATTTGGTATCAGAGCATTTCAGGCTCTTGATATAAGATCTCACCATCTTAAGATCCCTCACACACACAAATACTAAACTTTTCAAATGGCAACCATTTCCAAGACTGATATGGAAACTGGAACCATAAACAAGTCCCCACTAATCACTCTTGATGAGTTTGATACCTGGTGTTTGAGAATGGAAGGTTTCATAAGGTATCTTGATTCAAGAATGTGGGAGTCTATTGAGAATGGACCTTTCATACCTAGCACCTCTTCTGCTACTAGTGCTGGTATGATCCCCAAGGATGTGGCTAACTACTCTGATGAAGATAGGAAGAGAGTAGAGATTGACAGAAAAGCCATGACAGCCCTTCAAACTACCCTTCCAAACTCTGTGTATAGAGGTTTCAAGAAGTGCAAAACAGTCAAGCAGCTGTGGGATGCACTGAAACTGATGTATGAAGGTTTTGCTGAAGCCAAGGAAAATAAGAAGGATCTCCTGAAGCAGTAGTTTGAAAACTTCACCTTCAAAACAGGTGAAACCATGACTCACCAATACTTTAGGTATGTTGAGATTGTGGATACCCTTATGGATGGAGGATTTTCTCTTGAGAAAAGAGACATTGTAAGGAAGTTCATGTCCTCACTTCCTAGGCAGTGGACACACTACTATGTGGTGATCAAGAGGACTGAAAATCTCAAAACTCTCACTCTGACAGAGTTATATGGGATTCTCAGTGGCTACCAGATGGACATGAACATGTAAGGTTCATCTGGAAACTCCAAAAATCAAATGGTTTCAACCCTACATGTGGTTGAAAGGGATAGCATAGATCCAAAACAACATCTCTATGCTACCCTAACAACTCACCAAAGGGTCCTTTCATCACCTTCCTAGAGACACCAAGGGAGAACTACACTCAAGGAAGCCCATTCCAAGAGACAAGCTCTTCTAAAGCTTTCATGTCTTTTAATGAAAGCTGTGGAAACTCTTTTTTCACTCTTGAAGACCTGGACTGTATTCATCCAGATGATCTGGAATACATGGAAATAGTCTAGCAGATGGCTCTTCTCACTCACAGAGCCAAGAAGTTCTACAAGAGGACTGGAAGGAAGTTTCCAAGCAATGCAACTAGTGGAAAGTTTGGCCTGGACAAAGGCAAAGTCAAGTGTTACAACTAGTGTAAGGCACCTAAAACAAGTGGTAGCCAAACACAGTCCAGACCCAACTACACTGACAAAGCTCTCCAAAATGAGAAGTCAAAGTAGCAGGCTGCTGTTGCTATTGAAGAAGGAAACTTTGACTGGAGCTTTCAGGTGGGAGATGCTTCTCCTAACCAAGCATTGATGGCAGATCATGATGAAGCCAAGGTATTAGAACATCTCTATAGTCCTGAATGCATTGTTAAAGTCAATAGATACAAGTCCTATAACTTGGAGATGAGATCTGACCTTAAGTCCTTAAACATTTTGAAATCTGATTTTAGAAAGTCTAAAAATGATTATAAACTGAAGATAGAGGACCTAGAGAAAACCATTTCAGTTCTAAAATATGAACACACAGATTTTAGGACTCAAATCAAAGATCTCATAACCAAGCTAACTGAGTGCCAGGCTGAGCTTGTGATCAGCAAAGCCAGGGCAGAAAAGAGTGTTCTTGAAGAAGAGACCTTGAAGAACATGATATCCTTATCCCTGCACAACAAGGTGTGCTATCAAAACAGGCATGGACTGGGATCCAATAAGATAGCTCCTCCACACACAATGTTGTCTGTAAGATCTCCTAGGTGTGGAACTTGTGAAGATGAGCTTCCTCTCATAGATCCTATGAGTGAAGAGGATGAAGAAGAGATAATGAAGAATTCCTCTAAGAAGAGTGAAGAGGAGGATTCTAAGAAGGGCCACTATCCTTCTGAGGAGAAGAAGAAGATTATGATAACCAAGTCCATGAGAAAGAACTTGATCAGAAAGAGCAAAAGAAAGGCAAGGAAGGCTCAAGAGATCAAGACTAGTTTTGACTCTAAGCAGAAACAAGTTTTTATATCTGCTAGGTTTGAAGTAGTAAGGAATGAAGACATCAACCAAAACTCTTCTGCTAAGAGTTCTACTTCTTGTTCAACTCATGTCAGTAACAAGAAGAAGACTGATCTGCTGTGTACCACTGCTGCACAGCCTGGACCATTAAACTCCAAGAACAGTTCCCAGCCCAAAGGAACAGTCTCAGCATCTGCAAAGATTAAGGTGGAGAAGGGATGTGACCAAAGACAGACCTGTTCCCAGTAGAAGACTCTTGTGAACAAGAAAATGACATGTGTCATGTGTGAACGTATCACTCACATTGCTATGGATTGTCCATACAATCCTAAAGGTACAGTCCATATGACCAAGACAAAGACTACAAAGATTTCCAAAAAGATTCAAGCTTTGGATGGAAACCCTGTTTCCTTTAGAAACTCCAAATCTAAGAAGAAGGGAAGTGGAAAATTACCCTTGGAAGAGAAGTTGGTCTTGGAAGAAAGTAGTTCTTCCGAAGCACTGAAGTCTGCTGCAGTGTCTACAGAATCTTCCGAAGGTTCAGTCATCAAAGCTTCCGAAGTTTTGAAGGTCAAGTCCAAGACTCCAAAGGTGCTGTGGAAGTCTAAGAAAGACCAAGTGACTGAGAATTCTCCATCAACAACATCTCAAGATCCTCTTAGCACAACCATAGGATCTATTACTCTTACATTACCTTTTGTTAATGAGCCTAAGACAAGCAAGGATTGGGTTTCCAAATGTAACTAATCAACTTCTTTGTGCAGGGACAACTCAAGACAACAAAAATGTCTGGATCATTGATAGTGGTTGTTCCAGGCACATGACAGGCAATAGGTCACTACTCCTTGTCAAAGAGCTTGGGTAAAATCTTCTGAGTGTATCCCAATTTTGTGATCAGAGTCATAACATGTTGTTTACTGAGCATGAGTGCATTGTTCTCAAGCCTAGTGTTGTCATTCCTCATTAGCATATCCTGCTTAGAGCCCCCAGTAAAGGGAACATGTACAAGATGGATTTGTATAAAACATCTCCCTCTAGAGAAGTTTTATGCTTTCTATCTAAAGCCAATAGTGATGAGTCTTTCCTATGCCATAAAAGAATGTGCCATGTAAACTTTAAGAACATGAATAGATCAATTAAAATGATTTGGTAACTGGAATACCAAAGAAAGAGTTTACAAGTGATGACCATTGTGTTGCATGCCTGAAAGGGAAGCAACATAAGGTATCTCACAAGCCTAAGGAAAGAAACTCCATCGCTACACCCCTACACTTGTTACATATGGATCTCTTTGGTCCCACCAGTGTAATGAGTCTAGGAAGGACCACTTATTGGTTTAGTGATCACAGATGACTTTACAAGATTCACTTGGGTTTTCTTCCTTAGAACTAAGGATGAGACTCTTGAGATTCTGAAGAATTTCATCTTAAAGATTGAGAATCAATCTGATCACAAGGTTAAGATCATAAGATGTGATCAAGGAACTGCATTTAAGAACCAAATCCTTGATATATTCTATGATGAAAAGGGTATTACAAGACAATACAGTGCTCCCAGGACTCCTCAGTAGAATGGTGTTGCTGAGAGGAGAAACAGGACACTGACTAAAGCTGCAAGAACCATGCTGTCTGATTCTAAGCTGCCCATCACCTTCTGGGTAGAGGCAGTCAACAGTGCCTGCTATGTGCAGAATAGAGTTTTAGTGGTCAAGACTCATGGCAAGACTCCTTATGAACTTTGGCACAAGAGGAAACCTTTCATTGGTTTTCTCAGTCATTTGAATGTCCTTGCACTATCTTGAATACCAAAGATCAAATTGCCAAGTTTGCTGAAAAATCAGATAATGGAAGTATTATTAGATACTCTTCTCAAGTTAAGGCTTATAGAGTATACAATCTCAAAACCAAAATTGTTGAGGAGTCAGCCAATGTGACTTTCAATGAACACACACCTTGTGTGCCTGGTTCTAGTCATGATTGGTTGTTTGATCTTGACTTAGTTACCAACCGTTTTAACAAATCTTGTGAGAATGTTTCAGGATCTGCAGAAAATTTAATTACAGGTGCACCTGATCCAAGATTTGAGCTAAGAAGACCTTCAACTCATACATCTTCAGCTCCATTTGGAACTACTTATGCTAATGAGGTTTCTATCAGCACTACAATGACAAACTCAGCTCATACATCTGGGGTGCCTTCAAATTCCAGTTCAGAGGCTCCACAACCAGATAAGCATATCTTAATTATGGAAGACAACAATGGTGGTGGTGATAGTGACCAAGAATTTCTTGATGCTTCTAACCACACCATAGATGAGAACATCAATGATGTCACACATTGCTTGGATCAAGTTTCACTTGAAAGTGTGTTGATGTGGTGGGAGAAACATCTAAGCCAGATCTAAATTTCTCTATTTTAGATCTTTCTCAGCAACTTGTTGTGATCCCTCAGCTTAGGATCCACAAGTCTCACCCCACCACAAACATCATTGGAGATGTTGTCATAGGGGTAAGGACAAGAGGACAAACCCACGAAGCAAATGTTCTAGTCATGATTGGTTGTTTGATCTTGACTTAGTTACCAACCGTTTTAACAAATCTTGTGAGAATGTTTCAGGATCTGCAGAAAATTTAACTACAGGTGATCCTGATCCAAGATTTGAGCTAAGAGACCTTCAACTCATACATCTTCAGCTCCAGTTGGAACTACTTATGCTAATGAGGTTTCTATCAGCACTACAATGACAAACTCAGCTCATACATCTGGGGTGCCTTCAAATCCAGTTCAGAGGCTCCACAACCAGATAAGCATATCTTAATTATGGAAGACAACAACGGTGGTGGTGACAGTGACCAAAAATTTCTTGATGCTTCTAACCACACCATAGATGAGAACATCAATGATGTCACACACTGCTTGGATCAAGTTTCACTTGAAAGTGTGTTGATGTGGGGGAGAAACATCTAAGCCAGATCTAAATTTCTCTATTTTAGATCTTTCTCAGCAACTTGTTGTGATCCCTCAGCTTAGGATCCACAAGTCTCACCCCACCAAACATCATTGGAGATGTTGTCATAGGGGTAAGGACAAGAGGACAAACCCACGAAGCAAATGTTTGTCTTCACTCTTGTTTCCTATCGCAGATAGAGCCAAAAAAAGTTGATGAGCTTTAAAAGATGTAAGTTGGGTTGAAGCTATGCAACAAGAGCTGCTTCACTTCAAAAGGTAGAAAGTTGGGAAGCTTTGTCCTCTTCCTTATGGGAAGACTACCATTGGAACCAAATGGGTGTTTAGGAATAAGAAAGATTATAGAGGCATCATCATCAAGAACAAAGCTAGACTAGTTGTTCAAGGATACACACAAGAAGAAGGGTTTGACTACACTAATGTCTTTGCTCCAGTAGCAAGATTAGAAGCTGTTAGGATATTACTGGCATTTGCTGCATCCAAGAACTTCAAGGTCTTTTAGGTTGATGTGAAGTGTGCCTTTTTATATGGAGTGATTGATGAAGAGGTATATGTCAAACAGCCACCTGTTTTGTAGACCCTAATCATCCTGATTATATCTACAAGCTTGACAAAGCTCTCTATGGGCTGCATCAGGCACCCAGGAAGTGGTATGAAACACTGTCTGAGTATCTTTGTAATATGGATACAGGAGAGGTGCCATAGATGGAACTCTCTTCATCAAAGGACAGGGAAATGACATTTCTAGTTCAAGTATATGTGGATGACATCATCTTTGGTTCAACTAATCCAAAGCTCTGTAAAGACTTTGAGAAGCTGATGAAAGATATATTTGAAATGAGTGCCATGGGGGAACTCAATTTCTTTCTGGGAATTCAAGTGAAGCAAGTAAAGATGACATCTTCATAAGTTGGTCAAAGTATGTTCAAGACATACTCAAGAGGTTCAACATGACTGATTGTAAGATTGCTAAGACACCCATTGCTGGAAACCACTCCCTTGGACCTGATCTTGAGAGGGAGTGTGTAGATGAGCACTTATACAGGGCTATGATTGGGTCTCTTATGTATCTTACTGTCAGGATCAGTGATCACAAGTTTGATGTAATAGAGCGTAACGCAGCGGAATAAGAATGAGAATTAGACAAATTGTAGCAAGAAATTGATGCTCGTATGCATTAAGAACAAATACGGTTATAACGAGAGAATATATTTCTGTAACAAGGAATGTTTTAATAATATCGAATATTTCTGATCAAATCATTCAATTATTACAATAGGTTGACACTCCTTATATAGAGTGCAATCGCTGCTGTTATCACGGGAAAGTGACAACTGGCAGATCTAATACAAAAATAACTAACTCTTAACAAACTACTGAAATGTTCACAACTACTGAGAACATATCAGAGTGTTAAGTACAAAATAAGAAACTACTGATAAGAAACTACTGAAAGGTAAACCGTCACAACTACTGAAGAAGACCTCTTCAGCTGTTGTGACAACGTCTGATACTTTGGTGTTCAGCACTTGTGTCTTCAGACTTTGTCTTTAGCACTTGTGTCTTCAAACTTTGTCTTCAGCACTTGTCTTCAGACTTTGTCTTCAGCACTTGTGTCTTCAGACTTTGTCTTCAGCACTTGTCTTCAGAATTTTGTCTTCAGCACTTGTCTTCAGAGTTTGTAATCAGCTGTTGTCTTCAGCTGTTGTGGTCTTCAGTAGTTGTTGTGACGTCTGTGGGACTTAAAGGTTTTTCTGATCCGGCTCATTGGTTCTTTTGGTCCAACAAACTCCCCCTGAACCAACGCAGCCAAAACCTTTAACTTTATTGAGGTCCCACTTATTGTTGGCAGAATGGTTGGTCTTTTTCCTTCTTGATCAGTTGAGAAGATGACCCATATAAGCACTGGCCTGGAAATGAGTCTCTGATGATTTGGTTGGCAATGTATGGATAGGAGCTCTGTATTGGGGATTGGACACTAAGCTGTTCCCCCATCCATGAGACTCACTTCCCATGTATAAGCCTGTAGGATTCTCTGGTGTATGCTCTGAGAAACATAATTTGTTCTTCCATGGTCAGATTCTCGGCTTCACCATCAAACAATCCTTCACGCCCATACAGCTCTGAGATGTACTTGGCCTGTTTACCATTTTTGAGCTCAACTATTGTAATCTGTCTGTATGCAAACTCATCAGGATGAGTCCTTCAAGTAACATACTGAGCTTGTTTTGTTTGAAGTTCTCAAGCCTCTTGTAGACTAACCCCTTTTTAATAATTCTGTTCTCTAACATCTTTTGGGGTGGTTGTTTAGTCTCATAGGCCTTCTTGAAATCTTCTACAATCTCCCAGGGTGATACTACAAGAACCACTATGATCTCTTCATCTATGATCCTTTTTACTTGGCCCTTGTATCTCGAAGGAATGTCTTTCTTTACAATCCTGTGAGCCACCCTAGGATCAGGCCATACTCTCACCTTTTCCTTCTGATATTGAAATGTATTGGCAAGGGTGTACAACCTCAGAGCTTCTTTCTTCATACTAATTATTAATGAAGAAGCAGCATAAGTTTTGTCGATGCGTTTCAACATCTCATCGTCATGAAGCCTTTGCTGCTGCTCTTTTTCAATCTTTACTCTCACAATTTCCATCTGTGAGGTGGGAGTGATGGGCATGAGTTTGGCTTTAGCCAATGTTAGGACTGCAGACAGAGGCAGCCTATCTTCTTCCACATCATCCTCTTCTTCTTCTTCTTCTAGCCTCAAGACCGTTCTCTTCTTCTTCTTAGGTGCATCATCAGCTGTTGGTTTAGAGGGTAAAGGAGTTAGTTTTGTGGGTTGTGATTGTGGTTGTTTTGGAGAGGGAATGTTGACAGGCTGAGTTAGCATTTTGGAGGTGAGTGTTGCTTTTGAGTATTTGGCTAGCTCAGTCCTGCTCCCTGCTCCTGCTTCATTCAAAGCTTCGACTACTAACCCCTTAGTGTATGCCTCAGACGAACAGATCTTGGAGGTTATGGCCAAGATGTTGTCCCTGGTCCATGATTTTACTTCGATCAATGATCTCCCAAGGTATTTACTGATAAATCTGATCATGATCTCAAGTCTCTCTCTATCCATAGTGTTATAGCTGGCCCATCTTTGTTGGATCTCTTCGATCTCTAATCTTCTTATTTCAGAATCCAGCTTTTCAGTGTCGAAACCTTGCCTAAACAGCTGATCAATGATATTGCCCATTGATCTGCTGTGTTCAGCATCAGCCTCTTTAACCATTTCGTTCAAGTTCTTCTCTTTCTCAGCACTCTTCTTTTTCTTGTATGTGACATGAAATCTTTTTGACTTTCATGTACTTTTTCATTTTAGCTCTCTTCCCAATCACATTCTCCTTCTCTTTTTCGGCCTCATACACACAATCCTTCTCTTTTTCCACCTCTTTATCTTTCTCTTTCTCCTTCTCCTTCTGCATCCTCTTTCTTTTAGCTTTCACTGCTGAACTCTCCCCCTTTTTGGGTGCATTGGTTGCAAGGGATTGAGTAGCAAAAAGTTGTTGGCTTAGTACATCCTCCACCAGAGGTTGTAAGACAGTAGAAAGTCTCTCATCAACAGTTTTAATAACAAATTCGTTAAGCTGTGGTGTGATGAGAGATAGGGGATTTTGAGGGATAGCATCCATTTGCTCTGGGGGGTTTTGGTCCTGAGAAATGGTGCCAGAAACAGAGGCAGGTGGATGAGAATTTTGTAGTGGCTGTGTCTTTAAGGGACCTTCAGAGGAAGGTGCCATCTGTTGGGTTAATGTGGTGGCAGATGGTCTTTCTCCTCGAGAGAGTTGGTCAAGTAGTTTTTGCAGCCTACTGACTTCCTCCTCGAGGATTGTGTTCTGGGCAAGAACATCATAAAAGAAGCCCAGGTCATCATCAGCAGATGCTGAATCACCTGACCTCGTGTTTGTAGCAGGATTTACATGCACTGGGTGTAGACCAGTTGTAGCATGTGCCCCTTTGTCTTGGAACTGGGGACTTCCAGCCTCAGGACTTTTTCCTTCATCAGCTATTGCCTCAAGTGAGGTCTTAGGAATGTTACCAGCCTCAGTCTGATCATATGCTGATTCAGAAGAGGTGGCAGCCTCACCAGATGTTCTGGTCTCCATATCCACACCAGGAGATAGAACATTTAAACCCCGGTGCTGTGGGTTGTCAGAAGCATGGTGATCCTCGTCCTCAATGGTTGTGGTTCTCCCCTTTGTTGGTGGTTGTTGGGGAGGAGGAGAGGCATGCAACTGAGTCCGCACGTTTGCAATGATAAGGGTGGGACTTTGGGGGGCGGTTGCATGGGGAGATGGGGTAAAAGCAGTGTGCACCTGGGGAGAATGGTGCTCTTTAATGGCAATCTCCTCAAATGAGGAAGATCCCAGATTTGTGGGTACCCCTTCTGTGGTTCCTGCAGGCTCCTTTTGAGAGGAATCCTGAGCGGCTGTGGCTGGGAGAGTCCTTATATCCACTAGGGGGTTATAACCAGTGGATATAGCCTGCGTTTGTGTTGCAGGGCATCCTCAAGGGACTCATTTCCCTGAGTAGCATTTTTGGTCTTCTTTTTAGTGGGTTTGGTGGGGAATTTTGATTTGGAGGTGGTGGCTGTGGGTTCCAGCTGCGTGGGTTTGCGCAGCTTGGCAGCCATTTTGAGTGATTGGTCAGAGTTGTGCCGGGAGTATACTTCAGCAATACAGCCATTGCAGGGACTCCCAGGCCAACAAGTCCCTCAGCTTGAAGCTGGTTTTCAATTATGGCCATTATGAACCGAGGATATAATATCCAACGGTTAGCAGTTTGTTTTTGAGCCATATCCTTGAGCTCTAAAAATAGTATTTCCGAAAAATTTAAAGGTTGTTGCTCAAGGATGGAGTACATTACCTGTTGCCACCTTGTGGACATTTGATCCCATGATGAGGTCTTGGAGGCAAGGCATACATTTACCATATGAAATATGAGACGTTCGGCATCTGGGAATGTTTCTTCAGTAAGGTAGATGCACTCAAGTCACCCTGGTATCCATGGTGGGCAAATGATTGATCTGTTGTGCCCTTTGGATAACCAGTTGGGAAAATGGCATCATCTAGATTAAGGGTTTGACGAAGAGTGTCTGGAGTGATGACCACTTTTTGGCCATGGACAAACGATTGAAGAGACTCTGTGTCGTTCTCCTCAGAGACCAGAGTGATGTTTGTCCCGAAGTGGTTAAGGGATGCGGCATATATGGTGGATTGACCAGAAACGCCGTTTTGTAGGTGATTGAACCATTAATCAATGGCGTTGTGAAACTTGGTCCAGTATGGCGATTTGGTGAGATGTGCGACACAGTTGTGTCGTGGTTTTAGTTGCATGGTCGCCATTGATGAGGAGAGGGTAGAGAGTTTTTGAACATTAGGTTTGAGAAAGAAAAAAACTCTCAAGGTGGGATAAGGTATTTAAAGGGTCGGGATAGAAAACGACTGAAGGTTTTGTGTGAGTCATCAGTTGTTGAAACTACTGATGACGTGGTATTGACCGTCAGACGTTGAAATGGCTGAAGTCTCTGATTTAGTCATCAGTAGTTATAAAACTACTGAAGACAGTTTTGACTTCAAGTGATGAAACAGCTGAAGACTTGGTATTAGTCATCAGTAGTTGTGAAACTACTGAAGACAGTGGTTTTGTCAGCAGTTGTTGTAAACAGCTGAAGACTTGGTGTTAGTCTTTAGTAGTTGTAAACTACTGAATACATGGTTTTGGCTGCAGTTGTTTTGAAACAGCAGTTGTAAAAACAACTGAGAGAAATTACTCATCAGCTGTTTTCGTCAATTCTTAGCTTTTCAGCTGTTTCATACTGTCCTCAACACTTACTCATCAGACTTTGCATCTGCTTTTCAGGTGTTTCATAGGACGTCAGTACTTATCTGTTTGTACTGATTTCAGTAGTTGTAACTACATCAATAGTTGTAACTACATCAGTAGTTAGATAGAGAGTATAGCAGCGGAATTCTAACAATGAATTAGCCAATTCACAAGAACGAAAAGATATTCAATGAAGAACAAAAACGGTTATAGATAGAGAGAATTCTGCAAATATATTTCATTCAATATTCGCTTTCGTGGTAACAGAATGTCACACTTACAATTAGGTCGACACCTCTTATATAAGAGATGTGACGTCTGCTGATGTCACTTGATAGTGACATCTAACAGAATTATTCCAACTGAAACACAACTACTGAAGATGTCAAAACAGCTGACATCTTCTTACAAAATACTAAGTGTTATCAGTTACTACAACTACTGAAAAACATAAAACTACTGATACTACAACGACTGAAGAACAAGCTCTTCAGTCGTTTTACAAAACTACTGAAAGTAAAAACATAAAACTACTGAAAGTAAAAACATAAAACTACTGATATCACAACTACTGAAGAAGTACTCTTCAGCTGTTGTGACAAACTACTGAAACTTAGTACTTGGTCTTCAGACTTGATCTTCAGACGTTTCATCAGCTGATGACTTCAGTAGATATTATCAGCTGATGTCTTCAGTCTTTGTCTTCAGACTTGTACACCAGTTGTTGATCTTTAGTACTTGTAGACTCTTCAGCTGTTGTACTTCAGTACTTTGGTCTTCAGCTTCAGCACTGGTGTTCCAGCTGTTCAGCATCAGCACTTGTGTTCTTCAGCTGTTCAGCTTCAGCACTTGTGTTCTTCAGCTGTTCAGCTTCAGCACTTGTGTTCTTCAGCTCTTGTACTTCAGCACTTTAGTCTTCAGCTGTTGAAGTCTTCAGCACTTGATATTCACTGTTGGAGTTTTCAGCACTTGTCGAACTGCTGATGAAGCCTTCAGCAGTTGTTGTGATATCATGTGGGATTTAGAGGTTTTTTGATCTTGGCTCATTGGTTCTTTTGGTCCAACAAACTCCCCCTGAACCAATGCAGCCAAAACCTCTAATTGATTTATTTTCCCACTTATTGTTGGCAAAAAGGTTGGTCTTTTTCCTTCTTGATCAGTAGAGAAGATGACCCATATAAGCTCTGGCCTGGGAAGAAATCTCAAAGATCTGTTTGGCAAGGTATGAATGGGAACTCTGTTTTGGGGAACTGGACACAGAGTTGTTATCCCATTCATGAGATTTACTTCCCCATTATAAGTCTATATGACTCTCGAACATAGGCCTCAAGGAGAACAACTTGTTCCTCCTTGGAGAGTTCTTCTACTCCTCCTTCAAAGAAGAACTCTGGACCATAGTACTCAGATAAGTACTTCACAGTCCTGCCATTTTTCAACTCCACAATAGTTACCTCCCTATAGACAAATTCATCAGGATGAGTGCCTTCAAGGAGTAACTGGAGCTCATTCTTCTTAAGTCTTCAAGCTTCTTATATAATACCCCTTTTTGATCATCTTGTTTTCCAGTAAATCTTGAGGGGTCATTTTTGATTTATGAGCCTTCTTGAATTCATCGATTATTTCCCATGGTGAGACTACAATGGCCAACATGATTGTAGAGTCTATTGTTTTTCTAACCTGGCCATTGTATCTGTAGGAATAGATCTTTTGTGGATTCTAGAACTCACCTTGGGGTCTGGCCATACTCTCACTCTCTCCTTCTGATACTGAAATGTGTGTCTGAGAGTGTACAGCCTCTGAGCATGCCCTTTCATGGCTTGTATAGATGATGACTGAGGAAATCCTTGTCAACCATCTTCAGTAGTTGCTCATCGTGCTGCTTCTGCTGTTCTTCATCTTCTATTTTGACTCTAACCGTTTCCCTTTGAGAGTCAGGTGTGATCATGGGTTGACTCCTGGGTTCTGGTAGCTTTAGAACAGCAGAGAGTGGCAGACTATCATCTTCATCCTCTTCTTCTTCATCTTCTTCTATCCTCAGCACCCTTCTCCTCCTTCTAGGTGCATCACTGGATGATGGTTGGGTTGGTAAAGGAATGTTTTTGAAGGTTGAGGATGTTTGGATTTGGATTTTGAGATTGGTTTGGAGATTTGAGGGGTAGGCTGTTTTTGAGTGGGTGATTGGGAAGGTTGTTCAAGCATTTTGGTTGTGAGTTTGGCATTTGTAAGTCTTGCCATTTCAAACCTTTTTCCAGCCCCAGCCTCATCAAGTGCTTCAATGATAATCCCCTTATGAAATTGCTCAGACAAACAGATTCTGGTGGCTATAGCCAGAATGCTGTCTCTGGTCCATGAACGAATCTCCATCAGTGATCTTCCTAAGTATTTGGCAATGAATAGAATCATGATCTCCAATCTCTCTTTCTCCAGCACATCATATCCAGCCCATCTGGTTTGAATTTCCTGTACTTCCAACTTCCTGATCTCACTGTCTAATGTTGCTGTATCAAAGCCTTGCTTGAAGAGTTGCTCAATGATTTTGTCCATGGATCGGCTGTGTGTGTCATCTGCATCTTTTACCAGCTCCTCCAAGGATTTTTCTTCAGCATTAGTTTGATCACCAGCACTTTTCTTTCTTTTGTAAGTGATCAGGGTTTTCTCTTGTGCCTTCTCATCCTCAGTTCTTTTTCTCTTCTTTTCTTTCACTGCAGTACTCTCCCCCTTTTTGGATGCATTGGAGACAGGGGTTTGTACCGCAGAAAGTTTCTTGTGCACAACATCATCAGTGAGTGGTTGTAGACTTGAGGAGATCCTCTCATCAATGGCTTTATAAACAATGACATTGATGATGGGAGTGATGAGAGGTAGGGATTGTTGGAATACATCAACCATCTGCTCTAGGGGTTCTGTCCCGGAGAGATAGTGCCAAAAGCAGAAGCTGGAGGCTCAGTGGAGTGAGAGGGTAAAGTGTTTGGGGAACCTTCAAAGGAAGGTGCCATCTGTGGGTTGGTGGGGGCAGATGGACTTACATCCTGAGACTTCTTGGCAAGCAGTTCTTGTAGTCTACTTACCTCAGCCTCCAGGATGGTGTTGTGGGCTAGAACATCATAGAAAAAGCCCAGCTCATCATCAGCAGAAGCTGAATCACCTGACCTCCTGATTGTAGCAGGATTTACATGCACTGGGTGTAGAACAGTTTTAGCATGTGCCCTTTTTTCTTGGAACTGGGGACTTCCAGCCTCAGGACTATGTCCTTCATCAGCTGTTGCCTCTAGTGAGGTCTTAGCAATGTTACCAGCCTCATTCTGATCATGTGCTGATTCAAAAGAGGTGGCAACCTCACTAGATATTCTAATCTCCCTATCTACACCAGGAGATAGAATTTGTAAACCCCGATGTTGTGGTTGTCAAAAACATGGTGACCCTCTTCCAGAATTTGTTGGTGGTTGTTGGGGAGGAGGAGAGGCATGCAACAGAGTCAGCACATTTGCAATAATTATGGTTGGACTTTGGGGGGCAGTTGCATGGGGAGATGGGGTAGAAGCAGTGGGCACCTGGGAGGATGGTGCTCTTCAATGGCAATCTCCTCAAGTGAGGAAGATCCCAGATGTGTGGGTACCCCTTGTGTGGTGGCTGCAGGCTCCTTTTGAGAGGAATCCTGAGCGGCTATGGCTGGTAGAGTCTCTGATACTGCTGGGGGGTTTAAGCCAGCAAGTATATCCTGCGTTGGTGGTGCAGGAGCATCTTCAGGGGACTCATCTCCCTGAATAGCTGTTTTGGGTTGTTTTGGTTTGGTTTAGTGGGGACTTTGGTTCTGATGGAGGAAGCTGTGGGTTCCCTGTTCTTGGGCTTTAGCATTCGGGCAACTTCTTTGAGTGTAAGGTCTGAGTTGTGCTTGGAGTATACCTCAGCCAAAACAGCTGGTGCAGGGACTCCAAGGCCAACAAGGCCATCAGATTTTAATTCATCCAAAATAATGGCCATCAGAAACCTGGGATATAATGGCCATCGGTTTGCCACAGGTTTCTGAGCCAAGTTCTTTATTTCTAGAAACACGATTTCAGAAAAATTTAGCGGTTGGTGTTCTAGAATAGAATACAATACCTGTTTCCATTGGGATGACATTTGATCCCAAGAAGATGTCTTGGAGGCTAAGCAGACATTTACCATGTGAAAAATGACTTTCTCAGCGTCATGGAAATGTTTCTTTAGAATGGTTGTAGCTCGAAGATCACCTTCATACCCATGATTGATAAAGGACATATCTGTTGTGCCCTTTGGGTATGCAGTCATAGCGGTGGAGTCGTGTAAGTGTAATGCCTGACGAATGATGTCGGCGGTAACGACCACTGGTTTCTGGTTGATAAGGGACCGAACAGAGATCTGACCGGTAGACTCATCAGTATGAACAAAAGCATTTGACTAGAATTGACTGAGGGATTCAGGTAAATGGTTGGATTCAAGAGAAAGGCTGTGCGATATGGGGAATCCACCATTAAGTCAATGGCATTATCATATTTGTTCCAGAAAGCCGACTTTGTAAGGTAAGCAACGCAGTTATGTCGTGGTTTCGGACTCATGGTCGCCATGTTTGAGAGAGAGAAGTTCAGAAAATAACGGCTAATGAAACATTAGAGAAGAGGACAGGTATTTATAGGGTAGGGGTGAGAAAAGGACTGAAGGGTTTGGTGTTAGTCATCAGTAGTTTTAAACCGACTGTTGACA
This sequence comes from Flaveria trinervia, assembly GCA_025506515.1. Classification (NCBI taxonomy): domain Eukaryota; kingdom Viridiplantae; phylum Streptophyta; class Magnoliopsida; order Asterales; family Asteraceae; genus Flaveria; species Flaveria trinervia. The sequence goes on from CM046441.1 coordinate 51,448,825, forward strand.
TGGTATTACTCTATCAGACACTGAAGACCATGGTTTTGACTTCAGATGATGAAACAACTGAGGACTTGGTGTTTGTCATCAGTAGTTGTGAAACTACTGAAGACAGTGGTTTTGTTATCAGTTGTTGTAAACAGCTAAAAGCTTGGTGTTAGTCATTAGTAATTATAAAACTACTGAATACATGGTTTTGCTTCAGTTGTTTAGAATGAAACAACAGTTGTAAAGCGACTGAAGAGAAAGTTCTCTTCAGTAGTTTTCGTCAATTCATAGCCTTTCAGCTGTTTCATACTGCCCTCAACACTTACTCATCAGACTTTGCATCTGCTTTTCAGGTGTTTCATAGGACGTCAATACTTATCTGTTTGTACTGATTTCAGTAGTTGTAACTACATGAGTAGTTATAGCTACATCAGTAGTTTAGAACAGATAAAGTACTTCAGTACTTGTGAGGCATTTAGCCGTCAGTAGTTATAAAACTACTGAAGGTGAAAGGACTCATCAGTACTTATATGTGACATGGTTACCAATGATCACCAGTAATTATTACTGAAATCCTCAGTAGTTGTCACTTATTCTAGCTGCAGCATACCAAGCCTTAACACAAGGTTTTGGAAAGTAGAACTATCCAAAGGCTTAGTAAAAATATCTGCAAGCTCATCAGCACTAGGCACAAACTTAGGATCAATCAGACCTTTTTCAAAATAATCCCGAATAAAGTGATTTCTGATCTCTATATGTTTGGTCCTAGAGTGCTGGACTGGATTTTTGACAATACACAAAGCTGAAGCACTATCCATTAATAATGGAGTTTTAGTCTCTGTAATGCCATAATCCAGAAGTTGGTTCTGAAGCCAGAGTACCTGAGAAGTGCAACTTGCAGCAGCAATGTACTCGGCCTCAGCAGTTGATGTAGCAACAGATGTTTGTTTCTTACTCTGTCAAGAAATCAAACAGTTGCCTAGGAATTGACAACCACCAGAAGTTGACTTTCTAGTTAACTTGCACCCTGCATAGTCACTATCTGAAAAAGCAACTAATTTGCAAGAGTGTCCAGTGGAATACCATAAACCCAGAGATTGTGTACCTTGCAAATATCTAAAGATTCTCTTGACTGCAATCAAATGAGACTCTTTAGTAGCAACCTGAAATCTAGCACAAACACATGTAGCAAACATAATATCTGGTCTAGAAGCTGTTAAATACATCAAGGACCCAATCATACATCTGTAAAGTGTTTCATCAACAGCTTTACCTTTCTGATCAGCATCCAGTTGTGTGGTGTTGCACATGGGAGTAGAACAGGGCTTATAGTTTTGTAAATCAAACTTATTCAAAAGATCTTTTGTATATTTTGACTGATGAATAAAGGTTCCATTAGCCTTTTGTTTAATTTGCAAGCCTAGAAAGAATTGTAATTCTCCCATTGCACTCATTTCAAACCTCTTTTTCATTAATGTTGTAAAATCATCACACAACTGGGGATCAGAGGATGCAAAAATGATATCATCAACATAAATATGAACAAGTAGCTTATGCTGATCCACCTTCTTAATAAACAGAGTTTTATCAATGGAGCCTCTAGTGAATTATTCTTAAGAAGAAAAGTGGAAAGTGTCTCATACCAGGCTCTAGGAGCTTGTTTCAATCCATAAAGATCTTTATCAAGTTTATACACCCATTCAGGATGTTTATTATCCTCAAAACCTGGTGGTTGACACACATAAACTTCTTCCTTTATTTTACCATATAAAAATGCACTTTTGACATCCATTTGAAAAACTTTAAGATTGTGGAATGCAGCATAGGCTAAAAACAATCTGATTGCCTCTAGTCTGGCTACAGGGGCAAAGGTTTCATCATAGTCAATACCTTCTTCTTGTGAAAACCCCTGTACAACCAGTCTAGCCTTGTTCTTAACAATAAGCCCATTTTCATCAGTTTTATTCCTAAACACCCATTTAGTGCCTATTGCACACTTACCTGGGGGAAGAGGAACTAGTTCCCACACTTGCTGTTTCTTGAACTGAAGTAGCTCAAGCTGCATGGCTTCACCTATCCATTGTCTCTCAAAGCAACATGGTAGTTCTTTGGCTCTAGCTGACTGATGAAGAGAGCATAGAAGCAGAAGTTAGACAATTGACTTCTTGTTGAAACACCACATTGATATCACCAATAATCTGAGACATTGGGTGATTCTTCAGTTCTTGATAAACAATGAGATCTGTGCAAGTGTTTGTAGGACCTTCAGTAGCAGCAGATGTTGATGCATGTTGGACCAAAAGAACCAATGAGCCAAGATCAGAAAACCTCTAAGTCCCACATGGTATCACAACAACTGCTGAAAGCCTCATCAGCAGTTTGACAAGTGCTGAAGACTTCAACAGTTGAAGATCAAGTGCTGAAGATTCCAACAGCTGAAGAACTAAAGTGCTGATGTACAACAGCTGAAGAACACAAGTGCTGAAGCTGAAAGACCAAAGTACTGAAGTACAACATCTGAAGAGTTTACAAGTGCTGAAGATCAACAACTGATGTACAAAGTCTGAAGACAAAGACTGAAGACATCAGCTGATGATATCTATTGAAGTCATCAGCTGATGAAACATCTGAAGGTCAAAGTCTGAAGATCAAGTACTGAAGCGTCAGTAGTTTGTCACAACTGCTGAAGAGTACTTCTTCAGTAGTTGTGATATCAGTAGTTTTATATTTCTAGTTTCAGTAGTTTTATATTTGTAGTTTCAGTAGTTCCCAATCAGTAGTTTTATATTTTGTACTTAACACTCTGATATGTTCTCAGTAGTTGTGAACATTTCAGTAGTTTGTTAAGAGTTAGTTAATTTTGTATTAGATCTGCCAGTTTTCACTTTCCGTGATAACAGCAGTGTTTGTTGCACTCTATATAAGGAGTGACAACCTATTGTAATAGTATGAATGACGTGAATGAATGAATGATTTGATTAGAAACATTCCATATCTATAAACATTCCTTGAATCAGAAATATATTCTCTCGCTATAACCGTATGTGCTCTTAATGCATACAAGCATCGACTTCTTCTTGCTACAATTTGTCTATTCCTATTCTTATTCCGCTGCCTTGAACTCTAATACATCAAACTTGTGATCGCTGCCTGTCAAATGGTATCAGAGCAGGTTAATCATTGATCGATCTAATAATTGATCATTGAAACTGCTATTCCAGATCTAAGTTTGATTGAATTAGCTTTTGTTTTTGCAAGAAACGGTTATAGAGATTGAATTTTCTGTATTTCTGGTCATTCATCCTGAGATCTTCTCTTGGTCTTTATTGAGTTTGTTGTGGTCTGTTTAAAACTTTTAAAAGCTTGAATTAAATTGTTTTTGAACTGAAAATGACCACTCCCTCCAATGATCCTCACAATACTGGTTCCTCAACCAAACCACCAATGCTGGTTAGGAATGAGTATAACATATGGCAAAGACGTATGCTCCATCACCTGTCTGTTACAGCGCAGTTGTTGGACATCAGTGGTACATGGTCCACACAAGCCTATGGTGAATAACCCGGAAACCAATCAAATGGTTCCGAAGAGGAGGGAGCAATACTCAGATGAGGATAAGAAGTTGCTTGAAATTGATGCTAAGCCCATGGAATTCTGGCCATGGCACTGCCAAATGAAATCTATTCTGGGCTAATGCATCATGAAACTGCCCATGACCTCTGGAATTCCTTGAAAAACAATTTGGAGGAACAGATGAGGTCTTGGCAAATAATAGAGAAATTCTTGCCCAACAATATGAGACATTCTCTCATAGAAAGGGTGAGACACTGACTCAACAATATGAGCGGTTCTCTTGTTTGATCTCTGAACTAAAAATGGTCAAACTTGAGTACACAAATATTCAGATGAATAACAGATTTCTCAGATCACTGCCTGAGAGATGGACACATATACTATTGTCCTACGCTCCAGTGCAAGTTTGGACAAACTATCTCTCACCCAACTCCATGGGAAACTGCTCACGTTTGAGAGAGAGATAGAACAGAAGAGAAAGCTGTCTTCATCTGGAAAGCTCACTGAAGACTTTGTACCAGGCAACACTGCCTTGGTGGGTCATGAGTCAGAATATGCTTCATCTGAATGCTAGTATGATGAGCATATTAATTTCTCTTCAAGCACTTCTGATTCTGCATTTGTGAGTGTTGATGGTCAGTTACTGGGTGTAATAATGACAATCTATGCTTCATTATGGATGATCTCAAGGGGATTGCTGATGATGACTTAGAGGAGATGGATATTTTGAGCCAAATGGCCCTGATAAATATCAGATCTCAGAAGTTCTATAAAAGAACTGGAAGAAAATTCCCAGGACTCTCTGGCAAAACCAAAGTTGGTTTTGACAAGAGCAAGTTGAGGTGTCACAAATGCCAAAGGCTTGGACACTTTGCAAGAGAGTGTAGATCAACTGTATCTAACTCCACTGCACCCTTTGTGACTTTTCCTGGCAATAGTCAACAACACACAGAGGGCAACATCCTGTCACTTCTAGTCATCATCCTCAACAACAATCTCCGGCATATTTTGTTCCTCAGGGTCAAATGCCATATCCGTACCCTTGTTATTACATGCCACAGTCAAATCAAGTTCAAGTTCCTATGGAACCACAACCTCATGCACTACCAGAACCTCAGCCATCCCAATCTCATCAACAACTCAACCTCCACAACACAGCTTTTTCACCCCAGGAGTGGTTGACTGGAGCAGTTTACCAGATGACATGTCTGGTCATGACCAACTGTTCTCAGGTGCTTGTCAACATGGTGGTGACAGTCCTTTTGGGAATCTAGCTCTTATGGCTTTGGAGTCTGCTGATACTTCATTTTCCAATGCCTCTACACCTCAGGTATCACAGGTATCCTCTAAGGCAAAAGCCAAAATTATGTCTGAACCATGCATAGCAGCATTTGCTTCAATTAGAGAAGCAAATGTAGCTCTAATTAATAAGAACATTGAGCTAGAACAAATAATTCCAAAAACAAAGCTGAGTTTGAGTCTGTGCTTAAAGATAAAAATGATGAGATTTATAAACTGAATTGCCAAATAATTGATGATAAGGCTAGAGAAGAGGTACTTCTAGAGAAGTACAAAGATCTCAAAGAAACCCTTGCAGTTACCCAGGTAGAGTGTGATAGATGGGTACAATCATGCAAAGGTTTTGAAATGCTTCTTAGTAAGCAATCTGCTTCAATGTGAAGTTTGGAATTGGTTACAATCACACTGCTCCACCTACAGATTTTACCCCAAGAGCAGAGGTAGAATCTGATGGTGAGAGTGATAACCAATCCATCACATCATGTGATCTACCTTCTGATACAGCACAATCAGAAGTAGCAGTCAGCATCAAGCCCTCTTTGAACTTATCAGCTGATGTTGATGGTTCAAATGCTGACACTCACATGATCAATGAGTTGATCAACTCAGGAGTAATTATGAAGGTCCTGAAAGGACTAGAGAGCAGGATTTAACACCTGAAGTTCAAACTTCAACTGCTGTCAGTACTGAAGAGAAGAAAACTGCCAGTAGAAAGAGTTTGAAGTCTACTAAAGAGGCAGTCAAGAAAGCAAACAATGCTTCCAAAGCATTGAAGAACAAGTCTTCAGTTGCTTCACCCTCTTTAGTTGATGATCAACTAAGATGAAGAAGAAACCATGTGAAGTATGTGGTTTGTTCAATCATCTTACAGATGATTGTTGGTACAAAAGAGGTTCCAAACTCAAACAAAAAGAAGAAATCAATGAGAAAATGGTAAAAATGAAAACTGAGTTTGAGACCACATTTGTATCAGCAACATCAATCCTGTAACCCTTAAGTCCTTAAGAAATCCAAAAAGGAAGGGGTTAAACAGTTGACAGCTGAGAATGCTCAGAAGAAGAAGGGGCAACATAGGAACTTATCAAACTCCACTGGCAATGTGTCTGATGAGCTGAAAGCTTTGTCACAAAATCAGACAAGCTGGTTATGATGGTTCAACATCTGTTGGGTAGAGTTAACCAACTAGATGCTCCTATGTTGAAACCACAGAAAAGGAGGTCCAAGCCAAAGGACTCTCTTCTACAATCTTCTTCCTCTCAGGCTGTTGTTTCAGATAAACCTGTTAGTTTAACATCTATTGATGAGACCAGGCCCAAAACCAAAAAGGTTTGGGTCTCTAAAACTAACTGATTGTTTATTATTGCAGGGTTCTTCAACATGCCAAAGTAGCATCTGGTATGTAGACAGTGGGGGATCTATGCACATGACTGGGAATAGCTCTCTTCTTCATGACTACTCTCAAGGAAAGAAGGGATTTGTTTCTTTTGGCAATGATGCTAGGGGTTACATCATAGGTAAGGGCTTTGTCTCCAATGGAGAAATCAATTTGATGATGTTAATCATGTGGAAAATCTCAAGTACAATCTCTTGAGTGTCAGTCAAATGTGTGATAAAGGCCATGTGCTCTTTTCACCAGTCAAAACTGTAGGATTCTGTCATCCAAAGTTTTGCACTTGATTGACAAGGTGTTGGATGATCACACTCTCCTGAGAGCCAACAGGACAGGAAGAGTATATGCCTTAGATCTTTCCAAGAAAATAGATCTCAAAGGCAATCCTTGCCTATTTTCCAAAGCCTCTTCTCAAGAATCTAAACTGTGGCACAGAAGGCTTGGTCATGTTAATCTCAAAAACATGAATCAGCTTACCCCAATAGTTTAGTCAGAGGCTTACCAATAAAGGAGTTCCACTGTGATGAAACCTGCACTGCTTGTTTAAAAGGAAAACAGCAAAAGTCTCATTCCCTCCTATTGAAGTGCCTAAGTCCACTGCCTGCTTGCAATTACTGCATATGGATCTATTTGGTCCTGTAAGAGTAATGAGCATGGAAAGAAGAAATACTGTCTGGTAATTGTGGATGATTACTCCAGATTTGTATGGACTTCTTTTTCTACATTCAAAGGATGAGGCTGCTCAGAAGATCATTCATTGTGTGTATATTGAGAAGCAGTATTCCCTTCCAGTCAAGTGTATTAGGAGTGACATGGAACTGAGTTCAGAATTCATACACTTGATGACTTCTATCTTTCAAGGGGATCAAAAGGCAGTTTAGCATCCCAAGGACTCCAGAACAAAATGGAGTAGTGGAGAGAAAGAACAGGACTCTCATTGAAGCTGCAAGGTCCATGCTGGCCGACTCAGGTTTGCCACTGACCTTTTGGGCTGAAGCTGTCAACACAGCTTGCTATGTGCAAAATAGAGTTTTAGTAAATCAGAGGTTGATGAAGACTCCATATGAAGTTCTCCATCATTTGGCTCCTCTGATTTCATTTTTCAAAGCATTTGGGTGTCCCTGTTTTATTCTCAACACAAAGGATCAACTCCATAAGTTTGATCCTAAGGTGGATGCAGGGTATTTTGTGGGTTATTCATCTACTTGAAGGCATACAGAGTCTTCAACTGCAGAACAAAGATGGTTGAAGAAACTCTACATGTTAAGTTCAATGAATCTCCAAAGGACAAGATTCCACAAAGCCCTGTGGAGTTATTTGATTTGGACATACTGCAATATGTTCCTCATCAAACTCCTGTTGTTGCTCCTGTCAACAGTTCACCACCCGGTCGTACTGCTGATGATGATGATGATTGCAGTACTCACCTCTTCAGGTTAGTGATCAGCTGCCTGATTTAGCTAGACCTGATGTTCCTGTAGCTCCAGTAGCACCATCCACAACAAATGCTGATGAGATCTCTTCGAATTCAACTTCTTTTGAATTACCATCCACTGATTGGTTCAAGGAAATGATTCACCATCACCATCTGTTACTGCTGAGCCTGCTACAAACACTTGCACAGATCTCATTGTGTATCAAGATCTGAAGAATCACCCTATGTCTCAAATCATTGGTGATATCACTGCTGTTGTATCAACAAGAAGTCAATTGTCAAATTTCTGCTTCTATGCTCTCTTCATCAGTCAGCAAGAGCCAAAGAATTATCACATTGCTTTAAAGGACAATGGATGGGTTGATGCCATGCAGCTTGAGCTTCTTCAGTTCAAGAAACAGCAAGTGTGGGAACTGGTTCCTCTACCTCCAGGTAAGTGTGCAATAGGCACTAAATGGGTGTTTAGGAACAAAACTGATGAAAATGGGCTTATTGTTAGAGCAAGGCCAGACTGGTTGTTCAGGGGTTTGCACAAGAAGGTATTGATTATGATGAAACCCTTGCCCCTGTAGCCAGACTGGAAGCAATTCGATTGTTTTTAGCATATGCTGCTTATCAAAACCTTAAAGTTTTTCAAATGGATGTCAAAAGTGCATTTTTGTATTGAAAAATTAAAGAAGAGGTTTATGTATGTCAACCTCCAGCTTTGAGGACAATAAACATCCTAATTGGGTATAAGCTTGATAAGGCTCTTTATGGGTTAAAACAAGCTCCTAGAGCCTGGTATGAGACATTATCAAACTTTCTTCTGGAAAACATTTCACTAGAGGCTCCATAGATAAGACTTTATTCATTAAGAAAGCTGGACAACATAATCTACTTGTTCAAATTTATGTAGATGATATCATTTTTGCATCCTCTGATCCAAAGTTGTGTGATGCCTTTACAAAGTTGATGCAACATAAGTTTGAAATGAGTGCCATGGGAGAATTACAGTTCTTTCTGGGGTTGCAAATCAAACAAAGGGCTGATGGAATTTTCATTCATCAGTCCAAATACACAAAAGATCTTTTGCAAAAGTTTGATTTACAAAACTGTAAGCCGAGTCTACCCCCATGTGCAGCACCACACAACTGGATACAGATCAGAAAAGTAAAGTGGTTGATGAAACACTTTACAGATGTATGATTGGGTCCTTGATGTATTTAACAGCTTCTAGACCAGATATTATGTTTGCTACATGTGTTTGTGCTAGATTTCAGGCTGCACCTAAAGAGTCTCATCTGATTGCAGTCAAGAGGATCTTTAGATATCTGCAAGGCACCCCATCTCTAGGTTTATGGTATTCTACTAGACATTCTGGTAAATTAGTTGCTTTTTCTGACAGTGACTATGCAGGGTGTAAGTTGACCAGGAATCAACTTCTGGTGGATGTCAATTCCTAGGCAACTGCTTGATTTCTTGGCAGAGCAAGAAAAGACCTCAGTTGCTACATCAACTGCTGAAGCAGAGTACATTGCTGCTGCAAGTGTACATCTCAGGTACTCTGGCTTCAAAACCAACTTTTGGACTATGGCATTACAGAGACTAAGACTCCATTGTTAATGGATAGTGCTTTAGCTCTTTGCATTGTCAAAAATCCAGTCCAGCACTCTAGGACCAAACATATAGAGATCAGACATCATTTTATAAGGGATTGTTTTGAAAAAGGTCTGATTGATCCTAAGTTTGTGCCTAGTGCTGATGAGCTTGCAGACATTTTTACTAAGCCTTTGGATAGTTCAACTTTCCAAAACCTGGTGTTAAGGCTTGGTATGCTGCAGCTAGAATAAGTGACAACTACTGATGATCTAGTAATAAGTACTGATGATCATTAGTAACTATGTCACATATAAGTACTGATGAGCTCTTTTACCCTCAGCAGTTTCTATAACTACTGAAGGCTAAATGTCTCACAAGTACTGCAGTACTTCATCTGCTCTAAACTAGTGACGTAGTTACAACTACTGATGCAGTTACAACTACTGCAATCAGTAAAAACAGATAAGTACTGATGTCCTATGAAACAACTGAACTCAACCAAAAAGGCTGATGAATGTGTTGAGGACAGTATGAAACAGCTGAAAAGCTAAGAATTGACGAAAACAGCTGAAGAGAACTTTCTCTTCAGTCGTTTGTACGACTGTTGTTCATTCTAAACAACTGAAGCAAAACCACTGTCTTCAGTAGTTTTATAACTACTGATGACTAATACCAAGTCTTCAGTTGTTTACAACAGCTGATGACAAAACCACTGTCCTCAGTAGTTTCATAACTACTGATGACAAACACCAAGTCCTCAGTTGTTTCAATCATCTTAAGTCAAAACCACGGTCTTTAGTAGTTTTCTAACTTCTAATGCCTAACACCACGACTTCAGCTGTTTCAACGTCTGAAAGGATAATACCATGTCAACGGTCGTTTAAAACTACTGATGACTAATACCACATCCTTCAGTCGTTTTCTTACCCGTACCCTATAAATATCCCTGACCTAAGCTCTCAATGCTTCATCTTCTTCAAACCTAACGTTCCTCTCCAAAACCTTCCCTTTTCTCAATGGCGTCCATGCAAATTAAACCGCGACACAACTGTGTTGCCTACCTCACTAAATCGCCCATCTGGACTAAGTTCGATACTGCTATCGATCTTATGGTTCAGTCCCAATACAATACGGCATTTCTTCTGAATCCCATACTACATGCAGAATCCCTTCAACAATTTTGGATGAACGTTACTATTACCACTGGGGAGAACAACACACCATCTCTCCAGTCGGTCGTCAACAACAAAGAAGTAGTCATCACTCCTGCAATAATCTGCCAAATTCTTCATCTGAATGATGCTAGTTCTCCTGCTGGATATCCGAAGGGCACCACAAATCTATCCTTTGCCCAACATGGATATCAAGGCGATCTCAGTGCCTCCACTATCATGAAGAAACACTTTAATGACGCTGAGCGCCTAATTTTTCACATGGTGAATGTATGTTTGGCCCCTAAGACGTCGTCTTGGGATCAAATGTCGACAAAATGGCAGCAGGTAATGTATTCTATTCTTGAGCAACAACCACTAAACTTCTCAGAAATAATATTTTCGGAGCTCAAGGACATGGCTCAAAAACTCACTGCCAACCGTTGGATACTATATCCACGGTTCATAATGGCCATCATTACAAACCAGCTTAATGTTGAGGGACTTGTTGGCTTGGGAGTCCCTGCTACGGCTGTTCTGCCGGAAGTATACTCCCGGCACAACTCTGACCAGACACTTAAAATGGCTGCCAAGCTGCGAAAACCCACGCAGCTGGAACCCACAGCCACCACCTCCAAATCAAAAGTCCCCACCAAACCCACCAAAAAGAAACCCAAAACGGCTACTCAGGGAATTGAGTCCCCTGAGGATGTCCCTGCAACACAAACGCAGGATATATCCATTAGTCCAAACCCCCTAGTGGATACAATGACTCTTCCAGCCATAGCCGCTCAGGCCTCCCCTCAACAGGAGCCTGCAGCAACCACACAAGGGGTACCTACATATCTGGGATCTTCCTCACTTGAGGGGATTGCCATTGAAGAGCACCCACCTCCCCAGGTGCACACTGCTTCTATCCCTTCACCCCAAACAACCGCCCTCACAGCCCAACTTTAATAGTTGCACAAGTGCTGACTCAACTGCACTCCTCACCCCCTCCCCAGAAACCACTTACTACTGGGAATACCTCTACAATTGAGGGGGATGAACACAGTGCACTTGAGAACCACAGCACAGGGGTTTACCACTTCTATCTCCTGGTGTAGACAAGGAGCTTAGAATATCTAGTGAGGCTGCCACCTCCTCTGACTCAGCACATGATCAGAATGAGGCTGGTAACATTGCTAAGACCTCACTAGAGGCAACAGCTGATGATGGACACTGTCCTGAGGCTGGAAGTCCCCAGTACCAAGCACAAGGGGCACATGCACCAACTGGTCTACACCCAGTGCATGTAAATCATGCTCTAAGCAGGAGGTCAGGTGATTCAGTTTCGGCTGATGATGACCTGGGCTTTTTCTACGATGTTCTTGCCCAGAACACAATCCTTGAAGAGAAAGTCAGTAGGCTGCAAAACCTACTTGATCAACTCTCCCAAGGAGAAAGACCATCTGCCTCTACCCACCCACAGGTGGCACCTTCACTTGAAGGTTCCCCAAACACTGAGCCACTCCAAACTCAACCACCTGCCTCTGCTTTAGGCCCTACTTCTCAGGAACAGAACCCTCCTGAGCAAATAGGTGCTATACTTCAAAATTCTCTCCCTCTCATCACACCCATAATCACCGATATTGTGACTAAATCCATTGATGAGAGGCTTTCCTCCACTTTACAGCCCCTGATTGATGCTGCTGTCCAAAAGACTCTTTCTGCGGTACAAACCCCTCCCTCCAATGCATCCAAAAAGGGGGAGAGTACTGCAGTGAAAGAAAAGAAGAGGAAAAGATCCGAGGAAAAGAAGGAAGCGAAGCAAGCCAAAAGGAGGAGAAAGACAGCAACCACTGCTCACCTACAAGCGAAAGAAAGGTGCTGATGATCACATTGGTGAAGATAAAGCCTTGGAGCTACTGATAAAAGAGGCTCTAGGAGCTTGTTTCAATCCATAAAGAGCTTTATCAAGTTTATACACCCATTCAGGATGTTTATTATCCTCAAAACCTGGTGGTTGACACACATAAACTTCTTCCTTTATTTTACCATATAAAAATGCACTTTTGACATCCATTTGAAAAACTTTAAGATTGGGGAATGCAACATAGGCTAAAAACAATCTGATTGCCTCTAGTCTGGCTACAGGGGCAAAGGTTTCATCATAGTCAATACCTTCTTCTTGTGAAAACCCCTGTACAACCAGTCTAGCCTTGTTCTTAACAATAAGCCCATTTTCATCAGTTTTATTCCTAAACACCCATTTAGTGCCTATTGCACACTTACCTGGGGGAAGAGGAACTAGTTCCCACACTTGCTGTTTCTTGAACTGAAGTAGCTCAAGCTGCATGGCTTCAACCCATCCATTGTCTCTCAAAGCAACATGGTAGTTCTTTGGCTCTAGCTGACTGATGAAGAGAGCATAGAAGCAGAAGTTAGATAATTGACTTCTTGTTGAAACACCAGCATTGATATCACCAATAATCTGAGACATTGGTGATTCTTCAGTTCTTGATAAACAATGAGATCTGTGCAAGTGTTTGTAGGACCTTCAGCAGCAGCAGATGTTGATGCAGACTCTTGAAACCAAGAATTAGATGGTAACTCAAAAGATGTAGAGGAATCAGAGATCTCATCAGCATTTGTTGTGGATGGAACTGCTGAAGCTACAGGAACATCAAATTTAGCAGACACAAGCAGTTGGTCACTAAACTTGAATAGGTGAGTATTGATATTATCATCATCATCATCAATACCACCAGGTGGAAGACATGCTACAGAAGATGAGTATCCACAGGATCTGCAACAGCTGGAGGTTGATAAGGAACATATTGCAGTATGTCCAAATCAAACAACTCCACAGGGTTTTGTGGAATCTTCTCCATCGGAGATTCATTAAACTTCACATGCAAAGTTCTTCAACTATCTTTGTTCTGCAGTTGAAGACTCTGTATGCCTTGCAAGTAGATGAATAACCAACAAAATACCCTGCATCCACCTTAGGATCAAATTTATGGAGTTGATCCTTTGTGTTGAGAATAAAACAAGGACACCCAAAAGCTTTTAAAAATGAAATTAGAGGAGCCAAGTGATCGAGAACTTCATATGGAGTCTTCATCAACCTCTGATTTACTAAGACTCCATTCTGCACATAGCAAGCTGTGTTGACAGCCTCAGCCCAAAAGGTCAGTGGCAAACCAGAGTCAGCCAGCATGGACCTTGCAGCTTCAATTAGGGTCCTGTTCTTTCTATCCACTACTCCATTTTGTTCTGGAGTCCTTGGTATGCTAAACTGCCTTTTGATTCCCTTTGAAAGATAGAAGTCATCAAGTGTATGGTTTCTGAATTCAGTTCCATTGTCACTCCTAATACACTTGACTGGAAGGGAATACTGCTTCTCAATATACAACACAAAGTGAATATCTTCTGAGCAACCTCATCCTTTGAATGTAGAAAAAAAGTCCATACAAATCTAGAGTAATCATCCACAATTACCAGACAGTATTTCTTCTTTGCCATGCTCATCACTCTCACAGGACCAAATAGATCCATATGCAGTAATTGCAAGCAGGCAGTGGACTTAGGCTCTTCAATAGGAGGGAATGAGACTTTGTGCTGTTTTTCTTTTAAACAAGTAGTGCAGGTTTCATCACAGTGGAACTCCTTTATTGGTAAGCCTCTAACTAAACTATTGTGGATAAGCTGATTCATGTTTTTGAAATTAACATGACCCAGCCTTCTGTGCCACAGTTTAGATTCTTGAGAAGAGGCTTTGGAAAATAGGCAAGGATTGCCTCTGAGATCTATTTTCTTGGAAAGATCTAAGGCATACACTCTTCCTGTCCTGTTGGCTCTCAGGAGAGTGTGATCATCCAACACCTTATCAATCAAATGCAGAACTTTGGATGACAGAATCCTACAGTTCTGACTGGTGAAAAGAGCAACATGGCCTTTATCACACATTTGACTGACACTCAAGAGATCGTATTTGAGATTTTCACATGATTAACATCATGAAACTTTATTTCTCCATTGGAGACAAAGCCGTTGCCAATGATGTAACCCCTGGCATCATTGCCAAAAGAAACAAACCCCTTCTTTCCTTGAGAGTAGTCATCAAGAAGAGAGCTGTTTCCAGTCATGTGCATAGATCCCCCACTGTCTACATACCAGATGCTACTTTGGCATGTTGGAGAACCCTGCAATAATAAACAATCAGTTAGTTTTGGAGACCTAAACCTTTTTTGTTTTGGGCCTGGTCTCATCAACAGATGGTAAACTAACAGGTTTATTGGAAACAACAGCCTGAGAGGAAGAAGATGGTGAAGAAGAGGAATCCTTTGGCTTGGACCTCCTATTCTGTGGTTTCAACATAGGAGCATCTAGTGGTTAACTCTTCCCAATAGATGTTGAACCATCATAACCAGCTGTGTCTGATTTTGTGATAAAGCTTTCAGCTCATCAGACACATTGCCAGTGGAGTTTGATAAGTTCCTATGTTGCATCTTCTTCTTCTGAGCAATCTCAGCTGTCACCTGTTTAACCCCTTCCTTTTTGGATTTCTTTGTGGACTTAAGGGTTACAGGATTTGATGTTGCTGATACAAATATGGTCTCAAACTCAGTTTTCATTTTTACCATTTTCGCTTTAATTTCCTCTTTATGTTTGAGTTTGGAACCTCTTTTATACCAGCAATCATCTGTAAGATGATTGAACAAACCACATACTTCACATGGTTTCTTCTTCATCTTAGGTTGATCATCAACTAAAGAGGATGAAACAACTGAAGACTTGCTCTTCAGTGCTTTGGAAGCATTGTTTGCATTCTTGACTTCCTCTTTAGTAGTCTTCAAACTCTTTCTACTGACAATTTTCTTCTTTTCATACCTGGCAGTAGTTGGAGTTTGAACTTCAGGTGTTAAATCCTGCTCTCTAGTCCTTTCAGGACTTTCAGAATTAACTCCTGAGTTGATCAACTCATTGATCATGTGAGTGTCAGCAGTGGAACCATCAACATCAGCTGATAGGTTCTGAGAGGGCTTGGTGCTGACTTCTACTTCTGATTGTGCTGTATCAGAAAGTAGATCACATGATGAAATGGATTGGTTATTACTCTCACCATCAGATTCTACCACTGCTCTGGGAGTAAAATCTGTAGGTGGAGCAGTGTGATTGTAACCAATGCCAGACTTCACATTGGAAGCAGATTGCTTACTAAGAAGCATTTCAAAACCTTTGCATGATTGTACCCATCTATCACACTCTACATGGGTGACTGCAAGGGTTTCTTTGAGATCTTTATACTTCTCTAGAAGTATCTCTTCCTAGCCTTATCATAAGTTATTTGGCATTTAAGTTTGTAAATCTCATCATTCTTATCATTAAGCACAGACTCAAATTCAGCTTTGCTTTTGGAAATTATTTGTTCTAGCTCAATGTTCTTGTTGATTAAAGCTACATTTGCTTCTCTAATAGATGCAAATGCTGCTATACATGTTTCACAACACAATTTGGCTTTTGCCTCAGAGGATACCTGTGATACATTTGGTGTAGAGGCATTAGTGGATGAAGTATCAGCAGAATCCAAAGCCATAAGAGCTAGATTTCCAAAGGAAATTTCACCACCATGTTGACCAGCACCTGAAAACAGTTGTTCATGACCAGACAAGTCATCTGGTAAATTGCTCCAGTCAACAATTCCTGGGGTGAAGAAGCTATGTTGTTGAGGTTGAGTTTGTTGATGAGATTGGGAAGGTTGTGGTTCAGGCAATGCTTGTGGTTGTTGTGCAATTAGAGCTTGAACAGGATTTGGTTGAGGCATATAATAGCAGGGATAAGGATATGACATTTGACCCTGTGGAACAAAGTATGTAGGAGATCTAGGATGTGAATGATGACCAGAACCAGCAGTATGTTGCCCTCTGTTTTGTGGACTAGTACTAGGAAAAGTCACAAAGGGTGCAGAAGAGTTAGATCCAGTTGATCTACACTCTCTTGCAAAGTGTCCCAGCCTTTGGCATTTGTGACACCTAAACTTACTCTTGTCAAAACCAACTTTGGTTTTGCCAGAGAGTCCAGGAAATTTCCTGCCAGTTCTCTTATAGAACTTTTGAGATCTGATATTAATCAGTGTCATTTGGCTCAGAATATCCACCTCTTCTAGATCATCATCAGCTATTCCTTTCAAATCATCCATGATGAAGCATAAATTGTCACTATTACTGCCAGAATGACTCTCAATACCAACAAATGCATGATCAGAACTATTTGAAGAGAAATCAATATGCTCATCATAATTGCTTTCAGATGCAGCATATTGTGACTCATGACCAACCAAGCCAGTATTCCCTGGTACAAAGTCATGAGTGAGCTTTCCTGATGAGGACAGTTTCCTCTTCTGCTCTATCTCTTTTTCGAATGTAAGCAGTTTCCCATGAAGTTGGGTGAGAGATAGGCCATCCAGATTTGCACTGGAGCGTAGGACAATAGTGTATGTGTCCCATATCTCAGGCAGTGATCTGAGGAACCTGTTATTCATCTGGCTATTGGTGTATTCCTGTTTCACCATTTTCAGCTCAGAGATCAAGCAGGAAAATCACTCAAACTGTTGAGTTAGTGTCTCACCCTTTCTATGAGAGAATGTCTCATATTGTTGGGCAAGAATTTCTCTGTTGTTTGCTAAGACCTCATCTGTGCCACCGAATTGTTCCTTCAAGGCATTCCAGAGATCATGAGCGGTTTCATGATGCATAAGTCCTGAATAGATTTCATTAGGCAGTGCCATGGCTAGAATTCCTTGGGCTTTAGCATCAATCTCAAACAGTTTCCGATCTTCATCAGAGTATTGTTCCTTCTTCTTCGGAACCATTTGATTGGTTTCCGGATTGTTCACCATAGGCTTATGTGGTCCATGTACCACAGATGTCCAACAACCTGAACTGTTAACAGACAGGTGATGAAGCATTCTTCGTTTCCATATGTTATACTCAGTCCTAACCAGCATCGGAGGCTTGGTTGAGGAACAGGTATTGTGAGGATCATTAGAAGGAGTAGTCATCTCAGATTCAATCAAATTCAATTAAGCTAAAACAGATTTAGAACAAAACACAACAACCAATTGAACCAAGAGAGATCTCAAAATAAATGAACGAAAGCGACAGAAATTCAACAATCTATAACCAGTTCTTGCAAATATGCTAATTCAATCAAACATAGATATCAATTAGCAGTTTCAATGATCAATTGTTAGATCGATCAATGATTAACCGGCTTTGATACCACTTGTTAGGATCAGTGATCTACGTTTGATTGATTAGAGAGTATAGCAGCGGAATTCTAACAATGAATTAGCCAATTCACAAGAACGAAAAGATATTCAATGAAGAACAAAAACGGTTATAGATAGAGAGAATTCTGCAAATATATTTTATTCAATATTCGCTTTCGTGGTAACGGAATGTCACACTTACAATTAGGTCGACACCTCTTATATAAGAGATGTGACGTCTGCTGATGTCACTTGATAGTGACATCTAACAGAATTATTCCAACTGAAACACAACTACTGAAGATGTCAAAACAGCTGACATCTTCTTACAAAAATACTAAGTGTTATCATTTACTACAACTACTGAAAAACATAAAACTACTGATACTACAACGACTGAAGAACAAGCTCTTCAGTCATTTTACAAAACTACTGAAAGTAAAAACATAAAACTACTGATATCACAACTACTGAAGAAGTACTCTTCAGCTGTTGTGACAAACTACTGAAACTTCAGTACTTGGTCTTCAGACTTGAACTTCAGACGTTTCATCAGCTGATGACTTCAGTAGATATTATCAGCTGATGTCTTCAGACTTTGTACACCAGTTGTTGATCTTTAGTACTTGTAGACTCTTCAAGTGTTGTACTTCAGTACTTGGTCTTCAGCTTCAGCATTTGTGTTCTTTAGCTGTTCAGCTTCAGCACTTGTGTTCTTCAGTTGTTCAGCTTCAGCACTTGTGTTCTTCAGATGTTCAACTTCAGCACTTGTGTTCTTCAGTTGTTGAACTTCAACACTTTAGTCTTCAGCTGTTGAAGTCTTCAGCACTTGATCTTCAACTGTTGGAGTTTTTAGCACTTGTCGAACTGCTGATGAAGCCTTCAGCAGTTGTTGTGATATCATGTGGGACTTAGAGGTTTTCTGATCTTGGCTCATTGGTTCTTTTGGTCCAACAACTACATCAATAGTTGTAACTACATCAGTAGTTTAGAACAGATAAAGTACTTGAGTACTTGTGAGGCATTTAGCCTTCAGTAGTTATAAAAACTAGTGAGGGTGAGACTCATCAGTACTTATATGTGACATGGTTACCAATGATCACCAGTACTTATTACTGAGATCATCAGTAGTTGTCACTTATTCTAGCTGCAGCATACCAAGCCTTAACACCAGGTTGTGGAAAGTTGAACTATCCAAAGGCTTAGTAAAAATGTCTGCAAGCTCATCAGCACTAGGCACAAACATAGGATTAATTAGACCCTTTTCAAAACAATCTCTTATAAAATGATGTCTAATTTCTATATGTTTGGTCTTAGAGTGCTGGACTGGATTTTTGACAATGCAAAGAGCTGAAGCACTATCCTTAATAACGGAGTCTTAGTCTCTGTAATGCCATAATCCAAAAGTTGATTCTGAAGCCAGAGTACTTGGGATGTACAACTTGCAGCAGCAATGTACTCGGCTTCAGCAGTGGATGTAGCAACAGATGTTTGTTTCTTACTCTGCCAAGAAATCAACAGTTGCCTAGGAATTGACATCCACCAGAAGTTGATTTCCTGGTCAACTTACACCCTGCATAGACACTATCAGAGAAAGCAACTAATTTACAAGAGTGCCTAGTGGAATACCATAAACCTAGAGATTGTGTACCTTGCAAATATCTAAAGATCCTCTTGACTGCAATCAGATGAGACTCTTTAGGTGCAGCCTGAAATCTAGCACAAACACATGTAGCAAACATAATATCTGGTCTAGAAGCTGTTAAATACATCAAGGACCCAATCGTACATCTGTAAAGTGTTTCATCAACCACTTTACCTTTCTGATCTGTATCCAGTTGTGTGGTGCTGCACATGGGAGTAGAACAGGGCTTACAGTTTTGTAAATCAAACTTTTCCAAAAGATCTTTTGTGTATTGGACTGATGAATGAAAATTCCATCAGCCTTTTGTTTGATTTGCAAACCCAGAAAGAACTGTAATTCTCCCATGGCACTCATTTCAAACTTCTGTTGCATCAACTTTGTAAAGGCATCACACAACTGAGGATCAGAGGATGCAAAAATAATATCATCTACATAAATTTGAACAAGTAGATTATGCTGCCCAACTTTCTTAATGAATGAAGTCTTATCAATGGAGCCTCTAGTGAAATCATTTTCTAGAAGAAAGTTTGATAATGTCTCATACCAGGCACTAGGAGCTTGTTTCAACCCATAAAGAGCCTTATCAAGCTTATACACCCAATTAGGATGTTTATTGTCTTCAAAGCCTGGTGGTTGACATACATAAACCTCTTCTTTAATTTTCCCATATAAAAATGCACTTTTGACATCCATTTGAAAAACTTTAAGTTTTTGATAAGCAACATAAGCTAAAAACAATCGAATTGCTTCCAGTCTGGCTACAGGGGCAAAGGTTTCATCATAATCAATACCTTCTTCTTGTGCAAACCCCTGTACAACCAGTCTGGCCTTGTTCTTAACAATAAGCCCATTTTCATCAGTTTTGTTCCTAAACACCCATTTAGTGCCTATTGCACACTTACTTGGAGGTAGAGGAACCAGTTCCCACACTTGCATTTTCTTGAACTGAAGAAGCTCAAGCTGCATGGCATCAACCCATTCATTGTCCTTTAAAGCAATGTGATAATTCTTTGGCTCTTGCTGACTGATGAAGAGAGCATAGAAGCAGAAATTTGACAATTGACTTCTTGTTGATACGCCAGTAGTGATATCACCAATGATTTGAGACATAGGGTGATTCTTCAGATCTTGATACACAATGAGATCTGTGCAAGTGTTTGCAGCAGGTTCAGCAGCAACAGATGGTGATGGTGAATCATTTCCTTGAAACCAATCAGTGGATGGTAATTCAAAGGAGGTTGAATTTGAAGAAATCTCATCAGCATTTGTTGTGGATGGTGCTACTGGAGCTATAGGAACATCAGGTCTAGCTGAATCAGGCAGCTGATCACTAAACCTGAAGAGGGGAGTACTGCTATCATCATCATCATCAGCACCAGCAGTACCACCAGGTGGTGAACTATTGATAGGAGCAACAACAGGAGTTTGATAAGGAACATATTGCAGTATGTCCAAATCAAATAGCTCCACAGGGCTTTGTGGAATCTTGTCCTTAGGAGATTCATTAAACTTAACATGTAGACTCTCTTCAACCATCTTGTTCTGCAGTTGAAGACTCTGTATGCTTTGCAAGTTGATGAATAACCAACAAAGTACCCTGCATCCACCTTAGGATCAAATTTTTGGAGTTGATCCCGTGTGTTGAGAATGAAACAAGGACACCCAAATGCTCTGAAGAATGAAATTATAAGGGCCAAATGATGAAGAACTTCATATGGAGTCTTCATCAACCTCTGATTTACTAGAACTCTATTCTGTACATAGCAAGCTGTATTGACAGCTTCAGCCCAAAAAGTCATTGGCAGTCCAGAATCAGCCAACATGGACCTTGCAGCTTCAATAAGGTCCTGTTCTTTCTCTCCACTACTCCATTTTGCTCAGGAGTTCTTGGGATGCTATACTGCCTCTTGATTCCCTTTGATAAGTAAAACTCATCAAGTGTGTGGTTTCTAAATTCAGTACCATTATCACTCCTCAGACACTTAACTGGTAGGGAATACTGCTTCTTAACATGTAACACAAAGTTCACAATGGACTGTGCAGCCTCATCCTTTGAATGCAAGAAGAAAGTCTATACAAATCTGGAGTAATCATCCACAATTACCAGACAGTATTTCTTCTTAGCCATACTTATCACTTTCACAGGACCAAAGAGATCCATGTGAAGAAGCTGTAAGCATGCAGTGGACTTAGGTTCTTCTATGGAGGGAAATGAAGCTTTGTGTTGTTTCCCTTTTAGACAAGCAGTGCAGTTATCTTCGCACTTGAACTCCTTCAGAGGCAGTCCCCTTACTAAACCATGGTTTATCAGCTGATTCATGTTTTTGAGATTAACATGACCCAGCCTTCTATGCCATAGAATAGATTCTTGGGGGGAAGCCTTGGAAAATAGGCAAGGATGGCCTTTGAGATCTATTTTCTTGGAAAGGTCTAAGGCATACACTCTTCCTGTCCTGTTGGCCTTTAGGAGAGTGTGTTCATCCAACACCTTATCAATCAATTTAGAACTTTGGATGACAGAATCCGACAGTTCTGACTGGTGAAAAGAGCAACATGGCCTTTGTCACACATTTGACTGACACTCAAGAGGTTTTACTTGAGATTTTCCACATGGTTAACATCATCAAACTTTATTTCCCCATTGGAAACAAAGCCTTTGCCAATGATGTAACCTTTTGCATCATTGCCAAATGACACAATCCCCTTCCTTCCTTGAGAGTAGTCATTAAGAAGTGATCTGTTTCCTGTCATATGCATGGATCCTCCACTATCTACATACCAGATGCCTCTGAGGTATGTTGAAGAACACTGCAAGATACAACAAATTAGTTAGATTTTGAGACCCAAAACTTTTTGGTCTTGGGCCTGTTCTCATCAACAGATCGTAAACTAACATGTTTGTTGGAAACAACAGCCTGAGAGGAAGAAGCTGGTGAAGAAAAGGAATCCTTTGGCTTGGACCACCTTTTCTGTGGTTTCAACATAGGAACATCTAATTGGTTAACTCTTCCCAATAGATGTTGAACCATCATAACCAGCTGTGTCTGATTTTGGGATAAGGCTTTCAGCTCTTCAGACACATTGGCATTGGAGTTTGATAAGTTCCTATGTTGCACCTTCTTCTTTTGAGCAATCTCAGCTATTACCTGTTTAACCCCTTCCTTTTTGGATTTCTGTTTGGATTTGAGGGTTACAGTATTTGATGTTGCTGGTACAAATGTGGCTCCAAACTCAGTTTTCATTTTAGCCATTTTCTCTTGAATTTCTTCTTTATGTTTGAGTTTGGATCCTCTTTTGTACCAACAATCATCTGTAAGATGATTGAACAAACCACATACTTCACATGGTTTCTTCTTCATCTTATGATGATCATCAACTAAAGAGGATGAAACTACTGAAGACTTGCTCTTTAGTACTTTAGAAGCATTATTTGCTTTCTTGACTTCCTCTTTAGTAGTCTTCAAACTCTTTCTACTGACAGTTTTCTTCTCTTCAGTGCTGTCATTAGTTGGAGTTTGAACTTCAGGTGTTAAGTCTTGCTCTGCAGTCCTTTCAGGACTTTCAGAAATAACTCCTGAGTTGATCATCTCTTTTATCATGTGAGTGTCAACAGTAGAACCATCAATATCAGCTGATGGGTTCTGAGAGGGCTTAGTGCTGACTTCAACTTTTGATGATGCTCTATCAAAAGGTGAATCACATGATGAGGTGGGTTGGTTATTGCTTTCTCCATTAGATTTCACTTCTGCTCTTGAAGCAAAATCTGTAGGAGGAGCAGTGTGATTGTAACCAATACCAAACTTCACATTGGAAGCAGATTGCTTACTAAGAAGCATTTCAAAACCTTTGCATGACTGTACCCATCGATCACACTCTACCTGGGTGACTGCAAGGGTTTCTTTGAGACTTCTCTGGTCATCCAGAATAACCTCTAGCTTAGCCTTTTCATCATTTAGTTGGCATTTAAGCTTGTAAATCTCATCATTTTTACAATTAAGAGCAGACTCAAACTCAGCTTTTCTTTTGGAAATGGTTTTCTCAAGCTCAAGTTTTTGATTTATTAACGCTACATTTGCCTCTCTAATTAAGACAAAGGCAGCAATGCATGATTCAGAACATAACTTGGCTTTAGCCTCTGAAGATACCTGAGTTACCTGTGAAGATGATGCATTTCAACAGGAAGCCTCAGTAGACTCCAGGGCCATGAGAGCCAGATTCCCAAAAGGACTGCCACCATCATGTTGACCAGCACCTGTGAACAGTTGTTCATGACCAGACATGTCATCCGGTAAACTGCTCCAGTCAACACCTCCAGGGGTGAAGAAGCTGTGTTGTTGAGGTTGAGGAGGTTGATGAGATTGAGATGGTTGAGGTTCTGGTAGTGCATGAGGTTGTGGTACTATAGGAACTTGAACTTGATTTGACTGTGGCATGTAATAACAAGGGTAAGGATATGGCATTTTACCCTGAGGAACAAAATATGCAGGAGATTGTGGTTGAGAATGATGACTAGAATAGACAGGATGTTGCCCTCTGTGTTGTTGACTATTGCCAGGGAAAGTCACAAAAGGTGCAGAGGAATTAGATCCAGATGATCTGCATTCTCTAGCAAAGTGTCCAAGCCTATGGCATTTGTGACACTTCAACTTACTCTTGTCAAAACCAACTTTGGTTTTGCCAGAGAGTCCTGGGAACTTTCTTCCAGTTCTTTTGTAGAACTTCTGAGATCTGATATTTATCAAGGCCATTTGGCTCAAAATATCCATCTCTTCTAAGTCATCATCAGCAATCCCTTTGAGATCATCCATGATGAAGCATAGATTGTCATTATTACATCCAGTAAACTGACTATCAACACTCACAAATGCAGAATCAGAAGTGTTTGAAGGAAGTCAATATGCTCATCATACTGGCATTCAGATGAAGCATATTCTAACTCATGACCGACCAAGGCAGTGTTTCCTGGTACAAAGTCTTCAGTGAGCTTTCAAGATGAAGTCAGTTTTCGTTTCTGTTCTATCTCTCTCTCAAATGTGAACAATTTCCCATGGAGTTGGGTGAGAGATAGTTTGTCCAAATTTGCACTAGAGCGTAGGACAATAGTATATGTGTCCCATCTCTCAGGCAGTGATCTGATAAATCTGTTATTCATCTGGCTATTGGTGTACTCATGTTTGACCATTTTTAATTCAGAGATCAAACAAGAGAACCGCTCGAACTATTGAGTCAGTGTCTCACCCTTCCTATGAGAGAATGTCTCATATTGTCGGGCAAGGATTTCTCTATTATTGCCAAGACCTCATCTGTTCCTCCAAATTGTTTTTTCAAGGCATTCCAGAGGTCATGGGCAGTTTCATGATGCATTAGCCCAGAATAGATTTCATTAGGTAGTGCCATGGCCAGAATTCCATGGGCTTTTGCATCAATTTCAAACAACTTCTTATCCTCATCTGAGTATTGCTCCCTCCTCTTCGGAACCATTTGATTGGTTTCCGGGTTATTCACCATAGGCTTCTGTGGACCATGTACCACTGATGTCCAACAACCTGCGCTGTTAACAGATAGGTGATGGAGCATTCGTCGTTGCCATATGTTATACTCATTCCTAACCAGCATTGGAGGCTTGGTTGAGGAACGAGTATTGTGAGGATCATTGAAAGGAGTAGTCATTTTGAGTCCAAATACAATTTAATTCAAGCTTTTAAACATTTTTATAAAGACCACAACAGACTCAATGAAAACCAAGAGAAAATCTCAGGACAATTGACCAGAAAACACAGAAAATTCAATCTCTATAACCGTTTCTTGCAAAACACAAAAATGCTAATTCAATTAAACTTGGATCTTGAATAGCAGTTTCAATCATCAATTATTAGATTGATCAATGATTAACCGGCTCTGATACCAATTTCAGGATCAGTGATCACAAGTTTGATGTAATAGAGCGTCACGCAGTGGAATAAGAACGAGAATTAGACAAATTGTAGCAAGAAATTGATGCTCGTATGCATTAAGAACAAATACGGTTATAACGAGAGAATATATTTCTGTAACAAGGAATGTTTTAATAATATCGAATATTTCTGATCAAATCATTCAATTATTACAATAGGTTGACACTCCTTATATAGAGTGCAATCGCTGCTGTTATCACGGGAAAGTGACAACTGGCAGATCTAATACAAAAATAACTAACTCTTAACAAACTACTGAAATGTTCACAACTACTGAGAACATATCAGAGTGTTAAGTACAAAATAAGAAACTACTGAAAGGTAAACCGTCACAACTACTGAAGAAGACCTCTTCAGCTGTTGTGACAACGTCTGATACTTTGGTCTTCAGCACTTGTGTCTTCAGACTTTGTCTTCAGCACTTGTGTCTTCAGACTTTGTCTTCAGCACTTGTCTTCAGACTTTGTCTTCAGCACTTGTGTCTTCAGACTTTGTCTTCAGCACTTGTCTTTAGACTTTGTCTTCAGCACTTGTCTTCAGACTTTGTAATCAGCTGTTGTCTTCAGCTGTTGTGGTCTTCAGTAGTTGTTGTGATGTCTGTGGGACTTAAAGGTTTTTCTGATCCGGCTCATTGGTTCTTTTGGTCCAACACTTACTACTAGAAGGCCTGATAATATGTTTGCTACATGCATCTTTGCATGATATCAAGCCAACCCTAAGATGTCTCACCTCATCACTGTCAAAAGGATTCTAAGATACCTCAAGGGTGCTTCAACACTTGGTTTATGGTACCCTAAGAATTCTTACTTTAATCTGTATGCTTATATAGATAGTGATTATGGTTGTTGCAACATGACTGGAAAGTCTACATCTGGGGGAAGTCAATTCCTTAGTGGAAGGGTTGTCTCATGGCAATGCAAGAAACAATCCTGTGTCTCTGCATCAACTGCTGAAGCTGAATACATTGTTGCCGCAAGCTATTGTGCTTAAGTGCTTTGGATTCAAAATCAGATGCTGGACTATGGGTTCAACTTCAAGGAGACTCCCATTCACATAGACAACAACAGTTCTATCTCAATCACAGAGAATCCTGTGCAGCACTCAAGGACCAAACACATCAATAACAGGTATCATTTGATAGGAGATAACTATGAAAAGGGATTAATTAAACTAGTCCAAGTTCACACAGATGAACAACATGCTGATCTATTTACAAAGGCTTTTGATGAATGGAGATTTAAATATCTAATATCAGCTATTGGATGATAAACTTTGAGTAGATTTTTTTTAAAACTAATTCTTATTATTTCTTAAAATATGTGTGTCCTAAGTTGTCTAGTTCATCACTTTCATAAGCTCATGGTTTCTTTGGATGAAAATTTCTTTTTGAAGACTTTCCTTAGATTTTTGAAAATTTTCTGATACTTTGGAAGTTATGCTTTTAACGTCGGAAGCAAATCATGCCTTCAAAATAAATAACTGTCTAAGAAATTTACCTTCAGAAGAGTTCTCATATCTATCTTCCGAAGCTTAAATACTTGTCTCAGACACTTACTTATTTTCAAGGACCATTTACTTCCGAAGCAAAATTAACTCTCGGAAGCTTTGTATTTTATATACAAAGCAATCAATTTTTAATTTCTCTTCCAAAGCAAGATTTTCAAAACTCTCAGGAATATCTTCCGAAGTCATTTTAGCTTCGGAAGCTTTTTAATTAAAACTTCCGAAGATAATTAACCTTCGGAAGCTTTTTGACTTCCAGAAAACTACTTTTTGAGCAAAAGTAAACTACTTTTTCAGAGGTGGGACCGACATCCGGATTTCAAAGTTTATCCTCTTTCGTTGAACTTTATCTGAAATCCCTCTCACATATAAACCTAACGGTTTCCCCCTCTTTATATCGTTTGTTCTTCCCCAAACCTAAAAACCCAAATTCTCTCTGAAATTTCTTTCTTCCTTCTTTCTCATCTTTAAGCTACCTCACAATGGCCAATCTCTCTCACTGAAATGATCCCAACTTTACCATGCAGTTACACAGGCAACATAATCAGGTTGCTCTGTTAAGCTCTGTGAAAGATCCTCATTTCTCAGAGATTTGTCGATTCTTAGCTTTGTCCAGTTACTTCACCTTCCTAACCAATGATCCTCCTCTCTATGAGGATCAGCTTCTTGATTTCTGGAAGACCTGCCAAGAGGTCATTATAGACGGGGAGAGGGAAGTGTCTGCCACAGTGCAGGGGAGAACAATCTTCATCACTCCGGCCATCATAAGTAGGCACCTTCAGCTGGATGATGAAGAAGGTGAGGTGTTCTTCCCAAAAGAAGTTATTAATCATTCTTTTGAGCAGATGGGATATGAGGGAGATTTCTCGGTAAAGACCTTTAAGAAAGGGAAGGTCTTATCCTAGTGGAGATTCCTGCTCCATGTGGTTATTCACAGCATATCAAACAAGCACGGTGGATGGGACCAGATGCCTGAGGATCTCTCCTTCATAATCCATGGAATGATTCAGGGGGTCAAGTTCAGGTATTCTTTTTTTGTTTATACTAATTTACTTGCTAATATAGACTCCTTAGAACATTACATGTTTCCTAGATATGCGCAGTACATTCTTAACTGTGAACTGGGCTCACAGTTGAGGGAAAGAGGTACCATTCTTAAATTAGGACTAATGAAGACCAGCATCTTTAAAGTACTGAGAAAACCCACTGTTGGCTTCTCTGGGTAGAAATAGCCCTAATCCCGAAAATGTTAGAGCTCATTGCTCAAGGTGACAACCTAGCAACACAAGCTAGTGTTGAGCCCACACCTGCTACATCCCAACCACCCACACAGCCTCAAATTAGCCTCACTTACCAAAGAAAATCCAAACAAACCCCTGCTCAGACTATTCAGTCTGTGGAGGTCCCCATACACTCATCTTTACAGGTAGAAGTGGACACTGGAGCTCCCACTTCTCCTGAGGAGTAGACCACTCCCATCTCTTCAAGAATCAGTGTTGAGGCTCCTCATGCTTAGCCTGATCATCTCATTAGCCCAACTGCCTTAAGCCATAACTCTGAGTCTCAACACTCAAGTGATCAACCTTCAGGGCACAGTTACCATCCCCAGCATATAGATCTCAACCAACCAATTCCCAACCTTGATTTCTATACTGATGAAGATCTAGGTTTCAGTGAGTATAATGAGTCTCTTTTCTTTACCCCTACTCAAAGAGAGATGAATGCTCCTGAGTCTCCTATATCTATCCCATATCAGTCACCTACAACTGAGGTGGACACTTCTAAACCTATTCAGGATGCCCATATGGAAGAGACTCTCACTTCTGAAAGTGATTACATCATTAAGACCTCAACCATGGCAACTCAGCCCACTAACATCTCAACTACGATTTCCAGTGAGCAGAGCAAAAGCAGCAGCCAAGAACCTAAAGCTGGTGCTGAGAGAGAGGACTTTGGTCCAATCATCCCATCCCCTAATCATTCTTATGATGAAGATAAGGAGAATCTAAGACTAAAGCTGCACAAACTGACTAAAACATGCACCTATTTAGTCTCAAATATCAGTCACCTTGAATCTCAGGTGACTACCTTACACAACAGGATCAATGATTAGTAACTTGAGATTTCATATCTTAAGGAAAAACTAACTGGGAGACCCTTAAGAAGAGCTCAACCAGGAACACAAGAACCTGTGAATGTGATTGACCTATCTTCCAGCTCACCTATGAGAGTGGGTGATGCTACCAAAAAGGGGGAGAAAGTCATTACAGCCACAGAACTTGGGAGTTCTTCAGAGAGAGTGGACATTGAGGACTCACCATCCTCACTTGCAATTATGCATTCTTAGCAACCACCTTAAATTGACATTGATGTGGACTACACAGACTCCTTCATACAGAGTTTGTTTGAGGATGGGATAGCAAGGGCTATGTCATCTTCACTATCTTCCAATCACATCATTGGGTGGAGGTATGACAATATCAGGAAAGCTCTAATCATCAAAAGAGTTCAAAGACAGCAAAAAGTATTCAATTTTCAGACTTTGAACTACTATGAAGGTCTGGATTTAGTCAACATGCCACTTGTCAACCCAAGCAAATCAAGACAAGCTGACAGACTGGCTCAAAGAATCCAAGACAGGATCATTACAGAGTTCAACTTAAGAAGGAGACTTAGGCAATCAGGCAATGCCATCGATCAACTGGATGTTGAGGCATAGCCTAAGATTAGTTTCATAGGGGAAACCTTGACTGAAGTCCCAGTGGCTAAACCTGAGAGCCCTATTCCATTATCATCAACTACTGCAGAGATCCACACTCCTATTCAGACACCTGCTAGTGAAGGTGCTTCTCAACCTCTCTCTAGCCAGAGCTCAGAAGCTGCATCAAGCAATGAAGGCCAAAGCTCTTTCCACCCTAAGTCACAAAGGTCTATGAGTGACAAAGGGAAAAGGAAGATGACATCTGAGGAGATTGAGGAGGAGGAGAGAAAGAGGAAAAGGAGGCTGAGGGGAGAAAGTTCCTCTGCTGAGTCTTCAAGACTCATGGAGTCTACTATCAGGGCTACCCCTAGACCAGATACTCAAAATGATGAGTTAAGGGCAATCAGGATAAATTATCTGCAGACAACTATGACATAAACAATGTCATCTCTCTCCCCTTAGATGAGTTGAATGAACTGGTTGACCTAGAAAGGTCAAGGAGAAGAAGGAAGCAGAAGATGCAGAGCTTCTAGTACAAGTCAAAGAAGAGAGAAGAAGAAAAAGACTGTACCATGATATGCCTACCCTCTCCCCAGTTCAGGAAAGTCCTGCATAAGAAGATGTGGTTTAACAAGAACCTCAGGTAGACAAAGAAGAAGATAGGATCAAGATGGTCAACTACCTGAGTGCCACAGGCTTCTATCAGGCAGATGTACTTCTTCCCTTATCCTATGACTATGTTGAGTTTGAGTACTTAAAATAGCTTGAACTTGAGATAGTCAAGGACAGAAAGACAACTAAGAAGAAGCTAAGGGAAGAAGCTGCAAAATCAAGAGCTATCATCCAAAAAAGCATGAAGAAGGCCGCTGATAGGTAGAGGATGATGAGCTTCTTGAAGCTATATGGATTCTCCGGAAGGAGACTTGACCCCATGTCTCTATCCACTATGGATGAGCATATTATGGTGATCAAGCAGAAGATCAAAAGTGGGGAGCTCATTGACTTACACTCCACTCCAAGTCAAGCCCCACCTGAAGTGGGGGTTATGGTTGAACAACCAGAGACAACACAACCTGGACCTCCTACTAAAACTCAGCAAGCTTCATCTTCTGATCCATAGTAGAGTCAACCTCCCTCTCCTTCTGAGCCTGAGAGAGAGGAAGTCCCAACTGAGAAAGACAATGAAGATCAATCTGGTACTCCAGGCCAGTCTTCTCAGTTAAAACCTACAAAGAGAAAGAAAAGGATGGCTTCTAAACCAAAGCCAAAGAAGAAGAAAACTACACCCTCTTATAAACCGAGGATGGGTCAGAACATCCTGAGGTTGTGCAGCCAGAGGATGCTACATCAACTCCAATTCTAACAGCTCCTCTAGCAACAGGAAGACCCATCTTGTCTTGGACATGCACCACAAATCCAGAAAGATGGCATGTCATTAGAGATCAAGGCACTAAAGACATTTACACATGGCAAGATATGTTTCAGTTGCCTCTGCATGACCTCTTTGATATGAGAAGACATTTTGATAGTCTGAAGAATGCTAATCACCTTATGAAGAAAGGAATGGTGATCATCCTAATGAGGACTGTTGATATCTGAAGTCTACTAAGTGTTTTGGTAACATCAGCCTAGGGAGAGTTTGTAGAGATTAATGAAGAGGTTGACGCAACCAAAACATCCAAAGTCTATCGTGCATGCTATGCAAGTGCTATGAAGAAGAATGCTTAGGAAGTTTCACACATGCAACAAAAATATTCTAAGTGTGAAATCTTCCGAAGCCAAGACCAATATCTTTCGAAGCCAAATATGAAGTATTCCGAAGCCTCAGAGACAAAGTCTTCCGAAGCTTCAACTCATGTAGACAGATTTCTTCTGAAGACTTTTAACACATGCTTTATCTGATGTACTTTTCCATAAAGCTGAACGCCTTTCCACTACACCTCTGTAAGGTCAACAACTTACATGAGTTGGTGAAAAGGTCCATGCTTTTGGTAACTATACGTTGAGGTCTTGAGTCTGTAACTTTCTACTTCATGTACTTTATCCTTTTTGTAATAGATAAGGATGTGAGCTATGGCATGTCATAGGCACTAGTCAAAAAGCAATCTGCCTTTTGACTCTACAATTGATTTTGTTTGTGTCTAGTCAATTGTATCCAACTGGCTTTCAAAGTATAGCCGGCTGTAGGATGTAGTATAAGTATCTCATGTTCTTGTATCTTTCCATTATGCTTTGTAACACTTGTAATAGAATATAGAGAAAGCAATATACTCCATTCTTGAAAACTATGTACTTGTGTTCTGTCTCTTATATTACATGTGTTCTTAGTATCTTATTGTGGTTAATCCAGTCTTACTGTTTGATTAAGTTTTAGTTAATCTCCTCTTTGTGTTGTTGTGTTGTAATTGACCCCTTAACAGATCCTGCACTTCTTGACCCTCATAGCAATCATGGCTATTTGCCACTGCAAATCCATTTCTTCTACATAATTTGGGTCCATTTCTTCCAAGTCTTCCTGGATCAGATGTGCAGAGGTGAGTCTTCCTCCCAAATAAGCTTCAAAGCTAGCAACAAAGGCATTGTAGGTTGCCTTTTGTTCTTCATATCTTGTATCATCATGAGTGTTTGAAAGAGTTGCTGAGAATCCTGATAATTATGCAGCATTTTCTTATTTAACTCTTTGACTTTATAAGTGACTCCCATGATCTCTAAGTCATTCACCAGCTACACAAATCTATGCAGTTATTTAGAGATGGACTCCCGTTTGGAGTGATGAAAAGTTTCATACTGATTAACAAGTTTATCCTTGTTAATCTTAGCAACTTCACTGCTTCCTCACATATAATCAACAGTGCATCCCATACTGCTTTAGTAGTACCATACTGTTCTAGTCTTTTCAGCACATCCATCTTGAGTGCTTGAGTGAGTATGGAGTAAGCTTTGAGATCAATCTTAATCTTGTTGTAGTTATCATCATCGAGAGTTAGATCCTTAATAGGTATTCTTGATGTTTTGTAGATGGCAGCTTGATCTGCAGATAGTGTAACAGGAATGTGTAGCCCTTTACATATTGAGATCCAATAGTTCGGATCTACACCTGAGATGTAATTCATGTATCTGATTTTCCATTGCTTAAACTTAGACTTATGTTTAAGCATGGGTGGTTTTGGAGTGTGACCAAGTTCTGAAAAATTATGTGAATCCATTTTAACAAGATGTTTTTAACTTGTTTGAATGAAGATTAGATAAGTTTTAAGTTAAATTAGTCCAACTAGTTCAAATCATCCAAAAACAGGTTCAAAGAATCAAATCTGTTGATGTTTCTGAGTTTCTGTTGCAACTTTTTGTTATATTAACTGTTCACAGCTTCGAATGTGAAGACTGCTGCTTTGTTCTTGAATGTGAGAAGGTATGAACAGTAACTGTCGAAAAGTATCGTCTGTTGTTTACTAAGTAGAGGTGATAGAACACTCTATTAGCAACTCAATCACTAGATCAATCAAATTCTATTCAGATCTTTGGAAGACCTAAAAAAGAACCAAGAGTTAAAGCTCTGATACCAATTGACTGGGTAGTAAGATAAAGATTCTCACTAGGATCGAATATAGTGATCGAGTCAAAGATTGTATGGCGGAATCAAACAATCAATAAACATTCAACGCAAGAAATACTCATAAATGCTTATTTGTATTGATAAAGGTGATTTATTACAATAAATGTTAGGGTTTGAGCAAAAACTGTAATAATACACCTTGAGAAAGTAAGACACAAAATATTCTAATTATCTATCAATAGTCACCTCATTTATGAGGTTTTCTATTCTATTTATAGACTGACAAGATGCCTTTTTACAAAATGATTAAACTACCCCTAACCTATACATCAGCCTAATCTAAGTCTTCATCAGCATTTCTTCTGTTCATCCGCATTGACAAATGCGGATGAGTTGGACTTGATCAGCATTTCTTTTGTTATCCGCAATAGTAGTTTGGTCATCCACATTGGGCAATGCAGATGAACAAATACATATGCGCATTTGTAGTCTGGGCATCCACATTTTCAAATACTGATGAACAAAACTTGTTTGCATATCTTTTAGGCTATCCGCATTTTTTAATGTGGAAGAACAAACACTTGTCAGCATGTAAGGCACCGTTTCTGGAACGCTTGCAGCTCGTGAATCATTGCACATAAATCATATAACTTTACATTTAACATTTATAAAACATCACAGCGGAAACACAAAAATAAATAACTTTTCATATCATTACAAATGCTTTTGCAAGTTAATACAACATTCATTCAAAATATTGTTTGTTCACATTACAATGCAAAAACATTAACCAAAAGAATGCCATCCAAAAAAGCTGAGTAGCCACTTGTGCCATCCTCAGCAATCATTACCTGCCAACTGGAAACACATAAAAGTCAGCGTTGCTGAGTGAGTTCTAGTTTTATAATAAAACATACTTTTCTTACGTTAAAACCGTTATTTACTTTCATGCGATCATGCAACATACGTACACATAGATAATATCATTATTATCTTCATTAATCTTTCATACTTTCGTTATTTCGTCATTACATCTTTTCCTTTCGTCAACACCATGAACTTTACCCTTCATTCTTATGATACTGGGCCTTTATTTATATCATAGTCCTTCATTCACAGTGCCCAACACCTCTGGCCATAGTACCTAAGATAAAGTTCAGGTATACCATTGTCATGTGCTATGCCCTTCATGCTCATGGTATTGGGCCTAAGCCTATCATAGACGTTTATTCATGGTGCCCAGCACCTCTGGCCATAGTACCTAAGGCAAGCAACAATGGTTTCATACAAATGGTCAATCCCAAAGAAAGATGCCAATATGCATCCTCCCGGGGTAGCGAACCCGCACATCATTAGGCTAACACCTTTCAATGGCGTGTCCTTACATACAAGGCTTGCAAGACTTTCTTTACTTTCATCATTTATTAATGCATGCATTCTTCCTTCATGTTCCTCTTTCATTATCTTTCACTTTACATTACATAATACTTTCATTTCATTCATTAACATAACACGTAAAGCCACAAGAAAGATAAACATACATCATAATAAGGAACATAACGTACACAGACATCATCATCATACAGGGCAACATCATACATACATAACATGCATAATCATGCAACATCATCATCATCATCCCACCATACCCTCTAAGGCCTCAACAGTCATCTTACATGCACTTACGGGAACTTTTACGTCAAAACTTACATCTGCACTTCCCCCGAAAGTCAGTACATAAACTACCCTTTCCCCGGGTTCACCAGCCCTACTTGGGCGTATGGGCACCCTTCAGTCGCATGCCCTTCAAGCGACTGAACATCATGTGATTGTACCAATGCGGATGAACACCTATGCGGATGAACACCCAATCGTGCGAATGAAACTAATGGAATGGACTCCATGCGGATGAGTCCCATGCGAATGGACCTAATGCGGATGAAACTAATGCGAATGGGCATTTATGCGACTGGGCTCTCAGTCGTGCGAATGAACCCTCAATCGTACGAATGAACCCTTAGTCGTGCGAATGAACCCTCAGTTGTGCGAATGAACCTCAATCGCACTTCAATCGGCCATATGGACTCCATTCGGTCGCCTAGCCCTAGCTGGTGCAGAATGTCGTTCATCCCGAACACAATCTACCATTTTCGACCTCCAAGCTCATCTAAAACCATTCTAAGCCCAAATCAACCATCCTAAACCTTAGGAATGCATACCATAATACCATTCAAGCACACACAAGCCCAAAAGCAAGACCCAAACAAATCATACACATACCCACACATACATGAACGGGTCAAACACACACACAATAAAAAATTCCAATTCTTCAGATGTTTTCCAGCCCCAAATCATTGAAAAACATGTAAAAGAGGGCTCCTAGAACTCACACAAATGACCAAAATGAGAAGAGCTTCGATTAGACCCGCTACACGATGATTTCCACGCTCGAATCAACCCGAACCAAGCTTTTCTCCTCTTTTCTACCTTTCTCTCTTATTGGCTGATTTTGGTGGGTGTGGGGAGAGGGTAAGGGCCCTCTCCCTTTAAATATCCCCACTCACCCAACTTTCTCTCATTGACGAGTTTGGTCCCTCGACTTTGGACATTGTTTCTTTTTTCTTCCTTCGTCGGCTTCAAAATATATAAATAACCAGGTGTTAGAAGTCCACCCCCCTTAAATAGGTTTCATCCTCTAAACTTGTTATTCCTCGAACAAACGTGGGTAGTGCTGCCTCATCTCTTCTTCATTCTCCCTCATTAACTCAGATCCCTTCCTATGCTTCCACTGTACATGCACAAGAGGAACCACTTTATTTCTCTGCCTCTTCTCTTTTCGATCGATGATTGCCACTAGTTGCTCCACATATTGAGCCGTTCGTCTACTTCAATATCCTCCAGCGGAACAATCATATCCTCGTCTGCCAAGCACTTTCTCAGATGAGATACATGGAATGTTGGGTGGATTCCACTTAGCTCATCTGGTAACTCCAATCTATAGGCCACCTCTCCTACTCGAGCAATAATTCAGAAAGGACCTATAGACCTTGGGCTCAACTTGACCTGCTTTTTGAATCAGATAATACCTTCCAGGGTGAGACCTTCAACATAACCCGGTCACCCACCTTGAACTCAATCGGTTTGCGTCGTTTTTCAGCATACGACTTTTGTCTATCTTTGGTTGCCTTCATGAAGGCCTTGATATTTTCAAGCTTCTCAGTCGTGGCTTCGATTATCTTGATGCTTGCTAGTTCTTTTGGACCAATTTCACCCTAACAGACGGGTGTTCGACATCTCCTACCGTATAGCATCTCATAAGGAGGCATACCAATACTGGCATGATAACTGTTGTTGTATGAGAATTCATCTAACGGTAAGTGGTCATCCTTACTTCCCCAAATCTATAACACATGCCCGAAGCATGCCTTCCAATGTCTGAATGGTCCTCTCAGATTGACCATCAGTCTGGGGATGATAAGTCGTGCTCATATGTAACCACGTCCCCATAGCGGTGTGGAATTTCTTCCAGAATTTGGATGTAACAGGGTATCACAATCAGACACAATAGACACCGGCACACCATGACGAGTTACAATTTCCTTGATGAACAGGTCAGCCAACCTCTCAGATGAATATTTCTCGAGGATCGGTAGGAAGTGAGCGCTCTTCGTCAAGCGGTCAACAATCACCCATATGGCATCGTACCCTTTCGGAGTACGCGACAACTTCGTAATGAAATCCATGGTGATATGCTCTCACTTCCATTTTGGTATATCCAAAGGTTGGATCTTCCCATACGGCTTCTGATGCTCGGCCTTCACCTGTAAACAAGTAAGGCATTTACTCACATACCCGACCACATCACGTTTCATACCCGGCCACCATAATCCTTCTTTATGTCTTGATATATCTGTGTGGCACCTGGATGAATGGAGTATCGAGTCTTTTAAGCTTCATCCAAAATCTTCACCCGTAGATCCCCAAAACGAGGAATCCACACCCGTCCAAATTGGGTTTTAAAACCAAGTGTGTTATCAACCAATTCCCCAACCATACCTCTCATTCTTTCACAGTTAAGATGATCTTCTTTCAATGCCTCATCTTGTAACTCCTTGACTTGCTTCATCATGTTAGAGGTCATGATCAACTGATATGTTTTCTCACGAATTGGTTCGGGCCTCTCTTTTCGGCTAAGGGCATCAGCCACCACGTTGGCTTTGCCCGGATGGTAGTGAATCTCACAATCATAATCCTTTATAAGTTCCAACCATCGTCTCTACCTCATGTTCAGATCTTTCTGCTCAAAGACGTACTTCAAGCTCTTGTGGTCAGTGAAAATGGTGCACTTCATCCCGTAAAAGATAGTGCCTCCAAATCTTTAGCGCAAAGACCACGGCTGCGAGCTCCAAGTCATGAGTAGGATAATTGTCCTCATGAACCTTCAACTATCAGGATGCATAAGCTATGACCTTCCTTCTTTGGATTAACACACGCCCCAACCCCGAGTAGGAAGCATCAGAATAAACCACCAGATCTTCGCTTCCAACGGCTAGTGACAGAACAGGAGCTTGAGTCAACCTCGCCTTCAGTTCCTCGAACGCCTTCTCTTGAGATTGACCCCATACAAACTTCACATCTTTTCGGTTCAACTTGGTTAGTGGAGAAGCTATCTTTGAGAAGTATTAGATGAATCTTCTGTAATAGCCCGCCAAACACAAGAAACAACGAATCTCAGATTGTGTCTTTGGAGACTTACATTGCATCACCGCCTCCACCTTTGTTGGGTCCACATAATCCCGTTAGGATTCACCACATGACCCAAGAATTGAACTTCGCGCAACCAAAATGCACACTTGGAGAACTTAGCGTACAACTTCTCCTTTCTCAATGTCTCCAGAACCTCCCGAATGTGACCGGCGTGCTTAATCTCACTCTTCGAATAAATCAGGATTTCAGCAATAAACACGATCACTAATTTATCCAACATCGGCTGACACACCCGATTCATCAGATCCGCAAAAGCAGCTGGCGCATTGGTCAAACCAAAAGACATGACAAGAAACTCGTGGTGACCGTAGCGCGTGCGGAAAACTGTTTTAGGGATGTCCCACTCCTTTTCCTTCAATTGATTGTAACCATATTGAAGGTCTATCCTTGAAAACCAACAGGCACCTTGAAGTTGATCGAACAAATCATCTATTCTTGGTAAGGGGTATCGGTTCTTCACCGTCAACTTGTTCAACTCACGGTAGTCAATACACATCCTCATACTACCGTGTTTCTTCTTTACGAACAGGACCGGAGCACCCTTGTTGGACCAAAAGAACCAATGAGCCAGATCAAAAAAACCTTTAAGTCCCACAGACATCAAAACAACTGAAGTGATCTACAACAGCTGAAGACAAAGTCTGAAGACAATTGCTGAAGACAAGGTCTGAAGACAAAGTCTGAAGACAAAGTCTGAAGACAACAGTTGAAGACAAAGTCTGAAGACAACTGCTGAAGAGAAAGTCTAAAAACAAAGTGTGAAGACAAAGTCTGAAGACAACAGCTGAAGACAAAGTCTGAAGACAAAGTCTGAAGACAACTGCTGAAGACAAAGTCTAAAGATCAAGTTCTCAGAAGTTTTCACAACAGCTGAAGTAGTTCTCTTTAGTAGTTGTGATGGTTTACATTTCAGTAGTTTGTAATCAGTAGTTTTATATTATGTAAAACATCTGAAGTTCTTACACTTCAGATGTTATAACTTCAGTAGTTGTAATTGTAGCTTATAATTAGCTTTAAGTGAAGGTGTCCTCAGTTTTTGTGGACATCTTCAGTAGTTTAGTTTACTTTCAGTTGTTTATAAAAATCAGTTAGATCTCACTATCAAGTGACGTCAGCTGATGTCACATTACTTATAAAAGGAATGTTGACCCAATTTCCCGGTACGGGAAGCTTGTGCATGAATGAAAACATTCTTTTTATAGAAAACTCTCTCTCTATAACCATTACTGTTTTATTGAATATTAATATTATTCTTGCTATAATTTCGTCTAATTCGTGTGCTATTCCACTGCAAATCCTAATCTAATTGATCAAACTAGATCTCGATCCCTACAAATGGTATCAAAGCAGGTTAATCATTGATCAATTAACAATTGATCATTGAAACTGTTCTTTTGATATCTAAGTTTGATCTAATTAGCAAATTTGCAAGAATTGGTTATAGTGTTTGTTTTTCTGTTGCTTCCTGTGAATTAATTTGAGATTCTTCTTGTTTTAAACTGTGTTGTTGAGTTTTTGAGTTAGATTTGTTAAAATCTCATTGAACCTGTTTGAATTGGTGAAAATGGCTACATCAATCAATGATCCTCACAATACTGGCTCCTCAACAAAGCGTCCGATGCTTGTTAGGAGTGAGTACAACATATGGCAACGACGAATGCTCCATCACATGTCTATCAACAGTTCAGGTTGTTGGAAATCTGTGGTTCATGGACCATATAAGCCTATGGTGAGTAATCCGGAAACCAATAAAATGTTTCTGAAGAAGAAAGAGCAATATTCAGATGACGATCTAAAACTGTTTGAAATTGATGCTAAAGCCCATGGAATTCTGGCCATGGCACTGCCTAATGAAATCTATTCTGGACTTATGCATCATGAATCTGCTCATGACCTCTGAGTTGCTCTGAAAGAACAATTTGGAGGAACTGATGAGGTCTTAGCAAACAATAGAGAAATCCTTGTCCAGCAATATGAGACATTCTCTCATAGAAAGGGTGAGTCATTGACTCAACAATTTGAGCGATTCTCCTGTTTGATATCTGAGTTGAAAATGGTTAAACATGAATATACAAAAGATGAACAACAGATTTCTCAGATCCCTGCCTGAGAGATGGGACACATATACTATTTTCCTACGCTCCAGTGCAAATCTAGACAATCTATCTCTCACCCAACTTCATGGGAAACTGTTAACATTTGAAAGAAAGATAGAACAGAAAAGGAAACTGGCTTCATCTAGGAAGCTCACTGAGGATTTTGTACCAGGGAATACTGCTCTATTTGGTCATGAGTCAGAATATGCTACATCAGAAAGTTCTTATGATGAGCATATTGATTTTTCTTCAAATAGTGGAGATCATGCTTTTGCTGGTATTGATAGTAATTCAGGATGTAATAGTGACAATCTGTGCTTTTTGATGGATGATTTGAAATGAATTGCTGATGATGATTTGGAAGAGATGGATATTTTGAGCCAAATGGCATTAGTTAATATCAGATCTAAAAAATTTTACAAATGGACAGGTAGAAAATTCCTGGTCTCTCTGGAAAAACCAAAGTTGGTTTTGATAAGAGCAAGTTGAGGTGTCACAAGTGCCATAGACTTGGACATTTTGCAAGAGAGTGTAGATCATCTGGATCTAACTCTTCTGCACCCTATGTGACCTTTCCATGTAATAATTCACAAAACAAAGGGCAACATTCTACCAGTTCTGGTCATCATTCACAAATTCAATCATCTCCTGCATATTTTGTTCCTCAAGGTCAAATGCCATATCCCTATCCCTGGTTTTACATGCCTCAGTCCAATTAGGTTCCGTACCCATAGCTCAACAATCACATGCCCTACCTGAGCCTCAACCATCTCAATCAAGTCAACAATCTCAATCTCAATCTCAATCACATCAAAGCTTTTTCACTACTGGAGTTGTTGACTGGAGTAGTTTACCAGATGATCTTTCTGGTTATTCTGAACAAGTGTTTTCTGGTGCTGGTCAACATGGTGGTGAAAATCCTTTTGGAAATCTTGCTCTTATGGCCATGGAGTCTACTGATGTTTCATGCTCAAATGCTTCATCATCATAGGTACCACAAGTATCTTCTGAGGCTAAGGCTAAGTTGTGTTCTAAGTCATGCATAGCTGCTTTTGCCTCAATTAGAGAAGCAAATGTAGCATTAATTAATCAAAATCTTGACCTAGAGAAAGTGATTTCCAAAAGAAAAGCTGAGTTTGAGTCTGCTTTAAAAGAAAAAGATGATGAGATTTACAAATTAAAATGCCAAATCACTGATGAAAAGGCTAAGGTAGACGTCATTTTAGAAAATCATAAAAGTCTCAAAGAAACACTTGCAGCTACTCAAGTTGAGTGTGAATGCTGGGTAACATCTTGCAAGGGGTTTGAAATGCTTCTCAGTAAGCAAACTGCTTCAAATGTGAAGTTTGGGATTGGATATAATCACACTGAACCTCCTACAGATTTTACTCCCAAGATAGAAGTAAAATCTGAAGGTGAAATCAATTCCCAAACCACATCATCATGTGTCACATCCTCAAGTGATAATGTACAATCAGAGGATGAAGTTAGTAATAGTACCTCAGCTAATCAGTCTGCTGATGGTCTTACTGCGGATGAACACATGATCAAAGAAAAGCTGAGCACTTCAGGTGTTGTCTCACAAGGTATTCAAAGTACTGAAGAGCAAGTAACAACACCTGAAGAACATTTCAAACCAAATGAAACCAAACATGGTTTGACAACTGCTGAAGAGTCTATCAGGAAATCCAAATGTACTAATAGAAAACTTCTGAAGAACAAGTCTTTAGTTGTTATAAATCCTTCAGTACTTCACATAAGTACTGAGAGGAAGAAAGTACTGAAGAACACACCTTCAGTAGTTTCATCTTCTTCAGCAGCTGATCAACAGAAGATCAAGAAAAAGCCATGTGAAATATGTGGTCTATTCAATCATCTCACTGATGAATGTTGGTACAGAAAGGGTTCCAAATTTAACAAAGATAAAATCATTAAAAAGAAAATTAATAAAATGAAAGATGAATTTGAATCCAAGTTTGTGCCACAAACATCTCAACCTGATAAACCAAAGTCTTCACAAAAATCTAAATAGAAGAAAGAGGTTTACCATAAAACAGCTGAACATATTCCTCAAGGAGTATCAAAACAACAGACTAAGTCTGTGTCTTTCAAAAAGGAGGACATGGTGTGTCACAGGAACCATTGAAAAAAAAGTACTGATGTGTCTGCTGAACTGAAGGCTTTAACAACCAATCAGACACAACTTGTTATGATGGTTCAACAGCTATTGGGGAGAGTTAACCAAATAAATGTACTTGTGATTAAACCATTGAAAAGGAAAACTAAGCCAAAATCAAAGGAATCCTTTTCAGCACCATCTCCATCTTCAAAGGCTGTTAATCATGACAAATAGTTAGTATAAACTCTGTGATGAGAACAGACCCAAAACCAAGATGGTTTGGGTCTCAAAAGCTAACTAGTTGTTGTGATATATGCAGGGTTCTTCAACATGTCATAGAAGCATCTGGTATGTGGATAGTGGAGGATCTACGCATATGACTGGGAGCAGATCTCTTCTTCATGACTACTCTCAAGGAAAGAAGGGATTTGTTTCTTTTGGTAATGA
The DNA here is from genome assembly GCA_025506515.1 of Flaveria trinervia. Classification (NCBI taxonomy): domain Eukaryota; kingdom Viridiplantae; phylum Streptophyta; class Magnoliopsida; order Asterales; family Asteraceae; genus Flaveria; species Flaveria trinervia. The sequence continues at coordinate 51,491,276 of CM046441.1, forward strand.
TACTAAGGGTTACATCATCGGCAAAGGCTTTGTTTCAAATGGTGAAATAAGGTTTGATGATGTTAACCATGTGGAGAATCTCAAGTACAATATGTTGAGTGTCAGTCAAATGTGTGATAAAGGGCATGTTGCACTTTTCACTAGTCAGAACTGTCGGATTCTGTCTTTCAATGTTTTGAGTATGATTGACAAGATATTGGATGAAAATACTCTCCTGAAGGGCAACAGGATTGGAAGAGTATATGCCTTAGACTTATCAAAAAAAAATTGATCTAAAAGGCCATCCATGTCTGTTCTCCAAGGCCTCTTCTCAGGAATCTGAACTTGGCACAAAAGGCTTGGTCATGTGAATCTAAGAAACATGAACCAGCTAATCCATCATGGTTTAGTGAGAGGTCTGCCATTAAAGGAGTTTAAATGTGATGAAAACTACTCTGCTTATTTAAAAGGAAAGCAACATAAAGTATCATTCCCTCCAATAGAAGAACCAAAGTCCACTGCCTGCTTGCAATTACTGCATATGGATCTTTTTGGTCCAGTAAGAGTGATGAGCATGGCAAAGAAAAAATACTATCTGGTAATTGTGGATGATTATTCCAGATTTGTATGGACCTTCTTCTTACATTCAAAAGATGAGGCTGGTCAAATTATCATCTACTTTGTGTTGCATGTGGAAAAGCAGTATTCTCTTTCTGTCAAGTGTATGAGGTGTGATAATGGCACAAAATTTAGAAATCACACACTTTATGAATTCTATTCCTCTAAGGGAATCAAGAGGCAGTTTAGCATTCCAAGAACTCCTGAACAAAATGGAGTGGTGGAGAGAAGAACAGGACCCTTATTGAAGCTGCAAGGTCAATGTTGGCTGATTCTAGTTTGCCACTAACCTTTTAGGATGAAGCTGTTAACACAGCTTGCTATGTGCAAAATAGAGCATTGGTAAATCAAAGGTTGATGAAGACTCCTTATGAAGTGTTACATCATTTGGCTCCTCTGATTTCCTTCTTTAAAGCATTTGGGTGTCCTTGTTATATTCTCAACACAAAGGATCCACTTCAGAAGTTTGAATCAAAGGTGGATGCAGGGTACTTTGTTGGGTATTCATCTACTTGCAAGGCATACAGGTTTTTAATTGCAGAACAAAGATTGTAGAAGAAACCTTGCATGTAAAGTTTAATGAATCTCCAAAGGAGAAAATCCCACAAAATCCTGTGGAGTTATTTAATCTGGACATACTGCAATATGTTCCTTATCAGTCTCCAACTATTGTAGGTTCTGTGAATCCATCATCCCCTACCACTTGTTATCCATCTGTTGGTATAAATGCAAGTTTTAGTGATCAACTGCCTGAGTCTACTAAACTTGATGTTCCTGTAGCTTCAGTAGTTCCATCCACAACAAATGCTGATAAGATCTCTGAATCCTCTACTTCATTTGAATTGTCATCTCATTCTAGGTTTCAAGAAACTGGATCACCATCTGTTGCTGCTGAATCACCTACAAACACTTGCACAGATCTTATTGAGTATCAAGAACTAAAGAATCACCTCATGTCTCAGATCATTGGTGACATCAATGTGGTGTTTCAACTAGAAGTCAATTGTCCAACTTTTGCTTCTATGCTCTCTTCATCAGTCAGCAAGAGCCAAAGAACTATCATATTGCATTAAGAGACAATGGATGGGTTGAAGCTATGCAACTTGAACTTCTTTAGTTTCAAAAGCAGCAAGTGTGGGAACTGGTTCCTCTACCCCAAGGTAAGTGTGCAATAGGCACTAAATGGGTGTTTAGGAATAAAGCTGATGAAAAAGGCCAAATTGTCAAGAACAAGGTCAGACTGGTTGTACAAGGGTTTTCACAAGAAGAAGGTATTGATTATGATGAAACCTTTGCCCCTGTAGCCAGACTAGAGGCAATCAGATTGTTTTTAGCTTATGCTGCTTTTCATAATCTCAAAGTTTTTCAAATGGATGTCAAAAGTGCATTCTTATATGGCAAAATAAAAGAAGAAGTTTATGTGTGCCAACCACCAGGTTTTGAAGATCATAAACATCCAGATTGGGTGTATAAGCTTGATAAGGCTCTTTATGGGCTAAAACAAGCACCCAAAGCCTGGTATGAAACACTGTCTAAAATTCTTCTTCAAAATAATTTCACTAGAGGCTCCATAGATAAAACCTTGTTCATTAAAAAAGTAGGCATGCATAAGCTCCTTGTTCAAATTTATGTTGATGATATTATTTTTGCATCCTCTGATCCACAGTTTTGTGATGCCTTTACTAAGTTGATGTAACAATAGTTTGAAATGAGTGCCATGGAAGAATTACAGTTCTTTCTGGGGTTGCAAATCAAACAAAAGGCTGATGGAACTTTCATTCATCAGTCAAAATATACAAAGGATTTATTAAAAAAGTTTGATTTACAAAACTATAAGCCTGTTCTACTCCCATGTGCAGCACCACACAACTGGATGCTGATCAGAAAGGTAAAGCAGTTGATGAAACTCTTTACAGATGTATGATTGGTTCCTTGATGTACCTTACAGCTTCTAGACCAGACATTATGTTTGCAACTTGTGTCTGTGCTAGATTTCAGGCTGCACCTAAAGTATCCCATATGATTGCAGTCAAAAAGATCTTTAGATATTTGCAAGGAACTCAATCTCTAGGACTTTGGTATTCACTGGGCACTCTTGCAAATTAGTTGCTTTCTCTGATAGTGACTATGCAGGGTGTAAATTAACCAGAAAATCAACCTCTGGTGGATGCCAATTTCTAGGCAACTGTTTAGTTTCTTGGCAAAGTAAGAAACAACCTCTGTTGCTACATCCACTGCTGAAGTAGAGTACATTGCTACTGCAAGTTGTACATCTCAGGTACTCTGGCTTCAGAATCAATTACAGGATTATGACATTACAGAGACTAAGACTCCTTTATTGATGGACAGTGCTTCAGCTCTTTGTATTTTTAAGAATCCTATCCAGCATTCTAGGACCAAACATATTGAGATCAGACATCATTTAATTAGGGATTGTTATGAAAAAGGTCTGATTGATCCAAAGTTTGTTCCTAGTGCTAATGAGCTTGCAGATATATTTACTAAGCCTTTGGACAGTGCAACTTTCCAAAATCTTGTGCTAAGGCTTGGTATGCTGCAGCTTGAATAATTTGACAACTACTGATGATCTCAGTTCACAAGTACTGATGAGCATCAGTATACAGCTGTCAAAAATAAGTACTGAAGTTATTTTATCTTCAGCGGTTTTCATAACTACTGAAGACTAAATTACTTAAAGTACTGAAGTACTTTATTTGTTGCAAAGTACTGATGTGGTTACAACTACTGAAAGTCTATTCTAACAGATAAGTACTGATGACCAATGAAACATCTGAAAATCAGATAATCTGCTGAGTAAGTGTTAAGGTCAAATGAAACAACTGAGATATGTGAATTGACGACAACAACTGATGAGTAATTTTATTCTTCAATTGTTTCAAACTCCTGTTTCATTTCAAAACAACTGAAGCCAAAACCAAGTCTTCAATAGTTTTCAACTACTGATGACAAATACCAAGTCTTCAGTTGTTTACAACATCTGAAAGTTAAAACCATGTCTTTAGTCGTTTTCTAACAACTGATGACTAAAACCAAAACTTTTAGCTATTTTCTTTCAGCCGTTTCATAACCTATAAATACCTAACCCTAACTTCAAACTTTTCATAAACTGATTTCTGAACGTTCATCTTCCATTAATGGCGACCATGCAAATCAAACCACGACACAACTGTGTTGCCTACTTCACAAAATCGGCCTTTTGGACTAAGTTTGATAATTTTATTGATCTGATGGTTGATTCCCCGTATCGAACTGCTTTTCTTCTGAATCCAACCATCTATCCAGACACTCTTCGTCAATTCTAGACAAATGTCACCATCAATACTGGTGAGAATGATGTCGCGATCACTCTCCAGTCATTTGTAAACCAGAAGAAGGTGGTAGTTACTCCTGCTATCATTCGCCAAACGCTAGATCTGAATGATGCTACCTTTGTCACCAAATACCCAAAGGGCACCATTGATCTCTCATTCATCAACCATGGATATGAGGGCAACCTAAGTGCTACAACCATTCTGAAGAAGCACTTCCATGATGCTAAACGCCTAATCTTCCACATGATCAATGTTTGCCTTGCCCCTAAAACCTCTTCATGGGATCAAATGTCATCCAGGTGGCAGCAGGTATTGTATTCTATTCTTGAACATCAAAGCTTAAATTTTTCTGAAATTATATTTTTATAATTAAAAGATCTGGCAATGAAACATGTAGCTAACAGATGGCTATTATATCCAAGGTTTCTTATGGCCATAATCATGAATCAGTTACAATCTGATGGCCCTGTTGGCCTTGGAGTTCCTGTAGTGGTAGTTTTGCCAAAGGTATACTCCAGGCACAACTCTGACCCACACCTCAAAGAGGCTGCCAAACTGCTAAAACCCAAGCAGAAGGTACCCACAGCCTCATCCTCCAGATCCAAGGTCCCCTCCAAACCTCATTCCAAACAAACCAAAAAGGCTGCTCAGGGAGTTGAGTCCCCTGATGATGCCCCTGCAACACAAAGGCAGGATGAAACTATGGGTAGTAATCCCCCTATAGTTTCCAGGTCTCTACCAGCTGAAACCGCTCAGGTATCCTCTCAACAGGATCCTGATGCAACCAAAAATGGGGAACCACATTACTGGAATCTCTCTCACTTGAGAGGATTTCCATTGAAGAGCACCATTCACCCCAGGTGCAATCCTCTTCACACCTGTCTCCCACTGAAGCCACCCCTACAAGTCCAACTGTGGTTATTGCATAAGTGCTGACTCAACTACATTCCTCTACCCCTCCCCAGAAACCTATTACCATTGGGAAAACCTCAACAGTTAAGGGAGAGGATTATAATGTGGCTGATAACCCATAGCACAGGGATTACAGATTTCAATCTCCCTGTGTCGAGAAGGAGATTAGAACATCTGGTGAGGCTGCCTCTTCTCCTGGTTCAGCATATGATGAGGATGAAGATGGTATCATTTCTAAGTCCTCACCAGAGGCAACTGCAATAAAGGACATCATCCTGAGGTAGGAAGTCCCTAGTTCCAAGAAGTAGGGGCACATGTGAATACTGGTCTGCACTCAGCACATGTTCATCCTGATTTCATCACGAGGTCAGCTGATTCAGCACAGACTGATAATGACCTGGGCTTTTTCTTTATGTTCTAGTCCACAATACTATTCTTGAGACTTAGGTATGTAGATTACAAGAACTGCTTGCCAAAATGTCACAAGAATCAAGTCCATCTGCCCATATTCACCCACATATGGCAGTTTCTCCTGAAACTATGCCAATCACTAAGCCACTCTCAACAAATTTGCCACCAGCCTCTGCTTCAGGTACCATTTCTCAGGGACAGAACCCCTCTGAGCTAATGGTTGCTTCCTTTCAAAATTCCTTACCTCTCATCACTTCCATAATCACAAACACTGTACATCAAGCCATTGATGAGAGGCTTTCCTCAAATCTTCAATCCTTAGTTGATGTTGTTGTTTCTAAGAGACTTTTTGACATTCCCGCCCCTGAACCCAATGCAACCAAAAAGGGGGAGTCTAAGTCAGTGAAAGTAGACAAAAGAAAAAGAGCTGAAGAGGAAGCAGAAAAAGAGAAGAAAGAAAAGGAAATGATCACCTACAAGAGGAAGAAAGGCTCTGAAAAGACTGAAGGTGAGAAAAAGTTAGAAGAATTGATCAAAGAAGCTGCTGAGCAACATAGTAGATCTATGGATAAGATTATTGATCAACTCTTCAGATAAGGTTTTGACACTGCCAAACTTGACTCTGAAATCAGAAGGTTAGAGATTCAAGAGATTGAACAAAGATAGGCAAGTTGGAGTGAGAAAGAAAGGGAAAGGCTGGAAGCTATGGCAAGATTTATATCAAAACATCTGGGAAGATCAACCATTGAAGTAAAGTCATGGTCCAAAGACAGTATTTTGGAGATAACCACCAGAATCTGTTCTTTTGAAGTATTTAACAAAGGATTGATCATAGAAGCTCTTGATGAAGCTGGTGCTGGGAAAAGGACTGATATGGCAAAATTATCCAAAGCTTCACTCACATCCAAGATGCTAGAGCAGCCTGCACAATCACCCAAACCAAAACAACCACCCTAACAACCCTCAAAACCAACTCCTTTACCCAATAAACCTACTCAACCCACTACCAATGATGCACCTAAGAGGAAGAGAAGGGTGTTGAGGATGGAAGAAGAAGATGATGATGATGAGGATGATAGTCTGCCAATCTTTGATGTTCTCAAAATAAAGATGCCTGAGCCCAGGAGTCAACCAACAACAATCACACCTGACTTCCAAAGGCAAATGGTAAAAGTCAAACTTGAAGAAGAAGAACATCACAAATAACATGATGAGCAGCTATTAAGGATGATTGATAAAGAGTTTCCCAAGTCTTCATCCATACAAGCTATGAAGAAACATGCTTAGAGGTTGTATGCTCTCAGATTTACATTCCAATATCAGAAAGAGAGTGAGAATTTGGCCTGACCCTAGAGTAAGTGATAGAATTCACAAAAAGAAGATTCCAAGTAGATATAATGGCCAAGTAAAGAAGATTGTAGATGATGTGATAATGCTGGCCATTGTAGTGTCACCCTGGGAAATCCTTGATGACTTCAAGAGAGCTTACAAGTCTAAGATGACTCCACAAACTTTACTAGAAAACAAAATGGTAAAGAAGGGGTTAATCTACAAGAAGCTTGAAGAAATAAGAAGAAATGAGCTCCGGTTATTGCTTGAAGGCACTCATCCTGATGAGTTTGCATACAGAGGGATAACAACTATGGAGCTGAAAAATGGAAAGCATATTAAGTACTTATCTGAGTACTATGGGCCTGAGTTCTTGTTTGAAAGTGGAGCTGAAGAAATCACAATGGAAGAACAAGTTGTTTTCCTTGAGGCCTATGTCAGAGAGTCTTACAGACTTATCATTGGAAAGTAGGTTTCATGGATGGGGTAAAAGCTCTGTGTCCAATTCCCCAGACAGAGTTCCCATTCATCCTTTGCCAATCAAACCTTCTTAAATCTCTTCCCTGGCCTGAGCTTATATTGAAGATTTCTGAGCTGATCCAGATAATGTTTGTGCCAATAAGTTGGACCTTAATAAATTTTAAAGGTTTTGGCTGCATTGGTTCAGGGGAGTTTGTTGGACCAAAAGAACTAATGAGCCAGATCAGAAAAACCTTTAAGTCCCACAGACATCAAAACAACTGAAGTGATCTACAACAGCTGAAGACAAAGTCTGAAGACAACTGCTAAAGACAAAGTCTGAAAACAAAGTCTGAAGACAAAGTCTAAAGACAACAGCTAAAGACAAAGTCTGAAGACAACTGCTGAAGACAAAGTCTGAAGACAAAGTCTGATGACAACAACTGAAGACAAAGTCTGAAGATACTGCTGAAGACAAAGTCTGAAGATCAAGTTCTAAAAAGTTGTCACAACAGCTGAAGTAGTTCTCTTTAGTAGTTGTGATGGTTTACATTTTAGTAGTTTGTAATCAGTAGTTTTATATTATGTAAAACATCTGAAGTTCTTACACTTCAGATGTTGTAACTTCAGTATTTGTAATGTTAGCTTATACTTAGCTTTTAGTGAAGGTGTTCTCAGTTGTTGTGGACATCTTTAGTAGTTTAGTTTACTTTTAGTTGTTTGTATAAATCAGTTAGATGTCACTATCAAGTGACGTCAGCTGATGTCACATTCCTTATAAGAGGAATGTTGACCTAATTTCCTGGTACAGGAAGCTTGTGCATGAATGAAAACATTCTTTTTGCAGAAAACTCTCTCTCTATAACCGTTACTGTTTGATTGAATATTCATATTATTCTTGCTATAATTTCATCTAATTCGTGTGCTATTCCGCTGCAAATCCTAATCCAATTGATCAAACTAGATCTCGATCCCTTCAACCCGAAGGAGAGATACTCGGTCTGATGAACCCCTTATCAAGCCGCTCTTGCAACTGCTCCATTAACTCTTTCATCTCCGTTGGAGCCAACCGATACAGTGCTTTGGCAACAGGTTGGGCACCGGGTATCAGATCAATCTGGAACTCGATCTCTCTGTCAGGTGGCACTCTTGGTAGGTCTTATGGGAACACGGCTGGAAAGTCACACACAACCGGTACATCAGACAGTTGTGGTGTTGGCATATCCACATTCTTTACATAAGCCAAGTAGGCACTACATCCACACCTCATACACTTTCCCGCCATAGCCATTGAGATTACTTTCGGGATCGTCGTGACCGATCTCCATAAACGGCTACCAAACTCCAGTTAGGCACTGTCAAACAAATCATCTTCTTGTGACGCACAATGTTCGCCTCGAGTCCGCCAACCAATCCATCCCAAGAGCCAAACTGAAACCACCTAAGGTCATCACGAATGGTCTAACAGGAAACTTATGACCCTCAAGTTCCATATCACAACCCTCGATCATCTCGGAAATCCTGGTAGACTTACTTATGGCAGATTCTACATCAAAGGGCGCATCAACTGTAGACACATATGTACCTAGTTTATGAGCTTAATGTAAAAAGTATTTCATGTCTTACATATATGTAACTAGATGGTTTGAATGAAATATAATGTGTGGTTTATGCTTATAATGTTTAATATTTCATTGATTATTGTATGTTAACACTTATAGAACTAACTATATAGGTCTGTGGTTGTTTGAATTGATCTAAGTCAAATAATGATTGTGAAACATATTAAAACTTAGTCATATGAAGTTCTCATGTGAATGGTCCATGCTAATGGACCATACGGATGAACAACTTCATGCTAATGAACTAGTCGCACGACTAAACCAGGAGACTGGATTAGTCGCACAATTGTGACATGAGATTGGCTCAGTTGCATGACTGAACATACAGTCATGTGAATGGATCAACCGAACCATGCGAATAGTTCACTCGCACGAATGAGAAACCCTAACCTATAAATACCACCTAATTCATGGAAAAAAGGGAACACTTTGAATAATTCAACTCATACACGTACCCTAGCCGTCCAGAACATCCAAGAAAGCTACTCCAAATTCATAGATTGTTCTTGATCGATACCTATTAGTTCTTAACATTTAGATTAATCTTATATCGATCGGGTTAACTTTCTCACTGATTGGATGGCGATTCAAATAGGATTCCGCACTATTTGATTCGGTATACACGTGGATCAATTAGTACTAAGTCCAGTACACGGTCCCCTAACAAGTGGTATCAGAGCCAAGGCTCTTGATTTACGTGTGATTCAATCAATTTTGATATTAAAATTGTGTTTTCAATGCAAAAACGCAATCTTTTGTGTCAAACGTTGTTCTGGACGTCTCCAGATCTTAAAGTTAATGTTTTTCCGGCATACGGCAATAAGGGTTCTTGAAAAATTCGTGTTTTTGCATCAAAATACCTTAAACCTTCGAATTTTCAAGTTGCAGCGGCTTCAGTTGCACGACTGAATTCATACGTATCTCATATGCACGATTGGACTCATTCATACATCTATTCGTACGACTGAATTGCCCATTCATATTGTCCATCCGCACCTGTCCATTTGCACGATTAAGCCATCCGCATTTGCTCTGCTCATTCGCCCAACTGAGTCAACCGGATTATTCAATGGCACGAAGTGTTCAATCACACACCTTCATTCGCATAAGTAAAAGAGTTTGTTCCAAAGTTTAAAGTTGATAATAATAGAGGATTAATACTCAGCGTTCACCGCCGGAAGGGACTCTAGGATTCAAAATCTATTGCTTTTAGAAAATGAAATAGGAAATCATAACAAACCCCTAAGCTAATGACGTTAGATGATTATCCACAATGGAAGCAAAGATTTTAGCTTTACTTAAATAGAGTAGATCCCAACCTATGGGAGTCGATAGAGATAGGATATAGCATGCCCGTAGGTGTAGATGGAGTTAAACTCACCTTAAGAGATATGACTGACAGACAAAAGTAAAATACAATGCAGAGAAGAAAGTATATGCATTGCTGACTCAGTCAATTCCTAAGGACATCTTCCATCAATTTTCTGAGAACAAGCAAGCTAAAAAGCTACGGGATGCATTGGAAAAGAGGTATGAGGGAAATGCATTGTTGAAAGCTATGAAAGATAAAGCATTGAAGAAGGAGTTTGACAACTTCTTGTCAATGGGAAGGGAGACCTTGGACGATGTCATTGATCATTTCTACCATCTGATGAGTGAGCTCCACACTCATGGAGTTACTACATCTATGGAAGACAAAGTTTCAAACTTTGCAGATGGTGTGCCCAAGAAGGGGAGTTCGTTTGTCTCCAACCTCAGACAGAATGATATGCTAGCGAAGTTAGACACCAATGACTTCATTCTGAAACTGCGGGAGGAAGAGTTAAGGATAAAGTACAGAGCCCAAAAGTCTTCATATGATCAGAATCTAGCACTATACAACTCAACCCCAGAAGCCAAAACGTCTGGAGCACCACTTCAAACGGCGTTTGTGTCGAGTTCAGCTGGTCCATCACAAGCTACTACTTCAGGATCTGACACGTTAGGTCATCTGGTACCCAATACATAGCACCTAAAGCAAATGCTACAAAACTGAAGACCGAGAATCTCAAGAATGTAACAGTAGAGGTAGCAAAGGAGCACATGGATCTCTTAGAATGAATGAACATCATGTCAGACGAGGCTAGTTGCTGGGAAAATTGGGAACTGTCATCTGGCAGACAAGGACTACGAGCAGATAGATGAGATAGAGTTAGAAAGAATGGACATCATGTGGGCCTAGCAAGTGCTGTTCGGAGAGCCAAGAAGTTTGTCAAGAAGACCGGACAGAATCTAATTGCCACTAAGGACACAAATTTTGGCTTTGACAAGACAAAAGTTACCAGCTTCAACTATGGGGAAAAGGGCACTTCAAACGTGAATGTGTGAAGCCCAAGAAGATAGGAAATGGGAATCCATTCTCTTCTTTCACTTATCAGGATAAGTCCACAAATAGCCCTAGTTCGTCGAGCAAGGATCCTAAAGCCTTATCCGCTCATGATGACGAAGGACAAGATTGGAGCTTTGGGTTTGTGTCTCCGGGAGAATCCAACATTGCTAGTGTCGTGGATCTAGATGACGACTCCGCAAGTGAAGGTGATATTGCAGTGGAGCTTGCGATGTCAAATGTTGAAGAATCTACGATAGTAGTTGATCACCTGCCTGAAGAAGGGACAAGTCCAACAAGTCCAGAATCACAAGAACCAGAGAAGTCAGACAATGCTTTAATGGCTGCTTCAACCTCACCCTCTCAGGTAAGTACCACTACTCAACTTTTCAATAATCATTCTTGTTCTGATTGTAATAAATTTAGGGAAAGCACTGATATGAAATTTGTTAGGTTATTAGACTATAATGATAACTTAGCAAAGGATTACAACTGTGCACTGAAGCCAATAGAGTCTTAAAACAAAATGAGCACAACTATAAAGAAAAGATAGAACTCTTGAACAAACAGCTTAGGGAAACTGAAGTTGTAGCCTTTAACCAAGCTAATGACATTAAGTTCTATCTAAACTCCCTAGAAGACACTAAGAAACAAAAGGCAGTTTTGGAAGTAGAAGTAAATTATGTTAGTTCTTTACAAAGATTAACATGTTGTCTTTATGTGTCTTTTTACTATTGTAATAGTATAGGGACTAGTTTTGTAAATTTGTTAGTTCCTTGTGTTTCATTATAAATAGCTTAGACTTGTAGTAGTTAGAAAGAGAGGAAAACTGATTAATTACTGTGTAATTGTCTTTGCGTGATATTAATGAAACTATGAATTTTGTTGATATCTTGCTTGATTTGATTACTTTGTTTGTATTTCTTTGAATTGTGTTCATACATCATCACAAATTGATACGTTTGATCCTATCAAATGGTATCAGAGCTATTGGTAGAGTGATTTTTGAATTCTATCGAACTGTCAAACTCAAAAAGTTCACTGAATCTGTGATGATAGACAATTCAATTGAAATTTTTTGGATCTCAGTTGTGTTTCATCATCAGAAACATGTTTTAAACCATAATTAGCAGTTAAATTCATCAAATTCGAGATAATTTGTTGAATTTGTGTTCGAAAAGCTCACTATTTTTCGAACTAAAAATCACAAAATTGATTGATTTTGTTGTTGATATTGAAAGAAATTGATGTTAGAAGAATGATTATCGCTATAAAATATGTCTAATTGGAAAGTTTCAATCAACTCATCAACTTTTGAATAATTTCAGAAGAATTGAGTTAGTTAGATTAATATGAACATGATGAATGTGGCGCATTAGGGTTGAAGTTTGCTGAAAATTTGTCTAAGTGTTAAGCGTTTGACTACTGTCTAGTCGCATTAACACTGTTTGGACGTTTTCAGTTCAGACGTTTGACTACTGTTGAAGAGTATAAGTCCAGAAGTATCATCTCTGTTAGGCATATTAGAACTTTTTAGACGTTTGACAATTGGTGAGGCGCTTTACAACTGTGTAGGCGCATTACAACTGTTTAGGCGTTTTACTACTGTTCAGACGCATCAACTTAAGCGTTTTGGAAATTTTTTCTAAGGCAGTCCCTTAGACGTCTCTCAACCTAGGCGCATTAACTGTTTGGGTGTTTGATTACTATTCAGGCGCATCACCCTTGATACTTAAAATTTTTTTAAGAAAATTTTTTCAAAAACATTTTCATTTCTTTTCTTAATTTAGAAACTAAGAAAACAACAAAAATATAAGAATGGTGAAATCAAAAGATTCTCAAAATAGAGTTCCAAAACTTAAATATAGAGCTGATTTCAAAAATTGGTCTCTTAGGTTAAAACATCATTTAAATTCCATTGACACTGATCTTTGGAAATCTATAGAGAAAGGACCATACATTTCTATAATTACTGATGGGCCTGACAGAGGGTTTCTTTATACTAAAGATTCTCAAGAACCCTATCCTGAAGATGGTCTTCAAGGAGATGATTTGAGAAGAGTAAAGAATGCTATCAAAGCATATTCCTTGATGTGTAAAGGATTACCTCTGGAAGTTCTTGCAAGTCTTGATGGATATCAAACCGGATACACCATGTATAAAGCCTTAAAGACCATTTATGAAGGAGGCAAGGAGATTCAAAATCTTAAGAAACAAAAGTTGAAAAGGCAATTAGAATTATTTCAACATTTGTCTGGAGAAACCATAAATCAGATGATGAATAGATTTGTTAAACTTACAACTGAGATGTCAACAGCTGTTATTAAGCCTGATCTTGAAGATCTAAATCTTAGACTACTCAATGCTTTGCCCTCATCATGGAAACAATAGTAACCTTACTAAAGCATACTGAGAAGTTCCCTATGGATCTAGATCTACTCATTGCCAAGATAGAGTAAGTAGAGATTGATGAAAGCTCAAGGAATAATGACAGAGCAGCATCAATGTCTCAGTATCAGCTTGTTGCTTCTCCTGCTAACACTATGGAAAATGCATTCATGACAAAAAGTGAGAAAATTACAAAAGAATAGGGAGATTTATTTGTTGGAGCAGGATTTTTCATTGATTCATCATTTACTAGTGCTCCTGCTTATACAACACTGTCTCATTCTTAATCTCCTCCTAAATCTCAGTCTCACACATCTAATGTTCAAATAGAGACTTCTTCATCTAAATCTGCTAAATCTAGCAAAGTTAAAGATGTGATAAACATCCTATTAGAGGATGAAGAGTCTAAAACTGCATTCACTGCATTTATGGCTAGTTTTGAAGCATATCAAGGTAGCCATTTAACTCAATTAGACCTTGTTTTGCAAGATTTGTTTGAAATAGATCTTGAAGATGTTGAAGAGATGGACTTAAACTAGCGGATGGTAATGATTGCTTATAGGAAATAAAAACACTCATATGTCAACAGGAAGTACAAGCCAAGTGCTAACAAGACTGTTGGGTTTGATAAGTCAAAATCAAGGTGTTTTAATTGTAACAGTTATGGACATCTCTCAAGAGAATGCAAAGCTCCAAGGAATAATGGAGGAAATGCTCAATCAAGTTCTAGCAATCAAAGGTTTCAACCAGCTCAGAAGACTTTTCAAAAGCCTTATCAAAGTCTTCCTATGCCTGAGCTTAAAGATGAAACAATACCATCTGATGAAACTAAGAAAGCTTTAGTAGTTAGAATTAAATATGGTTGTGATTGGAGTGCATATACTGAACAGTTTACTAATGATTTAATATCAAGTTTATCTCTTGTTGTAGAATTCCAGGGAGATGATTGGTCAGAAAATAATGATCCAAAGGTGGAAGGTGAGAATGAAAAAGATGACTATGATTGGAGTGACAAATCTGATCCTAAGGAGGATACAGATGAAGTAGCTCTAATGGCACAGTCTGATCAACCTAAGGTTGACACTTCATCTTCAAAATCTGAAACCTTATCTCCAAAATTCCCTGAAATCCCATCTGAAGTGAGAGAAAAACTCTGCACAAAATCATGCTATGAACATGTTGAATACTATAGAAACTACTCATATAAAATATGTGATAAATTAAAACAAGAAGATTCAATGCATAACAAACTAAAATCTGATCATAAAACAATAGATCAAAAGATTATTTCTCTTCAAACTTCATGGAACAAAACACTAAAAGAATTAAAAATTGTTTCTAAACAATTGGAAGAGATGACCAAAAATATTGAACAGGATAAGATAGCACTACTGCTACTCAAATGGATCTTGCTAAAGTAAAAAGTTCAAAAATGATTGTAGAAAAACTGGTAAGTGAGAGAAAAGATAAACAGAAAGCAGGGTTAGGTTTCACTCATGAACCTATGCCTGAATCTATTACAAACACGTTACCAAAGAACTTTAATACATATGACCATTCTCCTAAGAATAAAGCTAAACTTAAAGATTTTCATGTCAAAAACAAGAATTCAGAAGAAGAAAAATAAAATGTAAAAGTTTTTGTTGAAAGTGATCAAGAAAAGATTAAAAATGGTCATCCAGTCAAGATAAAATCTTATGAACCAAAAGAAACAAAACAAAACACTTCTCATCAAATACATTATGTACTCGAAGAAGTGAAAGTTCAAAGCAAAGAAAAAGATAAACAACAGGTAGGAACATCAGAAGATTCAAACACAATTAATCTAAAACAAGTTCAATCTGAAAAGGAATCTTCTTCTGACGATGTTCAGTTTGGAAATAAACCAAGTTCTTCTAAGTCAAAGAATCAATGAAGAAGAAAGAAATCATCAAAAACAAAATCTAAACAAAAAAAAGTTCAGAAAAGTTGATCAAAGCAACAAATCAGGCAACAAGACTTAAACCAATAAAATTTGTGTCAGCCGGTTTGTTAAATATGAATTCTCTTCAAACCAACAAGGTGAATACTATGAACAAGTCTCACTCTGATCTAAAATCAAGTTTAGATTCTAAGACTTCCGCTGTAGCAAAAAGATTTGTTCCTAATGAATTCAAGAAGGAAGTTCATATTAAACAGATGCAAAATAACTGGCATAAAATCAAAATGTGAAAAATGAAAAACAACAATTTAACTATTTGACACCAAAATATAAAAATGAATCAAATATAGTGTCAATGTCAAAAGTTAACAAATAATTGTTTACAACTCCACAAAAGTACTATGAAATATGTGATATGAAAAATCACAATACTGCTGAGTGCTATTTCAACAAGTACTGTCACATATGTGACATGAGAAATCATTCCACATCAGATTGTCATTTTAACAAATACTGTACTTATTGTGATGAGAAGACTCACAATACTGCAAATTGTTATTTTGGAAAAAGATCACATACTAGAGGATTTGCAAATTCAAACATGAGCAAAGGTTATGTTAATCCTCAATATATGAGAAATCAAACTGATGGATTTCAAATATTAACTAATCAACCTTTTTTAGGTTTCGGATCTTTTCAAAAGAACAATTATGTGAGATCTAAACAAAATGTGCAAGAACAACTCATTACGAGATCTGTAAGAATGACTAATAAAAAGGTTAGTCGTCAATACGAGTCAAAAATTGATCAATCAAATGGTATGAATGTTTTCAAAATTAACTCAAACAATTTTCAAAACAAGATTGGTAAATTCATCATGAATAAACCTGATTTGAATAATCTTCATTACAAACAATTTATCTTTGTTGATAAATTTGGAAAACCCAAGACCATCTCGGCTTGGGTGGATATCTCAACTTAATTTTCTTGTTGTGCAGGTACGCCCAAGAAGACCTCTTAATACATGTTATGTGGATAGTGGGTGTAGCCGGCATATGACAGGCAATCCTGCCTTGTTACAAGATTTTAAGTTAAAGGATGGAACACACGCCACCTTTGGTGGTGATGTAGGTGGAAAAATAACGAGAGAAGGAACAGTATCAAATGTGATAATGAGCTTTGAGATAGTTAATTTTTGTTACATACTCTATTCTATTTGATGATTCATTCTATTATGTTTTGAAGCCAGGTTTTTAGATAAGAAAAGATTGGGTAATTGTTACAGCTGAAAGGGATAGAGATGTATACAAGCTGGATATGTCTCAAGTTGATCCTTCAACTGAAACAACATGCCTAATTGCTAAAGCATCAAATGATGAAAGCCAGCTTTGGCATAGATGTCTCGGACATTCAAATTTCAAGAATATGAACAAGCTTGTATCAGGAAATCATATCATTGGACTTCCATCTAAGAAGTTTGCAACGACTGATCACTGCTCAGCATGTTTGAAGAGAAAGCAACATAGAGCTTCTTATAAGGCCAAGCTCATAAACTCAACTTCCAAAACTCTTCAAATGTTACATATGGACCTTTTTGGACCAACAAATATCAAGAGTATTGGATGAAAATCATATTTTTTAGTTATCACTAATGACTATACAAGATTTTCATGGGTTTTCTTTTTGTATGCTAAATTTGAAATGGCTGATTTATTGAAAGAATTTATCATTAAAGTTGAAAATAAATTAGAAAATATAGTGAAAATAATAAGAAGTGATAATGGAACGGAATTCAAAAATGCTAACATTGAAATGTTTTGTGCTCAGAAAGGGATAGCTCATCAGTTCAGTGCTCCCAGAACTCCTCAACAAAACGGAGATGCTGAAAGGAAGAATAGAACACTTATTGAAGCTGCTCATTCTATGTTAGCTGATGCAAAAATTCCTATCACTTTTTGGGATGAAGCTATAACAACTGCATGTTTTATTCAGAACAGAATCTTAATTGTGAAAGATAAAATGAAAACTCCTTATGAGTTAATGTTTGGAAGAAAACCAAACATAAACTTTCTAAAATTATTTGGTTGACCTGTTATGATTCTTAATTCAAATGATCAATTAGGAAAATTTGAAGCAAAATCTGATAATAGATTTTCATTGGATACTCATCTGTTTGAAAAGCCTATCGAGTGTACAACTCTAGGACGAATATAATTCTTGAAACATTTAACGTTAAATTTCTGGAAAATTCTTTTCCATCAGTTTCAAATGGTCCTGCATGGTTATTTGATTTAGATTCATTATCAAATTCTCTTCAATCTAACTTTTTTAATCAATCAAATTGTCTTGATTAGAGGAGATCTTCGATCTTTCAGTGAGGATTCAGATTCTGACGACCCAAATGATTCTACCTCAGACTACCCATTTTTATCATTTGTCAAGGACTCAACAATTCGATTCAATGACAATAATCATGATAAGACAACTTCAGATCATTTAGTCTCATTTGATCAGGAAGAATCATAACCAATTCCTAATGATGGTAATGAGTTTGTGCAACCTGAGTCTGGAACATCGTCCATCTCTGGTGATGCAGTTGATACTGGAAACTTTGATTACTTTATTAACTCACCGAATCAAGTTCCAAATTTCAATCCACATTCTTCTAATTTGTTACATCAGCTCTCCAACTTAAACCAAACAAATCTGGATGTTAATGTTCACTGTGATGAGATTCCAACATCTCGTATTCACAAGAATCATTCAATTTCTCAGATTATTGGTCCATTGAATGAGAGAACAACAAGGAGTAAATCAAAACAAGCAAACTTGTGCTATACTCTTGTTTTCTTTCTCAAATTGTTCCTAAAAATGGTACCAAAGCATTAAAGTACAATGATTGGATAGAAGCCATGCAAGAAGAATTACTTCAATTTCGCAAACAAGAAGTGTGGAATTTAGTAGATTTACCTGAAAGAGAAAATGCCATAGGCACAAAATGGTTGTTTAGAAATAAGACTGATGATCGTGGTGTAGTAATAAGGAACAAAGCGAAACTTGCTGCACAAGGATACACACAGGAAGAAGGGATAGATTATAATAAGGTGTTTGCACCGGTTGCAAGACTTGAATCCATTTGAGTTTTCCTAGACTATGCTTCATTCATGAAATTTAAGGTGTATCAAATGGATGTAAAGGGTGCCTTTTTATATGGTCTTATCACTGACGATGTGTTTGTGAAGCAACCTCCAGGCTTTGACGATGAAGAATTTCCACATCGAGTATATAAACTGAGTAAAGCTTTATATGGACTTTATCAAGCCCCTAGAATTTGGTATGAGACATTATCACAACACTTAATCCAACATGGATACACAAAAGGGAAAATTGATCCAACTTTATTCATAAAGAAGGATAATGATGATCTCTTATGTGTACAAGTGTATGTTGATGATATCATATATGGTTCTACAAGTCCAAAATTGTGCTATGAATTTGAAGAAATCATGAAATCTCGGTTCCAAATGAGTTCTATGGGAGAGATTAATTTCTTTCTTGGACTTCAAGTCAAGCAAACTGACGATGGAATTCTTATCAATCAAGAGGAGTTTGTTGACCAGCACTTGAAGAAATTTAAGTTGCAAGACTGTCAGTCCGTACGAACTCCAGCAGATGTTAACACCAAGATTGAACTTGATCCAAAAGGAAAATCTATTGATCAAACGCTATACAGAGCAATGATTGGTTCTTTGATGTATCTTACTGCATCTAGACCAGATATTATGTATGTTGTGTGTGCTTGTGCCAGGTATCAATAAGACCCGAAAGAATCTCACTTAATTGATGTCAAAAGGATATTAAGGTATCTCAAGGTAAACCAGCTTTAGGGCTTTGGTATCCTTACGAGGGTAACTTTGAACTACATGGATATATAGATAGTGATTATGGTGGATGTTGTCAAGATAGAAAATCTAATTTGGTTGGTTGTGAATTTCTTGGTCCCTGATTAGTCTCGTGGCAATGTAAGAAACAAACAAATGTGTTTGTTTCAACTGCAGAAGCTGAGTACATTGCTGCATTAGCAGGATGTTCTCAAATCCTCTTGTTGCAAAATCAACTACTGGATTACGGGTTCAATTTTATTAAAACACCTATTTACATTGATAACACTACAGCTATGTTCATTAAAGCTAATCCTATTCAACATTCAAAAACAAAACATATCGAAATTCGATATCATTTTCTCAGAGATAACACTGAAAAAGGATTAATCATTTTTATTCAAATTGCAACGGAAAAACAGTTGGCGGATCTATTTACTAAACCCTTCCTACCAGGACGGTTTGAGTATTTAGTGGAGTCAATTGGTTTCATTAATCATATGTGAACTCTCTAAATCAAAAGATCATCATAAGTGATCCTCTCAATGTTAATTGCCTTTTTGTATTTTGTGTGTGTGTGTGTATTTATAAAAACCAAATACAAAAGTATAAAATCAAAACTCCAAAAATAGAGTCTTTTTCTAAGTGTTTGACTCCAAAAATCAAAACTACAAAAGTTTATTTTTAGCCAAGAATCTATTTATGCAATATGGGAGAAATGATAGTACATTAGTGAGATCTGTTGCATATTTACTCATTAATAAAGTCTGACATGATCAGATATAATGTGTAGACAATATCATGCTATTATACTAAAAAAAGTTAATTCTTGTGATTACACTAAATCTTTATATTTGTGTGTATTCATCTGAGTACTTTTAAGATGTTTTGGCTTATCAGATTGATTGCTAGTTAAGTTACACCACTCACACCTGATAGTGATGTGATTAATCATGAGATCTGTTACAAGCATCATATCACTTCTTTGTTATGAGTCATTGTAGACCTGAAGTGCCGAGATATCCATTGTTGTAAGTCATTACTGACATGGATTTTCTCTTTGATGCAAAAGATGCCAATGTGCACAATCTATTCAAATGGATAGATAGAGCTGATCAAATGGTTATCCATGATCATTCTCTATTCATTTAAGTAACATGAGCTTTGGGTATACATATGTTTCAGGTAAAAAGTTGAGTATGTGTTCTTTCTTGCATCTCTTTATGATAGTTGAGCTCTCTAAGTCTCTGTATGATTTACATCATGTCATATCTAAAAATATACCCTCATCAATCCAAGAATTGAAAAAGTAAGTGAGCTAAAAGTTTGTCAAAAACACTCATTTTCTGTCCTTAGATCTTGTGTCTCCTTTGCTGTGATATCACTGACCTGGAACACACTTGATTAGGATTTATTCATTATCTATGATATTCACATTTTTTTTATTTTAATGTGCTGATCATCATTGATATGATCTCACTGCAGACATGAATTCTTTTGTTTATACTAGATTTTGATTTTGATTTCATTTTGATTTTATGCATGTTTTATGTATGTGAAGGCAATATAACAATGAGATATGTGATCTTATTATGTTACCTTAGGAAACTTATAAGTTGTTCAAACTTAAAAGTTTAGGGGGAGTAATAAATGGAAGAGTTTTTTCTCAGAAAATCAAAATAAAATGTTGAATTGAAAGGATGATGTTATATGTTCAAAGTGTATGTGAGTTTGATAATGTAACTTTTGAAAATAATGATATGAACCTATATAAATTTGCAAGTGGAAATGTTTTTTGCAAAAGTTGAAAAATAGATATTTTATTATGTTTTAAGATTAAAATGAAGGGAAAGATAAATTTTAAAAAGTTAATCAACTAGTGAAGAATTAAAAATGTTAAAAATCAAAATTGAGTGTGCAAAATGTAAAAAGATCAAATTTGAGGATCTAAAATATAAATTTTGGGAAATTCAAAATATGCTTAAAATGTTTAAATATTAGTATGAAATATTACTAATATGTTTAAATAGTGTGCAAGTGAAGAATTTTGTAAAACACAAGTGTAAGACTCATGAAAGTCAACTCAAAGTCAACTCATGCGCCTAAATAGTGTTCATACGTCTAAATAGTGTAGATACATGTGTCCCTAGTTTCTGAACTTAATGTAATATGTTTGTATTGTCTTACACTTATGCAATTGTACAGGTACCTAATAAAATACAATATGTGGTTGTGCTTATATAATGTTGAATATTTCATTGGTTGGTATGTAATAACACTTATTGACTTAACTATATAGGTTGTGGTTGTTTGAATAATATCTAAATCAATTAATGACTATGAAACATATTCAAACTTAATCATGTGAAGTTCTCATGCGATTGGCCCATGCTAATGGACCATACCCATGAACAACTTCATGCTAATGAACCAATCATATGAATGAACCAAGAGACTGGATCAGTCGTATCATTAAAACATGAGATTGACTCAGTCGCACGACTGAACACTCAGTCATGTGAATGGATCAACCACATGACTCAATCGTCCGACGGAACCATGCAAATGGTCCAGTCGCACGATTGAGAAACCCTAACTTAGAAATACCACTTAAATCGTGGATAAATGGGACACTTTAAATATTTTGATACCCAGACGTACCCTAGCCGTCCAGAGACCTCTAGCAACCTGTTCCAACTTCAAAGATCACAGTAGATTCAATCTTTAATTGATTCTACGTGCGTTCTCACTAATTGGATCGCCAATCAAATAGGATTCCGCATTATTTGATTCGGTATACTCGTAAATTTGTTATTATTCGTCCAGTACACGATCCCTAACAAGTGGTATCAGAGCTTTGGCTCTAGATTTACGTCTGATTCCATCGTTTTGATATAAAAATTGTGTTTTTACTCTCAAAAATGCAATCTTTTGTGTCAAATAGAGTTTTAGACGTCTCCTTATCGTAAAGTTAAGTTTTTTCTGGCATACGGCAATTAGGGCTAGCAAAAATTCATGTTTTTGTGTTCATACACCTTAAACATATGAATTTTCAAAATGCAGCAGCCCAGTCGCACGATTCACTCAATCGCCCGACTGAGTACATATGCATCCCCATTCGCACGATTGGACTCAGTCGCACTTCCATTCGTCTGACTGAGAAGACTATTCACATTGTTCATGCGCATTAGTTCCTTCGGCCGATTGAATCATCCGCATTAGTTTAGTCGCACGATCGAACCATCCGCATAGTTCAATCGCCCGAATAGCCCAATCACACACCTTCATTCACACTAATACAACAGTTTGGTTTTAAACTTAAAGTTAATAGCAATGGAAGACCAATACTCAGCATTCACAGTAGGGAGAGACTCACGTATACAAAGTTTACTGCTACTGGAGAATGAAGTGGGGAATCACAACAAGCCCCCAAAGTTGATCACGTTAGAGGAATATCCACAATGGAATCAACGTTTTGAGATCTACATGAATAGAGTAGATCCCAATCTGTGGGAGTCTATAGAGACGGGGTACAGCATGCCTGTAAGAGCGGATGGTGTCAAACTCACACTGGGAGGCATGGCTGGCGGACAAAAGATGAAATACAATGCATAAAAGAAGGTTTATGCTTTGCTTACATAGTCAATTCCAAAGGATATTTTCCATCAATTCTCGGAATATACACAAGCAAAGAAGCTATGGGATGCATTGGAGAAAAGGTATGACAAAAATGCATCATTGAAGGCCATAAAGGCTAAGGCTTTAAAGAAGGAGTTTAACAACTTCTCCTGGATGGGAAAAGAAAGCCTAGATGATGTTATCGACAGGTTCTACCACTTGATGATTGAGATGCACACTCATGGAGTATCGATGTCAATGGAGGACAAAGTGTCCAACTTTGCTGACGGGTTGCCAGAGAAATGGGGTTCATTTGTCTCCAATCTCAGACATAATGATATGCTAACGAAGTTAGATATCAATGACTTCATTCTGAAACTGAGAGAAGAAGAACCGAGGATGAAGTACAGAGCTCAAAAGTCTTCGTATGATGAGAATCCAGCGTTGTACGACACAACTCCTCAAGCCAAAACATCTAGAGCACCTCTTCAGACAGCCTTTGTATCAAGCTTGTCTGGTCCTTCACCAACCTCTACTTCAGGATTAGAAACGTCAGGGTCGTCTGGTACCCAATACATTGCACCTGAAGCAAATGCAGCAAAGCTGATGACCGAGAACTTCGGCAATGTGACATTTGAGGTAGCTAAAGAGCACATGGATCTCTTAACTGCGGTAGTCCACTCCAATGATGGACTAATTGCTAGTAAGATTGGGAACTGCCGCCTGGCAGATGAGGACTATGAGCAGGTGGATGAGACAGAGCTGGAGTGGATAGACATAATGTGGGCCTTAGCCAGTGCATTCCAGAGAGCTAAGAAGTTTGTCAAAAAGACCGGACAAAATTTGATTGTAACTAAGGACACTACCTTCGGCTTTGATAAATCCAAGGTAACCTGCTTCAATAGCGGAGAGAAATGGCACTTCAAAAAGGAGTGCGTGAAGCCAAAGAAGACTAGCAATGGGAATCCTTTCTCCTCCTTCAATCGTCAGGAGAAACCCACTAGCAGTCCTACTTCATCAAGAAAGGATCCCAAAGCCTTGACTACTCATGATGATGAAGGATAGGCTTGGAGCTTTTGGTTTTTCTCAATGAGAGAATCTAATATCGCTAGTGTGGAGGATATAGATGATGACTCTGCTAGTGACGAAGATATTGCAATCGAACTTGCGATGTCAACATCAGAAGAAACTGCACCAGTGGTCACCTACCTGCCTGAAGACGGGAAAACTACTACAACGTCATAATCACTAGCTCTAGAAACGTTAGATTGTGCATTGATGGCTGATTCTTCAAAAACCGCTCAGGTAAGTACTACTGACCAACTTTTTAATAATCATGCTTGTTCTCATTGAAATAAATTTAGGGAAAGCATTGATTTAAAATTTGCTATGTTATTAGATTATAATGATAACTTAGTTAAGGACCTGGAACTGTGCACTGAAGCTAACAAAGTGTTAAAACAAAATAAGCATAGTTACAAAGAAAAGATAGACCTTTTGAACAAACAGCTTAGGGAAACAAAAGTTGTAGCCTTTAACCAAGCTAATGACATTAGGTACTATCTTAACTCCCTAGAGGACACTAAGAAACAAAAGGCAGTTTTAGAAGTAGAAGTTAATTCCCTAAAACAAAAATTGCACAGTTGGACAAGTTCATCTCATATTGTCCAAAACTTAGTGAGAGAGAGAAACAACAGGGAGGGATTGGGTTATAAAGTTGTTCCACCACCACATGAGATCTTGATGAACACAAAGTGTAAACCAATTAATGATAATTCAATCAAGGATCATGTGGTGTCTACTCCTCTTGTAAGTGATCCAGATTCCACATGTTCATCAAATGAATTTGACACTAAACAAAAGGAGGCCACTTCATAGGCAAAAGGTAAAATGCCTTGTGTTAATCCGGACAAAGAGTTTGAAAAGGTTAGTATCAAGTCTAGTTCAAAAACTATCAAATCTGAACCTAAAAAGACTAGTAATGTTAACCAATCATGTGTATCATGTTAAAGTCCAGTAAATAGGAAAGAAAAAGATGTTAAAAATGTTAAAGCAATTAACTTTGTTAAACCAGAAAAAACATCTAAACAAGGAGAGTCAAAACGAAAACAATGTAAGGTCACCCAGGTGTCACATACATCTCCACAAAAACAGTTAAATCATAAAGTCGAAAGCAGAGCTTGCTATAGTTGTGGAGAGTATGGACACATTGCATCTAATTTTCCTTACTATCAGACACCGAGGAGGAAAGTTGAACTTCCTTAACAAAAAGCTAGCTCTTTTAAGAGCAACTCAGTGACGCCACCTAAAAGAGATAGTGAACCTAAAGTTCAACATATTAGCCAGTCGTCTGTTTATCATAAACAGACCTTACACAAAGCTGGCTTATGGAAGGAGAAATCAACCTCATTGTTTGATGATGAGAACAAGAAGACATCTGAGCTTCCCTCACCCTCGAACAGTCAATGGGTAAGATTTATAATGTGTGATGTCTCTGGGAAACCCAAGCCAGTGAAGGCTGGGTTCCTAACCTGAACTAATGTTTTCAAACTGAATATGCAGGGTGTTCGATATAGTGCTGAAACCAACACGTGGATCATAGATAGTGGAGCATCCAGGCACATGACAGGGAACAAGGATCTCTTATCAAACGTCAAATAGATAAAAGGAGGTCGCGTTTCATTTGCTGGAAACAAAGGTGGGTACATCACAGCTCAAGTGGAAGTAGGTAATTAGAAAGTGAAGTTTGGCAAGGTAAACTACGTTCAACAACTTCAGAATAACTTGCTTTCTGTTTCTCAAATTTATGATAAGGACTTTAACGTAGTGTTTGACAACAAGAAGTGCTATGTCCTGAAAAAGGACTATGTCATCTCGGAGGATCAAGTATTAGTGTCTGCCTCAAGATATAAGGATCTTTATGTCTTGGATCCATTAAAGGCCTCCACAACGGATCATGAAGTTTAGTGCTTCTTGTCAAAAGCTACGGAGAAGAATCCATCTTCTGGCATAGGAGAATGGGACACATTAATCCACGGAAGATGAATCACTTGATCCAGAATGATCTAGTGAGAGGAGTTAATGTCAAAAACTTCCAACTAACGGATTACTGTGTTGCGTGCAAGAAGGGCAAACAGACGAAGAAGTCTCATAAGGAAAAGAAAGTTCATTCTATCGAACTTCCTCTTGAACTTCTTCACATCGATCTGTTTGGTCCAGTCAGTACAAGAAGCATCACAGGCGACATGTACTGCTATGTAGTTACTGATGACTACTCAAGATTCACTTGGGTGATGTTTCTGAAAACCAAATCAGAAACATTTTAGTCATTCAAGGAGTTGGTAACTACTCTGGAGTCTCTATACAAGTTGAAGGTACGTCAAGTGCGCTCAGACAACAGAACCGAGTTCAAGAATCAATGGATGGAGGCTTATTGCAAAGAAAAGGGAATTGTGCATCAGTTCACTTCTGCCTACACTCCTCAGATGAACGGCGTTGCTCAAAGGAAGAATCATAGCTTGATAGAGACAGCACTGATTAAACTGAAGGAATTGATCTGCCCAAGATACATATTAAACTGATGTGGCTAGTGTGATATGATCCAAGTCAGGTCATACCCAATAACAAGCCAAACAAACACCAATAAGTATTTATTCGTTGATAAGATCATACAAATAAATACTGACACCAATTTAGAAAATAGGCTTTCTAAAAACATTGCTTTTGTAAATGAACAACATTATATGGATAATTTGTTCATGAGAAATGTTTTGTTTTATTATTTAAGTTGGTTAAGTAATATCAAACAAAAGTGTGTTATTTTATAAAATTAAAAGGGTTTTAATTTTATAAAACTATAATGCAAGAGTGTTACTTTTATAAAATTCAAATGGGAGGGAACCCCATACGGGACCCCATTTTCGGCCAGCCCTTATGGCTTTGGGAACCTCCTTTTGTTCTTGGTTAATGCAAGATTAAAGACACTTGAACACTCTCCATCTACACACCTATTCTCTCTCACACACAAGACCAAAATTCTGTCTAACATCTCTCTAAAATCGGGTTTTAGAGCTGAAACAAGGCTGAATTTTCAGGTTTGAATCAAGTGTTCTTGGCTGAAAAATCGATTGTGCCAGAGGGTTTTCAAGTCGGTTTCACACAACCTAGCAAGTGGGTGTTTGAAGGAGCTTGTGGGTATCATCCCTTGAGGACTTCTACATTGAAGTCTTGGCCATCAAACATCATCATCTTGTCCTCCAAATCCATGGTTCTAAAGGTAGTTCATGTGGTTGATATATATATAAATGTCTTGATAGTGTGTCCTTCCATATAAAATGATCCTTGTTTTGGGTTTTGGTTTAACAAATGTATATGATACATAAACTCACGTTTTTGATATTTACTCCGCTGCGTTTTACATGTTAAATGGTTAATATGACTTTGGTAAGGTTCTACAAAACCCAACAATGGCATCAAAAGCCGGTTATATGGATACATGCTTCAAAAATTGAGATTTTCGGGTCCTTTTTTTATAAAAAGTGGGCTGGAAATTTCTCTCATGGAAGTCCCTTTGTTTTTCAAGATATTACTTTTATATGCATGTAAGGATCTTGAAAAATTAAAATCATAAGATGGTTTGTTTGTTTGGACAAAAACCACTTGTTCTTGGTTTATGTTGGCTGAGATTTTGGGTTCAAAAGGGGCTGCCAATTTCGGATTTTATATACATATTTGGATGTGTTTTAGTCCATAACACCTAGCCATGACCTTGTGTTTGATTGTTTGTGGTTGTGATTTCATTTGGTTGTAATAAGGCTATGTAATTTATTTGTTTCATTTGGTATGTAATAAGTAGATTAGTGTGCACTTTATTTTCCTAGAAAAATGTATTAGGATTTTTCCTATGTAACAACCATT
Organism: Flaveria trinervia; assembly: GCA_025506515.1. Lineage (NCBI taxonomy): Eukaryota > Viridiplantae > Streptophyta > Magnoliopsida > Asterales > Asteraceae > Flaveria > Flaveria trinervia. The sequence goes on from CM046441.1 coordinate 51,519,028, forward strand.
TTGGGGCTGATTTGTAAGACAAAAAAGGTGCCTAAAGATGGTGGTGTAATCACAACACAAAAGGAATACTTGAAGCATTTGGATGCAAGTTCAAGTGGGTGTTCATCAACACAACAATGTGTCATGTTTTTACCCTAGAAATGACCTCTTGACACACTTGTTATTGCAAGCAAGTGTGGTCAAAATAGGTGGCTATGGTTATGCACTTATATTTTATGTTTGGTTGATTCTTTGGTTGTTTGGATGAGTTTGATATTTTAATTGAAAATAGATAAACTAGTTAATCAACTAAAATTAAAACAAGCATAAAATTGGTTCTATCATTAAAGGAATTAATAAAATGAGTTTATTAAGGGTTAATGATTTAATAAAATTGAGTTTTGTTAAAAGGAATCATGAAAATAATTTTTCATAAAATACCATGCATTTGAATGCATACAAATTGTATGGTATAAAAGGTTTTCAAAAAACTTGAATTTTAGAACTGCAAAACCCTTTTCTAAACAAGTCTAACACCATCCTTTTAAACAACACTCAATTCACTTGCACCTTATTTATGGGATAAAGGTCACCTAACCATAAATGTAGAAACTCGTGAAGTTGAGGTGAAATTACCATATTTGTGGGATAAAGGTTACCTAACCACTTATATTTGTAAAATCACAAGTGTGTCTAAGTAGGACGACTTGATTTGGAAATCATGCATTAGGATCACCGAAGCATGACGTACAAATGGTGTTGATGGGATAAACATGCCAAACAAAACATAAGATGTTTAAACTGATCCCATTCAACTAGAAATTGTAATAGGTTACAATTGTCAAACGTTGACTACCTTGTTAATTTAAATAAAAGGATAAAGGTCACCTAACCGATATTTAAATATAACGTTGGATTCTAGACTTTAATTATTAATTGTCTATGAGACATAAAAGGGTATTAATAATTAAAATACTATGATATCAAAATACTAAATATTGAACTTTGTAAAATTGTAGATGGCTAACAACAACAACTCTATCCCGACCGTCCATAACCTATCACTAAGGACTATCCTTGAAAAGGAATGTCTAAACCATGGGAACTTCATGGACTGGTATCAAAACTTGAGAATCGTTCTCAAACAAGAAAAGAAGTCCTATGTGTTAGACGATCCCATTCCCGATCAACCAGATGAAAATAACGTAGAGGCCTTTGCCGAGTGGGTCAAATACACCGAGGACTCTGTGCAAGTCTCATGTCTTATGCTAGCGAGTATGATTCCCGATTTGCAAAAGGACATTGAGAACCACAATGCCTACGACATGATTACCCAGTTGAAGGACATGTTCTAACAACAATCAAGGGTGGAGCGCTTCGAAACGGTTCGAGCACTTCATGCATGTCGGATGGACGAGACCCAATCGGTATCATCTTACGTTCTCAAGATGAAGAGCCACATTGATCGCCTGGAAAGGCTTAATTGTCGTGTGTCCAACGAGTTGGCAACGGATTTGATCCTCAACTCCCTATCCAAGAAGTTTGATAGCTTTGTTATGAACTATAACATGAATGGATGGGACAAGAGCATTGGTGAGCTTAATTCAATGCTCAGAACGGCAGAGGCAGGCATGGGTAGAAAGGTTCTACCGGTCCTTACGATCAATGAAGGAGGTAGTAAGAAAAGGATCCTCCCCAACCCTAGGGCAAGTGTTGCCAAAGGGAAGGGGCAGGTCAAGGGAAAGGGTAAGGGTAAGGCTAAAGTGGAACCAACCAAACCGAAAGAAAAGAAGCAAAAGGTTGCTCATGAAGACCCGTGTTTTGAGTGTGGTGAGGTAGGCCATTGGAAACGCAATTGTCTGGTCTATCTCAAAGAATTGAGATCGAAGAGGGATGCGGGGCAAACCTCAGGTACAATCTTTATGATACATGTTGAGCTAAATGTTATTTCTTCTAACACATGGGTATTAGATACCGGATGTGGAACTCATATTTGCAATTTGATGCAGGGGTTCAAAAGAAGTGAGCATTATTCAAAAGGGGAAATTAGTCTCTTTATGGGCAACGGTGCAAAGGTTAATGTAGAAGCTCAAGGAGACTACATTTTGAAACTTCCAAGTGGTTTGGAAGTTATTTAAAAGAATGTTTTGTATGCTCCTAGCTTGACTAGGAACATTATTTCTGTTTCCTGTTTAAGACAATGTGATTATGATTTCAAGTTTGTTGATAATGATATTCATGTTTCTTTAAATCATGTGTTTTATTTTAAGGCTATACCTTGTAATGGTATTTATGAATTGGTTCATAATAATACAACATATGATAGCTCAATGTACCAAGCAACCACCAAAAGGCTCAAATTAGATTTGAGTGATTCCTATCTTTGGCATTGTCGCCTTGGTCACATAAACAAGAATCGTATGCAAAAACTTCAAAAGAATGGTCTTTTAAAAACTAAAGAGATTGATTCATTTGATGTATGCGAGTCTTGTTTACAAGGTAAAATGACAAAGGCCCCTTTTAGTGGGACTAATGAAAGGGCAAATGATTTATTAGGGATCATACATTCGGATGTATGTGGACCTTTCAGACCAATAACTAGGAATGGTGAAAGATACTTCATTACCTTTACCAATGACTATAGTCGTTATGGGTATGTGTACTTGTTAAGACACAAACATGAATCTTTTGAAATGTTCAAAATATTCAAGAATGAAGTTGAAAATCAACTCAACAAAATGGTCAAGATTCTTCGTACAGATAGAGGAGGTGAATACGTAAGTAGTGAATTTCAAGAGTATCTTAGAAGTTGTGGGATTGTCTCACAACTTACTCCACCTGGAACACCACAACATAATGGTGTATCTGAGAGGAGGAATCAGACTCTATTGGATATAGTTCGATCTATGATGGCTAGAAGTACACTACCTCTATCAGTTTGGGGTTTCACATTGCTCTCCGAGGCCCGTATTTTAAATATGGCCCCAACCAAGAAAGTGGAAAGGACACCATTCGAAGTATGGCATGGAAGGGTTCCATCATTATCATATTTAAAAGTTTGGGGGTGTGAGGCTTATCCTAAGCAATACACTCAAAACAAACTGGAAGCCCGATCCACAAAGTGTATCTTTATTGGATATCCTAGAGATTGTATTGGATAGTATTTCTATGATCCAACAGAACAGAAAGTGTTTATTGCTCGAAAGGCAGAGTTCTTGGAAACTAAGTTCCTTTCGGAAGAAACTAGTAGAAGAAAAATGGAACTTGAAGAGGTTCAAGATTCACAAGACAATACACAATTGGTCGATACTAGCAATCAACATAAGGATGTTGAGAATGATCATATGGATGATCAAGATACACAAAACGTTCGCAGATCTGGTAGAACTAGTGTTCCTCCTGAGAGATATGGATTTTTCATGGATGGATGCTATGTGGTAGATTCGGATGAACCAACCACATACCATGATGCAATGTCAAAACCTGATTTTGACAAATGGCAAGAAGCCATGAACGTTGAGATGCAATCCATGTATGATAACCAAGTTTGGGAATTGGTTACACCACCTCTTAAGTCCAAGGTAGTTGGAAGTAAGTGGGTTTTCAAAAGGAAAACCGATATGCATGACAACTTGGATACCTATAAAGCTAGACTTGTAGCAAAAGGTTTCACTCAAACTCAAGGGGTTGATTATGATGAAACTTTTTCACCTGTAGCCATGCTAAAGTCTATCAGGATATTGTTTGCCATAACAACATATTATGACTATGAGATTTGGCAAATGGATGTCAAAACCGTTTTCCTTAATGGATATCTTGAGGAAGATGTCCATATGGAACAACCGAAGGTTTTGTCGATCCAATACATCCCAACAAGGTATGGAAGTTAAAGAAGTCAATCTACGCATTGAAACAGGCGTCAAGAAGTTGGAATCACCGTTTTGATGATGAAGTAAAGAAATTTGGCTTCATCAAAAACGCTGATGAAGCTTGTGTGTATAAGAAAGCTAGTGGGAGCATTATTACTTTCCTTATATTATATGTCGATGACATTCTACTATTTGGAAATGACATTCCAACCTTGGAAGGTGTAAAAACCTGGCTTGGAACCGCTTTTCCATTAAGGATCTTGGTGAAGCCACCTATATTTTGGGAATAAAGATCTATAGGGATAGATCAAGGCGGTTGATAGGTTTAAACCAAAGTGCATACATTGAAAAGATCTTGAAAAGGTTCAAGATGGAGAATTCTAAGAAGGTATGGTACCTATTCAAAAGGGGACTATATTGAGCTCATCTCAATGCCCTAGTTCAAAGATTGAACAGGAAAGAATGAATGGAGTCCCATATGCATCTGCTATTAGATCCATCATGTATGCAATGATATGTACTAGGCCAGACGTGTCATGTGCTTAAGCATGACAAGTAGATATCAACAGAATCCTAGTAATAGTCATTGGATGGTTGTTAAAAGTATTTTGAAATACCTTAGAAACACTAAGGATATGTTCTTAATATATGGATCTGGTGAGGAGGAGCTCGTTGTAAAGGGTTACACGGATGTGAGTTTCCAAACTGATCGAGATGACTCTCGATCACAGTCAGGATATGTCTTCATTATGAATGGAGGAGCGGTCTCTTGGAAGAGCTCAAAGCAAGATGTAGTGGCACTATCTACAACAGAATCAGAATACATCGCCGCCTCAATGGCAGCTCAAGAAGCTGCGTGGCTCAGGAAGTTCATTGCTTATCTAGGGGTTGTTGCTACCATTCAAGACCCCCTAGAGATCTTTTGTGACAACCAGGGTGCGATTGCTCAAATCAAAGAACCTCGTGCTCATCAAAAGACTCGGCACATTGAACAGAGGTTCAACTACATAAGGGATGAAGTTGAAAAAGGAAAGATATGTATTTGCAAAGTTCATACCGATCAAAACATTGCAGATCCATTCACGAAGCTCCTAGATAGGTCAAAGCATGAAAGTCATACTTGTGCCTTAGGACTTCAATATTCTAGTGATTGGACTTGATCAAATTTTGTATTTGGATATTGCAACTTATGTTATTTGACTTTATTATATGGTTATAATTTTCATTTGTTCTTCTATTTTAGCATGTTTAAATCCGTGAATAAGCAAGTTATTCTAAACGTTCGTAGTCAATCATACTTGTGGGAACAACTATGAATGTGAGACTATAATGAACTTGGATTGGTTGATATTCATAAGGTATGAATATAGAGCAAGAGGTTGCTACCAAGGTTCATTGATATCTATGGGACATAGATAAAGGACTGGCCCGCTCTCAATTATTTCAACATGGAATCTTTGTGATTAGTCATAAGAGATATTGAGTAAAGGCGAATATCATTGTATCCTCAGACCTGAGATACATATTGGGTCTTGATATTCACCAAATATTGTACTTTGACTTAGTTCTTTGATGTTCTGAAAGATTGGCAGTACATAAGGCTGAGTTCAGGTATGATATAAGGTAATTGTGAGAGACGTATGTAGTCAAGATGGAATTTGTTCCTCTTATTCGTTGAGAGTTAGATGTCTAAGGCCTGTTAAAGTTAAATCAACAGAGAATGACAATTTTGTGTCTCTGGGATTTAACATGACATCTGTAACAAAAGGATAAATGATTGATTCACCTAAATCATATTCAATTAAGATACTTGAAAAGGATGATGTTATTGAATGGCACTTAGTCATATACATTAGGGGTAGCAAACCGTTGCCAGGCGTTATTTGCTGCCTGCATCAATCTTCTATGAATCGTGTGCAAGTGGGAGATTGAAGGAATTGATCTGCCCAAGATACATATTAAACTGATGTGGCTAGTGTGATATAATCCAAGTCGGGTCATACCCAATAAAAGCAAAACAAACACCAATAAGTATTTATTCGTTGATAAGATCATACAAATAAATACTGACACCAATTTAGAAAAAAGGCTTTCTAAAAACATTGCTTTTGTAAATGAACAACATTATATGGATAATTTGTTCATGAGAAATGTTTTGTTTTATTATTTAAGTTGGTTAAGTAATATCAAACAAAAGTGTGTTATTTTATAAAATTAAAAGGGTTTTAATTTTATAAAACTATAATGCAAGAGTGTTACTTTTATAAAATCAAATGGGAGGGAAACCCCATATGGGACCCCATTTTCGGCCAGCCTTATGGCCTTGGGAACCTCCTTTTGTTCTTGGTTAATGCAAGATTAAAGACACTTGAACACTCTCCCATCTACACACATATTCTCTCACACACACAAGACCAAAAATCTCTCTAACATCTCTCTAAAATCGGGTTTTAGAGCTGAAACAAGGCTGAATTTTCAGGTTTGAATCAAGTGTTCTTGGCTGAAAAATCGATTGTGCAAGAGGGTTTTCAAGTCGGTGTCACACAACCTAGCAAGTGGGTGTTTGAAGGAGCTTGTGGGTATCATCCCTTGAGGACTTCTACATTGAAGTCTTGGCCATCAAAAATCATCATCTTGTCCTCCAAATCCATGGTTCTAAAGGTAGTTCATGTGGTTGATATATATATAAGCGTCTTGATAGTGTGTCCTTCCATATAAAATGATCCTTGTTTTGGGTTTTGGTTTAACAATGTATATGATACATAAACTCACGTTTTTGATATTTACTCCGCTGCGTTTTATATGTTAAATGGTTAATATGACTTTGGTAAGGTTCTACAAAACCCAAAAACAACATACCAAACAAGAGGGTCTACAACAACTCAACGGGTCAGGTAGAAGTATGTGTAATGTTGATGTTCAGAGATACATAACACCACCTGCTAGAAAATGAGCCGCATTCATTTTTTTGACTATGATGATTCTTCAAGTCCTTCAATATACCACTCTCCACTTCTGATAATGAATTAGCAACAAAGATGATGCATCATGTTCTAAACACACCATCTCAGGAATCTACATCATCCGACTTACAAGGTGATTCATCTACCAACTCAGGGGGAGCACTTGAAGATAGTGACTCTTCCTCTGATGAAGAAGTTGTGGAGACTGATCAAAACAACCAGGAGCAACAGGTTCCCCCTACAGAAAGTCCACAAGCATCTGACATTGATGCATCTGCGTCTTCAGAACCTCAGACTCTTACTACCTCAGATACTGAACCGAATGTTCATAATCTTGATTCTGAGGTAGTTGTTCCTACCACTCCTAGATCATGCCTAAATGTCTATCATCCTTTGGATAATGTCATTGGAGATGTGAGATCAGGAGTTCAGACCAGAAATCAATTGTATTCAGCTGATTATGCCTGGGTGGTGGAAAAAGGCTATCGTTATGATGGGGCATATTATTGCTTTGTGTCTCAGTTCAAGCCAAAGTATGTTAGTGAAGCTCTGAATGATGAGGCATGGGTGAGTGCCATGCAAGAAGAACTTCTTCAGTTCAAGAAGTTAGGTGTATGGACTCTGGTGGATAGACCTAAAGGTGCGCAGGTCATTGGCACAAAGTGGGTATTGAAATGCAACAAAGATGATCAAGGCATGATCATCAGAAACAAGGCTCGACTTATTGTCCAAGGATTTTGACAAGTCGAGGGCATTGACTACAATGAAGTGTTTGCACCCGTGGCAAGAATGGAAGCAATCCGTATCTTTCTTGCCTACATCGTATATGAAGATTAAGTCTATCAACTTGATGTGAAGAATGCATTCCTTCATGGTGAAATCAAAGAGACAGTGTACGTCAGTCAACCCAAGGAATTTGAGGATCCACACAATCGGGACAGAGTTTACAAACTCGACAAGGCTCTATATGGGCTTCATCAAGCTCCTAGAGCCTAGTATAAGAAACTCTCGACTCACCTTGTGAAACACAGTTTTCGCAGAGGTGTCATTGACTGTAAGGATGGAGATTTACTGCTTGTCCATATCTAAGTCGATGACATAATCTTTAGTTCAAAGAATGAAGATCTATGTAAAGAGTTGAAGAAGTAATGAAGGTTGAGTTTGAGATGAGTGCCATGGGAGAGATGAAATTCTTTCTCGGGTTACAGGTGGATCAGACACCAAAACGGATTTTCTTACATCTGACCAAGTATGTAGGAGATATCCTCAGTCGGTTTGACATGGAGAATGCTTCCGCAGCAGGGACTCCACTTTTTACAAACCATGATGTAGCACCCGACGAGAATGGTGATCTGGTCGATGCCACCATGTACCGAGGTATGATTGGATCTCTCATGTACCTCACTGCCTCAAGACCTAATATCATGTATGCGACATGTCTATGTTCAAGATATCAAGCAAAGCCAAAAGATAACCATCTAATAGGGGTCAAATGATATTTTGTTATCTGAAGGATACTCCAACACTTGGGTTGTGGTATCCTCATGACGATGACTTCGAGCTAACAGCATATAGTGACTTAGATTACGGTGGCTGCAAGATGAACTACAAGTCTACATAAGCGGGATGTTAATTCTTTTGGAGGGGATTAGTGACCTGGCAGTGTAAGAAGCAGACCTCGGTTGCTTTGTCAACCTGTGAAGCCGAATACGTTGCTGCTGCAAGTTGCTGTTCACAAATCATATGGATTCAATAGCAAATGCGGGACTACGGTTTGAAATTCTCTTTTACTCCTATTTTAGTTGATAACTCTGCTGCGATTGCAGTAACTAAAAATCCAGTCCAACATCCTAAGACCAAACACATCGGAATAAAATATCACTTATACGTGATTGCTTTGAAAAGAACATAATCGATATCATTAAAGTAAATACTGATTATTAACGCACTAACCTCTATGCAAACGCTTTTGACAAAGCACGTTTTATATATCTGTTAGAGGTCAATGACATTAAAAAGAAAAGTGATGTAATTCCTGATGATGACCATGTGTAGTCCGATGCGTATGTCCATTTTTCTTTTAATTTTTATTTTCTTTATTGATTTGTTTAACTTTAAGTAGTTTAATTAAATTAATGTTATTCAGTCGCCTATTAAAATCCTAAAAAGCGTCAATCCATTATGGTTTTAGAATTTTAGGGGAGAATTGGCCAGTTAGTAACATTAAGACAAAAAACGAAGGTGGAGGAGAGGCTAGCTGATAAAAAGTAGATCGTATATATGATACCGATTCAATGACTATGGAAAATGATAGTACACAGGTACAAATCACTTGGGACTTTAAAAGTCTAAATAAAACAAGATGTGGGTTAACATATTATCCCTGGTCAACACAATCAACAAAATTCCAATAAGGGGTGACGAGCAGAATAAGCGCCACAAATGTGAGCGTAAGACCAAAATATGAGCAAAAGCAATCAAACTAATAACTTATGTTGTTAGTGAGAACTGTGCAAAAGATTAAAATTGCTCAAACAAGAAGATAGGTTATGCGACTCTCTGCTGTGCGGTGGCACTGGCCTGAGGATAAGCATAACCTATATATTCTAGAAATCATTGTTGTTTGCCGCCTCTCTGCTGTGCGGTGGCACTGACCTGAGGCTTGGCTTCTCTCTGAAAGTTCTAAGAATAGTTTCTTCTTGAAAATTACTTTGAGACCGCTCAAAAATCTCCTGAGGAATGTTGATTACCATATAAGTGTGGGATCCACAAATGCTTGTTGAAATAATCAAATCTTAAACTATCATCAATCTGTGTCAAAAGTCTATGTATGGATTTAAGAGGACTAGATACTGAAAATCATCATGGCTACAATTTTTGAAAGTCCAAATCAACATGGGGATCTGATAGTACTAGTATGATTTCCTAAACTTGCTAATGACTCTAGATGAAAAACAAGAATTGAGTATCAAAAGGTGTTGATAACATGACCCAAATGATTTGACTTTCCTGTATGATTCTAAATTGAATTGGTCCATTTATGGTCAAATAAATTGAAGCTGCCTATTTCAGAACCGAATCCATTAGATTAATATATTAGGATTTACACCTCAGACAAAAAGTCAAAAACAAGTTCAGTTTTGTATTTTAGTTTAAGTCTTTCAATTTGTATAAATTTAGTCATATTCATTTTTGTTTGATATCGGACTACGTCATGGAATTCAGTAGGGGATTTAATCATCTAAAAGGGTAACGTCTGAGGTGACCACACATGTTTTCAAATGTAAAATCAGTTACGTCTGAGGTGACAAATTGCTTAAAAGGATCACGTCTAAGATGGTCAAAAGTTTTTCAAGTTAAAATGATCATGTCTGAGATGGTCAAATGTTCATAAAGTTTAATCAAATGTTAAAAAGGGTTTAAGCGAGAAATGGTCATAAAGTCAAAATCATGAGTATGATCCAATCGCACGACTGGACCATGAGTATGGACCAACCGTACAAATGGACCATACTCATGCACTAAACAGCCGAATGGCACATGAGTATGAACCATTCACCCGAATGGCTTATCAGAATGAGCCATTCGACCGAAGGAACTGTGCGAATGAGTCAGTCGCCCGACTCAAATCCAGTCGGTCGACTGAATGTAATCGGCTGAGCCAATCGCACGACTGAGGTCATTCGCCCGAATGAACCGAACTAATGGGTCCAGTCGGCCAATTGAAATCAGATTCAATATAAATAGGGCCACAGTCAATCGCATTCAACTCATCACCCCCTAATTGCCCTCATATAACACAGCCTACCGTTACGCTGCGAAATTTTCATTTGACCCAAATTGCTTGATTATTCGCATATTCTGACCTTTGTTATTGATTATACAGGTAAAATGCAGTGTGATGATGCCAAAAACTCACTCGATTAGACTTAAAAATCAAGAAATTAGCCCTAACAAGACCCGAGACCTTAAATGGACTAATAACCTAACTAAACCACGTAAAATGTTGAAATTAAAGTTATTAAGTTATTAGTCTAATGATTGCGAGTCTAAAGATCCATTACACGACGTCTAATTTCAAGAATTGGGGAAAAATCGAATCACAATCGACCGAACAGTAGGTCATGCGTTTGGTCGCTAGGATGAACTCCAATCACCCGATTGAGCTGGACGAATCGCTCAATCGGCCGAATGGATCATCCGGATGAGCCCAGTCGGCCGACTAAACCAATCGCAGGCTTAGTCAACCGATTGAACTCAGTCGCTTGCTCAGTCACCCGACTGAATCCAGTGGCATGCCAAGTCAACCGACTGAACATAGTCGCATGGATCAATAACATGAATGAACCAGAGTGAATTCAACCAAGTTAATTAGAACTAATTTGTGTTGTGTGGTTATCTAATGTCCATGTGTCTTTTGTTACAGATTGATGGCGGACAAATGGTCCATCAACCCCAAGCACAACATATGTGCTCACTTAGACTCTACGACTCGGAATGGTGCCGAGTTTGCGGGGATCATTGCTTTCCTTAACCGATCTAGGATCCACAAGGCGATATCTACCCCATGCACTCCCTACAGGTCTATTCAGCAGGCCTTCTGGGAGGGAGCATCGGTTGACCGCTCTTGTGAGCCATACAACACTAGGAGTTCTATCTTTGAGATGGATATTGAGATCACTGCTGCGGACATTCAGCGAGTACTTGGGTTGGGTGATGATATAGACCACCCCACTAGACTTCAACCGCTGACAGTGAGAGGGTGCTTCATGAGGATGAAGTACGCTGGGGATATAACGCAGGTGTGCTCAACATGAGCAGTCTATTTCCCTAGTACAAGTACTTGGCACAAGTCATCCCCAAGTGTTTGGCGTCGCGAAGGGGTGGGTTTGATGACCTTTCAGGCCAAAATGCCTACATGGCAATGATATTGAACCACCCTTTCAGCTTTTCTAGCATGATCTTCTCTTATTTGATAGAGAACTTGGAGGCGAAGGGCAAAGAGGGTTTGTGCATGTACCCTAGCTCTCTACTAGTGATCTTTGATGAAAAGCTGCCCACATTACCTGAGGAGAACCACGACGCTGTGTCGTTGGAGATTATGGATGATACGACACTGGGTCGTATGAAGGTATACCGGGGAAAGCAGGTCAAGCCCCTGGTAAAGAGACTCATTGGCCATCTGGCCAAGGTGGACTACGTGGTGCCAGGGAGGTGTAAATGGCATCATATAGACAGTGATTCGAATGTCGAGCAGCTAGAGCTACCTGAAGATGACTCCGACGATGGCGACAACGGTGATGGTGGAGATGTAGGGCCCACTCTACTGAGGGCACCCACTGCTGATATAGCATCTCCAACATCCACCCAAGGTGAAGCAGAGGCTACAGGGTTCCATCAGAACATTTGTCTTGATGAGGAGGAGGATACGGATAAGGAGCTCCTAACTCGTACTGAGGGGAGCCGGGTGGTTGCCACTGACCGAGGTATTCGGGAGGTTGGAGGACGCCTTGGCGAGTCGGGGGAGGCTGACACTAATCCTACTTTTGCTCCCGATCAGTCCAGCAGTGTTCTAGGGGGAGCATCCACCCCGAGTCGGAGGATGCCTCACTCCAGATGAGAACGAGAAACCTGTTGATCCTTATTTGTACAGATCTATGATCGGTTCCCTAATGTATCTTACAACAAGCCATCCCAACATAACCTTTGTTGTAGGATTCTATGCTCGATACCAATCTTCCTTGAAGGAGTCTAATGAAAAGGCTGTAAAATGGATCTTTCGTTATCTTAAAGGCTCTTCTCGTTTAGGGCTTTGGTATTCTTATGGTGGAAATTTTGATTAAATGCTTATTCTGACTGTGATTCAAATGGTTGTAGGTTAAACAAAAAATCTATCACCGGAGGATGTCAATACCTATGAAATTGTCTTGTGTCATGGTAGAGCAAGAAACAAACTACTGTCTCTCTTTGTTGCAGGATACTATGCTCGATACCAATATACCTTGAAGGAGCCTAATGAGAAGGCTGTAAAATGAATCTTTTGTTATCTTAAAGGCTCTTCTCGTTTAGGGATTTGGTATTCTTATGGTGGTAATTTTGATTTTCATGCTTATTCTGACAGTGATTCAAATGGTTATAGGTTGAAGAAAAAATATTTCACCGGAGGATGCCAATACCTATGAAATTGTCTTGTATCATGGTAGAGCAAGAAACAAACTACTGTCTCTCTTTCCATGGGGGAGACCGAGTATATTGTTACTTCAAGTTGTTGCTCTCAAGTGTTATGGATACAACATCAGATGATTGACTATGGAATCAACTTTCTCCATGTACCTTTGTTCTATGACAATCAAGCAGTCATTGGAATCGCGAAGAATCCAATTCACCATTCCTGCACCAAGCATATCGAGACAAGGATTCATGCAATCCATGATGCTCAGGAGAAGGGTTTTATTGATATTATTCCTATTGACACAAAAATCAAAAAGCTAATCTTTTCACTAAAACATTCGATAAACCTCATTTTTATGAACCGGTCTCCATGCTAGGATTGATATCTTTTTAAATCTCATTTTCTACATTGTCTCATGTATATATTGTATATATTTCTTTTATTGTTTTCTTTCTTTTCATTTTCTTGTACTCCCCATAACCTTTCATCATTTTACATTAAAAAATAAAAAAATAAATTTATTTTTATAAATAATAAACAAATTCTTCTTCTTTTACATAGAAATTTCTTCAATCTTGTAGGTTTGTAGAAATTTCAGGGGAGATTTTAGTAAAATTGTTTGTTGCTTGAAAGATCTGATGAAGGTCAATAGTATTGTGTTGGGATATGCCTGATAGGCTCAGCCAGAACGCGAAGTAGACAGTGGTCTTGTGGCTAAGCTAAGAGAACAAGAAATTTATTGACTCGGATTATCCCCTTGTGGTGTGATTATGTTAGTAAACGTAAAGTATTATATTGACAAAGCGAAAGATTCAAGATAATGAAAGTGTAACATAATGAATGAATGAATGAAAAGACTTTCAAGCAAATGAAAGGAGGTTCACAACTCATTGAGAGTTGTTAGCTCAACTGTGTGTTTACATCGGGGGATCTTGGCTAACCCTTAAGGGTTCACACACAAGGGGAGTTAGTCTATGTGACTACTCCATACATACGATCTGTGCAATATGTGTGATATGGGATCCTTGTCGCCTAACCCTAGTTGATATGGATGTGTGCTCAAGAGGGGGTTAAGCATATGACATGATCTAGATAGAAGTGAAAGATAACGAAAGTACAAAATGTGCAATAAGTAGAAAACGTGCAATATGTACGAAATGAACGATGGCGAAGGATAATAATATTACCTCATTGTACGTATGTTGTGTGATCATGTGCGAAAGAAAGAAAATGTTTTAAGGAATAAAAGGTAATATAATGTTTTTGTAAAACTAGAACTCACTCAGCAACACTGACTTTTATGTGTTTCTAGTTGGTAGGTAAATGTTGCTGAGGATGACACGGGGTTAGCTACCTGGCATTTTGGGATGGCATCCATTTGTTTAAATTATAATGCTTTTGCATTGTAATGCGAACAAATAGTATTTTGTAACGATTATGAATGTTGTATTATTTTTCAAAAGCAATGAATAAAATGATTTTAAATTATTCCGCTGCGTTGTTTTAGTAAACTTAAATGTATAATATATGTTTTATGTTTTATGTGCGATGATTGACCGACTATAAATGTTTTGGAAACGAGGCCTTACATAATCCAATTGGTGAGTTTGAGAGATAATAACTATGTTGAGTGACAAAAACCGATCCTGCAATTGGTATCAGAGCTTCTTAGACTCCTGATTGTGAGATCTTACCATCCAAATCAACCATTTCTTCAGTCATACTTTCACCACACTCAAAATGACCCTCAATCAAACATCATCTGAAGGTGAAATGAGGTATATGGATCTTATTTCATCACTTCAATCTATGGGAGTGACTCTTGAGATGAGAGATCTCTCAAGAAAGTTCATGAGTGCACTTCCAAATAAGTGGACTATTACGACCGTTTACGTACGAAATACTAACTGATTCTGCGCGTATACCAACTCAAATAGTGCGGAATCATATTTTATTGGCGATCCAATCAGGGAGAACACAGTTCGGATGAATCTAACGATTAATGAAACGTTAAGAATGATTAGAACACGATCAACTGTGATCTATGAATTTGGAACATGTTTTCTTGAGTCTCTGGACGGCTAGGATACGATTATGTGTGTAGGTATTCGAATTGTTACGTTTTTCCACGAATTAGGTATATTTATCGGTTAGCGTCTTCCAATCGTACGACTGAGCCATTAGTATGGTTCAGTCGTGCGACTGAATCATACGATTGATCCATCCACATGACTAAAGGTTCAGTCGTGCGATTGAGTCAATCTTATGTCTTAATCGGGGGACTGATCCAGTCTCCTGGTTCAGTCGTGCGACTGGTCCGCTAGCATGAAGAATTCATGCGTATGGTCCATTCGCATAAGAACTTCAGAAGATTAAGTTTGAACATGTTTCTCAATCATTATAGATTAAGAATCATGCACAATAACCACAAACCTATATAGTTAGTTCACTATATTTTATCACACAATAAACAATGAAATATTAAACATTATAAGCATCAACAACACTTTATATTTCATTTATACCCATTCAATTACGTATATGTAAGACATGATAGACATTTCACATTAAGCTCCTAAACTAGGTACATATGTATCAACAAACTCCCCCTTGGACCTAGTTTACTTCATTGTCTAACATTCTTCATTAGCTCTTCAAACTTCTTGTACTTTTCCTCTCTTGTAACTCCAGCATGTATCTCGAATGCAAAACAAAGTCTTATTACATTCTGAAACTGGAGGGCTTGTACAATATTCTGCGAGTCATAGAATAGCGGCTACTTGTATAAGGTATAGACATCATCTGAAGACAAGTTGATCAGCCACATAGGGTCAAACACCCGAATACTATCCATTGGCTCTCCTTTTGTAAGACTATGACTGCTTCACCTATTATCCAATCGTAATACCACCACTTGAAGTGTCGAGTGAAGTCCTGTGGCATTTCCCTTAGAGGGATTTTGGACATCGTATGTGGAGGACTCCAATTCGAAACTACCATAGGCTTTCCAGTAATGGGCTCAACTTCAGACCTTCTCATGTACCGCTTCGGTTGTTGAGGTCTGAAGTTTACCCACCTAATGTGATATTCCTTCCTCAGTGCAACCTCAAACCAGCCTGACATTTTCTTCGGATCAACATATAACAACTTTAGAGGTGCCGGCTGGTTGAGCTCAAAACCAGGGAGAGTCTTCAGATCGTGTGGGAATGTGAAGTACTCAATTCCCTTCTCTCTCTTCATAGCACATACCTTCATATCCTCAAAATATGCCCATTCAATGATCTTGCCAGACACCTTTAGGTGTTTCTTGACCTTGTATAGCTTTGTGCAGGCATTCGGCTTTTGTGCAGTGCGTAGAGCTTGGATCTCAGCAAAACAAGCCGCCCATTCAGCCTTCTTGATGTCAACATTAGCGTCTGAGGCTTGGGCTTGACTCTCATTCTTTTTAGTCTCTTTCTCCATCTGATCCAGCTTTTTGAATGTATCACTGCCGAGAGTATCACCCAAGTTGGGGACCATATTGCCCTCTCGGTCAGTGTACTCTGGATGGTGGTCAGCAGTGACATCCTCTATCTTGACTTCATCTATGTCGTTGAGCTCATTGTCACTTGTAACCTCAAAAGTAGGCGCATCCTTGACAATCTCGTCCAGGTTTAGCCTGAATATCTCAGCAAGTTGCTCGTCAGTCAGGTCATGAATGATTTTTCCTTCTTCTGGAGTATAGCTCACAGACCGTCTGACTATCCCTTGCAAATCAAAAATCATTGTGACTTGAGACTTGACTTGCTGATGGGGAGCAACATCGTATTCTTCTTACTAAGATGTTTTATCTGCTTGATTTGAACATGTAACACATCAATTTTTAGTAATTAATCAAGACATTCAAACATTTTATAAATATATATAAAGATTAATTATAGAATTTTAGTACAAGATTCAAGTACAAAAGGTTTCAAATACATAAACATCTAAGCATTACTTTTGTCTGGAATGGCCGGCTTCTTAGTAGGTGGGGCAGAAGATGAAGGTCCTTGGTCTTGATTTCTCTTTGTCCTCCTCTCTTGACCTTAAGCTAAGGCAGATGCAGGTGCATCTCCTTCTTCATTATTATCATCATCCTGCCTTCCCCTTGTCTCTTCATCTTCACTCATCTCATCGTTATCTTCATCATCATCATCATCATCACCATCATCATCATCATCACCCTCTCTTATCTTCAGTGGCTCATCCTTCAATCCCTTTACTTTGAGCATGATAGTCTTATTAGAGGCCTCCAACTCCTCTATTCTCTTTTCTGATTGGTTGTTTCGCTCCTGGAGTTGACAGATCTACTGTGCTTGCTGAGCAATCTGCTGTGCTTGGGTAGCATTTAGCTCCACAAGCTGACTTAGTTGAGGAGCTTTCTCTTCGTCAGCAGACAGCAGCTTCAGCATTATACGGTTAAGTGCTGCAAGCTATTCCTCTACCCTAATGGGAGGTAGAGTGGGTCCTGTGGTGAATGTGGTGTGAGCTGATGGTCCTACTTGGTGGCTGGTGGTGGTAGTAGTGGCAGTGGTGAATACGGGTGGTGGCATATGAGTGGCTGGTGAAGGGTTGCTGTAGTAGTGGTAGATGGGAGAGTGCAAGTGGTGGTAAGGGGTGTGGTAGTGGCTGTTGGGCGGGTCCAGGGTATATGATGGATCTGTATCAGCAACAGCAGAATCCTCGACTCCCCGTGGCGTCCACCAACCGCCCGAAGACCTCTCTCCATGGCTACGACCCGGCTCCCCACCGTTCGCAGCAGAGGTTCTTCATTAGTCTCCTCCTCCTCCATGCAGGCGCCACGTAGTCCTCTCGGGCTACATGCCTAAATAGCCTCCTTACCGGGGGCTTCACTTGCTTGCCTCGGTAAACCTTCATTCTCCCTAGTGTGGTGTCGTCCATGACCTCGAGTGTCATTGCATGATCACTCTCTTTGGACAGTGAGGGCAGCTTTTGGTCGATAATCATCTGGAGGAACCGAGGCTACATACAAAATCCCTCCTTGCCCTTGGTTTCGAGGTTCTCGACCCAGTAGTTGAAGATCATCTGTGAGAAGCTGAATGGATGATTCAGTACCAGAGCCACATAGGCATTCTGGATCTGATCAGACAGCTCATCAAATCCCCCCTTCCTCAAGGCAATACACTTTAGCAGCACATGGGCTAAGTATTTGAATTGGGGGCACAGGTTGCTCTTGTTGAGCACACCTGTGTTCATGTCCTCCGAATACTTAGCCCGAAGAAAGCAACCTCGGACAGTTAGTGGATGCAGTCTGGTAGGGCAGTCACTGTCATCTCCCAACTCTAACACCCTCCTTAGGTCTTCCATACTGATCTCTATAGCTTCTCCAATATGGTACTCCTAATCTGATGCGGTTCAGCAGACCTGTCGACAATGGCGGTTTCCCAGAACACCTGCTGAATCGATTTATAAGGTGTGCATGGAGTAGATATCGCCTTAAAGATCCTCAATTTCCGTATGAAGGCGATGATCCCAGCAAATCAGCGGCATGTGGTGAGGTGACGTCCAAATGAGCACAGAGGTTACGCTTTGTGCTCATAGTCCATCGACTCACCATGTTTTTGTTACACAAGATAGATAAACATTAGAGTTTGTGTACATGAATGACACTTGAATTGTAATGAACTTGAATCATTATGTTCTGTCATGCGAATGGACAATCTGACTGAGCCTTAGTCGTGCGAATGAGCTCAATCGTGCGAATGAACCTATGACTCAACTGAGTCGTATGCTGTTCTATGCGGTTGAATCAGTCATGTGACTAAGTTCATACGCATGGTTCATTAGTGCGATTGAGTTATTTCCCCAATTCAATCGTGCGATTGAAGTTCATTAGTGTGTCCATTCGCATAACGTCTCTGTTCCATACTATAGGATCAATTTTTGGTCAATACTTGAAGTTAAATGTTCAGGTTAGGCTCATTTGACTCGCAATCCACCAATACAACACTTAGTACTAAAAACTTTGATGTTTAACTATAGATTAGTGGTTTATTTAAAGGTTTTGTCTCGGTTTTTGTTTTGAACAAAATTGGACATTTAGGGTTTGCTTAATCTATGCATTTTGATTGAGTCTAGTCCCGCATTACCTGTAGAAACGATTTGGAATCAGTAAGTGTCACAAATAGTGTGTTAAATCGCTGATATGAAATTTGGGTAGAGTGGTATTGCCTTCATGTGATTTAGGGGCGATTTGGGGGTGATGAATGTCTGTGACCGACTCCCCCTCTATTTATACTAGGGTTTCCTTCAGTCGTGCGACTGAGCCTATTCGCACTCTTGATTCATGCGACTGGGGCTCAGTCGTGCGACTTGGGCTCAGTCGTGCGACTAGGGCTCAGTCATGCGACTTGCTCAGTCGGTCACAGTTAGTCGTGCGACTAGGTTTCAGTCGTGCGACTGGCTCATTCGGTCAGCTTCATTCGTCCGACTAAGGTTCAGTCGGTTGACTGACTCAGTCGGTCACCACCAGTCATGCGATTGGCTCATACTCATGATCCAATCGTGTGAAAGGTTCAATCTCATTGCTTCATTCGTGCGACTGGTCCATACTTATGGTCCAGTCGTGCGAATGACTCAAACTTGTTCATTTGACCTTATGCGTGTTCAAAAATTATCCTTTTAAACCATAGATAAAATGTTATGACCAATGATCATCTCAGACATGACTTTTTTAATTTGAACACACTATTGATCACCTCAGACGTGATCCTTTTACTTAAAAACGAATTTGTCACCTCAGACGTGACTCATTTTATTTTGAATGTTTGGTCACCTCAGACGTGACTCTTTTGAGTGAGTGATTCTCAGATTATGACGAGTTGCTGAGTCCAACTCTTACATTACACTTTACTAAAATTAAAAAGAAAAACTTTCAAATTAAGAACAATAACAAGACATATTTTTGTATTTTTGATTAGAGATGAAATACGACCTATTAGAATAATTCTAATTGATTTTATTTCATGGAAAACACAGCTTCAATTCTAGTTAATCATTTCTGGTACGATTCATTTTGAAATCATACAGGTATATCAGACTCACTTGGGACATTTTAATAAATAATTTTGATGCTTGATCATATTGGTGATTATTTATGGTTTAATTATTTCAACAAGCATTTGTGGATCCCACGCTTATGTGGTAATCAACGTTTCTCAGGATATTTTTGAGCCGTCTACGGGTATATTACAAGAAGAAACTATTTTAAGAGCTTTCAAAGAGATGCTAAGCCTCAGGTTAGTGCCACCGCACAACAGAGAGGCGCAAACAACAGTGAATTCTAGAATATTTAAGTTATGCTTATCCTCAAGTCAGTGCCACCACAAAGCAGAGAGGCACACAACCTATCTTCTTGTTTGAGCAATTAATTTATTTTTGCACATTTCGCACCAACAACATAGGTTATTAGCTTGATTGCTTTATGCATTTTTCATGTGCTTTGCTCATATTTTATGGTCATCCGCACACATTTGTGGTGTTTATTTTGCTCGTCACCCCATATTGGAAGTTCGTTGATTGTGTTGAATCTACCGACACATCTTCTAATGCGCTAACAACCTCTATGTCTACTTTCTCTATGTTACCATAGTAGCGTACTAGTTTAACTATCATCTTTCCTTTTATCTTGCTTTGACTATGCAGACTTAACTTTGAATTTTGCATCATGAGTAGTTAAACCTTTTAATGTCCCAAATTAATCTGTTCCCTGTGTACTATCATTTTCCAAAATTCGTTGAATCGGTATCAGAAGTTGTGTGATGCCTTTACAAAGTAGATGCAACAGAAATTTGAAATGAGTGCCATGGGAGAATTACAGTTCTTTCTGGGTTTGCAAATCAAACAAAAGGGATGGAATTTTCATTCATCAGTCCAAATACACAAAAGATCTTTTGGAAAAGTTTGATTACAAAAGTGTAAGCCCTGTTCTACTCCCATGTGCAACACCACACAACTGGATATAGATCAGAAAGGTAAAGTGGTTGATGAAACACTTTACAGATGTATGATTGGGTCCTTGATGTACTTAACAGCTTCTAGACCAGATATTATGTTTGCTACATGTGTTTGTGCTAGATTTCAGGCTGCACCTAAGGAGTCTCATTTGATTGCAGTCAGAGGATCTTTAGATATCTGCAAGGCACTCCATCTCTAGGTTTATGGTATTCTACTAGACATTCTGGTAAATTAGTTGCTTTTTCTGATAGTGACTATACAGGGTGTAAGTTGACAAGAAAGTCCCTTCTGGAGGATGCCAATTCTTAGGCAACTGCTTGATTTCTTGGCAGAGTAAGAAGCAGACCTCAGTTGCTACATCAACTGCTGAAGCAGAGTACATTGCTGCTGCAAGCTGTACATCTTAGGTACTCTGGCTTCCAACCAATTATTGGATTATGGCATAACAGAGTCTAAGACCCCATTGTTAATGGACAGCTCTTCAGCTCTTTGTATTGTCAAGAATCCTGTCCAGCACTCTAGGACTAAACATATTGAAATCAGACACTATTTTATTAGAGATTGTTTTGAAAAAGGTCTGATTGATCCAAAATTTGTTCCTAGTGCTGATGAGCTTCCAGACATTTTCACTAAGCCCTTGGATAGCACAACTTTCCAAAACCTAGTGTCAAGGCTTGGTATGCTGCAGCTAGAATAAGTGACAACTACTGATGATCTCAGCTCAAATGTACTGATGATCATTAGTTTATTATTGTCATATATATAAGTACTGAAGTTATTTTCCCTCCGGAAGTTTTCTTTAAACTACTAGAGCTTAACTTGTCACTACTCAAGTACTTTATTTGATAAATCAATTGATGTAGTTACAACAGCTGATGTAGCTACAACTACTGATGTCAGAATTACAAATACGTACTGATGTCCTATGAAACATCTGAAAACAGATGAAAACGTCTGATGAGTACGTGTTGAGGACAGTATGAAACAGCTGAAAAGCAATGAATTGACGACAACTACTGATGAGCCTTTTTTCTCTTCAGTAGTTTCCCAACTGCTGTTTCTTCCTAAACAACTGAAGCAAAACCATGTCTTCAGTAGTTTCACAACTACTGATGACTAACACCAAGATTTCAGTTGTTTACAACAACTGATGGTAAAACCAAGTCTTCAGTAGTTTCCCAACTACTGATGACTAATACCAACTCCTCAGTTGTTTCATCACCTGAAGTCAAACCTGTCTTCAGTAGTTTTATAACTACTGATGACTAAATCAAAGACTTCAGTTGTTTCAACGTCTGACGGTTAAAACCAAGTCTTCAGTTGTTTTATAACAACTGCTGATCACACCAATACGGTCAGTCATTCCAACCTCTGAAAGTTAATACCACGTCATCAGTAGTTTCAACAACTGATGACTAACACCAAAACCTTCAGTCGTTTTCTAACCCTACCCTTTAAATACCTTATCCCACCTTCAGAGTTTTTCCTTTCTTCTCTTCTCAACCTAACGTTCAAAAACTCTGTAACCTCTCTTCATCAATGGCGACCATGCAACTAAAACCACGACACAACTATGTCACACATCTCACAAAATCGCCATACTGGACCAAGTTTCACAACGCCATTGATTTAATGGTTCAGTCACCTTACAAAACGGCTTTTCTGTTAAATCCCACCATATATGCCGAATCTCTTAACCAATTCTGGACAAACGTCACTCTTGTCTCTGAGGAGAATGACACAGAGTCTCTTCAATCGTTTGTCCATCGTCAAAAAGTTGTCATTACTCCAGACACTCTTCGCCAAACCCTCAATCTGGATGATGCCACTTTCCCAACTGGTTATCCAAAGGGCACAATAGATCAATCATTTGCCCACCATGGATACCAGGGTAACCTGAGTGCGTCTACCATATTGAAGACCAGTTCCAGGATGCCGAACGTCTCATCTTTCACATGGTAAATGTCTGCCTTGCCCCCAAGACTTCATCATGGGATCAAATGTCCACAAGGTGGCAAGAGGTAATGTACTCCATCCTTGAGCAACAACCTTTAAATTTTTCTGAAATACTATTTTTAGAGCTCAAGGATATGGCCCAAAAACAACTTGCTAACCGTTGGATATTATATCCTCGGTTCGTAATGGCCATAATTGAAAAGCAGCTTCAAGCTGAGGACTTGTTGGCCTGGGAGTCCCTCCTACGACTGTATTGCCTGAAGTATACTCCCGGCACAACTCTGACCAATCACTAAAAATGGCTGCCAAGCTGCGCAAACCCACACAGCTGGAACCCACAGCCACCACCTCCAATTCCAAAGTCCTCACCAAACCCACTAAAAAGAAGTCAAAAAAGGCTACTCAGGGAAATGAGTCCCCTGAGGATGCCCCTGCAACACAAACGCAGGCTATATCCACTGGTTATAACCCCCTAGTGGATACAAGGACTTCACCAGCCCCAGCCGCTCAGGATTCCTCTCAAAAGGAGCTTGCAGCAACCAAAGAAGGGGTACCCACTAATCTGGGATCTTCCTCATTTGAGGAGACTGCCATTGAAGAGCACCATTCTTCCCAGGTGCATACTGCTTTTACCCCATCTCCCACCGCAACCGCCCCACAAAGTCCCACTCTCATTGTTGCAAACGTGCTGACTCAGCTGCATGCCTCTCCTCCTCCCCAACAAACACCAACAAAGGGGAAAACCACAACAATTGAGGAATAGGATCAACATGCTTCTAACAGCCCACAGCACCAGGGTTTAACTGTTCTATCTCCCGGTGTGGATATGCAGATACGAACATCTGGTGAGGCTGCCACCTCTTCTGAATCAGCACATAATCTGACTGAGGCTGGTAACATAGCTAAGACCTCACCAGAGGCAACAGCTGATGAAGGACATCTCCTGAGGCTGGAAGTCCCCAGTTCCAAGAAAAGGGGCACATGCTAAAATTGGTCTACACCCAGTGCATGTACATCCTGCTACAAGCAGGTTGTTAGGTGATTCAGCATCTGCTGATGATGACCTGGGCTTCTTTTATGACATTCTGGCCCAGAACAGAATTCTTGAGGAAGAAGTCAGTAGACTACAAAGACTACTTGACCAATTCTCTCAAAAAGAAAGTCCATCTGCCACCAACAAAAACCCACAGATGGCACCTTCACTTGAAGGTCTCCCACACACTCAGCCACTCAAAACTTCTGAGCCACCAGCTTCTATTTCTTGCACTACTTCTTAGGGACAGAACCCCTCTGAGCAAACAGCTGCTATCTTTCAGCAATCCCTACCTCTCATCACCCCAATGATCACAGACATTGTGATCAAAACCATGGATGATAGGCTTCCCTCAATCATACAACCCCTGGTGGAGGAGATTGTGAGCACAAGGCTTTCTGCTACCCAAACCCTTGCAACCAATGCAACCAAAAAGGGGGAGAGTCAGTCAGTGAAAGCAAAGAGGAAGAGCATAGAGGGGAGGAAAGAAAAGGAGACTGAGAAGGAAGAGGAGTTTGTGAAGGGAACTGACATTGATCAAGTGGGTGAAAGTCACAAAGACTTTCATGTCGCATATAAGAAGAGGAAGGTTGAAGGAAAAGAAAAAGAACTCGAACTCGATGAGATGATCAAAATAGCGGATGCTACACACTGTAATCAATGGACTCCATTATTGATCAACTGTATAGACAGGGGTTCGATACTGCACAGCTTGACTCAGAGATTAGGAGACTTGAAGTTGAAGAAATTAACTCAAGATGGGCAAGTTATGATGCATTAGAAAGAGAAAGATTAGAGATCATGATTAGATTCATTGCAAAGTACCTTGGGAGATCATTGATCGAGATTAAGTCATGGACCAGGGACAGTATCTTGGCAATAACCACCAAGATCTGTTCGTCTGAAGCATACACTAAGGGATTGGGGATTGAAGCACTAAATGAGGCAGGTGCTGGGAACAGAAAGGACTAGCAAAACACTCAAAAGCCTCACTCACTACAAGAATGCTAGAACAACCTGCAAAACCTCCCACATCAAAATCACCACTACCACAACCCACTAAACCAATTCCTTTACCCTAAAAACCAACAGCCGATGATGCACCCAGAAGAAGAAGAGAAGGGTATTGAGGCTAGAAGAAGAAGAAGGAGAGGATGATGAGGAAGAAGATAGGCTGCCTCTTTCTGCAGTCCTAACTTTGCCTAAAGCCAAACCTCTGCCCATCACTCCCACCTCACAGATGGAAGCTGTGAGAGTAAAGATAGAAGAAGAACAGCAGCAAAAGCTTCATGATGATGAGATGCTGAAAAGCATAGACAAAACTTATGTTGCTTCTTCATCAATAATCAGTATGAAGAAAGAAGCTCTGAGATTGTACACCCTTGCTAACCATTTCAATATCAAAATGAAAAGGTGAAATATGGCCTGATCCTAGGGTGGCTCACAGAATTGTGAAGAAAGACATTCCTTCGAGATACAAGGGCAAGTAAAAAGGATCGTAGATGAGAGATCACAGTGGTCCTTGTAGTATGACCCTGGGAAATTATAGAAGATTTCAAGAAGGCTTATGAAACTAAACAGCCACCCCAAAAGATGTTAGAGAACAGAATTATTAAAAAGGGGCTAGTCTACAAGAGGCTTGAGAACTTCAAACAAAATAAGCTCAGTCTGTTACTTGAAGGGACTCATCCTGATGAGTTTGCATACAAACAGATTACAACAGTTGAGCTCAAAAATGGTAAACAGGCCAAGTACATCTCAGAGCTGTATGGGCGTGAAGGATTGTTTGATGGTGAAGCCGAGAACCTGACCATGGAAGAACAAATTATGTTTCTCAGAGCATACACCAAAGAATCTTACAGGCTTATACATGGGAAGTAGATTTCATGGATAGGACCACAGCCCTGTGTCCAGTTCCCCAAAGTCAGGGCTCTTATCCATACTATGCCAACCAAATTTCAGAAATCTATTCCCAGGCCAGTGCTTAATTGGGTCATCTTCTTAGCTGATCAAGAAGGAAAAAGACCAATCTTATCGCCAACAATAAGTGGGACCTTAATAAAGTTAAGGTTTTGGCTGCATTGGTTCAGGGGGAGTTTGTTAGACCAAAAGAACCAATGAGCCAGATCAGAAAAACCTTAAGTCCCACAGACGTCACAACAACTGCTGAAGTCCACAACAGCTGAAGACAAAGTCTGAATACACAAGTGCTGAAGACAAAGTCTGAAGACACAAGTGCTGAAGACAAAGTATGAAGACATAAGTGCTGAAGACAAAGTCTGAAGACACAAGTGCTGAAGACAAAGTCTGAAGACACAAGTGCTGAAGACCAAGTATCAGACTTGTCACAACAGCTGAAGAGGTCTTCTTCAGTAGTTGTGACGGTTTTCTATCAGTAGTTTTATGTTTTTCTTTTCAGTAGTTTTGTAAAACGACTGAAGAGCTTCTTCTTCAGTCGTTGTAGTTTCAGTAGTTTCGTATCAGTAGTTTTATGTTTTATACTTAGCACTCTGATATGTTCTCAGTAGTTGTGAACATTTCAGTAGTTTGTTAAGTTTTAGTTATTTTTGTAATAAATCTGCCAGATGTCACTATCCCGTGATATCAGCAATGATTACACTCTATATAAGGAGTGTCAACCTAATTGTAATCTATGAATGATTGAGCAGAAACATTTGATATTATTGAAACATTCCTTTTCACATAAATATATTCTCTCGTTACAACCGTATTTGTTCTTAATTCATACGAATATCAAATTCTTGCTATAATTTGTCTAATTCTTGTTCTTATTTCGTTGCGTTACACTCTAATCCATCAAACTTGAGATCACTGATCCTGTCAAAATACAACTTTGAATTCTTTGTCACATATCTGGGAGATAGAAAGTAAATTATTTTGAAGTTGTTGAACATAGTTTACCTTATCAAATTTCACTTTCTAGTTTCCCACTTCCCCTTGTGCAGTGATATAACCTCCTTTATTTTCAGCAAATGAAATGTGTCCTCCTTTAATCTGTTTGACATTTGACAAGAGAGACAGGTTTTCAGTCATGTGCCTTGATGCCCCGCTATCAACAATCCAGGTATTTGTAGTAGCACTATAGCGGACACCCTGCACAGTCAAGAAAATGATTAGTTTAGGTTAGGTACCCAAGCCTTAACTGGCTTGGGTGACCCGGAGGAATCACACATCATAAATTCTACCCACTGTCTATTTGAGGGTGAGGGCAGATCATTCTTCTTTTTGTTCTCATTATCAAACACTAGACCTAATTTTTCTTTCCATAAGCTAGTTTTGTATAAGCCCTGTTTGTGATAAACAAACGACTGGCTTATGGTTTGAACTTTATGTTCACTAATTCGTTTTGGTGGAGTGGTAGAACTCCTTTTAGAAGAACTTGGTTTAGGATCATGAAGTTCAATTTTTTTTCTTGTTGTCTGATAACAGGGACAGTTAGAAGCAATGTGTCCATACTTTCCACAATTTTAGCATGATCTACTTTCGACATGTTGGTGAACTATTTCAGTGGTGAAGTGTATGACACAGGTGTGACTTTAGTCTGTTTGGGTGTTGACAATTCTTGTTTAGATGTTTTGGCTTCTTTAACAAAATTAATTGTTTGAACATTTTTAACGTCTTTACCCTTTTGTTTATTTGGACTAAGACATGGTGCCCATGGTTGGTTAACTTGGTTGGCCTTTTTGGTCATGTTTGAACCGGACTTTACCTTAACCTTTTCAAATTGTTCATCCAAATTAACAATAGGCAACTTACCTTTAGATTTTAAAGTGTCCTCCTTCTGTTTAGTGACGGATTCCACCGATTTACTTGTGGAATCTGGATCACTAACTAGGGAGTGGACACCACATGATCCTTGATTGGATTGTTATTTATTGGTTTACATTAAGCATTCAACAAGGTCTCATGTGGTGGTGGAACCACTTTGTAACCCAAACCCTCCCTGTTGTTACGTTCTTTCACTAAATGCTGGACTATGTGAGAAGTACTGGTCCAACTATGCAGTTTTTGTTTTAATGAATTTACTTTGACTTCCAAAACTTCTTTTTCTTTCTTAGTTACTTCCAGGGTTTTTAAATAGAACTTTATGTCATTAGCTTGGTTAAAAGCAACAACTTCGGTT
Organism: Flaveria trinervia; assembly: GCA_025506515.1. Taxonomy (NCBI): domain Eukaryota; kingdom Viridiplantae; phylum Streptophyta; class Magnoliopsida; order Asterales; family Asteraceae; genus Flaveria; species Flaveria trinervia. The sequence goes on from CM046441.1 coordinate 51,547,142, forward strand.
TCCCTTAGTTGTTTATTTAACAGTTCTATTTTCTTTTTATAATTATGCTCATTTTGTTTTAAAATCCGGTTTGCTTCTGTGCACAGTTGTAAGTCATTTACTAAGCTATCATTGTCATCTACTAACCTAGCAAATTTTGAGTCTATGCTTTCTCTAAATTTATTGCATTCATTACAAGCATGACTATCAAAAAGTTAGTCTTTGGTACTTACCTGTGAAGATTCGGTTGAATCAGCCATCATTGCAGAGTTTGACTCCTTAGGTGCGGGAGAGTCTAAACATGTTGTTCTGTGATCCTCTTCATTCAGGTGACTGACCGTATTTGCAGTATCGTCATGATCTAACATCCGTAGTTCAACTACTATATCACCTTCACTTGCAGTGTTATCATCCAAAACCTCAACATTTGCAATGTTTGACTCTCCCGGAGATACAAAACGAACGGTCCAATATTGACCTTCATCATCTTGTGTAGTCAATGCCATTGTATCTTTGCTTGACGCAACAACTCCTCTAGTGGATTTGTCTTGATGGTTGAATGATGAGAAAGGATTCCCGTTGCCTGTCTTCTTAGGCTTTACACATTCACATTTGAAATGCCCCTTTTCTCCACAGTTAAAACATGTAACTTTGGTTTTGTCGAAACCAAAAGTTGTATCCTTTGTGGCTATCAAGTTCTGTCCAATTTTCTTTACAAACTTCTTGGCTCTTCGAACAGCACTTACCAACGCCCACATAATGTCCATTCTTTCTAATTCATTCTCGTCCACCTGCTCGTAATCCTTATCAGCCAGATGGTAATTTCCAATCATTCCTGCAACTAGACCATCATCAGAATGAACAACCACAACTAAAAGGTCCATATGCTCCTTTGCAACCTCAACCGTAATATTACCGAGATTCTCGGTCTTCAACTTCGTGGTATTTGCTTCAGGTGCTATAAATTGGGTGCAAGATAACCCTGACGAGGCAGATCCTAAAGTGGTGGCTTGGGAAGGAGCAGCTGAACTAGACACAAATGCCGTTTGGAGTGGTGCTCCTAAACTTGTTAGAGTGGGAGATGAGTGATAAACTGACGGGTATGATCATATGACCCTTTTTGAGACCTGTACTTCATCCTCAATTCTTCCTCTCTCAGCTTTAGAATGAAGTCATTAATATCCAACTTTGCCAGCATATTATTCTGTCTTAGATTTGACACAAACGAAACCCACTTCTCTGGCAATCCATTGCAAAACTCAACACCTTGTCTTCAATGGACGTGGTTACCCCATGAGTGTGTAGCTCACTCATCAAGTGGTAGAAATGATTGATGATGTCATCCAGGCTCTCTTATCCTATTGAAGAGAAGTTATCAAACTCCTTCTTCAAAGCCATTGCCTTTAATTCCTTCAACATCGCATTTTCGTGATACAGTTTTTCCAGAGCCTCCTATAACTTCTTGGCTTGTTTGTTCTTAGAAAACTAATGGAAGATATCCTTAGGAGTTGACTGAGTCAACAAAGCATACACCTTCTTCTTTGTATTTTATTTCACCTTCTGGCTATCAGTCATGCCACCCAAGGTAAGTTTAACCCCATCAGCACCAACCAGCATGATATAACCAATCTCGATTGATTCCCACAGATTGGGATCAACTCCATTTAGGTATATCTCGAACCTTTGCTTCCATTGGGGGTAATCATCTAAAGTTATGAGCTTAGGGGGCTTATTTTGATTCCCTATTTAATTCTCCAAAAGCAATAGATACTGGATCCGTGAATCCCTACCGGCAGTAAACGCTGAGTACTGATCTTCCATTTTTATTAACTTTGAACTTCAAATTGAAACTTGTTCACTCGTGCGAATGGAGAGGTCCGAATGAATCAATCATGCGATTGAACAAATGCGGTTGAGCCAATCGTGTGATTGGACAAATGTGATGAACTGTCATGCGCTTGGGTAGATGCGGATGAACAATGCAAATGAGATTGTTCAGTCGTACGAATGAATGGGCGACTGAGTTCAATCGTGTGTATGGGAGGTGCGAGTGAGTTTAGTCGTGTGATTGAGTCAATCGTGCAACTAAAGGCTATTGGTTTTGAAAATTCGAGGGTTTTTGGTACTTTGACACAAAAATACGATTTTTCACAAACCCTAATGTGCCATAAGCCGAAAAACGTGAACTTTTGGGTCTGGAGATGTCGAAAACACTGATTTACTAAAAAAGATGGCGTTTTTGAATGAAAAAACATGACTTTTTACACCAAAATGATCGAATCACACACAAAATCATGAGCCAAGGCTCTGATACCACTTTTTAGGATCGTTTACATACGAAGTACTAACTGATTCTGTGTGTATACCAACTCAAATAGTGCGGAATCCTATTTGATTGGCGATCCAATAAGGGAGAACACAGTTTAGATAAATCTAACGATTAATGAAACGTTAAGAATGATTAGAACATGATCAACTGTGATCTATGAACTTGGAACAGGTTTTCTTGAGTCTCTGGACGGCTAGGGTATGATTATGTGAGTAGGTATTCGAATTGTTATGTTTTTCCACGAATTAGGTGGTATTTATAGGTTAGGGTCTTCCAATCGTACGACTGAGCTTTTATCATGGTTTAGTCATGCGACTGAATCATACGATTGATCCATCCGCACGACTGAAGGTTCAGTCATGCGACTGAGTCAATCTTATGTCTCAATCGGGCGACTGATCCAGTCTCCTGGGTTAGTCGTGCGACCGGTCCATTAGCATGAAGTATTCATGTGTATGGTCCATTAGCATGGTCCATTCGCATGATAACTTCACACGATAAAGTTTGAACATGTTTTTCAATCATTATTGATTAAAAATCATGCACAATAACCACAAACCTATATAGTTAGTTCACTATATTTTATCACATAATAAAAAATGAAATATTAAAAACTATAAGCATCAACCACACTTTGTATTTCATTCATACCCATTCAATTACATATGTGTAAGACATGATAGACATTTCACATTAAGCTCCTAAACTAGGTACATATGTATCAACATGGACTTCCTACCGTGTCTCTATCAAGAGGATAGAGAACTTAAACTCTCTCACGATGACTGAACTCTATGACATCCTTGATGGATACCGTGTAGAGATGCAAAACGAGAGAGGCCACCAGGTGAGTAGACCCTCAAGCCTTCCTACTAGCAACACATTAATGGTTGCTGAAGGCTCAAGACCCCCCAACTCAGCACTACCTAACTTACTCCTAGCAGCTATCCTGGTCATCTAGGCCATACATTACCTTTCCTGAGACACTAAGGTCATAACTAGCTTAGTGAAGTCCTTTTCTAGGACAATTGTGCCATTGTCTCAGGAAATGAGCATCTAGTGTTTCAGTTTTGCTTTGATGATCTAGAATGTTTCAGCCCAAATGATGTCGAGTACATGGACATTGCCCAACAGATGGCCCTTTTAACTTACAAGACAAAGAAGTTCTTTAAGAGAACCGGAAGGCAATTTCCCTAAAACCCAACAAAGAGCAAGTTTCGGTTTGACAAGACAAACGCCAAATGTTACAACTGTAACCAAATTGTCCACTTTTCTAGGATATGCAAGGCTCCTAAATCCAATCTGGGAACCTCTCAAGCCTCCACACATCCTACCACACCCAAAACAATCGGGAAGTCAACTGAACAACACACAACTACTGATGCTTAAGAGGTGGACTAGAGCTTCATGGTGCAGGATGTGACCCCTGCTCAAGTTTTGATGGCTAGACTGATAAGAGCAAGGAATTTGAACACCGCTGTACTCCAGCTTGCATTGCTAAAGTTAAATTGTATTAGGACTACAATAAGGGAATTAAATATGATATTAAGTCTTTAAATATCCTTATGAGTGATTTTAAAAGGGCTGAATCTTATTATAAAATGAAAAGTGAAGATTTTGACAAAACTATGTCATTTTTAAACATGAACATACCAACTATAAGACTCAAATAAAAGATTTAATATCAAAATTAAGTGAGGCTCAAGCCCAGCTAGTCATGGCTGATGCTCAAGCCAGGAAGCATGTTATTTCTTAGCAAAACTTCCAACCCATTCTTTCATCATCTTCCCACTCAAAAATATGTTATTAAAACAAGGTCGGTTTGGTACCAATGAAATTTCTACACATATTCTTACGAGTCTATTAGACAACCAAGATATGGGACCAAAGAGTAAGAGGTTCCAACTGTTGACCAACCGTCCCATAATTTGAAGAGTGATGCAACTATGGAGACCATCACAGGGAAGGATCAGGTAAATCAACTCATTTCCATTAGTGATGATCAATCCCTAAACACCAAAAGGAAGAAGTAACAGGGCTAAGGCAGCCAAAAAAACTACTAAAAAAGTGGTTGAATCCAAGCTGAAGATAGACCCAAAATAAAAGGGCGTGTTAATTTCAACCAGATTCCAGGTGGTTGGAATCTCTGATCCTGAAAAACAATGTAGTAACAACACTGCTATCTAGCTAAAGGATAAGAAATTGAAGGGGAAGACAATTGATGAAGACAAGAAGAGCAAAAAACAACAGTCTTCACATTCCCGAAAGGTTAACATTGCATGCATAATTTGTGGTGCAAAATCGTATGGATAAAGATTGCTACTACAATCCTACAAGCACACACTATGCAAATAATGTTAACAAAGAAAGAGTCAAGGAGTGTATCACATTTAGACCCTATCATATGGTCCAAGTGATGAGGAAAGGAAAGCTTGTTTTCGAAGCAAAGTTGCTTTTAGAAGAAACTCATTCTTCTGAAGGGAAAATAGCTTCGGAAGATAAGGCTAAGAAAATTCAAAAGAACAAAAGAGTTCCTTTGAAACCCTCCATAAAGAAAACTGCTTCAGAAGAAAATGTGAGGAAAGCTTCTTTTGAGAAGAAAGAAGCCTCGAAAGTATGCCATGTTGCCCAAGCTTCATCAAGCTCATCTATTTTGATCAGCCAAGGGATGCATTGGAAGTTCAAACAAGATGCTACACCCCAAACCTCTTCTTCATAAACATCTATTGAACCCCCATGCATACACTTTGGTTCAATTAAATCCTCATCATTGGAAAAGCCCAAGACCAGCAAGGCTTAGGTTTCCAACAAAACCTAACTTTTTCACTTTATGTGCACAGACATCCACATGACAAAAATGACAATGTGTGGATTGTGGATTGTGGATGCTCCAGGCACATGACTGGGAACAGATCTCCTTCAATAGTTTCAACATTTTAATGGAGGTTCTGTTCAATTTGGAGGTGAGGCTGGAGGATACATTTTTGGCAGAGCAAGTGTATCCAATGACAAGTTAAGAGTCGACAAAGTAAACTTTGTCAAACAGCTTGAACACAATCTTTTAAGTGTTTCTTAGTTTTGGGATCAAAAGCACCAAATGCTTTTCACATCACATGAGTGCATTATCCTTAAACCTGGAAAGAAAATTTCTCAAGAATTGGTGCTTCTTAGATCTCCAAGGAAAAGAGATATGTACAAGCTGGTTATGAACAATGCTTCCCCAGTAGGTGAAGTATCATGCTTTCTTTCCGAAGCTGATGGTGATGAGTCAACTTTATGGCATAAACGAATGTGTCATGTTAATTTCTAAACCATGAATATACCAGTTAAAAGTAACTTAGTACATTGTTTGCCTAAAAAGAAATTTTTCTACAAAGATAACTGTGTTGCATGTCTGAAAGAAAAGCAACATAGAGCATCTCATAAATACAAAGTTGTTAACTCTATCACCACTCCTTTACACTTATTACACATGGATCTATTTGGTCCACAAGTATAATGCGCATTGGAAGGAAATCATACTGCCTTGGGATTCTTGATGATTTTACAAGATTCACATGTGTATTATTTTTAAGAACTATAGATGAAACTGCTGAAACTTTAAAATCTTCTATTCTTAAAATAAAAAATCAAATTGATCACAAGGTTAAGATAATTAGAAGTGATCAAGGGACTAGGTTTAAGAATCAAGTTCTTGACTCATTGTGTAACTCAAAAGGGATTTCCAGACCATATAATGCTCCTAGAACTCCACAACAAAACGGTATTGCTAAGAGGAGAAATAGGACACTTATTGAGGCTGCTCGAACCATATTAGCTAATTCAAAGTTGCCTCTAACATTTTGGGCATAGGCAGTCAACGCTACATGCTATGTGTAGAACATAGTTTTGTAGTTAAGCCACATGGAAAGACCCCTTATAAGCTATCGAACAAGAGAACACCGTTCATTGGCTTCTTAGGTCCTTTGGCAGCAGGTGTACTATACTTAACACAAAGGACAATTTGGAAAATTTGCTGAAAAGTTAGATGATGCTATCTTTGTTGGATATTCCTCCAACTCTATTGCCTATAGAGTTTACAACATTAAAAACCAATAATTTGAGGAATCATCAAAAATTGTTGTTAATGATCACACTCCTTGTGTTAGGGGGAATGATCAGGGGAATGAGCTTGATCACAATTTTGATTTAGAGTTGTTTCCAAACTATTCTAAAACCTCTTGTGAGAATGTTTCAGCTAGAAATAGTACTCAAAATGATTCTAATGATGATCAACTTTATGAGTTACCCATACATCTTCCAAGTTCTCCAAGAATTTCTGAAAAAGAAGCTCCCGCCACTAAAAGATCTGACAGTATAACTATCATAAGATCCAGTGGAGCTTCAACAAGTTGTCAACAAAGTGAGCCTCAAAACTCATCATGTGACAATGTACAACACCAAGTTTATGGAAGCAACATTTTGACGGAATAGGCAACTGTTAATCCTACTCCACAACTAATCGATAGTGATGTTATCTCTCTTTCATTCAATTAGTCCTCATTGATGAATGTGAGACAACAACTAGTTCAAGTATTCGAGTTCCTGAGCAAAACAAGTCTAATTTGAATCTAAACATGCAACTAGATGTAATTACTAGGCTCAGGATTTACAACACTCACCCAACTAAGAACATCATTAGAGATGTTTCTAAAGGCTTGAGAACAAGGAGACAAACTCGCGATGGGAATGTCTGCTTGTACTCATGTGTTGGACCAAAAGAACCAATGAGCCGGATCAGAAAAACCTTTAAGTCCCACAGACGTCACAACAACTACTGAAGACCACAACAGCTGAAGACAAGTGCTGAAGACAAGTCTGAACACAAGTACTGAAGACAAAGTCTGAAGACAAGTGCTGAAGACAAAGTGTGAAGACAAGTGCTGAAGACAAAGTCTGAAGACAAGTGCTGAAGACAAAGTCTGAAGACAAGTGCTGAAGACAAAGTCTGAAGACACAAGTGCTAAAGACAAAGTCTGAAGACAAGTGCTGAAGACAAAGTTTGAAGACACAAGTGCTGAAGACAAAGTCTGAAGACACAAGTGCTGAAGACCAAAGTATCAGACGTTGTCACAACAGCTAAAGAGGTCTTCTTTAGTAGTTATGACGGTTTACCTTTCAGTAGTTTTATGTTTTATCTTTTCAGTAGTTTGACACAACAGCTGAAGAATACTTCTTTAGTTGTTGTGCTCATCAGTAGTTTTATATTTATCAGTAGTTTTGTAAAACGACTGAAGAGCTTGTTCTTCAGTCATTGTAGTTTCAGTAGTTTCTTATTTTGTACTTAACACTCTGATATGTTCTCAGTAGTTGTGACCATTTCAGTAGTTTGTTAAGAGTTAGTTATTTTTGTAATAGATCTGCCAGTTGTCACTTTCCCGTGATAACATCAGCGATTGCACTCTATATAAGGAGTGTCAACCTATTGTAATAAATGAATGATTTGATCAGAAATATTCGATATATTGAAACATTCCTTGTTACAGAAATATATTCTCTCGTTATAACCGTATTTGTTCTTAATGCATACGAGTATCAAATTCTTGCTACAATTTGTCTAATTCTTGTTCTTATTCCGCTGTGCTACGCTCCATTACATCAACTTGTGATCACTGATCCTGACAAATGGTATCAGAGCAGGTAAATCATTGATCGATCTAATAAATGATCATTGAAACTGCTATTCAAGATCCAAATTGATTGAATTAGCATTTTTGTGTTTTGCAAGAAACGGTTATAGAGATTGAATTATAGTGTTTTCTGGTCATTCATCCTGAGATTTTCTCTTGGTTTTCATTGAGTCTGTTGTGGTCTTTATAAAAACGTTTAAAAGCTTGAATTAAATTGTATTTGGACTCAAAATGACTACTCCTTCAATGATCCTCACAATACTGGTTCCTCAACCAAGCCTCCAATGCTGGTTAGGAATGAGTATAACATATGGCAACGACGAATGCTCCATCACCTGTCTGTTAACAGCGCAGGTTGTTGGACATCAGTGGTACGTGGTCCACACAAGCCTATGGTGAATAACCCGGAAACCAATCAAATGGTTCCGAAGAGGAGGGAGCAATACTCAGATGAGGATAGAAGTTGTTTGAAATTGATGCAAAAGCCCATGGAATTCTGGCCATGGCACTGCCTAATGAAATCTATTCTGGGCTAATGCATCATGAAACTGCCCATGACCTCTGGAATGCCTTAAAAGAACAATTTGGAGGAACAGATGAGGTCTTGGCAAATAATAGAGAAATCCTTGCCTAACAATATGAGACATTCTCTCATAGGAAGGGTGAGACACTGACTCAACAGTTCGAGCGGTTCTCTGTTTGATCTCTGAATTAAAAATGGTCAAACATGAGTACACCAATAGCCAGATGAATAACAGATTTCTCAGATCACTGCCTGAGAGATGGGACACATATACTATTGTCCTACGCACCAGTGCAAATTTGGACAAACTATCTCTCACCCAACTCCATGGGAAATTGCTCACATTTGAGAGAGAGATAGAACAGAAACAAAAACTGTCTTCATCTGGAAAGCTCACTGAAGACTTTGTACCAGGCAACACTGCCTTGGTTGGTCATGAGTTAGAATATGCTTCATCTGAATGCCAGTATGATGAGCATATTGATTCTCTTCAAACAATTCTGATTCTGCATTTGTGAGTGTTGATAGTCAGTTTACTGGATGTAATAATGACAATCTATGCTTCATCATGGATGATCTCAAGGGGATTGCTGATGATGACTTAGAAGAGATGGATATTTTGAGTCAAATGGCCTTGAAAATATCAAATCTCAGAAGTTCTACAAAAGAACTGGAAGAAAGTTCCCATGACTCTCTGGCAAAACCGAAGTTGGTTTTGACAAGAGTAAGTTGAAGTGTCACAAATGCCACAGGCTTGGACACTTTGCTAGAGAATGCAGATCATCTGGATCTAATTCCTCTGCACCTTTTGTGACTTTCCTGGCAATAGTCAACAACACAGAGGGCGACATCCTGTCAATTCTAGTCATCATTCTCAACCACAATCTCCTGCATATTTTGTTCCTCAGGGTCAAATGCCATATCCTTACCCTTGTTATTACATGCCACAGTCAAATCAAGTTCAAGTTCCTATAGTACCACAACCTCATGCACTACCAGAACCTCAACCATCTCAATCTCATCAACCTCCTCAACCTCAACAACACAGCTTCTTCACCCCTGGAGGTGTTGACTGTAGCAGTTTACCGGATGACATGTCTGGTCATGAACAACTGTTCACAGGTGCTGGTCAACATGGTGGTAACATTCCTTTTGGGAATCTGGCTCTAATGGCCCTGGAGTCTACTGAGGGTTCCTGCTCAAATGCATCATCTTCAAAGGTAACTCAGGTATCTTCAGAGGCTAAAGCCAAGTTATGTTCTGAATCATGCATTGCTGCCTTTGTCTCCATTAGAGAGGCAAATGTAGCATTAATAAATCAAAAACTTGAGCTTGAGAAAACCATTTCCAAAAGAAAAGCTGAGTTTGAGTCTGCTCTTAATAGTAAAAATGATGAGATTTATAAGCTTAAATGCCAACTAAATGATGAAAAGGCTAAGCTAGAGGTTATTCTGGATTACCAGAGAAGTCTCAAAGAAACCCTTGCAGTCACCCAGGTAGAGTGTGATCGATGGGTACAATCATGCAAAGGTTTTGAAATGCTTCTTAGTAAGCAATCTGCTTCCAATGTGAAGTTTGGTATTGGTTACAATCACACTGATCCTCCTACAGATTTTGCTTCAAGAGCAGAAGTGAAATTTGATGGAGAAAGCAATAACCAATCCACCTCATCATGTGATTCACTTTTTGATAGAGCATCATCAAAAGTTGAAGTCAGCACTAAGCCTCTCAGAACCCATCAGCTGATATTGATGGTTCTACTGCTGACACTCACATGATAAAAGAGATGATCAACTCAGGAGTTATTTCTGAATGTCCTGAAAGGACTGGAGAGCAAGATTTAACACCTGAAGTTCAAACTCCAACTACTGTCAGCACTGAAGAGAAGAAAACTGTCAGTAGAAAGAGTTTAAAGACTACTAAAGAGGAAGTCAAGAAAACAAATAATGCTTCCAAAGTACTGAAGAGCAAGTCTTCAGTAGTTTCATCCTCTTTAGTTGATGATCATCATAAGATGAAGAAGAAACCATGTGAAGTATGTGGTTTGTTCAATCATCTTAAAGATGATTGTTGGTACAAAAGGGGATCCAAACTCAAACATAAAGAAGAAATTCAAGAGAAAATGGTTAAAATGAAAACTGAGTTTGGAGCCACATTTGTACCAGCAACATCAAATCCTGTAACCCTCAAGTCCAAACAGAAATCCAAAAAGGAAGGGGTTAAACAGGTAACAGCTGAGATTGCTCAAAAGAAGAAGGTGCAACATAGGAACTTATCAAACTCCAATGCCAAGTGTCTGAAGAGCTGAAAGCCTTATCCTAAAATCAGACACAGCTGGTTATGATGGTTCAACATCTATTGGGAAGAGTTAACCAATTAGATGTTCCTATGTTGAAACCACAGAAAAGGGGTCCCAGCCAAAGGATTCCTCTTCTTCACCAGCTTCTTCCTCTTAGGCTGTTGTTTCCAACAAATATGTTAGTTTACCGTATGTTGATGTGAACAGGCCCAAGACCAAAAAGGTTTGGGTCTCAAAATCTAACTAATTTGTTGTATTTTGCAGGGTTCTTCAACATACCTCAGAGGCATCTGGTATGTAGACAGTGGAGGATCCATGCATATGACAGGAAACAGATCACTTCTTAATGACTACTCTCAAGGAAGGAAGAGGTTTGTGTCATTTGGAAATGATGCAAGGGTTACATCATCGGCAAAGGCTTTGTTTCCAATGGGGAATTAAAGTTTGATGATGTTACCATGTGGAAAATCTCAAGTAAAACCTCTTGAGTGTCAGTCAAATGTGTGACAAAGGCCATGTTGCTCTTTTCACCAGTCAGAACTGTCGGATTCTGTCATCCAAAGTTCTAAATTTGATTGATAAGTGTTTGGATGAACACACTCTCCTAAAGGCCAACAGGATAGGAAGAGTGTATACCTTAGATCTTTCCAAGAAAATAGATCTCAAAGGCCATCCTTGCTTATTTTCCAAGGCTTCCCCCCAAGAATCTATTCTATGGCATAGAAGGCTGGGTCATGTTATCTCTCAAACATGAATCAGTTGATAAACCATGGTTTAGTAAGGGGACTACCTATGAAGGAGTTCAAGTGTGAAGATAACTGCACTGCTTGTTTAAAAGGAAAACAACACAAAGCTTCATTTCCCTCCATAGAAGAACCTAAGTCCACTACCTGCTTACAGCTTCTTCACATGGATCTCTTGGTCCTGTGAAAGTGATGAGTATGGCTAAGAAGAAATACTGTCTGGTAATTGCGGATGATTACTCTAGATTTGTATGGACTTTCTTCTTGCATTCAAAGGATGAGGCTGCACAGTCCATTATGAACTTTGTGTTACACGTTGAGAAGCAGTATTCCCTACCAGTTAAGTGTGTGAGGAGTGATAATGGTACTGAATTAGAAACCACACACTTGATGAGTTTTACTTATCAAAGGGAATCAAGAGGCAGTATAGCATCCCAAGAACTCCTGAGCAAAATGGAGTAGTGGAGAGAAAGAACAGGACCCTTATTGAAGCTGCAAGGTCCATGTTGGCTGACTTTGGACTGCCAATGACTTTTGGGCTGAAGCTGTCAATACAACTTGCTATGTACAGAATAGAGTTCTAGTAAATCAGAGGTTGATGAAGACTCTATATGAAGTTCTTCATCATTTGGCCTCTAATTCATTCTTCAGAGCATTTGGGTGTCCTTGTTTCATTCTCAACACACGAGATCAACTCCAAAAATTTGATCCTAAGGTGGATGCAGGGTACTTTGTTGGTTATTCATCAACTTGCAAAGCATACAGAGTCTTCAACTGTAGAACAAAGATGGTTGAAAAGACTCTACATGTTAAGTTAATGAATCTCCTAAGGACAAGATTCCACAAAGCCCTGTGGAGCTATTTGATTTGGACATACTGCAATATGTTCCTTATCAAACTCCTGCTGTGCTCCTGTCAACAGTTCACCACCTGGTGTACTGCTGGTGTGATGATGATGATGATAGCAGTACACCTCTTCATGTTTAGTGATCAACTGCCTGATTCTGCTAGACCTGATGTTCCTGTAGCTCCAGTAGCACCATCCACAACAAATGCTGATGAGATTTCTTCAAATCAACCTCCTTGGAATTACCATCCACTGATGGTTTCAGGGAAATGATTCACCATCACCATCTGTTGCTGCTGAACCTGCTACAAACACTTGCACAGATCTCATTGTGTATCAAGATCTGAAGAATCACCCTATGTCTCAAATCATTGGTGATATCACTGCTGGTGTATCAACAAGAAGTCAATTGTCAAATTCTGCTTCTATGCTCTCTTCATCAGTCAGCAAGAGCCAAAGAATTATCACATTGCATTAAAGGACAATGGATGGGTTGATGCCATGCAGCTTGAGCTTCTTCAGTTCAAGAAACAGCAAGTGTGGGAACTTGTTCCTCTACCTCCAGGTAAGTGTGCAATAGGCACTAAATGGGTTTAGGAACAAAACTGATGAAAATGGGCTTATTGTTAAGAACAAGGCCGACTGGTTGTTCAGGGGTTTGCAGAAGAAGAAGGTATTGATTATGATGAAACCTTTGCCCCTGTAGCCAGACTGGAAGCAATTCGATGTTTTTAGCTTATGCTGCTTATCAAAACTTAAAGTTTTTCAAATGGATGTCAAAAGTGCATTTTTGTATGGGAAAATTAAAGAAGAGGTTTATGTATGTCAACCACCAGGCTTTGAGGACAATAAACATCCTAATTGGGTGTATAAGCTTGATAAGGCTCTTTATGGGTTCAAACAAGCTCCTAGAGCCTGGTATGAGACTTTATCAAACTTTCTTCTGGAAAATGATTTCACTAGAGGCTCCATTGATAAGACTTTATTCATTAAGAAAGCTGGGCAGCATAATCTACTTGTTCAAATTTATGTAGATGATATTATTTTTGCATCCTCTGATCCTCAGTTGTGTGATGCCTTTACAAAGTTGATGTGATGCAACAGAAGTTTGAAATGAGTGCCATGGGAGAATTACAGTTCTTTCTAGGTCTGCAAATCAAACAAAAGGCTGATGGAATTTTCATTCATCAGTCCAAATACACAAAGATCTTTTGGAAAAGTTTGATTTACAAAACTGTAAGCCATGTTCTCCCCATGTGCAACACACACAACTGGATACAGATCAGAAAGGTAAAGTGGTTGATGAAACACTTTACAGATGTATGATTGGGTCCTTATGTATTTAACAGCTTCTAGACCAGATATTATGTTTGCTACATGTGTTTGTGCTAGATTTCAGGCTGCACCTAAGAGTCTCATCTGATTGCAGTCAAGAGGATCTTTAGATATTTGCAAGGTACACAATCTCTAGGTTTATGGTATTCCACTGGGCACTCTTGTAAATAGTTGCTTTCTCTGATAGTGACTATGCAGGGTGTAAGTTGACCAGGAAATCAACTTCTGGTGGATGTCAATTCCTAGGTAACTGTTTGATTTCTTGGCAGAGTAAGAAACAAACATCTGTTGCTACATCCACTGCTGAAGCCGAGTACATTGCTGCTGCAAGTTGTACATCCCAAGTACTCTGGCTTCAGAATCAAATTTTGGACTATGGCATTACAGAGACTAAGACTCCGTTATTAATGGATAGTGCGTCAGCTCTTTGCATTGTCAAAAATCCAGTCCAGCACTCTAGGACCAAACATATAGAAATTAGACATCATTTATAAGAGATTGTTTGAAAAGGGTCTAATAATCCTATGTTTGTGCCTAGTGCTGATGAGCTTGCAGACATTTTACTAAGCCTTTGGATAGTTCAACTTTCCACAACCTGGTGTTAAGGCTTGTATGCTGCAGCTAGAATAAGTGACAACTACTGATTATCTCAGTAATAAGTACTGGTGAACATTGGTAACCATGTCACATATAACTACTGATGAGTTCTTCACCCTCAGTAGTTTTTATAACTACTGAAGGCTAAATGCCTCACAGTACTGAAGTACTTTATGTTCTAAACTACTGATGTAGTTACAACTACTGATGTAGTTACAACTACTGAAATCAGTACAACACATAAGTACTGACGTCCTATGAAACACCTGAAAAGCAGATGCAAAGTCTGATGAGTAAGTGTTGAGGACAGTATGAAACAGCTGAAAGCTAAGAATTGACGAAAACCATGATGAGTAATTCTCTCAGTTGTTTCTACAACTGTTGTTTCAAAACACCTGAAGCCAAAACCATGTCTTCAGTAGTTTACAACTACTGAAAACTAACACCAAGTCTTCAGTTGTTTACAACAACTGCTGACAAAACCACTGTCTTCAGTAGTTTCACAACTACTGATGACTAATACCAAGTCTTCAGTTGTTCATCACCTGAAGTCAAAACTGTCTTCAGTAGTTTTATAACTACTGATGACTAAATCAGAGACTTCAGCTGTTTCAACGTCTGACGGTAATACACGTCATCAGTGGTTTCAACAACTAATGAACACACCAAAATTCAGTCGTTTTCTAACCCGACCTATAAATTACTTATCCACCTTCAGATTTTTTATCTTCTCTTTCAAACCTAACGTTCAAAAACTCTCTCCTCTCCATCAATGGCGACCATGACTAAAACCACGACACACTGTGTGCACATCTCACAATCGCCATACGGACCAAGTTTCACAACGCCATTGATTAATAGATCAATCACCTACAAAATGGCGTTTCTGGTAAATCCCACCATATATGCCGCATCCCTTAACCAATTGGACAAACGTCACTTTGGTCTCTGAGGAGAATGACACAGAGTCTCTTCAATCATTTGTCCATGGCCAAAAAGTGGTCATCTGTTGGACCAAAAGAACCAATGAGCCAAGATCAAAAAATCTCTAAGTCCCACATGGTATCACAACAACTGCTGAAAGCCTCATCAGTAGTTTGACAAGTGCTGAAGACTTCAACAGCTGAAGATCAAGTGCTGAAGACCTTAACAGCTGAAGAACCAAAGTGCTGAAGTACAACAGCTGAAGAACACAAGTGCTGAAGCTGAAAGACCAAAGTACTGAAGTAAACAGCTGAAGAGTTCACAAGTGCTGAAGATCAACAACTGATGTACAAGGTCTGAAGACAAAGACTGAAGACATCAGCTGATGATATCTACTGAAGTCATCAGCTGATGAAACACCTGAAGGTCAAAGTCTGAAGATCAAGTACTGAAGCCTCAGTAGTTTGTCACAACTGCTGAAGAGTACTTCTTCAGTAGTTGTGATATCAGTAGTTTTATTTTCTATGTTTCAGTAGTTTTGTAAAACGACTGAAGAGCTTGTTCTTCAGTCGTTGTAGTTTCAGTAGTTTTATTTTTGTACTTAACATGCTGATATGTTCTCAGTAGTTGTGAACATTTCAGTAGTGTTAAGAATTAGTTATTTTTGTATTGGATCTGCCAGTTGTCACTTTCCGTGATAACAGCAGTGACTGTTGCACTCTATATAAGGAGTGACAAACTATTGTAATCAAAGATGAATGAGTGAATGAATGGAATGAATGATGATTTGATTAGAAATATTTACATCTATAAACATTCCTAGAAATCAGAAATACATATTCTCTCCCTATAACCGTATGCGATCTTAATGCTTACAAGTATCGATTGCTTGCTACAATTTGTCTAATTCTAGTTGTATTCCGCTGCTTTGTATTCTGATACATCAAACTTGTGATCACTGATCCTGTCAAATGGTATCAGAGCAGGTTAATCATTGATCGATCTAATAATTGATCATTGAAACTGCTATTCAAGATCTAAGTTGATTGAATAGCTTTGTTTTTTTGCAAGAAACGGTTATAGAGATTGAATTTTCTGTATTTCTGCTCATTCATCCTGAGATCTTTCTTGGTTTCATTGAGTTTGTTGTGGTTTGTCTAAACTTTTAAAACTTGAACTAAACTGTTTTTGAACTGAAAATGACCACTCCTTCCAATGATCCTCACAATACTGGTTCCTCAACCAAGCCACCTATGCTGGTTAGGAATGAGTATAACATATGGCAAAGACGTATGCTCCATCACCTGTCTGTTAACAGCGCAGGGTGTTGGACATCAGTGGTACATGGTCCACACAAGCCTATGGTGAATAACCCGGAAACCAATCAAATGGTTCCGAAGAGGAGGGAGCAATACTCAGATGAGGATAAGAAGTTGCTTGAGATTGATGCAAAAGCCCATGGAATTCTGGCCATGGCATTGCCCAATGAAATCTATTCTGGGCTAATGCATCATGAAACTGCCCATGACCTCTGGATTGCTTTGAAAGAACAATTGGAGGAACAGATGAGGTCTTGGCAAATAATAGAGAAATTCTTGCCCAACAATATGAGACATTCTCTCATAGAAAGGGTGAGACACTGACTCAACAATATGAGCGGTTTTCTTGTTTGATCTCTGAACTAAAAATGGTCAAACTTGAATACACCAATATTCAGATGAATAACAGATTTCTCAGATCACTGCCTGAGAGATGGGACACATATACTATTGTCCTACGCTCAGTGCAAGTTTGGACAAACTATATCTCACCCAACTCCATGGGAAATTGCTCACTTTTGAGAGAGAGATAGAACAGAAGAGAAAGCTGTCTTCATCTGGAAAGCTCACTGAAGACTTTATACAAGGCAACACTGCCTTGGTGGGTCATGAGTCAGAATATGCTTCATCTGAATGCCAGTATGATGAGCATATTAATTTCTCTTCAAGCACTTCTGATTCTGCATTTGTAAGTGTTGATGGTCAGTTTATGGGTGTAATAATGACAATCTATGTTTCATTATGGATGATCTCAAGGGGATTGCTGATGATGACTTAGAAGAGATGGATATTTTGAGCCAAATGGCCTTGATAAATATCAGATCTCAGAAGTTCTACAAAAAAACTGGAAGAAAATTCCCAGGACTCTCTGGCAAAACCAAAGTTGGTTTTGACAAGAGCAAGTTGAGGTGTCACAAATGCCAACGGCTTGGACACTTTGCAAGAGAGTGTAGATCAACTGGATCTAACTCTACTGCAACCTTTGTGACTTTTCCTGGCAATAGTCAACAACACAGAGGGCAACATCCTGTCACATCTAGTCATCATCCTCAACAACAATCTCCGGCATATTTTGTTCCTCAGGGTCAAATGCCATATCAGTACCCTTGTTATTACATGCCACAGTCAAATCAAGTTCAAGTTCCTATGACACCACAACCTCATGCATTACCAGAACCTCAGCCTTCCCTATCTCATCAACAACCTCAATCTCAACAACACAGCTTCTTCACCCCAGGAGTTGTTGACTGGAGCAGTTTACCAGATGACTTGTCTGGTCATGATCAACTGTTCTCAGGTGCTGGTCAACATGGTGGTGACAGTCCCTTTGGGAATCTAGCTCTTATGGCTTTGGAGTCTGCTGATACTTCATTTCCAATGCCTCTACACCTCAGGTATCACAGGTATCCTCTGAGGCAAAAGCCAAATTATGTTCTGAACCATGCATAGCAGCATTTGCTTCCATTAGAGAAGCAAATGTAGCTTAATTAATAAGAACATTGAGCTAGAACAAATAATTTCCAAAAACAAAGCTGAGTTTGAGTTTGTGCTCAAAGATAAAAATGATGAGGTTTATAAACTGAATTGCCAAATAATTGATGATAAGGCTAGAGAGATGTACTTCTAGAGAAGTACAAAGATCTCAAAGAAACCCTTGCAGTACCCAGGTCGAGTGTGATAGATGGGTACAATCATGCAAAGGTTTTGAAATGCTTCTTAGTAAGCAATCTGCTTCAAATGTGAAGTTTGGAATTGGCTACAATCACACTGCTCCACCTACAGATTTTACCCAAGAGCAGAGGTAGAATCTGATGGTGAGAGTGATAACCAATCCATCACATCATGTGATCTACCTTCTGATACAGCACAATCAGAAGTAGCAGTCAGCATCAAGCCCTCTTTGAACCTATCAGCTGATGTTGATGGTCCAAATGCTGACATTCACATGATCAATAGGTTGATCAACTAAGGAGTTAATCCTGAAGGTCCTGAAAGGACTGGAGAGCAGGATTTAACACCTGAAGTTCAAACTTCAACTGCTGTCAGTACTGAAGAGAAGAAAATTGGCAGTAGAAAGAGTTTGAAGACTACTAAAGAGGTAGTCAAGAAAGCAACCAATGCTTCCAAAGCATTGAAGAACAAGTCTTCTGTTGCTTCACCATCTTTAGTTGATGATCAACCTAAGATGAAGAAGAAACCATGTGAAGTATGTGGTTTGTTCAATCATCTTACAGATGATTGTTGGTACAAAAGAGGTTCCAAACTCAAACAAAAAGAAGAAATTAATGAGAAAATGGTTAAAATGAAAACTGAGTTTGAGACCACATGTATCAGCAACATCAAATCCTGTAACCCTTAAGTCCTAAAGAAATCCAAAAAGGAAGGAGGTTAAACAGGTGACAGCTGAGGTGCTCAAAAGAAGAAGGTGCAACATAGGAACTTATCTAACTCCACTAGCAATGTGTCTGATGAGCTGAAAGCTTTATCACAAAATCAGACACAGCTGGTGATGATGGTACAACATCTGTTGGGTAGAGTTAACCAACTAGATTCTCCTATGTTGAAACCACAGAAAAGGAGGTCTAAGCCAAAGGACTCCTCTTCTACACCATTTCTTCTTCTCAGGCTGTTGTTACAAATAAACATGTTAGTTTACCATCTATTGATGAGACCAGGCCCAAAACCAAAAAGGTTTGGGTCTCTAAAACTAACTGATTGTTATTATTGCAGGGTTCTTCAACATGCCAAAGTAGCATCTGGTATGTAGACAGTGGGGGATCTATGCACATGACTGGGAACATCTCTCTTCTTCATGACTACTCTCAAGGAAAGAAGGGATTTGTCTCTTTTGGCAATGATGCTAGGGGTTACATCATCGTAAGGGCTTTGTCTCCAATGGAGAAATCAAATTTGATGATGTTAATCATGTGGAAAATCTCAAGTACAACCTCTTGAGTGTCAGTCAAATGTGTGATAAAGGCCATGTTGCCCTTTTCACAAGTCAAAACTGTAGGATTCTGTCATCCAAAGTTTTGCACTTGATTGACAAGGTGTTGGATGATCACACTCTCCTGAAAGCCAACAGGACAGGAAGAGTGTATGCCTTAGATCTCTCTAAGAAGATAGATCTCAAAGGAAATCCTTGCCTATTTTCCAAAGCCTCTTCTCAAGAATCTAAACTGTGGCACAGGAGGCTTGGTCATGTTAATCTCAAAAACATGAATCAGCTTAGCCACAATAGTTTAGTCAGAGGCTTACCAATAAAGGAGTTCCACTGTGATGAAACCTGCACTGCTTGTTTAAAAGGAAAACAGCACAAAGTCTCATTCCCTCCTATGAAGTGTCCAAGTCCATGCTGCTATATGGATCTATTTGGTCCTGTGAGAGTAATGAGCATGGCAAAGAAGAAATACTGTCTGGTAATTGTGGATGATTACTCCAGATTTGTATGGACTTTCTTTCTACATTCAAAGGATGAGGCTGCTCAGAAGATTATCCACTTTGTGCTGTACATTGAGAAGCAGTATTCCCTTCCAGTCAAGTGTATTAGGAGTGATAATGGAACTGAGTTCAGAAATCATACACTTGATGACTTCTATCTTTCAAAGGGAATCAAAAGGCAGTTCAGCATTCCAAGGACTCCAGAACAAAATGGAGTAGTGGAGAGAAAGAACAGGACCTCATTGAAGCTGCAAGGTCCATGCTGGCTGACTCAGGTTTGCCATTGACCTTTTGGGCGGAGCTGTCAACACAGCTTGTTATGTGCAAAATAGAGTTTTAGTAAATCAGAGGTTGATGAAGACTCCATATGAAGTTCTCCATCATTTGGCTCCTCTGATTTCATTTTTCAAAGCATTTGGGTGTCCTGTTTTATTCTCAACACAAAGGATCAACTCCACAAATTTGATCCTAAGGTGGATGCAGGATACTTTGTTGGTTATTCATCTACTTGCAAGGCATACAGAGTCTTCAACTGCAGAACAAAGATGGTTGAAGAAACTCTACATGTTAAGTTTAATGAATCTCCAAAGGACAAGATTCCACAAAGTCCTGTGGAGTTATTTGATTTGGACATACTGCAATATGTTCCTTATCAAACTCCTGCTGTTGCTCCTGTCAACAGTTCACCACCTGGTGGTACTGCTGATGATGATGATGATTGCAGTACTCACCTCTTCAGGTTTAGTGATCAGCTGCCTGACTCAGCTAGACCTGATGTTCCTGTAGCACCAGTAGCACATCCACAACAATGCTGATGATGAGATTCTTCGAATTCAACTTCCTTTGAATACCATCCACTGATTGGTTTCAAGGAAATGATTCACCATCACATCTGTTGCTGCTGAACCGGCTACAAACACTTGCACAGATCTCATTGTGTATCAAGATCTGAAGAATCACCCTATGTCTCAAATCATTGGTGATATCACTGCTGGAGTATCAACAAGAAGTCAATTGTCAAATTTCTGCTTCTATGCTCTCTTCATCAGTCAGCAAGAGCCAAAGAATTATCACATTGCTTTAAAGGACAATGGATGGGTTGATGCCATGCAGCTTGAGCTTCTTCAGTTCAAGAAACAGCAAGTGTGGGAACTGGTTCCTCTACCTCCAGGTAAGTGTGCAATAGGCACTAAATGGGTGTTTAGGAACAAAACTGATGAAAATGGGCTTATTGTTAAGAACAAGGCCAGACTGGTTGTTCAGGGGTTTGCACAAGAAGAAGGTATTGATTATGATGAAACCTTTGCCCCTGTAGCCAGACTGGAAGCAATTCGATTGTTTTTAGCTTATGCTGCTTATCAAAACCTTAAAGTCTTTCAAATGGATGTCAAAAGTGCATTTTTGTATGGAAAAGTTAAAGAAGAGGTTATGTATGTCAACCTCCAGGCTTTGAGGACAATAAACATCCTAATTGGGTGTATAAGCTTGATAAGCTCTTTATGGGTTAAAACAAGCTCCTAGAGCCTGGTATGAGACATTATCAAACTTTCTTCTGGAAAACAATTTCACTAGAGGCTCCATAGACAAGACTTTATTTATTAAGAAAGCTGGCAGCATAATCTACTTGTTCAAATTTATGTAGATGATATCATTTTTGCATCCTCTGATCCAAAGTTGTGTGATGCCTTTACAAAGTGATGCAACAGAAGTTTGAAATGAGTGCCATGGGAGAATTACAGTTCTTTCTGGGGTTGCAAATCAAACAAAAGGCGATGGAATTTTATTCATCAGTCCAAATATACAAAAGATCTTTGAAAAGTTTGATTTACAAAACTGTAAGCCCTGTTCTACTCCCATGAGCAGCACCACACAACTGGACTCAGATCAGAAAGGTAAAGTGGTTGATGAAACACTTTACAGATGTATGATTGGGTCCTTGATGTATTTAACAGCTTCTAGACCAGATATTATATTTGCTACATGTGTTTGTGCTAGATTTCAGGCTGCACCTAAAGAGTCTCATCTGATTGCAGTCAAGAGGATCTTTAGATATCTGCAAGGCACTCCATCTCTAGGTTTATGGTATTCTACCGGACATTCTGTAAATTAGTTGCTTTTTCTGACAGTGACTATGCAGGGTGTAAGTTGACCAGGAAATCAACTTCTGGTGGATGTCAATTCCTAGGCAACTGCTTGATTTCTTGGCAGAGCAAGAAACAGACCTCAGTTGCTACATCCACTGCTGAAGCAGAGTACATTGCTGCTGCAAGTTGTACATCTCAGGTACTCTGGCTTCAAAACCAACTTTTGGATTATGGCATTACAGAGACTAAGACTCCATTGTTAATGGATAGTGCTTCAGCTCTTTGCATTGTCAAAAATCCAGTCCAGCACTCTAGGACCAAACATATAGAGATCAGACATCATTTTATAAGGGATTGTTTTGAAAAAGGTTTGATTGATCCTAAGTTTGTGCCTAGTGCTGATGAGCTTGCAGACATTTTTACTAAGCCTTTGGATAGTTCAACTTTCCAAAACCTGGTGTTAAGGCTTGGTATGCTGCAACTAGAATAAGTGACAACTACTGATGATCTTAGTAACTCATACTGATGATCATAAGTACCAATGTCACATATAAGTACTGATGAGTTCTTTTATCCTCAGTAGTTTTTATAACTACTGAAGGCTAAATGTCTCACAAGTACTGAAGTACTTCATCTGTTCTAAACTACTGATGTAGTTACAACTACTGATGCAGTTACAACTACTGCAATCAGTAAAAACAGATAAGTACTGATGTCCTATGAAACAACTGAAATCAGCCAAAAAGACTGATGAATGTGTTGAGGACAGTTTGAAACAGCTGAAAAGCTAAGAATTGACGAAAACAGCTGAAGAGAACTTTCTCTTCAGTCGTTTGTACAACTGCTGTTTCATTCTAAACAACGAAGCAAAACCACGTCTTCAGTAGTTTAAAACTACTGATGACTAATACCAAGTCTTCAGTTGTTTACAACAGCTGATGACAAAACCACTGTCTTCAGTAGTTTCATAACTACTGATGACAAACACCAAGTCCTCAGTTGTTTCAATCATCTGAAGTCAAAACCACGGTCTTAGTAGTTTTCTAAACTACTGATGCCTAACACCACGACTTCAGCTGTTTCAACGTCTGAAAGGATAATACCATGTCAACGGTCGTTTAAAACTACTGATGACTAAAACCACATCCTTCAGTCGTTTCCTTACCCGTACCCTATAAATACCCTAACCTGAGCTCCCATGCTTCATCTTCTTCAAACCTAACGTTCCTCTCCAAAACTTCCCTCTTCTCCATGGCGTCTATGCAAATTAAACCGCGACACAACTGTGTTGCCTACCTCACTAAATCGCCGATCTGGACTAAGTTCGATACTGCTATCGATCTTATGGTTCAGTCCCAATACAACAGGCATTCCTTCTGAACCCCGTCTTACATGCCGAATCCTTGAACCAATTTTGGATGAACGTTACTGTTACCACTGAGGAGAGCAAACACCATCCCTCCGGTCAGTCGTCAACAACAAAGAAGTAGTCATTACTCCTGCAACAATCCGTAAAATTCTTCAACTGAATGATGCTACTTCTCCTGCTGGATATCCGAAGGGCACTATAGATCTCCTTTGCTCAGCATGGATATCAAGGCGATCTCAGTGCCACCACCATCATGAAGAAACACTTTAATGACGCTGAGCGCCTGAATTTCACATGGTAAATGTATGTTTGGCCCCTAAGACGTCGTCTTGGGATCAAATGTCCACCAAATGGCAGCAGGTAATGTATTCTATCCTTGAGCAACAACCACTAAACTTTTCAGAATTAATATTTTCAGAGCTCAAAGATATGGCTCAAAAACTAACTGCCAAACGTTGGATACTCTATCCACGGTTCATAATGGCCATTATTACAGACCAGCTTAATGCTGAGGGACTTGTTGGCTTGGGAGTCCCTGCTACGGCTGTTCTGCGGAAGTATACTCCCGGCACAACTCTGACCGGACACTAAAAATGGCTGCCAAGCTGCGAAAACCCACGCAACTGGAACCCACAGCCACCACCTCCAAATCCAAAGTCCCACCAAACCCACCAAAAGAAACCCAAAATGGCTACTCAGGGAATTGAGTCCCCTGAGGATGCCCCTGCAACACAAAGAGGATATATCCACTAGTCCAAACCCCCTAGTGGATACAATGACTCCTCCAGCCACAGCCGCTCAGGCTTCCTCTCAACAGGAGCCTGCAGCAACTCCCCAAGGGGCACCTACTTATCTGGGATCTTACTCACTTGAGGAGATTGCCATTGAAGAGCACAATCCTCCCCAGGTGCACACTGCTTCTATCCCCTCACCCCAAACAACCGCCCCTCACAGCCCAACTTAATAGTTGCACAAGTGCTGACTCAATTGCACTCCTCACCCCCTCCCCAGAAACCACTTACTACTGGGAATACCTCTACAATTGAGGGGGAGGAACACAGTGCACCTGAGAACCCACAGCACAGGGGTTTCCCAATTCTATCTCCTGGTGTAGACAAGGAGCTTAGAATATCTAGTGAGGCTGCCACCTCCTCTGACTCAGCACATGACCAGAGAGGGTGGTAACATTGCTAAGACCTCCCTAGAGGCAACAGCTGATGATGGACATTGTCCTGAGGCTGGAAGTCCCCAGTACCAAGCACAGGGGCACATGCACCAACTGGTCTACACCCAGTGCATGTAAATCCTGCTCTAAGCAGGAGGTCAGGTGATTCAGTATCAACTGATGATGACCTGAGCTTCTTCTATGATGTAGTTGCTCAAAAACCATTCTAGAGGAGGTTAGCAGACTCAAGAGCTGCTGGCCAAGATGTCTCAGGATGCAAGTCCATCTGCCAATAATACACCACAGATGGCACCTTCCTTGAAGGTTCCCAAACACAGAGCCACCCCAAAATCAACCACCTGCCTCTGCTTCAGGCCCTACTTCTCAGGAACAGAACCCTCCTGAGCAATAGGTGCTGTACTCCAAAATTCCCTCCCTCTCATCACACCCATAATCACTGATATAGTGATCAAAGCCCTTGATGAGAGGCTTTCCTTAACATTACAGCCATGGTTGATGCTGCTGTCCAAAAGACTCTTTCTGCGGTACAAACCCCTTCCTCCAATGCAACCAAAAAGGGGGAGAGTACTGCAGTGAAAGAAAGGAAGAGGAAAAGATCCGAGGAAAAGGAAGATGATGCAAGCCCAAGAGGAGGAGAAAAGAAAAGCAACCTCTGCTCATACAAGCGAAAGAGAAGTGCTGATGATCACACTGCTGAAGACAAATCCTTGGAGGAGCTGGTCAAAGAAGCTGACACCCACACAGCCGATCCATGGATAAAATAATTGAAAACTCTTCAGGCAGGGGTTTGACACAGCCACACTGGATAGTGAGATCAGAAGGTTAGAAGTACAAGAGATACAACCCATGGGCAGGGTATGATGCTCTTGAGAAAGAGAGGTTGGAAATAATGATCCGCTTTATTGCAAAATACTTGGAAGATCATAATGGAGATCCGCGCATGGACCAGGGACAGCATTCTGGCTATAGCCACCAGAATCTGTCTGTCTGAGCAATTCAACAAAGGGATTATTGTGGAAGCCCTTGATGAGGCTGGGGCTGGTAAAAGGTTAGAGATGGCTAAACTCACAAAGGCGAAACTAACTACAAGGATGCTAGATCAACCTTCCCTTCCACCCACTCAAACAGATCTACCCTCAAATCTCCCAACCAACCTCTAAGCCAAAATCCAAACATCCTCATTCTTCAAAACCAATTCCTTCACCAACCCAACCATCATCCAGTGATGTACCCGAAGGAGGAGAAGGGTGCTGAGGATGAAGAAGAAGAAGAAGAAGAGGATGAAGATGATAGTCTGCCACTCTCTGCTGTTCTGAAGCTACCAAACCCCGAAGTCAACCCATGATCACACCTGACTCTCAAAGGGAAATGGTCAGAGTCAAGATAGAAGAAGAAGAGCAGCAGAAACAGCACGATGAGCAACTGTTGAAGATGGTTGACAAGGAATTTCCTCAGTCATCATCTATTCAAGCCATGAAAGGGCATGCTCAAAGGCTGTACACTCTCAGGCACACCTTTCAGTATCAGAAGGAGAGAGTGAGAGTATGGCCAGACCCCAGGGTGAGTTCTAGAATCCATAAAAGAACTATCCCACACAGATACAACGGCCAGGTACGAAAAACAATAGAGTCTACCATCATGTTGGCCGTTGTAGTCTCACCTTGGGAAATCATTGATGAATTCAAGAAAGCTCACCAAGCAAAGAAGACCCCTCAAGCCTTACTAGAAAACAAGATGATTAAGAAGGGGTTGTTATAAAAAGCTTGAAGACATCCAGAAGAATGAGCTCCAGTTATCCTTGAAGGCAACCATCCTGATGAATTGTATATAGGGAGGTAACTACGGTGGAGCTGAAAAATGGCAGGACCATGAAGTACTTATCAGAGTACTATGGTCCAGAGTTCTTCTTCGAAGGAGGAGCAAAGAACTCTCAGGAGGAACAAGTTGTTCTCTTGAGGCCTATGTTCGTGAGTCATACAGACTCATTATGGGGAAGTAAATCTCATGAATGGGATAACAACTCTGTGTCCAGTTCCCCAAAACAGAGTTCCCATTCATACTCTGCCAAACAAATATTGAGATTTCTTCCCAGGCGGAGCTTACATGGGTCATCTTCTCTACTGATCAAGAAGGAAAAAGACCAACATTTTGCCATCAATAAGTGGGAGAATAAATAAGTTAGAGGTTTGGCTGCATTGGTTCAGGGGGAGTTTGTTGGACCAAAAGAACCAATGAGCCAAGATCAGAAAATCTCTAAGTCCCACATGGTATCACAACAACTGCTGAAAGCTCATCAGTAGTTTGACAAGTGCTGAAGACTTCAACAGCTGAAGACCTTAAAAGCTGAAGAACCAAAGTGCTGAAGTACAACAGCTGAAGAACACAGCGCTGAAGCTGAAAGACCAAAGTACTGAAGTACAACAGCTGAAGAGTTCACAAGTGCTGAAGATCAACAACTGATGTACAAGGTCTGAAGACAAAGACTGAAGACATCAGCTGATGATATCTACTGAAGTCATCAGCTGATGAAACACCTGAAGGTCAAAGTCTGAAGATCAAGTACTGAAGCCTCAGTAGTTTGTCACAACTGCTGAAGAGTACTTCTTCAGTAGTTGTGATATCAGTAGTTTATTTTATGTTTTTTAGTTTTAGTAGTTTTGTAAACGACGAAGAGCTTGTTCTACAGTCGTTGTAGTTCAGTAGTTTTTTTATTTTTGTACTAACATGCTGATATGTTCTCAGTAGTTGTGAACATTTCAGTAGTTTGTTAAGAATTAGTTATTTTTGTATTGGATCTGCCAGTTGTCACTTTCCGTGATAACAGCAGTGACTGTTGCACTCTATATAAGGAGTGACAACCTATTGTAATCAAAGATGAATGAGTGAATGAATGGAATGAATGATTGATTTTATTAGAAATATTCTACATCTATAAACATTCCTAGAAATCAGAAATACATATTCTCTCCCTATAACCGTATGCGATCTTAATGCTTAAAAGTATCGATTGCTTGCTACAATTTGTCTAATTCTAGTTTGTATTCCGCTGCTTTGTATTCTGATACATCAAACTTGTGATCACTGATCCTGTCATCATCACTCCAGACACTCTTCGCCAAACCCTTAATCTGGATGATGCCACTTTCCCAACTGGTTATCCAAAGGGCACAACCGATCAATCATTTTCCCACCATGGATACCAGGGTAACCTGAGTGCATCTACCTTACTGAAGAAACATTTCCCGGATGCCGAACGTCTCATATTTCATATGGTAAATGTATGCCTTGCCTCCAAGACTTCATCATGGGATCAAATGTCCACAAGGTGGCAACAGGTAATGTACTCCATCGTTGAGCAACAACCTTTAAATTTTTCTGAAATACTATTTTTAGAGCTCAAGGATATGGCCCAAAAACAAACAGCTAACCGTTGGATATTATATCCTCGGTTCATAATGGCCATAACTGAAAACCAGCTTCAAGCTGAAGGACTTGTTGGCCTGGGAGTCCCTGCTATGGTTGTATTGCCTGAAGTATACTCCCGGCACAACTCTGACCAATCACTCAAAATGGCTGCCAAGTTGCGCAAACCCACGCAGCTGGAACCCACAGCCACCACCTCCAAATCCAAAGTCCCCACCAAACCCACTAAAAAGAAGTCAAAAAAGGCTACTCAAGGAATGAGTCCCCTGAGGATGCCCCTGCAACACAAACGCAGGCTATATCCACTGGTTATAACCCCCTAGTGGATACAAGGACTTCACCAGCCCCAGCCGCTCAGGATTCCTCTCAAAAGGAGCTTGCAGCAACCAAAGAAGGGGTACCCACTAATTTGGGATCTTCCTCATTTGAGGAGATTTCCATTGAAGAGCACCATTCTTCCCAGGTGCATACTGCTTTTACCCCATCTCCCATGCAACCGCCCCCTAAAGTCCAACCATTATCATTGTAAACGTGCTGACTCAGCCGCATGCCTCTCCTCCTCCCCAACAACCACCAACAAAGGGGAGAACCACAGCTATTGAGAACGAGGATCACCATGCTTCTGACAACCCACAGCACCGGGGTTTACACGTTCTATCTCCTGGTGTGGATATGGAGATTAGAGCATCTAGTGAGGCTGCCACCTCTTGTGAATCAGCACATGATTAGAATGAGGCTAGTAACATAGCTAAGACCTCACTAGAGGTAACAGCTAATGAAGGACATAGTCCTGAGGCTAGAAGTCCCCAGTTCCAAGAAAAAGGGGCACATGCTAAAACTGGTCTACACCCAGTGCATGTGCATCCTGCTACAAGCAGGAAGTCAGGTGATTCAGCATCTGCTAATGATGACCTGGGCTTCTTTTATGATGTTCTGGCCCAGAACACAATTCTTGAGGAAGAAGTCAGTAGACTACAAAGACTACTTGACCATTTCTCTCAAGAAGCAAGTCCATCTGCCACCAACATAAACCCACAGATGGCACCTTCACCTGAAGGTCTCCCATACACAGCCACTCAAAACTTCCAAGCCACCAGCTTCTGTTTCTGGCACTGCTTCTCAGGGACAGAACCCCTCTGAGCAAACAGTTGCTATCTTTCAGCAAACTCTACCTCTCATCACCCCAATGATCACAGACATTGTGATCAAAACCATAGATGAGAGGCTTCCCTCAATCATACAACCCCTGGTGGAGGAGATTGTGAGCACAAGGCTTTCTGCTACTCAAACCCTTGCAACCAATGCAACCAAAAAGGGGGAGAGTCAGTCAGTGAAAGCAAAGAGGGAGCGCAAACTGAAAGAAAAGGAAACTGATAAGGAAGAGGAGTCTGCGAAGGGAACCAAAAATGATCAAGTGAGTGAAAGTCACAAAGACTTTCATGTCACATATAAGAAGAGGAAGGGTGAAGGAAATGAGAAAGAGCTCCAACTAGATGAGACGATCAAAATGGCAGATGCTACTCATAGTAAATCAATGGATGCCATTATTGACCAACTCTATAGACAAGGGTTCGATACTGCACAACTTGACTCAGAGATCAGGAGACTTGAAGGTGAAGAAATTAACTCAAGATGGGCAAGTTATGATGCATTAGAAAGAGAGAGACTAGAGATCATGATCAGATTCATTGCAAAATATCTTGGGAGATCATTGATCGAGATTAAATCATGGACCAGGGACAGTATCTTGGCTATAACCTCCAAGATCTGTTCGTCTGAGGCATACACTAAGGGGTTAGTAGTCGAAGCTTTGAATGAAGCAGGAGCAGGGAGCAGGACTGAGCTAGCCAAACACTCAAAAGCAACACTCACCGCCAAAATGCTAACTCAGCCTGTCAACATTCCCTCTCCAAAACAACTACAGTCACAACCCACAAAACCAACTCCCTTACCCTCTAAACCAACAGCCGATGATGCACCTAAGAAGAAGAAGAGAAGGGTGTTGAGGCTAGAAGAAGAAGAAGAGGATGATGTGGAAGAAGATAGGCTGCCTCTGTCTGTAGTCCTAACATTGGCTAAAGCCAAACCCATGCCCATCACTCC
Source organism: Flaveria trinervia (assembly GCA_025506515.1). Classification (NCBI taxonomy): domain Eukaryota; kingdom Viridiplantae; phylum Streptophyta; class Magnoliopsida; order Asterales; family Asteraceae; genus Flaveria; species Flaveria trinervia. The sequence continues at coordinate 51,577,312 of CM046441.1, forward strand.
CACCTCACAGATGGAAGCTGTGAGAGTAAAGATTGAAGAAGAGCAGCAGCAAAGGCTTCATGATGATGAAATGTTGAAAAGCATCGACAAAACTTTTGTTGCTTCGTCATCAATAATAAGTATGAAGAAAGAAGCTCTGAGGTTGTACACCCTTCCCAAGACATTTCAATATCAGAAGGAAAAGGTGAGAGTATGGCCTGATCCTAGGGTGGCTCACAGGATTGTAAAGAAAGACATTCCTTCGAGATACAAGGGCCAAGTAAAAAGGATCGTAGATCAAGAGATCACAGTGGTCCTTGTAGTATCACCCTGGGAGATTGTAGAAGATTTCAAGAAGGCCTATGAGACTAAACAGCCACCCCAAAGATGTTAGAGAACAGATTATTAAAAAGGGGTTAGTATACAAGAGGCTTGAGAACTTCAAACAAAATGAGCTCAGTCTGTTACTTGAAGGGACTCATCCTGATGAGTTTGCATACAGACAGATTACAACAGTTGAGCTCAAAAATGGTAAACAGGCCAAGTACATCTCAAAGCTGTATGGGCGTAAAGGATTGTTAGATGGTGAAGCCGAGAACCTGACCATGGAAGAACAAATTATGTTTCTCAGAGCATACACCAGAGAATCTACAGGCTTATACATGGGAAGTGAGTCTCATGGATGGGGGAACAGCTCAGTGTCCAATTCCCCATACAGAGCTCCCATCCATACATTGCCAACCAAATCATCAGAGACTCATTTCCAGGCCAGTACTTATATGGGTCATCTTCTCAACTGATCAAGAAGGAAAAAGACCAACCATTCTGCCAACAATAAGTGGGACCTCAATAAAGTTAAAGGTTTTGGCTGCATTGGTTCAGGGGGAGTTTGTTGGACCAAAAGAACCAATGAGCAGGATTAGAAAAACCTTTAAGTCCCACAGACGTCACAACAACTACTGAAGACCACAACAGCTGAAGACAAGTGCTGAAGACAAAGTCTGAAGACAAGTGCTGAAGACAAAGTCTGAACACAAGTGCTAAAGACAAAGTCTGAAGACAAGTGCTGAGACAAAGTCTGAAGACAAGTGCTGAAGAAAGTTTGAAGACAAGTGCTGAAGACAAAGTCTGAAGACAAGTGCTGAAGACAAAGTCTGAAGACACAAGTGCTGAAGACAAAGTCTGAAGACAAGTGCTGAAGACAAAGTCTGAAGACACAGTGCTGAAGACAAAGTCTGAAGACACAAGTGCTGAAGACCAAAGTATCAGACGTTGTCAAACAGCTGAAGAGGTCTTCTTCAGTAGTTGTGACGGTTTAGCTTTCAGTAGTTTTATGTTTTATCTTTTCAGTAGTTTGACACAACAGCTGAAGAATACTTCTTCAGTTGTTGTGCTCATCAGTAGTTTTATATTTATCAGTAGTTTTGTAAAACAACTGAAGAGCTTGTTCTTCAGTCGTTGTAGTTTCAGTAGTTTCTTATCAGTAGTTTCTTATTTTGTACTTACCACTCTGATATGTTCTCAGTAGTTGTGAACATTTCAGTAGTTTGTTAAGAGTTAGTTATTTTGTAATAGATCTGCCAGTTGTCACTTTCCCGTGATAACAACAGCGATTGCACTCTATATAAGGAGTGTCAACCTATTGTAATAAATGAATGATTTGATCAGAAATATTCGATATTATTGAAACATTCCTTGTTACAGAAATATATTCTCTCGTTATAACCGTATTTGTTCTTAATGCATACGAGTATCAAATTCTTGCTACAATTTGTCTAATTCTTGTTCTTATTCCATTGTGCTACGCTCCATTACATCAAACTTGTGATCACTGATCCTGACATCATGTTTCTTATCACAAATAGAGCCAAAGAAGGTAGAAGAAGCCTTGAAGAATAGTAGTTAGGTTGAATCAATTCAAGATGAATTGCTTTAATTCAAAAGACAAAAGGTTTGGAACCTATGTCCACTACCATCCAATCAAGTAACAATAGGCACTAAATAGGTATTTAGGAACAAGAAAGATGATAGAGGCTTGATTATCAATAACAAGGCAAGATTGGTAGTTCAATGGTACACACAAAAGGAAGAAATTGGTTACACTGATGTCTTTGCACCTGTTACGGGACTTGAGATAGTTAGTATGTTTCTTGCATATGCAAAATCCAAGAACTTTACAGTTCACTAACTTGATGTCAAGTGCCTTTTTATATGGGGATAGAGACATGGAAGTCTATGTGTGTCAGCCTCAAGGATTGAAGACTGGTTACAATTTCTAGGCTGTGGGCTGCACCAAGCACCTATGTGTGCAAATTGGATCAAGCTCTTTATGGGCTGCACCAAGCACCTAGGCTGTTGTATGAGACTATGTCTCAATTTCTCCTTAAGAATGGTTACACTAGAGGTACCCATTGACAAGACTTTATTCATAAGAATGTCTAGAATGACATTTTGCTCGTACAAGTCTATGTTGATGACATCATATTCAGTTCATCAAATTACCAAATGTGTAAGGACTTTAAGAGCATTATAATGAAAAATTGAAATAAGTTCCATGGAAAAACTGGACTTTCTACTTGGAATTCAGGTAAAATAGATGAAAGAAGGATTCTTTAACATCAATCTAAGTATGTTCAAGACATCTTAGAAAGATTTGATATGAAAGATTACAAGCCAACAAAGACTCCTCTGCCAAAAATCACAATCTTTGTCCTGACTCTAAGGGGGAGGATACTGATCAACATCAGTATAGGACAATCATTGGATATCTGATGTATCTAACAGCAAGTAGACCTTGTATCATGTTTGCAACTTGCATCTGTGCAAGCTCCAAACATATCTCATCTAGTCGTTTCCAAGAGAATCCTCAAATATCTTAAAGGAACACCTAAACTGGGTCTCTGATATCCAAGAAAAAACAACTTCAATCTCTATTGCTACATTGATAGTGATTATGGCGGTTGCAACATCAATAAGAAATCAACATCGGGAGGATGTTAATTTCTTGGTGGAAGGATAATTTCATGGCAATGCAAGAAGCAATCATGTGTCTCAACATCAACATTTGAAGCTAAATACATTGTTGCTACTAGTTGTTGTGCTCAGCTGCTGTGAATTCAAAATGAGATGTTGGATTATGGATTCAATCTCATGGAAACTCCTATTCACAGTGACAACAACAGTGATATTTCTATTACATAAAATATTGTCAAGCATTCCATGACAAAGCACACTGACATCAATTATCATTTCATTAGAGATACTCATGAGAAAAACTTGATTAAACTAAAGTTCACTAAAATGAACAATATACTGATTTGTTCACCAAAGCATTTGAGGAACAAAGATTTAAGTTTCTTATTACAACTATTGGGATGATAAACATTGATTAGTTTATCTCATTTGAAAACCTTTTCACAATGTATGTTGTCTGTGTCAATACAACCTAAGCCCTGTTTAAAAAAGGTTTTCTTCAAAATTTTACTAAGTGTAAATTATTTCAAAGAGAAATTAACCCTTGGAAGATGTCGTATATATCTTCCAAAGGAAAATTCTTCCAAGGGAAATCTTATATTCCGAAGAGTTTTTAGTCATGGAAGAAGCAGTTCATAATATATCAAATCTAATTTTGAAAATCAATAAACTTTTTCACTCAGAAGGCCTTCCTACTCTCATAAGTAAATTGGATGAATTTACCTTCGGAAGTAAGATTGGCTTCGGAAGAATATTACCTTCAGAAAAGCTTTATACTCAGAAGAATGCTTTACTGTGAAACGGAAATCTTTTGGGCCCCACTCTAAAAAAGGCATATATTTTATTAATGATGTCAGGTTATTTTAAATGGATTTAACCTTACTGCCATTGTCACATCATACCCCAAACTATCGTTTCACCTTATCAATATGCCATTCACCCATTTAAATACTTTCAAACTATCCTTTTAATCTTTTTACCAATTTCACAGCCCTAAGTTTCCTTCATTTCTAGTTTTATGCCCAAATTCAACCTCATTTACTCTGTAACTTTCTCTTACAATGGCACTAAACCATCAGCACAACCAAGTCGCACTCCTTGACTCTTCACCGAAATCATCCATTCCTTACCCAGTTGACCTACTACACAGCCCTAATTGTCAACCCTAGTGTTTACTTAAACCATAAGGCAAATATATGGAGGAATGGATAGATTGTAACCCTAATTCGTTTAGGGTTATTCAATCAAGCATTTATGGTCATGAATAGATCATATCTGAACAAATCATCAGGGAGCATCTAGAGCTTCATGATTAGGGCTCTCCCACAGATTCACCAAAGCAGACCTAGTGATTTGAGAAGGTCAACTATGCACAAGTTCAACTTTTCCTACAACTTGAACTTTTACTTCACATAGTCCTTTGTTGCCTGTCAAATAAGTTTGGGGAATGGGGTCAAATCCCTTATGAGCTAGGATGCCTAGTTCACGGGTTGGTAAAAGGCCTCCGGTTCAACTACTCAAGGTTTGTGTTGATTAATATCATGGGGAATCTTCAAATGGAAACATTTAATATGTATCCCAGGTTCATTTAGCATATAATCAACTATGAGCTGGACCAGAGTAAGCTTATCAGTGCAACTGCTCTTCCTGTCCCTCACATGAGGCCGACCATCTTTAAGGTGCTGAAGAGGGTATGCACCAACTTTGTTGGAAGACACACTGAGCTTCGTCCAGGTATGATTGAGCCAATGGCTCCTAATAACGCTCTCGTTAACCCCACAGGTGATGAACCCACACTAGCAATAACCACTACATTGCCAAATCTTCCTTCTCAGCCCATCAAGATTACATACGAGAGACACTCCACACAAACCCTTGTTCAATCTTCTTTGATAGAAGAAGTTCCCCTATTTTATCCAAAAAGGATAGAGTGGAATCATGGGCTCCCATTCAATCTGAGGTCCTTCCTTCCTTCATATTTGAACTCAATATGGGTATTGAGTCTCCTTAGTATCAATCACATAAGCCCCAAACCCAAGCTAAAAACCCTCAGGATGGGTCTCTATAATTCCTGAGCAGCCAAAAAGGGATAGCCTCATCATAGGCTCAATGCCATTAGACATTAATCGAGGTCCCGGATCATTAGGATTAACTTCCATATCCTTTAGCGACCTTCTTATAAGTACTGATGAAGCAATCATGTCTCTTCAAGTAAATGAAGTTGATCCACAATGCCTATGTAAAGAACAATTGAGCCTAGAGAGATCTCTGATTTCTAGCCCCTATCAAGAAGCCTAAACTGAGGTGAGTCCTACTAGAGTGGAGGGAATTCATGTAGATTCAGCTTCCACTATTAAAGGTGCCTCAATGGACTCTTAGGACAGTGGTAACATATCTGAGACTAAATCTACGGAAATTGTGTCTTTTGATGACTCTAAAAGAGACATCATTAAGCAATAGAAACTAGGGCCCCAAGAAACCACATCTGGTGGTGAAGATGACCATACTAGGTATGTTACCTCATCTCCTCATGAATCTTTGAAAGAAGATAAGGGAAGTATGCAACTCACCATTCAAGACCTACTTTCTAAAGTCTCAAATCTTGAATCCAAAATTATGTTTAGAGGATTGGTTTGCCACTCAGCAACTTATGATTGAAAGTCTTAAGGCTCAACTAGCTGAGAAACAAATTGAAAGATTTGTTAAGCATGTACCTATACAAGTCTCTCTGACTTCATCCACTAGCTCATCTACCTCTTAAGATGACGCTACCAAAAAGGGGGAGAATGTTTAGAGTAAAACTCACATGGACCACCAAAGCTTAGTTCTTTCTACTCTCTCTTCAAGATATCCCGCTCAGCAATCAAATATTTTCCCTAAGCCTCCTCTTGTCATCCTTCAAGTGGATCTAAGGATGTTCATAGATCTGAATAGATTTCTAACCAAATTTTATATAGAGCTCCTCTATTGAATAGCCAGCCCAAATATTGTTTTGGCATATTTGGAGCTAAAGAGCTTCAAAGGTGGAATACACCATCTACCACCGTCAAGGAAGTTGATCAACCTAAGGTCCACGTTAAACTTGAGATTGAATTCAAAGGGGATATAGGGACTGATGGCCTAGCAACCGGAATAGTTAGGACAAATAGTGAAATACCACTAACTTCCGAAGCTGAAGTCAAAGCTATGGAAGAAGTATTTCAAACTTCCGAAGCAGAGATCCAAGCTGTGGAAGGACTATTCTCCTTGTCTGATGATCTAATTATCACAAATGCAATTCTTGAACTAGCATCTAAGGTAAATAGTGAATACTTTCACAAAACACCTCTTGCTTAAATGTCATCATCATCACAGGCTCAAATCACCACCCACCAACCTGAAACCTCTACGCAAGAACCTCCAAAATCTCAAGCTTCCGAAGGCATCAAGGGTAAAATGAAATTAACTGCAGAAGAGTTGAAAGAGGAAGAAAGGCTAGAAAAACTTAAAAGAAAACGTAGGCTTCCCTCTAAGAAACTATTAGCTCCAAGTAGCAAAGCAGCTATATTCAATCAGGAAGCTATCAACAACTAGAAAAGAGTGGAGATTATTGACAAGCTTGTCAATTTGGGTGCAGCTAGCGAAGATGTTCTCCTCCTCCCACTTGAGGAACTAGTGGAGTTATAAAAGGAAACCTATTATGGATAAAACAAGAAGAAGCAGCAAGGTTGGGCTTAGAAGAGGAAGAACATAGAAAGAAAGAGGAAGTTGAGCAACAGCTCAGGGATGAAAGGATAGCTTTTCTAAGCTCGAGGGGATTCCCTTTTGAGGAACTGGCTCCTCATGATAATGATACGATCTTATGGCTTTTCAAAGAAGAACAAGACCAAATGAACAAAGAGAGAAAAAGGGCTTCCAGGGAAAAGCCGAAGGAGAAAAAGAAGAAGGAAGAAGAAGTTTGATTTGTAGTTGTCAAGAAGATGGGAGGTAAATCTTGGATGAAGGATTATCTTAGGGTCCATGGCTTCTCTAGAAGGCAAGTTGGCCCCATGTTTGAGAAGACGATGCAGCAACATGTCAGTGACATCAAGGCTGACATTTGCTCAGGAAGAAGGAAGGATATGTACAGAAGAATGCAGGGGATGACTTCTGGACCCATACCACAACCACAACTTCAATCAGAACCAACTAATCTTCCTTTCCCCATCAAAACCGAACCAACCTCAGAACCTTATACTCCTAAGCCCATGCCATCATACATACCCTCTCCTGCATCAATTCCATCAAACCAACCACCTCCACTACTTATCCCTAAACCCAAAACACTCTCTGCAACCCAATCATCATCCACCCAACAGCCATATAAGTCATCCACTTAACCCTCTCAACCTCTAACCTTAGAAGAGTTCAAGGAGATCAAGAGGAAGCTCATCAAATGTACTACACTAAGTGAAATCTCCTGTGAGGAAGGGTCCATCCAGTTAACTTTTTTTGATGGCTCTTCATGTTGCATCACAAGATAACAATTCCTTGATCTACCTAGAGGAACACAAACCAAGCTCTCAAACTCTTGGCAACTAACTCTGACTCTCTTGGAAAAGAAGAAAAGAAGTTGAGAAAAAAGATGGTGACTCTACAGGACACTAGGAAGGAAGAAAAATTTCCATCTCAACCTCTTGTTCCTAGGAAGAAAATAGTCTAGTGGAGGTCTGAAGACTCTTCTCACAACATTTTTAGGGAAAGAGAGAATGGCAAGATCAATAGGATTAATGCCACCTCTCTGCTACACTTAAGCAGATTTAATATTACTGAGTTAGAAGAAAAACATTCTCTAATCCCTCCAACTCTAAGGTAGCTACTAATATTAGAAATCATCTGAGCAGTCGTCATCTGACTAAACTAACTTCAAGGGCCAAGATTGAAGAAGAGTAGAATCTAAGATAGAAGAATGAAATGGAAGGGTCAGCAACTAAAGGCAAAGCCTTTCTTTAAATGGCAGCCTAGAATTGGAATCTATAGCTAGATGGGAGTATGACTAGAACTCCTGTCAACTAACTCTTTTCACAGGGAAACAACAAAGGGTACATATTATTTAGAATGATAGACTTGATCTGCTATCAATGAAAGATTTGTACAAACTTCAACACCACATCAGGAAAAGAACAAATTGGTAGATAAGTATCTCCTATCCTTGATGCTGAAAGTTTTGAGAAGTAGAAACAAGTGAGGTTTTGGTAGCATCAGCCTAGGAAGAGTTTGTTGAATCAAGTAAGGCAGGTGCAACCAAAACAAACACTTAGAACGTTTTTGATGCAGCTGATGAAGAACTTCTGAATGCGAATGCTAAACTTCCGAAAGTCAAGACTGATAGAGCTTGCAAAGAGGAATTGTAACCTCTAAAAACAAAGTCTTCCCTCTTCTAAAGATCAACATTTAGAAGAGTTTAAGAGAACAAATTCTGAAGAATGAAGATCATCAAGCCTCGAAAGAAGTAGACTCTTCCGAAGTATAAGTGGCTTCGGAAGAACTTCTTCTTCCGAAGCTAGTTAACCTTTAGAAGATCATGCTATGAACCGGTGGACATAAGTATGGACCTTCTGAAAAATCCGCCACAAGATCTGATATATTGCATGGTGCTTTCCCACACCCATGTAGTTGACCATACTTTATTCCACTGTTCATTCCTTATTAGTTAGTACAATTACCAACTTTAGTAAGTGACAAAAAGTAAGTCATGGACATGTCATGACTACCAAAACTTGGATAGTATTTTATATAAGATACCTTACCTTTAGCAATGTAGTATTTGCTTTAGTCGTAGGTTCCCAGCTACTATCAAAGTATAACCGGCTGTAGATAGTAGTATATATAGTTTCTCATTGTAACTCTATAAACATGCTTGTAAGAGTCTTATAACACTTTCAGTTGAGAAGTAATATATACAAGTATCTTGAAAAACTATCTTCTTGTGTATTGGTTACTTAGTATATTACTATCAACTCTTAAGCGATTATGCATCATCAATCTAAGTGACTTAGTGAGTTTGAGAGATAATACTTGTGTTGAGTGACAAAAACTGATCCTTCAATTGATATTAAAGCTTCTTAGGCTCTTGCTTGTGAGATCTTACCATCTGAATCAACCTTTTCTTCACTCATACTTTCACCACACTCAAAATGGCCCTCAATAAAAAATCATCTAAAGGTGAAATGGGGACAATGTGTAAAGCACCAATCATCACCCTTGAGAACTTCAGATTTTGGAGCAGACGTATTGATGATTTCATTAGGTATCAAGACAGCATAATGTAGAAATCTATCACCAATGGCCCTTACAAGCCAAATGTTGCAGCACCAGCTGGCATTGGTTCTATGATAGAGAAGGTCGTTGAAGACTATTCTGATGAAGACCACAAGTGACTAGAGATCAATAGAAAAGAAAGGATTATTCTTATGACTTCCATTCCTAATTCCATCATGGTGGGTTTGGAGCATTGTCAATCAGCAAAAGAATTCTTTGATGCTCTGTCTCAGATGTATGCCAGCTTCAGTGACTCCAAGAAAGATTCCCTGAAGCAACAATTTGAAAACTTAATGTCCATTGCTAGAGAGATCCTCTTCCAGTAATACTTCAGTTATATTGATCTTATTTCACTACTTCAATTTATGCGAGTGACTCTTGAGATGAGAGATCTCTCAAGAAATTTCATGAGTGCACTTCCAAATGAATGGACTTTCTAATTTGTCTTGAGATGACACCTGTGTCACAAAAGATAAAGAGGTACATCCAGGTTTGCCGATGGATATCCATAGGCATATGATTGTCGCGCGGCCAAGTAAGTTTAGATGGGTGGTTGATCTGGCACGGAGGTTGTACAATAATAAGAAGGTGGTTATGGTTGAAGTGAACAAGAAAGGTGGTGGTGATATGAGCTGGAATGGTAAGCGGTTTAGATGTGGGGGTGTTGCTCTAAACAACAAGGGTGTGAGGGTGGATGATCGGCATGTAGCCACACCCGTGCGAGGGAGAAAAGGTGTGGTAAATGCAAAAAGGATCATACCAGAGAGTGTATGTGGGGATTGACTATCTGCTTCAAATGTGGGAAGCTAGGTCACGTGGCAAGGAATTGTGGGGTGATGAAGTGCTATAATTGTGGTGGAGAGGCTCACCTGAGTAGGGATTGCAGGAAGCCAAGGGTTGAGAGTTCCAAAGCAAGGACGGACCCCGATGTTGTGTCAGGTACGCTTCTAGTAAACCAAACTCTTGCTTTTGTATTATTTGATTTCGTTATAGTAGTAGTTTTATTACTGCTTCTTTTTGTGCTAGTTTGCTCATTTGAAGTAGAAGCATTTATGAGCCCTTTGATGTAGAAATTGCCATAGGTAAGTCTAATAGGATTTTTGATCTGATAAAAGGTTTTGACTTAGAACTAGAAGGTCATGAGTTTCCTGTTAAACTGTTTGTGATGACCTTAGGTGAGTTTGATGTAGTCCTAGGGATGGACTGGTTAGTAGCCTATGAGGCGAATATCGTATGTTGCAAGAAGATGATCCACTTTACAGCACCTGACGGGAGTTCGATAACGATCTAAGGCGATCAAGTTACAATGGTTCCGAAGCTGATTTCAATGGCGATGGCTAAGAAGTGCATGAAACAAGGATGTAGTGCCTACCTGGCATACGTGAAGGATGTGGACATGTCAGTACCATAATTGCCTGACGTACCAGTTGTGCGTGACTTTCCCAACGTATTCCCAAAAGATTTACTAGGTGTGCCACCGGATAGTGAGATAGAGTTCCAGATTGATTTGATACCTGGTGCTAAGCCTATTGTTAAGGCACTGTATCATTTGGCTCAAACAGAGATAAAGGAAATGATGGTTCAATTGCAAGAATTTCTAGACAAGGGGTTTATTCAATCGAGTATCTCTACCTGGGGTGCTCCGTTTTTATTTATCAAGAAGAAGGATGGATAGTGTTAGGATGTGCATCAACTACCACGAGTTGAAAGTTGATGGTGAAGAACTGATATCCCTTACCCCGAACCGACAATTTTTTGATCAGCTCCAAGGTGCTAGTTGGTTTTCGAGGATAGATCTTCGATCGAGTTATCATTAGGTGAAGGTGAAGGTATAGGATATTCCTAAAACAGCTTTTCTCATGCGTTACGAACATTACGAATTCCTTGTGATGTCTTTTGGTTTAACCAACACGCCAGTTGTTTTTATGGATTCTATGAACCAGGTGTGTTAGCCGATGTTGGATAAATCAGTAACTATGTTTATCAATGATATCTTGATTTACTCGAGGAGCAAAGAGGAGCATGCTGGTCATATTTGGGAGGTGTTGGAGATGCTTAGAAGAGAGAAGTTGTATGCCAAGTTGTAAGGCCCCGTTTTCGGAACGCTTACAGCTCGTCAACCATTGCACATAAAACATAAATTTATAGTTTTTTACATAAACATTCGCAACAGAAAGATTCAAAAATGGCATTTCTTTTCATCATAAAAACTTTTGCAAAATAATACATCGTTGGTCAGTTAGAAAATTACATTCTTGTATTACATCATAAAAGCTTTATATATAAATGGATGCCATCTAAAAGAGCTGAGCAACCGCCTCGTGCCATCCTTAGTACTGCTCACCTGCCAACTGGAAAATACATAAAAGTCAGCGTTGCTGAGTGAGTTCTACTTTATAATAAAACTTACTTTTCTTTCATAAAACCATCCTTCTCTTAAAATCATATTATACTTTTTCATTCGTTCGTGATCATACATCATACGTACATACAGATAATGTCATTATTATCTTCGTCATTCTTTCGTTCATACTTTCATTCATCATTAGTTCTAATGAAATGTACATTACCCCGAACATAATGCACGAAGCGGGTAACTGGGCCTGAGGTCTTTCATAGACCTCGAACATTGTGCATGAAGCTGACTCAAGTACCTAGGGTAAGTACATTCACCATTTAACTTTTCTCTTTTATTCTGGATCAATGCCATATGCTATACCCTGAACATTGTGCACGAAGCGGGTAACTGGGCCTGAGGTCTTGCATAGACCTCGAACATTATGCATGAAGCTTACTCCAGTACCTCGGGCAAGCGACGAGGATCCCATACGTATGGTCAATCACAAAGATTAGACCCTAGTGTGCATCCTTTTGGGATAGCTAACCCGCACATAGTTGAGCTTACACCCTTCATTGGGTTTGAACCTCCATACATTGCTTTCAAGGCTTTCTTACATTCATTCATTCATTCATTAATGCATGCATTCATTCATCATGTTCCTCTTTCATTATCTTTCACTTTACGTTACATAATACTTTGTTCATTCATTATCATAACACGTAAAGTCATGGGAAATATATACATACATCATCATAAGGAACATAAACATATCATTCATACATCATCACGCAGGGCATCATACATACATAACATACATCATGCATAACCATGCAACATCATCATCATCATGCATAAGCATCAATCACAATACATTACATGCCCAACATACCAATTATGACCTCAAAAGTCAACTTTTATAACCCCCGGAAACCTCCTAGGTCAAAGCCTACATTACTCCTTTTTCTCCCAAAAAGTCCGAATTTTTCTAAGTGTCATCCGCATTTCCTACAGTTCATCCGCATTTGCTATGGTTCATCCGCATTGACTCACAATGCTCATCCGCATTTCTATACTTAGTCAATGATGCATTCACATTTACTCTGTTCATCCGCATTGACTTACATTGCTCATCCGCATTTCTATACTTAGTCAATGCTCATCCGCGTTGACTCACTTCATCCGCATTCACTTACATTGCTCATCCGCATTTCTATACTTAGTCAATGCTCATTCGCATTGACTCACTTTATCCGCATTGACTTACATTGCTCATCCGCATTTCTAAACTTAGTCAATGCTCATCCGCATTGACTCACTTCACCCGCATTGACTTACTTTGCTCATCAGCATTTCCCAGACTTAGGCAAATGCTCATCCGCATTTCCTGCACTTAGTCAATGTTCATCTGCATTGACTTCATCCGCATTGACTTCAACCGCATTGACTTACCCATTGGTTAATGTTCATCTGCATTAACTCTTTTCATCCGCATTTACTTCCAAACACTTAGGCAGATTTAAAGACTTATCAAGTGGGTCTAAAACATCATATTCAATTTCCATGCACCATTCATTAGGTTCTAAGCTTAAATCTTACCCTCTAAGCCTTATAACATAATCATACATCATCAAGCATGAACATAGTCACACATCACATCATAACATCATCATACACATATTAAAGCACACGGGTCCGAAACCCAGCTATATAAAAACATACATTCATGCATTTCTAGCCCCAAAATTAGTTAAAAACTAGTAAAAGAGGGGTCCTAGAACTCACCTTCGCAACTTTTGAGTATGGCTTCCTCCAAACTCGTTTGCAAGTTAAATTCAACTACTTAGAACCCCACTAAAAACAAACCCAAACACATACAAACACACCTAAGCATAAACCCGAGGATATGACCGGTTAAGAACACCATAAAAGCACAAATTCTTACCTTGAATTCGAGTTCTTTCTTGTTCTTCCTTCAAAACTGAGAATTGCTGCTCTTTCTCTCTCTAAAACCCGAAAATCAGTGGTGTATGTGACATATGGGCGGCCATACCACCTTTTACAGCCACTTTTCAAACATTTTGTCCTTTTGGACACTTTTTACCCCTAGACTTGGGTTTTATTTCTTTTCCTTCTTTTCTTTACTTATTCTTTTTTGTTGCCTAAAAAAATTAAAATATATAGCTGGGTGTTACACAAGTTCTTCAAGTGCGTGTTCTGGTTGCGCAAAGTTTAGTTTTTGGGTCACATGGTGAATCCTGAAGGGATTATGGTAGACCTGGCTAAAGTGGAGGCGGTGATGCAATGGAAGTCTCCAAAGACGCCAACCGAGATTCGTAGATTCTTAGGATTGGCGGGATATTATAGAAGATTCATCCAAGACTTCTCAAAGATAGCTTCTTCGTTGACCAAGCTGACCCAAAACGATGTGAAGTTTGTATGGGATCATGAACAAGAGAAGGCTTTTTAGGAGTTGAAGGCAAGGTTGACACAAGATCCAGTCTTGTCATTAGCCAATGGAAGCAAAGATTTGGTAGTTTATTCAGATGCTTGTTATTTAGGGTTGGGTTGCATGTTGATGCAACAAGGAAAGGTTATAGCTTATGCATCCTGATAGTTAAAAGTACATGGGGTTAATTACCGTACTCATGACTTGGAGTTAGCAGTTGTGGTCATTGCATTGAAGATTTGGAGGCACTACTTATACGGGACGAAGTGAACTATCTTCACCGATCACAAGAGCTTGAATTACTTCTTCAAGTAGAAGGATTTGAATATGAGGCAGAGGAGATGGTTGGAACTTATCAAGGATTATGATTGTGAAATCCATTACCATCTAGGCAAGGCCAACATAGTGGCGGATGCCTTTAGTCGAAAGGAGAGACCTGAACCAATCTGGGTGAAAGCTTACCATTGGTTATGACCTCTGAGTTGATGAAGCAGGTCAAGGAGTTTTAGGATGAAACGATGAAAGAAGATTGGATTAACTCCAAAAGGATGAAGTCTAGTCATAGAGTTGGTTGAGAACACTCTCGGTGTTAGAACCCGATCTGGGTGAATGTGGATTCCTTGTTATGGGGATTTACATGGAAAGATCATGGGTAAAGCTCATAAGACTCGATACTCTATTCATCCCTGTGCTACAAAGATGTACCATGATATGAAAAAAGATTATTGGTGGCAGGGTATGAAGCATGAGGTAGTGGAGTATGTGAGTAATGCCTTACTTGCTTGCAAGTGAAGGCGGAGCATCAAAAGCCATGCGGGATGATCCAACCTTTGGATATACCCTAGTGGAAGTGGGAGAATATCACCATGGACTTTATTACGAAGCTACCACGTACGAGAGAGGGTATGCTGCTATATGGGTGATAGTCGACCGCTTGACGAAGAGTGCTCACTTTCTATCGATTCATGCAACATATTCATTCGAGAAATTAGTGGATCTGTTCATCAAAGAGATTTTGACTCTTCATGGTGTACCGGTGTCTATTGTGTCTGATCGTGACACCTGGTTCGCATCCAAGTTTTGGAAGAAATCTCATGATGCAATAGGGATGAGGTTATATTTTAGTACGGATAGAAGATATGCTTCGGGAATGCATCATTGACTTTGGAGGAAGTTGGGATGAACATTTACCGTTAGCTGAATTCTCATACAACAATAGTTATCATGCTAGCATTGGTATGCCACCCTATGAGATGCTAGACAGTAGGAGGTGTAAAACGCTCGTGTGTTGGTGTGATATTGGTAAAAAGAAGTAAGGGATCATCAACATGATTGAGGCTATGATAAAGAAGTTGGAGAAGATCACAGCCTTTATAAAGGCAGCCAAAAATAGGCAAAAGTCGTATGCAGACAAAAGACGTAGACCGATCAAATGCAAGGTGGGCGATAGAATCATGTTGAAGGTTTCACCTTAGAAGGGTACCATTTGGTTTAGAAAGCAGGGCAAGTATAGCCTGAGGTACATAGGGCCTTTTGAATGGTTTCCAAGTAGTAGAGGTGTATAGGTGGGAGTTCCTTGAAGAGTTACATGGGTAGAGGTGTAGAGGTGTATAGCTGGATACAATTGACTACATACCATAGCTCACATCCTCATATATTACAAAAAGGATAAAGTACATGAAGAAGAAAGTTACAAATTCAAGACCTCAATGTACAGTTACCAAAAGCATAGACTTTTCACCAACTTGTGAAAATTGGTGACTTTATAGAGTTGCAGCGGAAAGGGGTCCAGCTTTATGGAAAAGTACATCATATAAAGCATGTGTGCTAACAGTCTTTGGAAGAAATCAATCTTCAAGTGTTGGCTTCAGAAGACTTTGTCTCTGAAGCTTTGGAAGACTTCATCTTTGGCTTCGGAAGATATTGGTCTTGGCTTCGAAGGATTTCACACTTAGAATATTTATGTTGCTTGTGTGAAACTTCCGAAGCATTTTTCTTTAGTACTTATGTGCATGCATGCAGGAGAGACTTTGGGTGTTTGGGTTGCATTAGCCTCTTCATATAATCTCTACAAACTCCCCCTAGGCTGACGCTACCAAAGCACTTGAAGACTTCAGATATTTGCAGTCCTCATCAGAATAATGACCATTCCTTTTTTTCATGAGATGATCAGGATCACTCAGACTATCAAAGTGTCTTCTCATGTCAAAGAGATCATGCAAAGGTAGATTCAACATGTCTTGCCATGTGTAGACATCTTCAATGCCTTGATCTCTAATGACATGCCATCTTTTTAGATTTGTGGTGTATGTCCAGGACAAGATGGGTCTTCCTGATGCTAGAGGAGCTGTTTGAATAGGAGTTGATGTAGCATCCTCTGGTTGCACATCCTCAGGATGTTCTGACTCATCCCGAGGTTCAGAAAAAGATGTATCTTTCTTCTTTTTTGGCTTTGGCTTTCAAGCCATCCTTTTCTTTCTTTGTGTTCCTTTTAATTGAGAAGACTGGCCTACAGCACCTGATTGATCTTCTTTGTCTTTCTCAGTTGGTCTTCCTCTCTCACAGGTTCAGAAGGAGAGGGAGTCTGACCCAGTTGTGGATCAGAAGATGAAGCTTTCTGAGATTTAGCAGGAGGTTCAGGTTGTGTTGTCTCAGGTTGTTCAACCTTCACCTCCACTTTAGGTGGAGCTTGACTTGGAGTGTAGTGTATGTCAATCAGCTCTCCACTCTTGATCTTCTGTTTGATTACCCTTATATGCTCATCCATAATGTATAAAGACATAGTGACAAGTCTCCTTCTGGAGAATCCATACAGCTTTAAGAAGCTCATCATCCTCTGCCTGTCTGCAGACTTCTTCATGTTCTTCTGGATGATGGCTCTTGACTTAGTAGCTTCTTCCTATAGTTTCCTTTTGGTTGTCTTTCTTTCCTTGACTATCTCCAGTTCAAATTGTTTGAGATACTCAAACTCAACATAGTCATAGGATAAGGGAAGAAGTGCATCTGCCTAATAGAGGCCTGTGGCACTTAGGTAGTTGATCTCTTGATCCTGTCTTCTTCTTTGTCTACATGAGGTTCTTGTTGAACCACATCCTCATGTGCAGGACTTTCTTTAACTGGGGAGAGTGTAGGAACATGCTTATATATCTTTTCTCTTCTTTCTTCTTTCATTTGAACTAGTAGCTCAGCATCTTCTGCCTCTTTCTTCTCCTTTGAACTTTCCATGTCAACCAGTTCATTTAATTCCTCTAAGGGGAGAGAAATGACATTGTCAATGTCATAGTTCCTTGTGTGCAAGTAATTTATCCTGACTGCCCTCAACTCATCATCCTAAGTGTTTGGTCTGGGGGCAGTCTGGATGGCAGTTTCCGTCAGGACCGTGTACGTACGGAATACTAACAGATTCTACGTAAGACTAGATCAAATAGTGCGGAATCCTATTTGATTGGTGATCCAATCAGTAAGAACGTTAACCCAATCGATATAGGAATGAACTAAACATTAAGAATGAGTAGGAATCGATCAAGAACAAACTTTGAAGTTGGATTGGCTGTGTTGGACGTTTTGGACGGCTAGGGTTTGTGAATATACTCAAGTGTTTCAATAAGTTATCAAGTGTTCTATTTTTCCACGAATTAAGTGGTATTTATAGGTTTGTAGTTTCCATTCGTACGACTGAACCATTAGCATGGTTCAGTCGTGTGACTAAATCATGCGACTGAGTCATACACACAACTGAAGATTCAGTTGTGTGACTAAGTCAATCTCATGTCTCAATCATACGACTGATCAGTCTCCTGGTTCAGTCATGCGACTGGTCTATAAGCATGACATATTCATGCGTATGGTCCATAAGTATGATCCATTAGCATGAATAATCACCCGACTAGGTTGAACACATTACTTAATCATTATTGACTAAGAACGATGTACAACAACCTCAACCTATATATGAAGTTCATACATATGAATTATACTTAACAATATAATAATATGAAATAGTTAACCATTAATAAACATCAACCACATATTATATTTCATTGAACCATTACATTACATATGTGTAAGAAATGAAAGACTTTTACATTTGAGTATATACTAGGAATATAACATCATGTATCTATAGTTTCCATGAGTCTTGCAGACCCAGAAGAGGAACTTTCTCCCCTCAGCTTCCTTTTCCTCTCTCTCTCCTTCTCCTCAATCTCCTCAGATGTCATCTTTTTTTTCCCTTTGTCACTTAGAGACCTCTAGGACTCAGGGTGGAGAGAGCTTTGGCCTTCATTGCTTGATGTAGCTTTTAAGCTCTGGCTAGAGAGAGGTTGAGAAGCACCTTCACCAGTAGCTGTCTCAAAAGGGTATGGATCTCTGAAGCAGTTGATGTTGATAAGACAGGGATCTCAGGTTCCGCCACTGGGCCTTCAGTCAAGGTTTCCCCTATGAAACTAATCTTAGGGTCTGCGTCAACATCCAGTTGACCGATGACATTGCCTGATTGCCTTAGTCTTCTTGTAAAGTTGAACTCTACAATGATCCTGTATTGGAATCTTTGAGCCAGCATGTCAGTTTGTCTTGATTGGCTTTGATTGACAAGTGGCATGTTGACTAGATCCAGACCTTCATAGAAGTTTATGGTCTAAAAGTCAAAGATCTCTTGCTGCCCTAGAACTCTAAGAATGATGATGGCTCTTCTATTGTTGTCATACCTCCACCCAATGATGTGATTTGAAGTTGGTGGAGATGACATAGTCCTTGGTATCCCTTTCTCAAATAGACTCTGTATGTAGGAGTCTATAGAGTACACATCAATGTGAACTTGAGGAAGTTGCTGAGTGTGCACAATTGCAAGTGAGCATCACCCACTTGCATTGGTGAGCTAGGAGTTGGGTCAATCACACTCACAGGTTCTTGTGTTCCTAGTTGAGCTCCTCTTAAAGGTCTCCCAGCTAGTTTTTCCTTAAAATAAGAAATATTAAGTTGCTGATCATTGATCCTGTTTTGCAATGTAGTCACTTGAGATTCAAGATGACTAACATTAGAGACTAAATAGGTGCATGTTTGTGACAGTTTTTGCACCTTTAGTCTCAAATTGCCTCATTTTCATAAGAAGAATCATTAGGGATAAGATGATTGGAGCAGAGTGCTCTCTGTCATCACCAGCTTCAAGTTCTTGGTTGCTAGATTTCCTCTGCTCACTGGCAGCCTCAATTAAGGTGTCAGAGGGCTGAGTTGCCATGGTTGAGGTCTTAATGTTGGAATCACTTGCAAAAGTAAGAGCCTCTTCCAAATGGACAGCCTGAACAGGTAAATAAGTGTTCACCTCAATAGTGGGTGACTGATATGGGTGAAAAGTAGGAGACTCAGGAGCACTCATCTCTCTTTGAGTACAGGAAAAGAAGAGAGAATCATGGTACTCATTGAAAGCTAAATCTTCATCAGTATAGAAGTCAAGGTTGGGAGTTGGTTGGTTTAAGTCCAGAGGCTGGGGATGGTAATTGTCCCCTAAAGGTTAATCACTTGAGTGTTGAGAATTAGAGTGATGGCTTAAGGCATTTAGGCTTATGAGCTCATAAGGCTGAGCATGAGGAACCTCCTGATCATTGAATGAATGGGAGTGCTCTGCTCCTTAAGAGAAATAGGAGCTCTAGTGTCCACTTTTTCATGTGTGGGTGAGTATATGGGGACTTGCATAGACTGCATAGGCTATGTAGGGGTTTGTTTGTATTTTCTTTGGTAGGTGAGGGTGATTTGTGGCAGTTGAGGTAGTTGGGATGTAGAAGGTGTGGGTTCAACACTAGCTGGTGCTGCTAGGTTGTCACCTTGAGCAATGAGCTCTAACATTTTTGGGACAAGGGTTGTTTCTACCTTAGAGAAGCCAACAATGGGCTTTTCAGTATTTTAAATATGTCGGGCTTCATCTGTCCCAATTTAAGAGTATTACCTCTTCCCCTTAACTGTGAGCCCAGTTCATAGTTAAGAATGTGTTGAACATATCTTGGGAACATATAGTACACTAAGGAGTCCAAGTTTGCAAGCAGATTAGTATAAACAAACTTAGATTACCCGAACTTGACTCCCTGAACCATCCCATGAACAATGAAGGAGAGATCCTCAAAAATCTTCTCCCATCCACCATGCTTGTTTGATAAGCTATGGATAACCACATGTAGCAGGAATTTCCATTGGGATGAGACCTTCCCTTTCCTGAAGATCTTGAAAGAGAAGTCTCCCTCATAGCCCATCTGTACGAAGGACTGGTTAACAGCTTCTTGGGAAATAACACCTCACCTTCTTCATCATCCAGCTGAAGATGCATGTTGATGATGGCTGTAGGTACATGTGTCCCTAGTTTCTGAACTTAATGTAATATGTCTTTAATGTCTTACAATTATGTAATGTTTGGGTACTTAATGAAATGAGAATGTTTGGTTATGATTTATAATGTTTAATATTTCATTAATGAGTTATGTAATGCATATTGACTAGATTATATACGTTTGTGATTGTTTGAATTGATATACATAATGTTATAATAATTATACATTCAAACTTGGTTAAGTGAAGTTCTCATGCGTCCGACTGGACCATGCGCCCCAACAGTGGTCATGTGTCCGAATGGCCATGCGACTGAGTGTCTATGCGCCTAAATAGGTCATACGCTTGAACAACTTCATGCGACTGACTCAGTCGCACGACTGAACACTCAGTCGTGCGAATGGATCAACCACATGGCTCAATCACAGGACTGAACCATGCTAAAGGTTCAGTCGCCCGAATGAGAAATCTAAACCTATAAATACCACCTAATTCATGGAAAAACGGAAGAATTGAACACACTTCGACTCCAGATATACCCTAGCCGTCCAGACACGTCTAAGATCATACTCCAAGTTCATAGATCGCAGTAGATCGATTCCTAATCGATTCTTAACGTTAGATTCAATACATAATTGTTTCTAAGTGCGATCTCACTGATTGGATCGCCAATCAAATAGGATTCCACACTATTTGGTTCGGTCTACACGTTAATTAGTTAGTACGTCATCCAATACACGATCCTAAGAAGTGGTATCAGAGCTTTGGCTCTTGATTACGTGTTGATTCAATCGTTTTTGATACAAAAATTGTGTTTTTTCACTAAAAACGCAATCTTTTTTTGTCAAACTGTGTCCTAGACGTTTCCTGAACATAAAGTTTAGTTTTTCCGGCATACGGCAATTAGGGTTTGTGAAAATTCGAGTTTTTGCAGCCAAAACATGTTTAACCTACGAATTTTCAAACTTTGGCAGGTTCAGTCGCACGATTGGCTCAATCGCACAATTAAGTTCATTTGCATTCCCCAAACACACGATTGGACTCATTCGTACCCTCATTCGTACGACTGAGAACCCTATTCGGACTGTTAAACCGTATTAGTTCATTCGGCCGACTGACTCATCCACATTAGTTTAGTTGCACGATTGAACCATTCGTCTCGTTCAATCGCCCGAATAAGCCCAATCGCCTAAATAAGCCCAATCGCCCGAATAAGCCCAATCGCATACCTTTATTCGCACACATAAACAGTTTGTTTAACAATAGAGTTAAGTGAAATCGAGGACCGGTTTTCAGCATACATAGCAAGTAGAGACACTCGTATTCAGAATCTGCTGCTATTAGAGGACAAAGTTGGAATTCATAGTAAACCCCCAAAGCTTATCATGTTAGACGACTATCCACAATGGAAGCAACATTTCGAAATCTACTTAAATATTGTAGATACAAATTTGTGGAAGACTATAGATTCGGGGTACAGTATGCCAGTAGGAGCTGACGGTGTCAAACATACGTTAAGTGGCATGTCTGATGCACAAAAGGTGAAACACACCGCTGAGAAGAAAGTCTACGCTTTGCTTACCCAGTCTATTCCGAAGGATATCTTCCATCAGTACTCAGAGTATACTTAAGCAAAGAAATTATGGGATGCGTTGGAGAAGAGGTATGATGGAAATGCCTCACTCAAGGCCATTAAGGCCAAAGCTTTGAACAAGGAGTTTGAAAACTTCTCTTCAATGGGAAAGGAAAGCCTAGACAACGTGATCGACAGATTCTACCACTTGATGAGTAGATGCATACTCATGGAGTAACTACGTCGATGGAGGATAAGGTATCCAACTTTGCACATGTATTACAAGAGAAATGTGCTTCCTTCATTTCAAATCTCAAACAGAATGGGATGCTCTCGAACTTAGATATAAATGACTTCATTCTGAAACTGAGAGAGGAGGAGCTTAGGATGAAGTATAAAGCCCAAAAGGCTAACTATGATCACTTGCCGGCTCTTTACAATGCGACTCCTCAGGCCAAGACATCTGGAGCACCACTGTAGACTGCCTTCGTCTCAGCTCAGCAAGTCCAGCACGAGCATCTACTTTAGGGTCCGAAACGTCAGAGTCGTCTGGTACCTATTATATTCTACTAGAAGCCAATGCAGCAAAATTGAAAACCGATAACTTCGGTAACATGACTGTTGAGGTGGCCAGAGAACACATGGACCTCTTAGTATTGTAGTCCACTCCTATGATGGACTACTTGCTGGAAAGATAGGAAATTGCCACCTGGCAGATGAGGATTATGAACAGGTGGATGAGATGGAGTTGGAATGGATGGATATAATGTGGGCCTTGGAAAGTGCTGTCCGATGAGATAAAAGTTCATCAAGAAGACCGGACAGAACTTGGTTGCAACCAAGGACACGACCTTTGGCTTCGACAAGTCAAAGGTAACCTGTTTCAACTGTTGGACCAAAAGAACCAATGAGCCAAATCAGAAAAACCTTTAAGTCCCACAGACATCAAAACAACTAAAGTGATCTACATTTGCTGAAGACAAAGTCTTAAGAAAATTGCTGAAGACAAAGTCTGAGGACAACTGCTGAAGACAAAGTCTGAAGACAACTGCCGAAGACAAAGTCTGAAGATCAAGTTATCAGAAGTTGTCACAACAGCTGAAGTAGTTCTCTTCAGTAGTTGTGATGGTTTATATTTCAGTAGTTTTATATTATGTAAAACATCTGAAGTTCTTATACTTCAGATGTTATAACTTTAGTAGTAATAATGTTAGTTTATACTTAGCTTCTAATGAAGGTGTCCTCAGTTGTTGTGGACATCTTCAGTAGTTAGTTTAATTTCAGTTGTTTGTATAATCAGTTAGATGTCACTATCATGTGATGTCAGCTGATGTCACATTCCTTATAAAAGGAATGTTGACCTAATTTCCCTCTGCGGGAAGCTTGTGCGTGAATGAAAACATTCTTTTTGCAGAAAACTCTCTCTCTATAACTATTACTGTTTGATTGAATATTCATATTATTCTTGCTAGAATTTCGTCTAATTCGTCTGCTATTCCGCTGCAAATCCTAATCTAATGATGAAACTAGATCTCATCCCTTCAAATGGTATCAGAGCTGGTTAATCATTGATCGATTTAACAATTGATCATTGAAACTGTTCTTTTGATATCTTAGTTTGATCGAATTGGCAAATTTGCAAGTTCTGGTTATAGAGTTTGTTTTTATGTTGCTTCCTGTGAATCAATTTGAGATTCTTCTTATTTCAAATTGTGTTATTGAGTTTTTGAGTTAGGTTCATTAAACTCTTATTGAACCTGTTTTAATTGGTGAAAATGGCTACATCAATCAATGATCCTCACAATACTCGATCCTCAACAAAGCCTCTGATGCTTGTTAGGAGTGAGTACAACATATGGCAACGACGAATGCTCCATCATCTGTCTGTTAATAGTTCAGGTTGTTGGAAATCTGTGGTTCATGGACCATATACGCCTATGGTGAGTAATCCAAAACCAATGAGATGGTTCCGAAGAAGAAAGAGCAATATTCAGATGAAGATCTGAAACTGTTTGAAATTGATGCTAAAGCCCACGGAATTCTGGCCATGGCACGGCCTAATGAAATCTATTCTGGACTTATGCATCATGAATCTGCTCATGACCTCTGGGTTGCTCTGAAAGAACAATTTGGAGGAACTGATGAGGTCTTAGCAAACAATAGAGAAATCCTTGCCCAGCAATATGAGACATTCTCTCATAGAAAGGGTGAGTCACTGGCTCAACAGTTTGAGCGATTCTCCTATTTCATATCTGAGTTGAAAATGGTTAAACATAAATATACAAACAGTCAGATGAACAACAGATTTCTCAGATCCCTGCCTGAGAGATGGGACACATATACCATTGTCCTACGCTCCAGTGCAAATCTAGATAATCTATCTCTTACCTAAATTCATGGGAAATTGCTTACATTTGAAAGAGAGATAGAACAGAAAAGAAAACTGACTTCATCTGGGAAGCTCACTAATGACTTTGTACCAGGGAATGCTGCTCTGGTTTGTCATGAGTCAGAATATGCTACATCAGAAAGTTCCTATGATCAACATATTGATTTCTTTTCAAACAGTGGAGATCAGGCTTTTGCTGGTATTGATGGTAATTCAGGATGTAATAGTGACAATCTATGCTTTTTGATGGATGATTTGAAAGGAATTGCTGATGATGATTTGGAAGAGATGGATATTTTGAGCCAAATGGCATTAGTTAATATCAGATCTCAAAAATTTTACAAAAGGACAGGTAGAAAATTCCCTAGTCTCTCTGGAAAAACCAAATTTGGTTTTGACAAGAGCAAGTTGAGGTGTCACAAGTGCCATAGATTGGACATTTTGCAAGAGTGTAGATCATCTGGATCTAACTCTTCTGCACCCTTTGTAACTTTTCCAAGCAATAATTCACAAAACAAAGGGCAAGATTCTACCAGTTTTGGTCATCATTCACAAAATCAATCATCTCCTGCATATTTTGTTCCTCAAGGTCAAATGCCATATCCTTATCCCTGTTTTTACATGCGACTGTCCAAGCAGGTTCCTGTACCCATAGCTCAACAATCACATGCCCTACCTGAGCCTCAACCACCTCAATCAAGTCAACAATCTCAATCTCAATCTCAATCACATCAAAGCTTTTTCACTCTTGGTGTTGTTGACTGGAGTAGTTTACCAGATGATCTTTTTGGTTATTCTGAACAATGTTTTCTGGTGTTGGTCAACATGGTGGTGAAAATCCTTTTGGAAATCTTGCTCTTATGGCCCTGGAGTTTACTGGTGGTTCAAGCTCAAATGCTTCATCATCACAGGTACCATAAATATCTTCTGAGGCTAAGGCCAAGTTGTGTTCTGAGTCATGCATAGCTGCTTTTGCCTCAATTAGAGAAGCAAATGTAGCTTTAGTTAATCAAAATCTTGACCTAGAGAAAGTGATTTCCAAAAGAAAAGCTGAGTTTGAGTCTGTTTTAAAAGAAAAAGATGATGAGATTTACAATTAAAATGCCAATCATTGATGAAAAGGCTAAGGTAGAGGTCATCTTAGAAAATCACAAGAGTCTCAAAGAAACACTTGCAACTACTCAAGTGGAGTGTGAACGCTGGGTAACATCTTGCAAGGGGTTTGAAATGCTTCTCAGTAAGCAAACTGCTTCAAATGTGAAGTTGGGATTGGATATAATCACACTGAACCTCCTACAGATTTTACTCCCAAGACAGAAGTAAAATCTGAAGGTGAGATCAATTCCTAAACCACGTCATCATGTGTCTCATCCTCAAGTGATAATGTACAATCAGAGGATGAAGTCAGTAATAGTACCTTAGCTAATCAGTCTGCTGATGGTCCTACTGCTAATGAACACATGATCAAAGAAAAGCTGAGTCCTTCAGGTGTTGTCTCAAAAGGTATTCAAAGTACTAAAGAGCAAGTAACAACACCTGAAGAACTTTTCAAGCCAAATGGAACCAACATGGTTTGACAACTGCTGAAGAATCTATCAGGAAATCCAAATGTACTGATAGAAAATCTCTAAAGAACAAGTCTTCAGTTGTTACAAATCCTTCAATACTACACATAAGTATTGAAAGGAAGAAAGTACTAAAGAACACACCTTTAGTAGTTTCATCTTCTTCGGCAGCTGATCAACAGAAGATGAAGAAAAAGCCATGTGAAATTTGTGGTCTATTCAATCATCTCACTGATGAATGTTGGTACAGAAAGGGTTCCAAATTTAACAAGGATAAAATCATCAAAAAGAAGATTAATGAAATGAAAGATGAATTTGAAACTAGGTTTGTGCCACAAGCATCTCAACCTGATAAACCAAAGTCTTCACAAAAATCTAAACAGAAAAACAAGTTTATCATAAAACAGCTGAAAATACTCCTTAAAGAGTATCAAACTACAGACTAAGTCTGTGTCTTTCAAAAAGGAGGACATGGTGTCTCACATGAATCATTCACAAACAATTCTGATTTGTCTGCTGAACTGAAAGCTTTAACAACCAATCACACAACTTGTTATGATGGTTCAACATCTATTGGGGAGAGTTAACCAAATAGATGTACCTGTGATTAAACCACTAAAAGGAAACCTAAGCCAAAATCAAAGGAATCCTTTTTAGCACCATCTCCTTCTTCAAAAGCTGTTAATCATGACAAATTAGTTAGTATAAAAGTTGTTGATGAGAACAGACCCAAAACCAAAAAGGTTTGGGTCTCAAAAGCTAACTAGTTGTTGTGATATATGCAGGGTTCTTCAACATGCCATAGAAGCATCTGGTATGTGGACAGTGGAGGATCTATGCATATGACTGGGAGCAGATCTCTTCTTCATGACTACTCTCAAGGAAAGAAGGGATTTGTATCTTTTGGTAATGATGCTAAGGGTTACATCATCGGCAAAGGCTTTGTTTCAAATGGTGAAATAAGGTTTGATGATGTCAACCATGTGGAGAATCTCAAGTATAATTTTTGAGTGTCAGTCAAATGTGTGATAAAGGGCATGTTGCACTTTTCACCAGTCAGAACTATCGAATTCTGTCTTTCACTGTTTTGAATATGATTGACAAGATATTCGATGAACATACTCTCCTGAAAGCCAACAGGGTTGGAAGAGTATATGCCTTAGACTTATCAAAGAAAATTAATCTAAAAGGCCATCCATGTCTGTTCTCCAAGGCCTCTCCTCAGGAATCTGAGCTTTGGCACAGAAGGCTTGGTCATGTGCATCTTAGAAACATGAACCAGCTGATCCTTTATGGGTTAGTGTGAGGTCTGCCATTAAAGGAGTTCAAATGTGATGACAACTGCTCTGCTTGTTTAAAAGGAAAGCAACATAAAGTATCATTCCCTCCAATAGAAGAACCAAAGTCCACTGCCTGCTTGCAATTACTACATATGGATCTTTTTGGTCCAGTAAGAGTGATGAGTATGGCAAAGAAAAAATACTGTCTGGTAATTGTGGATGATTATTCTAGATTTGTATGGACCTTCTTCTTACATTCAAAAGATGAGGCTGGTCAAATTATCATCTATTTTGTGTTGCATGTGGAAAAGCAGTATTCTCTTTCTGTCAAGTGTGTGAGGAGTGATAATGGCACAAAGTTTAGAAATCACACACTTGATGAATTTTATTTCTCTAAGGG
Source organism: Flaveria trinervia (assembly GCA_025506515.1). Taxonomy (NCBI): domain Eukaryota; kingdom Viridiplantae; phylum Streptophyta; class Magnoliopsida; order Asterales; family Asteraceae; genus Flaveria; species Flaveria trinervia. Next base: position 51,604,852 of record CM046441.1, read on the forward strand.
AATCAAGAGGCAGTTTAGCATTCCTAGAACTCCTGAACAAAATGGAGTGGTGGAGAGAAAGAACAGGACCCTTATTGAAGCTGCAAGGTCAATGTTGGCTGATTCTGGTTACCACTAACCTTTTGGGCTGAAGCTGTTAACACAACTTGTTATGTACAAAATAGAGTATTGGTAAATCAAAGGTTGATGAAGACTCCTTATGAAGTGTTACATCATTTGGCTCCTCTGATTTCCTTCTTTAGAGCATTTAGGTGTCCCTGTTATATTCTCAACACAAAAGATCCACTTCAAAAGTTTGAATCAAAGGTGGATGCAGGGTACTTTGTTGGGTATTCCTCTACTTGCAAGGCATACAGAGTTTTTAATTGCAGATCAAAGATTGTAGAAGAAACCTTGCATGTAAAGTTTAATGAATCTCCAAATGAGAAAATCCCACAAAATCCTGTGGAGTTATTTGATCTGGACATACTGCAATATGTTCCTTATCAGTCTCCAATGTTGCAGGTTCTGTGAATCCATCATCTTCTGCAACATGTTATCCTTTTGTTGGTATCAATGCAAGTTTTAGTGATCAACTGCCTGAGTCTACTAAACTTGATGTTCATGTAGCTTCAGCAGTTCTATCCACAACAAATGCTGATGAGATCTCTGAATCCTCTACTTCATTTGAATTGTCATCTCATTCTAGGTTTCAAGAATCTGGATCACCATCTGTTGCTGTTGAATCCCCTACAAACACTTGCACAGATCTTATTGAGTAACAAGAACTGAAGAATCATCCCATGTCTCAGATGATTGGTGACATCAATGTTGGGGTTTCAACCAGAAGTCAATTGTCCAACTTTCGCTTCTATGCTCTCTTCATCAGTCAGCAAGAGCCAAAGAATTATCATGTTGCATTAAGAGACAATGGATGGGTTGAAGCTATGCAACTTGAGCTTCTTCAGTTTCAAAAGCAGCAAGTGTGGGAACTGGTTCCTCTTCCCCAAGGTAAGTGTGCAATAGGCACTAAATGGGTGTTTAGGAATAAAACTGATGAAAAAGGCCAAATTGTCAAGAACAAGGTCAGACTGGTTGTACAGGGGTTTTCACAAGAAGAAGGTATTGATTATGATGAAACCTTTGCCCCTGTAGCCAGACTGGAAGCAATCAGATTGTTTTTAGCTTATGCTGCTTTTCATAATCTCATGTGTTATTGTTATTGTTATTGTTATTGTTGTTGTTATTGTTATTGTCACACCCCCGCCAAGAGCGGAAACACGGGGATGTAACGAGACGGGAATCGTCATAACACATGGTAAGTGATAGACATGCAATAATAATAATGGTGACAAGCGTGTCATGACGGCACCCGACAACAAGGAGACTTGTGTCGTGTTTAGTCAGTATTCACGACAACATATCCATAAGCATAAACATGATATAAGATAAACACAGATAATAACATTGTATGCAATTCCCACAACCCGGGAACAAGTTACAAAGTTTAATGTTGTTTGAAACAGATACAACAATTGTTTTCAAAATGACAAGTTTAGCCCGAAAATGCATCCTAGGGTCTCCACTAAGGCAGCACACGTAGAATCTCAGCTAGCATGATCACTAGAAAAGATATGCTCAAAATGGTCAACAAAATTGTTGGTGAGCTCGCAGGTTTAAAAGTAAATAAGTAATGATGCTGTATAAAGTTGTTGCAGAATACCATGCATACAGTTATAAGTAAGCAAAATCACATGAAAAGAGCTTTACAACCAAATCTAACGACGTATACAAAGAATCTTGTCGGAATATATTCACCCAAGGCCCGTTCCTGGCTTTTGTTGGTACTAACTAGTATACCAACACGAGGGTGGGGATGTCAACCCAAGTAGTACTACCAATACCTATCCGTCGGTTCCCACACTAGAATTAAACGGATGTAAGAAGAACCACAAAGCAGACTCAAGCATGTATCAGATAAGTACCCACAAAACAGTAGCACGTTGATTCCAAGTATGTAAATTGTATATGTTTACAGCATAGAAAATGGGCGAGCATACTTTTCCCCCATCTTTATAAACGTTTGTAAAGTAGTATAAGCATAAAAAGGGGCCACGAACTCACATGTTAAGTGGTAAGTATGAATGATCAAGATTCCCAATAGTTGAATGCAATGAACAGTCAAACACCTATTGACAGTTATTGTTAAGCATTAATGACGTGTATAAAGCATATATTAATGTTTGGTCGGTTCAGGTTGTATCGGTTCGGTCGTGGGTTGCACACACACAAGCGGACACAAGTATCAGATCTTATGTAGATCCAAGTACTACGAGTAGTCGTCATTGCTTATGACATCCGTATAAAGATCCCATTGTTATAAAAGACAGCACTTGTTAAATATTTCTAGTTCCAAATGGGTTGTCGATAATTGTAAAATGTTAGGTTGATTTCAATTGAAATAGTATGTGCATGTTGATAGCGTTGACTTTAATCTTTGTGGTCAAGCAATGACACTTTTACTGATCTTACCTTATCATCATCAAACGCTCAGGAAGGAAGTTCATACTCAAACATCATTAGTCACACAACAGGACCAGACGCTCGACTCAACACTGTACGAATCAACCTTCAATCGTACAAATCAGCTTCATTGGCACGATTGAACCTTCATTCGTACGACTGGCATTCAGTCGTACCACACAACACCCAATCACACGACTTAACCTCCATACGCACGAATCAACCTTCATTCGTACGAATCAGCTTCATTCGTACGACTGAACCTTCATTCGTATGATTGCCTTCAGTCGTGCGATATATGCATAGTCGTATGCATTCATTCATCCGCATTGACTCAATCGCACACACACTCACCCGCATTGACTCAATCGCACACACACACTCATCCGCATTGACTCAATCGTACACACACTCAATCGATCGCACAACTCAGTCGCATGAGATCCCTAGTCGCATGATTCACTCGCCTGAAAGACACAGTCGCATGACTCAGTCGCACGGCTCACCCAGTCGCACGGCTCAGTTGCATGACAGACCCAGTCTCCTGAACTGTAGGTCCGCGACTACTGAAGTGCAGAGCAGCCTTCGGCTACCTCAAGCACAGGTTTTACACAACAAGGACTTCTAGAATCACACAACAAACACACACAAACAAGAAGCACACGCAGAAAGTCATGACACGCACCCACACGACCTCTTGTGTTCGAGTTGACCCGAACACCCGAAACCCTAGAAATGGACAGCAGTAAAACAAGCAAGAAATGGACAACCAAGGTCGTTTACCGGCAAGAATGGAGTAGACTAGGTTGTAGACGAAGTCTAGACGACGAAAACGAGACCAAATGGAGCGATTTTGTGTGCAAAGTGAAGAAGATAGGTGAAGAAGAAGAAGTGAAGAAGAAATGGAGAGGATGAAGAAAATGGCTGGGAATGGGGTTTTATAACCATCCCAGGTTTGCAAAATGTCAATTTTAGTCCCTGCACTTAGCCCCTGGGTTGAAAACGACTTTAGAATGTTCACTATATTAATGTTAAAAGCGTGTTTTATGTTAATTGATGGCCTAAAATGGTTTATTAATGAAAATGGATATAATTAAAAATGATATATTGGTGATAATAGCGATGAAATTTATAAAAGTTTAGGCTTAGCACACGTTCACGAAGGAAGTACATGCACAAGGGTAATAAAGCAAACATGATTCCTTAAAAAAGGAGTTCATGAAGAAGAGGAAGAATAATTAAAATAATTCTATGGTTAATTATGTCGTTTGACGGACCTTAAGTGACGGATGTCACGGTATCCCCTAGTTGAGAGAATTTCGTCCCGAAATTCAGCTGGAGTTAGGTCCAAGAGCGTCATCCACGAATAGGTGTGGGTATTTGAGTTTCATTTGATCTTCCCATTCCCATGTAAACTCTGGCCCTCGCTTTGAATTCCACCTTACGCGAACAATTGGTATTCTACTGCGCTTCAACTGTTTGACCTTACGATCCATGATCTCAATGGGTTCCTTAAAAATGAAGCTTTTCATTGATTTTGATATCCTCAATTGGTACGTGAAGTGATTCATCAGCCAAACACTTCTTGAGGTTCGACACATGGAAAGTATCATGCACACCGCTGAGTTCTTGTGGTAACCTTAATCGGTAAGCCACTGGACCAATTCTTTCTGTAATCTCAAATGGTCCAACGTATCTTGGGGCTAACTTCCCTTTCTTTCCAAACCGAACAACTCCTTTCCAAGGAGAGACTTTGAGTAACACTTGGTCCTCAACGTTGAATTCTAGAGGCTTCCGACGATTGTCGGCATAGCTCTTTTGGCGATCTCTAACGGCTTTCGGTCTATCTTTTATTTGGAAGATCTTGTTGGTTGTTTCCTAAATGATCTCTGGCCTGTTAACTGACTTTCACCAATCTCGGCCCAACAAACGGGTGATCTACACTTCCTTCTGTACAACGCTTCGAACGGAGCACACCCAATGCTGGTATGGTAGTTGTTATTGTAAGAGAACTCAATCAATGGCAAATGAGTGTCCCAACTACCACCAAAGTCGATTACACATGCTCTCAGCATGTCTTCTAGCATTTGTATGGTTCGTTCACTTTGGCTATCTGTCTGAGGGTGATAGGCGGTACTCATGTCTAATCAGTGCCCATTGCTTTTTGTAGTGTCTGCCAAAATCATGAAGTGAATCGGCCGTCACGGTCGGTTATGATTGACACCGGCACTCCGTGTCTTGTCATGACCTCTTTTATGTGCAATCTTGCCAACTTGTCCATTTTGTAGTCTTCTCGGATTGGCAAGAAATGTGCTGATTTAGTCATTCGATCCACTACGACCCATACCGAGTTATGCCCGTTGCTCGCTCGAGGGAGTTTGGTAATGAAATCCATGGCTACGTTCTCCCATTTCCAGTCGGGAATCTCAGGTTGCTGTAATAGTCCTGATGGTTTCTGATGTTCAGCTTTAACTTTTGAGCATGTCAAGCATCTGCTGACGTATGTGGCAATGTCTTTCTTCATGCCTGGCCACCAGTACAGATCTTTGAGATCGTGGTACATCTTGTCTGCGCCAGGATGAATAGAATATCGCGTCTTTTGTGCTTCATCCATGCCCAAGGTACGTACACCTCCCTACTTGGGTACCCATATATGGTCCCGAAGTACTGTACACCATCGTCCTTACACATCAGTTGTTTATCCAACCCTCGGAATTCTTCTCCCACAAGGTTTTCTTCTTTCAAAACCTCACTTTGTGCAATTTGGATCTGAGATTTCAAATTTTTTTGAATGGTCAATCCCAAAGCTCGAGCACGTAGTGGTTTCACGTGTTCTTTGCGGCTTAGAGCATCACAGTACACTACAAATCATCAGTTCCGTCTAGGAGGACAATATCGGTGCATTGCACAGCTTATCTTTCAGTGTTTGGAACGCCTGTTCTTGTGCATGTCCCCAATCAAACTTCTTGTCTTTCTGAGTCAACAATGTCAATGGTTGAACGATCTTTGAAAAGTTCGCAATGAAACAGCGATAGTATCCGGCTAATCCTAAGAACTGCCGTATCTCCGAAGGTGTCTGGGGTGTATACCATTTCTTTACCTCTTCGATCTTGCCGGGATCTACATGAATCCCATCTTTGTTAACCACATGACTCAAACTTCACCTCTCGCAGCCAGAATTCACACTTCGAGAACTTGGCAAAAAGTTTCTCTTCTCTTAACAGTTCCAGTATTGCCCGAAGGTGTTCTTCACGGTCCTCCTTCGATCGAGAGTAGATAATATGTCGTCAATGAATACGATCACAAACTTATCCAAGTAAGGTTTGCACACCCGATTCATCAGGTCCATGAACATAGTCGGTGCGTTAGTCAATCCGAAAGGCATGACCAAGAACTCATAGTGCCCATAACGAGTTCTAAACGTTGTCTTCGGTACGTCCTCCTTGAAAACCCTTAGTTGGTGATATCCAGATCGAAGGTCGATCTTGGAAAAATACGAAGCTCCTTGTAACTGATCAAACAGGTCGTCGATCCTGGGGAGAGGATACCGATTCTTCACAGTTAATTTGTTCAACTCACGGTAGTCGATGCACATACGGAACGACCCATTCTTCTTCTTGACAAATAACACCGGTGCTCCACAAGGCGAGTGACTCGGCCGAATAAAACCCTTCTCCAGTAGTTCCTGTAGCTGGCTAGATAACTCTTGCATTTCAGACGGTGCCAACCGATACGGTGTCTTTGCTACCGATGTAGCTCCAGGAACCAACTCAATATGAAATTCCACCTATCGTGGAGGAGGCAAACCAGGCAAGTCATCAGGAAATACATCTGGTAATCCCGCACTAAAGGGATATCTGCCAATTTCTGCTCATCTTCTTTCTTTTCCACCACATGAGCCAGAAAAGAGTAGCACTGTTTTTGTAAACTCCGGCATATTTTCATGCTGGAAATAAGCTTTAAGTTTCTCCCTGGTCTTTCTCCTTGAATTCTGAGTATTCCCCCGTCTGACATAGGGATTCGCACTACCTTGTCTCGACAGACAATCTCGGCCCCGTGTTTCGACAACCAATCCATTCCCACAATCACGTCGAAATTCCTAACTCAAAGGGTATCAAGTCTATATCGAAGGCGTGGTTCTACAATATTATCGAGCACTTTCTAATAATCTCGTTGGCATGAACAACCCTACCATTGGCCATTTCTACAGAGTAGCTAGTTTCTAGCCTACTATGACTCAAATCAAGTAATTGCGCAAACTCAGAAGATATAAAGCTATTGTCGGCTCCAGTGTCAAATAGTACAGATGCAAAGTGATTATTGAGTAAGTGTGTACCCGTGACAACATTTGGGTCCTGACGGGCATCATTGGCTCCAATGACAAAAGCGTGTCCCCGAACTGCATTCCCTTGGTTTGTTGGGCATTGATTTCCAGCTATAGCCATCGTCTGTTGCTGGTTGTTCCCTTCATGGCCCAGTACCCGATTCATTTTGGGGCACATGTTCTTGTAGTGATCAGGGCTTCCACACTCGTAACAGCCCATGGCATCCCCGGCGGGGTTAACAGCGTTGAATGGTGCGACCATATTTGGCGTTGTTCTGCATCTCTTGCTAAATGCCCCGGGCATCTACAGTTCGCGCACACCCGGCACGGCATAGCTGGGGGATGATGAAAGTTGCACCTATCGCATCTGGGGTGCGGACCCACATACTCTCGCCTGCCCTGGGTCACGGCCACAAGATTTCTGGTTGCCTTGGCCCTTTTCTCGATTTTCCCGGCACTCGACTGGCTCGTTTCCCCAACATCTTTCCTTTTCTCTGCTCCCCTGCCCAATACCCCTCTTCTCACCATCTCATCAGTTAGAGCGTCAACCTTCAGAATTGCGCTCTGGATAGTTGGAGGAGCAGCTGCGGTTACCATTTCCCGGATTTGAGGCGCAAGTCCCCAAATATACCTCTCTATCCTTTTTGATTCCGGGGTGACCAAATGCGGAACCAACCTTGCTAGCTCGTGAAAACGATCGGTGTAAGCTACGTGCCCAGCCCCCACCATAGCATGATTCCAGAACTCATGCTCAAGTTTTTGCATCTCGTTGAGAGGACAGTACTCCTCGGTGATTAGGGCTTTGAACTCATCCCACGACATTCGCATCACCGATTCTCTTCCCCTAGCCTGAATCTGAGTGTTCTACCACGTTAGTGCCTTGCCCTGTAGTGAGCACGTGGCATGCTTAATCCTTTGACTGTCGAGGCATTCGCTGATGTCGATCACGGCCTCCATCTTTTCAAGCCATCTGATAGGGCTATGGCTCCACCTTTGCCATCAAACTCTCTTGGTTTACAAGCCACAAATTCCTTGTATGAACATCCCCGTCTAGCATTCATAACCCCGGTCTCATTAACGATTCCAGTTTCATTACCGGCTGTACCACCATTCCCGGTCTCCTGATTGCTTTCATTCCAATCGGGTTCCCGTTATCCTCATTATCATTGCCACCATCTCCATGGGGGTGAGAATTCTGAAGAGCATCGCTCACTTGGGCCACGATAGTCGGAATCAGTGCGGCCAGCTGTTGAGCGATTAAGGCTGCCATGTAGAGTTTCTTGTTCCCTGATTGACATTGGTAGGACCATCACTTGTTCTCGGTCCTCTACCTCTGCCTCCGCCTCTGCCCCTCGGGGCTTCACTTCCGCCACCGTTGTTGCGGGTAACTCTTCGAGGCGGCATGTTCTAATCATAAGAATAGTAAACGCATAAGTTTTAACCATTGCAGGGCACATTATCCATGTCACATTAAGGTCTAACTTTCCGGGTTAAGACCATACTTATGGTTGCCACACAACGCATACAAATCGTGTAATTCTCACGCCATGTATAGGTAATGTCGAAACACTAGTCCATCATATTAATGACATATCCATGCATGAAATCAAGTTTAGTCTAGCGGAGGTTGCCTATTTCCTCCTCTCTCGAGGTCTCAGACATAACCTCCTCGGGGTAAATCCCAGTGTCTAAGGTCAAACGCAATAGCATGATGTATGAATATCTCTTTGGGTTCAATACCCGGTTGATAAAACAACTCGGTGAGCAGAGGGAAATGGAAGATCTAATATAAAAATCCCATAAAGAGCGAGCACAAGGGCTCCCTCACAGGGTGAAATGATCACGAAACAGATAGATAACCGAACAAGTAATGAGGAACACGTATGAGATATAAAATGCACACAACCCTGGCATGCAAATCTACATGAAGGTTCCTAGGTTATAGTCTGGGTCAAGTGTATTGCCTAATTCTCTATAACCAATGGCTTTGATACCAGTCTGTCACACCCCCGCTAAGAGCAGAAACACGGGGATGCGACGAGACGGGGATCGTCATAACACATGGTGAGCGATAGAGATGCAATAATAATAATGATGACAAGCGTGTCATGATGACACCCGACAACAGGGGACTTGTGTCGTGTTTATTCAGTATTCACGACAACATAGCCATAAACATAAACATGATACATAGATGATAACATTGTATGCAATTCCAACAACCCGGGCAAAAGTTACAAAGTATAATGTTGTTTGAAACAGATACATCGATTGTTTTCAAAATGACAAGTTCAGCCCGAAATGCATCCTAGGGTCTCCACTAAGGCAGCACACCTAGAACCTCTCAGCTAGCATGATCACCTGAAAAGATATGCTCAAAATGGTCAACAAAATTGTTGGTGAGCTCGCAGGTTTAAAAGTAAATAAGTAATGATGTTGTATAAGTTGTTGCAGAATACCGTGCGTACAGTTATAAGTAAGCAAAATCACATGACCAGAGCTTTACAACCAAACCTAATGACGTACACAAAGAATCTTGTCGGAATATATTCACCCAAGGCCCGTTCCTGGCTATTGATGGTACTAACTAGTATACCAACACGAGGGTGGGGGTGTCAACCCAGTAGTACTACCAATACCTAACCGTCGGTTCCCACACTAGAATTAAGTGGTTGTAAGAAAGAACCACAAAGCAGACTCAAGCATGTATCAGATAAGTACCCACAAAACAGTAGCACGTTGATTCTAAGTATGCAAAGTGAATGTATGTTGTACAGCATAGAAAGCGGGCGAGCATACTTTTCCCCCATGTTTGCAAAGTAGTATAAACGTAAAAAGGGGCCACGAAACTCACATGTTAAGTGGCAAGTATGAATGATCAAGATTTCCAATAGTTGAATGCAATGAACAGTCAAACACCTATTGACAGTTATTGTTAAGCATTAATGACATGTATAAAGCGTATTGTAATGTTTGGTCGGTTCGGGTTGTATCGGTTCGGTCGTGGGTAGCACACACACAAGCGGACACACGTATCAGATCTTATGTAGATCCAAGTACTACGAGTAGTCGTCATTGCTTATGACATCCGTGAAATGATCTCATGGTTATGAAAGATAGAACTTGTTAAGTATTTGGAGTTCCAATTGGATTGTCGATAATTGTAAAATGTTAGGTTGATTTCAATTGAAATAGTATGTGCATGTTGATAGCGTTGACTTTAATCTTTGTGGTCAAGCAATGACACTTTTACTGCTGTTACCTTATTATCATCAGACGTTCAAGGGGAAATTCACACTCAACATCATCAGTCACACAACAAGACCAGGCGCTCGACTCAACACTCCATTCGTACGAATCAACCTTCAATCGTACGGATCAGCTTCATTCGTACGATTGAGTCTTCATTTGCATGACTGGCATTCAGTCGTACCACACAACACACATTCGCACAACCCAACCTCCATGCGCACGAATCAACCCTCAATTGTGCGAATTAGCTACTTTCGTGCGATTGAACCTTCATTCGTGCGATTGGACTCCATTCGTGCGAAACACGCAGAATCGCATACATTCAGTTGGTCACCTGACTCAATCGCACGCATTTATTCGTTCGCATGACTCATTCGCGCACATACGTACGATCGCACGATTCAGTCGCATGACGTACCCAGTCGCACAACTCAGTCGCCCGAATGACACAATCGTATGACTCAGTCGCACGACTCACCCAGTCGCACGGCTCAGTCGCATGACAGACCCAGTCGCCTGAACTGCAGGTTCGCGACTGCAGAAGTGCAGAGCAGCCTTCAGCTGCTCCGAGCGTGGATTTTACACAACAAGGACTTCCAGAAACACTCTACAAACATACACATACATGAAACACAGGCAGAAAGAGCTCACACGCACCCACACGACCTCATGTGTTCGGGTTGAACCCGAACACCCGAAACCCTAGTTTGGACAGCCGTGAATAAGCAAGAAAAGGGGCAACCAAGGTCGTCTACCTGCTAGAATAGAGTAGACTAGTCTGTAGATGGAGTCTAGACGACAAGAACAAGACCACGCGGGTTGGATTTGGTGCTAGAATGAAAAAGATGTGAAGAAGAAGGTGAAGAGGATGAGAAGATGAAGATGAAATGAGATTAAGGGCTGGAATATGGGTTTATATACCCAGCCCAAGTTTGCAAAATTGCAAGTTTAATCCCTGCACTTAACCCTCGAGTTCCCCAAAATTTGTTTCGGTTGATTACGACCTTAAAATGTTCGTTATATTAAGGTTAAAAGCGTGTTTACTGGTAATTGATAGTTGAAAAATGGTTTTATTAATGATAATGGTTGAAATTAAAAATGATATATTTGGTGGTAATGGTGACGAAATTTATAAAGAGTTTATGTTTAGCACACGTTCTCGGAGGAAGTACAGGCGCAAAGGAAATAAAGCAGACATGATTCCTTAAAGCAGGAGTTCATGAAGAAGAGGAAGAATAATTAAAATAATTCTATGCTTAATTAAGTTGTTCGACGGACCATAAGGTGACGGGTGTCACATTTTATATCTATGTTATTAACGGTTTATGTTTGAATATCACTCTTGAACTCACCAACCATTGTGTTGACATTTTAGTATGCTATTCTCAGGTCATTAGCTTGCTTTCCATTAGGAGCACTACATGGTTTCACATGCATTCTAAGACTCGGTCTTCAAGACATTTTTATCATTTAATGGTTAATGTTTACTCTTTGGGTTGGCGCATGTTTCGCCATAGTATACACTTTTATTTCTTTGGGTTGTTTTACAATACGCTTCCGCATTGTTTCAAGTTTATGATTTGGTTGATTTTATTTTTAATAGTGGCATATAGAGTCGTTTTGAGTAACTATTGACTGTGATCCTGGTTTGTTCACATGCCTCGCGGTAAAACTCCGCACGTGGATTTTGAGGGTGTGACAAATAGTAACTATTGTTATTGTTATCGTTATCGTTATCGTTATCGTTATCGCTATCGCTATTGTTATCGTTACCGTTATCGTTATCGTTATCGTTATCGTTATCGTTATCGTTATCGTTATCGTTATCGTTATCGTTATCGTTATCGTTATCGTTATCGTTATCGTTATCGTTATCGTTATCGTTATCGTTATCGTTATCGTTATCGTTATCGTTATCGTTATCGTTATCGTTATCGTTATCGTTATCGTTATCGTTATCGTTATCGTTATCGTTATCGTTATCGTTATCGTTATCGTTATCGTTATCGTTATCGTTATCGTTATCGTTATCGTTATCGTTATCGTTATCGTTATCGTTATCGTTATCGTTATCGTTATCGTTATCGTTATCGTTATCGTTATCGTTATCGTTATCGTTATCGTTATCGTTATCGTTATCGTTATCGTTATCGTTATCGTTATCGTTATCGTTCGTTATCGTTATCGTTATCGTTATCGTTATCGTATCGTTATCGTTATCGTTATCGTTATCGTTATCGTTATCGTTATCGTTATCGTTATCGTTATCGTTATCGTTATCGTTATCGTTATCGTTATCGTTATCGTTATCGTTATCGTATCGTTATCGTTATCGTTATCGTTATCGTTATCGTTATCGTGATCGTGATCGTGATCGTGATCGTGATCGTCATCGTCATCGTTATCGTTATCGTTAGCGTTGGCGTTGGCGTTGGCGTTACCGTTACCGTTACCGTTACCGTTACCGTTACCGTTACCGCTACCGTTACCGTTACCGCTACCGTACCGCTACCGTTACCGCTACCGTTACCGTTACCGCTACCGTTACCGCTACCGTTACCGCTACCGTTACCGCTACCGTTACCGCTACCGTTACCGCTACCGTTACCGCTACCGTTACCGCTACCGTTACCGCTACCGTTACCGCTACCGTTACCGCTACCGTTACCGCTACCGTTACCGCTACCGTTACCGCTACCGTTACCGCGCTACCGTTACCGTTACCGTTACCGTTACCGTTACCGTTACCGTTACCGTTACCGTTACCGTTACCGTTACCGTTCCCGTTCTCGTTACTGTTCCCGTTACCGTTCCCGTTGCCGTTCCCGTTGCCGTTCCCGTTGCCGTTCCCGTTGCCGTTCCCGTTGCCGTTCCCGTTGCCGTTCCCGTTGCCGTTCCCGTTGCCGTTCCCGTTGCCGTTCCCGTTGCCGTTCCCGTTGCCGTTCCCGTTGCCGGTCCCGTTGCCGGTCCCGTTGCCGGTCCCGTTGCCGGTCCCGTTGCCGTTCCCGTTGCGGTCCCGTTGCCGTTCCCGTTGCCGTTCCGTTGCCGTTCCCGTTGCCGTTCCCGTTGCCGTTCCCGTTGCCGTTCCCGTTGCCGTTGCCGTTGCCGTTGCCGTTGCCGTTGCCGTTGTCGTTGTCTTCGTTGTCGTTGTCTTCGTTGTCGTTGTCTTCGTTGTCGTTGTCTTCGTTGTCGTTGTCTTCGTTGTCGTTCTCGTTCTCGTTCTCGTTCTCGTTCTCGTTCTCGTTCTCGTTCTCGTTCTCGTTCTCGTTCTCGTTCTCGTTCTCGTTCTCGTTCTCGTTCTCGTTCTCGTTCTCGTTCTCGTTCTCGTCTCGTTCTCGTTCTCGTTCTCGTTCTCGTTCTCGTTCTCGTTCTCGTTGTCGTTCTCGTTGTCGTTCTCGTTGTCGTTCTCGTTCTCGTTCTCGTTGTCGTTGTCGTTGTCGTTCTCGTTTTCGTTCTCGTTTTCGTTCTCGTTGTCGTTCTCGTTGTCGTTCTCGTTCTCGTTCTCGTTGTCGTTGTCGTTGTCGTTGTCGTTGTCGTTGTCGTTGTCGTTGTCGTTGTCGTTCTCGTTGTCGTTTTCGTTGGCGTTGCCGTTCTCGTTGCCGTTCTCGTTGCCGTTCTCGTTACCGCTACCGTTACCGCTACCGTTACCGCTACCGTTACCGCTACCGTTACCGCTACCGTTACCGCTACCGTTACCGCTACCGTTACCGCTACCGTTACCGCTACCGTTACCGCTACCGTTACCGCGTTACCGTTACCGCGTTACCGTTACCGCGTTACCGTTACCGCGTTACCGTTACCGTTAACGTTGCCGTTGCCGTTGCCGTTTCCGTTGCCGTTTCCGTTGCCGTTTCCGTTCCCGTTTCCGTTCCCGTTTCCGTTACCGCTACCGTTACCGCTACCGTTACCGCTACCGTTACCGCTACCGTTACCGCTACCGTTACACCGCTACCGTACCCCGCTACCGTTACCGCGCTACCGTTACCGTTACCGTACCGTTACCGCTACCGTTACCGCTACCGTTACCGCTACCGTTACCGCGTTACCGTTACCGCGTTACCGTTACCGCGTTACCGTTACCGCGTTACCGTTACCGTTAACGTTGCCGTTGCCGTTGCCGTTTCCGTTGCCGTTTCCGTTGCCGTTTCCGTTCCCGTTTCCGTTCCCGTTTCCGTTACCGTTACCGTTACCGCTACCGTTACCGCTACCGTTACCGCTACCGTTACCGCTACCGTTACACCGCTACCGTTACCCCGCTACCGTTACCGCGCTAACGTTACGTTACCGTTACCGTTACCGTACCGTACCGTTACCGTTCGTTACCGTTACCGTTACCGTTACCGTCCCGTTACCGTTACCGTTACCGTTCCCGTTCCCGTTCCGTTCCCGTTCCCGTTGCCGTTGCCGTTGCCGTTGCCGTTGCCGTTGCCGTTGCCGTTGCCGTTGCCGTTGCCGTTGCCGTTGCCGTTCCCGTTGCCGTTTCCGTTCCCGTTTCCGTTCCGTTTCCGTTACCGTTACCGTTACCGCTACCGTTACCGCTACCGTTACCGCTACCGTTACACCGCTACCGTTACCGCTACCGTTACCGAGCTACCGTTACGTTACCGTTACCGTTACCGTTACCGTTACCGTTACCGTTCCCGTTATCGTTACCGTTACCGTTCCCGTTACCGTTCCCGTTGCCGTTATCGTTGCCGTTGCCGTTGCCGTTGCCGTTGCCGTTGCCGTTGCCGTTGCCGTTGCCGTTGCCGTTGCCGTTCCCGTTGCCGTTCCCGTTGCCGTTACCGTTGCCGTTGCCGTTGCCGTTGCCGTTTCCGTTGCCGTTCTGTTGTTGTTTCGTTATCGTTATCGTTATCGTTATCGTTATCGTTATCGTGATCGTGATCGTGATCGTGATCGTGATCGTCATCGTTATCGTCATCGTTATCGTTATCGTTAGCGTTAGCGTTAGCGTTGGCGTTACCGTTACCGTTACCGTTACCGTTACCGCTACGTTACCGCTACCGTTACCGCTACCGTTACCGCTACCGTTACCGCTACCGTTACCGCTACCGTTACCGCTACCGTTACCGCTACCGTTACCGCGCTACCGTTACCGTTACCGTTACCGTTACCGTTACGTTACCGTTACCGTTACCGTTACCGTTACCGTTCTCGTTACCGTTCCCGTTACCGTTCCCGTTGCCGTTCCCGTTGCCGTTCCGTTGCCGTTCCCGTTGCCGTTCCCGTTGCCGTTCCCGTTGCCGTTCCGTTGCCGTTCCCGTTGCCGTTCCCGTTGCCGTTCCCGTTGCCGTTCCCGTTGCCGTTCCCGTTGCCGTTCCCGTTGCCGTTCCCGTTGCCGTTCCCGTTGCCGTTCCCGTTGCCGTTCCCGTTGCGGTCCCGTTGCCGGTCCGTTGCCGGTCCCGTTGCCGGTCCCGTTGCCGTTCCCGTTGCCGGTCCCGTTGCCGTTCCCGTTGCCGTTCCCGTTGCCGTTCCCGTTGCCGTTCCCGTTGCCGTTGCCGTTGCCGTTGCCGTTGCCGTTGCCGTTGTCGTTGTCTTCGTTGTCGTTGTCTTCGTTGTCGTTGTCTTCGTTGTCGTTGTCTTCGTTGTCGTTGTCTTCGTTGTCGTTCTCGTTCTCGTTCTCGTTACGTTCTCGTTCTCGTTCTCGTTCTCGTTTCGTTCTCGTTCTCGTTCTCGTTCTCGTTCTCGTTCTCGTTCTCGTTCTCGTTCTCGTTCTCGTTCTCGTTCTCGTTCTCGTTCTCGTTCTCGTTCTCGTTCTCGTTCTCGTTGTCGTTCTCGTTGTCGTTCTCGTTGTCGTTCTCGTTCTCGTTCTCGTTGTCGTTGTCGTTGTCGTTCTCGTTTCGTTCTCGTTTCGTTCTCGTTGTCGTTCTCGTTGTCGTTCGTTCTCGTTCTCGTTGTCGTTGTCGTTGTCGTTGTCGTTGTCGTTGTCGTTGTCGTTGTCGTTGTCGTTCTCGTTGTCGTTTTCGTTGGCGTTGCCGTTCTCGTTGCCGTTCTCGGTGCCGTTCTCGTTGCCGTTACCGTTACCGTTACCGTTACCGTTACGGGTACCGCTACCGTTACCGCTACCGTTACCGCTACCGTTACCGCTACCGTTACCGCTACCGTTACCGCTACCGTTACCGCGTTACCGTTACCGCGTTACCGTTACCGCGTTACCGTTACCGCGTACCGTTACCGTTAACGTTGCCGTTGCCGTTGCCGTTGCCGTTGCCGTTGCCGTTGCCGTTGCCGTTTCCGTTGCCGTTTCCGTTGCCGTTTCGTTCCCGTTTCCGTTCCCGTTTCCGTTACCGTTACCGTTACCGCTACCGTTACGCTACCGTTACGCTACCGTTACACCGCTACGTTACCCCGCTACCGTTACGCGCTAACGTTACCGCGCTACCGTTACCGCTACCGTTACCGTTACCGTTACCGTTACCGTTACCGTTACCGTTACCGTTACCGTTACCGTTACCGTTACCGTTGCCGTTCCGTCCCGTTGCCGTTCCCGTTCCCGTTGCCGTTCCCGTTGCCGTTCCCGTTGCCGTTGCCGTTGCCGTTGCCGTTGCCGTTGCCGTTGCCGTTGCCGTTGCCGTTGCCGTTGCCGTTGCCGTTGCCGTTGCCGTTTCCGTTCCCGTTTCCGTTACCGTTTCCGTTACCGTTACCGTTACCGCTACCGTTACCGCTACCGTTACCGCTACCGTTACCGCTACCGTTACACCGCTACCGTTACACCGCTACCGTTACCGCGCTACCGTTACCGCGCTACCGTTACCGTTACCGTTACCGTTACCGCCGTTCCGTTCCCGTTCCGTTCCCGTTCCCGTTCCCGTTCCCGTTCCCGTTCCCGTTCCCGTTGCCGTTGCCGTTGCCGTTGCCGTTGCCGTTGCCGTTGCCGTTGCCGTTGCCGTTGCCGTTGCCGTTCCCGTTGCCGTTGCCGTTGCCGTTGCCGTTGCCGTTCCCGTTGCCGTCCCGTTGCCGTTCCGTTGCCGTTCCCGTTGCCGTTCCGTTGCCGTCCCGTTGCCGTTCCCGTTGCCGTTGCCGTTGCCGTTCCCGTTGCCGTTCCCGTTGCCGTTCCCGTTGCCGTTCCCGTTGCCGTTCCGTTGCCGTTCCGTTGCCGTTGCCGTTGCCGTTGCCGTTGCCGTTGCCGTTGCCGTTGCCGTTGTCTTCGTTGTCGTTGTCTTCGTTGTCGTTGTCTTCGTTGTCGTTGTCTTCGTTGTCGTTCTCGTTCTCGTTCTCGTTCTCGTTCTCGTTCTCGTTCTCGTTCTCGTTCTCGTTCTCGTTCTCGTTCTCGTTCTCGTTGTCGTTGTCGTTGTCGTTCTCGTTCTCGTTCTCGTTCTCGTTCTCGTTGTCGTTCTCGTTCTCGTTCTCGTTGTCGTTGTCATTGTCGTTGTCGTTTTCGTTGGCGTTTTCGTGGCGTTGCCGTTCTCGTTGCCGTTCTCGTTGCCGTTCTCGTTGCCGTTACCGTTGCCGTTACCGTTCCCGTTACCGTTCCCGTTACCGATACGCTACCGTTACCGCTACCGTTACCGCTACCGTTACCGCTACCGTTACCGTTACCGTTACCGTTACGGGTACCGCTACCGTTACCGCTACCGTTACCGCTACCGTTACCGCTACCGTTACCGCTACGTTACCGCTACCGTTACGCTACCGTTACCGCGTTACGTTACCGTACCGTTACCGCGTTACCGTTTTACCGCGTTACCGTTACCGTTACGTTGCCGTTGCCGTTGCCGTTGCCGTTGCCGTTGCCGTTGCCGTTTCCGTTGCCGTTTCCGTTGCCGTTTCCGTTCCCGTTCCGTTCCCGTTTCGTTACCGTTACCGTTACCGCTACCGTTACCGCTACCGTTACCGCTACCGTTACACCGCTACCGTTACCCGCTACCGTTACCGCGCTACCGTTTACCGCCGCTACCGTTACCGCTACCGTTACCGTTTACGTTACGTTCCGTTACCGTTACCGTTACGTTACCGTTACCGTTACCGTTGCCGTTCCCGTTGCGTTCCCGTTCCCGTTGCCGTTCCCGTTGCCGTTCCCGTTGCCGTTGCCGTGCCGTTGCGTTGCCGTTGCCGTTGCCGTTGCCGTTGCCGTTGCCGTTGCCGTTGCCGTTGCCGTTGCCGTTTCCGTTCCCGTTTCCGTTACCGTTTCGTTACCGTACCGTTACGCTACCGTTACCGCTACCGTTACCGCTACCGTTACCGCTACGTTACACCGCTACCGTTACACCGCTACCGTTACCGCGCTACCGTTACCGATACCGTTACGTTACCGTTACCGTTACGCCGTTCCGTTCCCGTTCCCGTTCCCGTTCCCGTTCCGTTCCCGTTCCCGTTCCCGTTCCGTTGCCGTTGCCGTGCCGTTGCCGTTGCCGTTGCCGTTGCCGTTGCCGTTGCCGTTGCCGTGCCGTTCCCGTTGCCGTTGCCGTTGCCGTGCCGTTGCGTTCCCGTTGCCGTTCCGTTGCCGTTCCCGTTGCGTTCCCGTTGCCGTTCCGTTGCCGTTCCCGTTGCCGTTCCCGTTGCCGTTGCCGTTGCCGTTCCGTTGCCGTTCCGTTGCCGTTCCCGTTGCCGTTCGTTGCCGTTCCGTTGCCGTTCCGTTGCCGTTGCCGTTGCCGTTGCCGTGCCGTTGCCGTTGCCGTTGCCGTTGTCTTCGTTGTCGTTGTCTTCGTTGTGTTGTCTTCGTTGTCGTTGTCTTCGTTGTCGTTGTTTCGTTGTTCGTTCTCGTTCTCGTTTTCGTTCTCGTTCTCGTTCTCGTTCTCGTTTCGGGGTCGCTTCTCGTTCTCGTTTTCGTTCTCGTTGTCGTTCTCGTTCTCGTTCGTTTCGTTGTCGTTGTCGTTGTCGTTTTCGTTGTCGTTTTCGTTGGCGTTGCCGTTCTCGTTGCGTTCTCGTTGCCGTTCTCGTTGCCGTTACCGTTGCCGTTCCGTTACCGTTACGTTACCGTTACCGATACCGTTACCGTTACGCTACCGTTACCGCTACCGTTACCGCTACCGTTACCGCTACCGTTACCGCTACCGTTACCGCTACGTTACGCTACCGTTACCGCTACGTTACCGCTACCGTTACCGCTACCGTTACCGCAACGTTACCGCTACCGTTACCGCGTTACCGTTACCGCGTTACCGTTACCGCGTTACCGTTACCGCGTTACCGTTACCGTTAACGTTGCCGTTGCGTTGCCGTTCCGTTGCCGTTTCCGTTGCCGTTTCCGTTCCCGTTTCCGTTCCCGTTCCGTTACCGCTACGTTACCGCTACCGTTACCGCTACCGTTACCGCTACCGTTACCGCTACCGTTACACCGCTACCGTTACCCCGCTACCGTTACCGCGCTACCGTTACCGTTACCGTTACCGTTACCGCTACCGTTACCGTACCGTTACCGCTACGACCGCGCGTTACCGTTACCGCGTTACCGTTACCGCGTTACCGTTACCGCGTTACCGTTACCGTTAACGTTGCCGTTGCCGTTGCCGTTTCCGTTGCCGTTTCCGTTGCCGTTTCCGTTCCCGTTTCCGTTCCCGTTTCCGTTACCGTTACCGTTACCGCTACCGTTACCGCTACCGTTACCGCTACCGTTACCGCTACCGTTACACCGCTACCGTTACCCCGCTACCGTTACCGCGACCGTTACGTTACCGTTACCGTTACCGTTACCGTTACCGTTACCGTTACCGTTACGTTACCGTTACCGTTCCCGTTACCGTTACCGTTACCGTTCCCGTTCCCGTTCCCGTTCCCGTTCCCGTTGCCGTTGCCGTTGCCGTTGCCGTTGCCGTTGCCGTTGCCGTTGCCGTTGCCGTTGCCGTTGCCGTTGCCGTTCCCGTTGCCGTTTCCGTTCCCGTTTCCGTTCCCGTTTCCGTTACCGTTACCGTTACCGCTACCGTTACCGCTACCGTTACCGCTACCGTTACACCGCTACCGTTACACCGCTACCGTTACCGAGCTACCGTTACCGTTACCGTTACCGTTACCGTTACCGTTACCGTTACCGTTCCCGTTATCGTTACCGTTACCGTTCCCGTTACCGTTCCCGTTGCCGTTATCGTTGCCGTTGCCGTTGCCGTTGCCGTTGCCGTTGCCGTTGCCGTTGCCGTTGCCGTTGCCGTTGCCGTCCCGTTGCCGTTCCCGTTGCCGTTACCGTTGCCGTTGCCGTTGCCGTTGCCGTTTCCGTTGCCGTTCTGTTGTTGTTTCGTTATCGTTATCGTTATCGTTATCGTTATCGTTATCGTGATCGTGATCGTGATCGTGATCGTGATCGTCATCGTTATCGTCATCGTTATCGTTATCGTTAGCGTTAGCGTTAGCGTTGGCGTTACCGTTACCGTTACCGTTACCGTTACCGCTACCGTTACCGCTACCGTTACCGCTACCGTTACCGCTACCGTTACCGCTACCGTTACTCTACCGTTACCGCTACGTTACCGCTACCGTTACCGCTACCGTTACCGTTACGTTACCGTTACCGTTACCGTTACCGTTACCGTTACCGTTACCGTTACCGTTACCGTTCTCGTTACCGTTCCCGTTACCGTTCCCGTTGCCGTTCCCGTTGCCGTTCCCGTTGCCGTTCCCGTTGCCGTTCCCGTTGCCGTTCCCGTTGCCGTCCCGTTGCCGTTCCCGTTGCCGTTCCCGTTGCCGTTCCCGTTGCCGTTCCCGTTGCCGTTCCCGTTGCCGTTCCCGTTGCCGTTCCCGTTGCCGTTCCCGTTCCGTTCCCGTTGCCGTTCCCGTTGCCGTCCCGTTGCCGGTCCCGTTGCCGGTCCCGTTGCCGGTCCCGTTGCCGTTCCCGTTGCCGGTCCCGTTGCCGTTCCCGTTGCCGTTCCCGTTGCGTTCCCGTTGCCGTTCCCGTTGCCGTTGCCGTTGCCGTTGCCGTTGCCGTTGCCGTTGTCGTTGTCTTCGTTGTCGTTGTCTTCGTTGTCGTTGTCTTCGTTGTCGTTGTCTTCGTTGTCGTTGTCTTCGTTGTCGTTCTCGTTCTCGTTCTCGTTCCGTTCTCGTCTCGTTCCGTTCTCGTTCTCGTTCTCGTTCTCGTTCTCGTTCTCGTTCTCGTTCTCGTTCTCGTTCTCGTTCTCGTTCTCGTTCTCGTTCTCGTTCTCGTTCTCGTTCTCGTTCTCGTTCTCGTTCTCGTTGTCGTTCTCGTTGTCGTTCTCGTTGTCGTTCTCGTTCTCGTTCTCGTTGTCGTTGTCGTTGTCGTTCTCGTTTTCGTTCTCGTTTTCGTTCTCGTTGTCGTTCTCGTTGTCGTTCTCGTTCTCGTTCTCGTTGTCGTTGTCGTTGTCGTTGTCGTTGTCGTTGTCGTTGTCGTTGTCGTTGTCGTTCTCGTTGTCGTTTTCGTTGGCGTTGCCGTTCTCGTTGCCGTTCTCGGTGCCGTTCTCGTTGCCGTTACCGTTACCGTTACCGTTACCGTTACGGGTACCGCTACCGTTACCGCTACCGTTACCGCTACCGTTACCGCTACCGTTACCGCTACCGTTACCGCTACCGTTACCGCGTTACCGTTACCGCGTTACCGTTACCGCGTTACCGTTACCGCGTTACCGTTACCGTTAACGTTGCCGTTGCCGTTGCCGTTGCCGTTGCCGTTGCCGTTGCCGTTGCCGTTTCCGTTGCCGTTTCCGTTGCCGTTTCCGTTCCCGTTTCCGTTCCCGTTTCCGTTACCGTTACCGTTACCGCTACCGTTACCGCTACCGTTACCGCTACCGTTACACCGCTACCGTTACCCCGCTACCGTTACCGCGCTACCGTTACCGCGCTACCGTTACCGCTACCGTTACCGTTACCGTTACCGTTACCGTTACCGTTACCGTTACCGTTACCGTTACCGTTACCGTTACCGTTGCCGTTCCCGTTGCCGTTCCCGTTCCCGTTGCCGTTCCCGTCCGTTCCCGTTGCCGTTGCCGGCGTGCCGTTGCCGTTGCCGTTGCCGTTGCCGTTGCCGTTGCCGTTGCCGTTGCCGTTGCGTTGCCGTTTCCGTTCCCGTTTCCGTTACCGTTCCGTTACCGTTACCGTTACCGCTACCGTTACCGCTACCGTTACCGCTACCGTTACCGCTACCGTTACACCGCTACCGTTACACCGCTACCGTTACGCGCTACCGTTACCGCGCTACCGTTACCGTTACCGTTACCGTTACCGCCGTTCCCGTTCCCGTTCCCGTTCCCGTTCCCGTTCCTTCCCGTTCCCGTTCCGTTCCCGTTCCCGTTGCCGTTGCCGTTGCCGTTGCCGTTGCCGTTGCCGTTGCCGTTGCCGTTGCCGTTGCCGTTGCCGTTCCCGTTGCCGTTGCCGTTGCCGTTGCCGTTGCCGTTCCCGTTGCCGTTCCGTTGCCGTTCCGTTGCCGTTCCCGTTGCCGTTCCCGTTGCCGTTCCCGTTGCCGTTCCCGTTGCCGTTGCCGTTGCCGTTCCCGTTGCCGTTCCCGTTGCCGTTCCCGTTGCCGTTCCGTTGCCGTTCCCGTTGCCGTTCCCGTTGCCGTTGCCGTTGCCGTTGCCGTTGCCGTTGCGTTGCCGTTGCCGTTGTCTTCGTTGTCGTTGTCTTCGTTGTCGTTGTCTTCGTTGTCGTTGTCTTCGTTGTCGTTCTCGTTCTCGTTCTCGTTCTCGTTCTCGTTCTCGTTCTCGTTCTCGTTCTCGTTCTCGTTCTCGTTCTCGTTCTCGTTGTCGTTGTCGTTGTCGTTCTCGTTCTCGTTCTCGTTCTCGTTCTCGTTGTCGTTCTCGTTCTCGTTCTCGTTGTCGTTGTCATTGTCGTTGTCGTTTTCGTTGGCGTTTTCGTTGGCGTTGCCGTTCTCGTTGCCGTTCTCGTTGCCGTTCTCGTTGCCGTTACCGTTGCCGTTACCGTTCCCGTTACCGTTCCGTTACCGATACCGCTACCGTTACCGCTACCGTTACCGCTACCGTTACCGCTACCGTTACCGCTACCGTTACCGCTACCGTTACCGCTACCGTTACCGCTACCGTTACCGCTACCGTTACCGCTACCGTTACCGCTACCGTTACCGCTACCGTTACCGCTACCGTTACCGCGTTACCGTTACCGCGTTACCGTTACCGCGTTACCGTTACCGCGTTACCGTTACCGTTAACGTTGCCGTTGCCGTTGCCGTTCCGTTGCCGTTTCCGTTGCCGTTTCCGTTCCCGTTTCCGTTCCGTTTCCGTTACCGCTACCGTTACGCTACCGTTACCGCTACCGTTACCGCTACCGTTACCGCTACCGTTACACCGCTACCGTTACCCCGCTACCGTTACCGCGCTACCGTTACCGTTACCGTTACCGTTACCGCTACCGTTACCGCTACCGTTACCGCTACCGTTACCGCGTTACCGTTACCGCGTTACCGTTACCGCGTTACCGTTACCGCGTTACCGTTACCGTTAACGTTGCCGTTGCCGTTGCCGTTTCCGTTGCCGTTTCCGTTGCCGTTTCCGTTCCCGTTTCCGTTCCCGTTTCCGTTACCGCTACCGTTACCGCTACCGTTACCGCTACCGTTACCGCTACCGTTACACCGCTACCGTTACACCGCTACCGTTACCCCGCTACCGTTACCGCGCTACCGTTACCGTTACCGTTACCGTTACCGTTACCGTTACCGTTACCGTTACCGTTACCGTTCCCGTTACCGTTCCCGTTACCGTTACCCGTTACCGTTCCCGTTCCGTTCCCGTTCCCGTTCCGTTCCGTTCCCGTTGCCGTTGCCGTTGCCGTTGCCGTTGCCGTTGCCGTTGCCGTTGCCGTTGCCGTTGCCGTTGCCGTTCCCGTTGCCGTTTCCGTTCCGTTTCCGTTCCGTTCCGTTACCGTTACCGTTACCGCTACGTTACCGCTACCGTTACCGCTACCGTTACAACGCTACCGTTACACCGCTACCGTTACCGAGCTACCGTTACCGTTACCGTTACCGTTACCGTTACCGTTCCCGTTATCGTTACCGTTACCGTTCCCGTTACCGTTCCCGTTGCCGTTATCGTTGCCGTTGCCGTTGCCGTTGCCGTTGCCGTTGCCGTTGCCGTTGCCGTTGCCGTTGCCGTTGCCGTTCCCGTTGCCGTTCCCGTTGCCGTTACCGTTGCCGTTGCCGTTGCCGTTGCCGTTTCCGTTGCCGTTCTGTTGTTGTTTCCGTTGCCGCTTCCGTTGCCGTTTCCGTTGCCGCTTCCGTTGCCGCTACCGTTGCCGCTACCGTTACCGCGCTACCGTTACCGCGCTACCGTTACGCGCTACCGTTACCGTTACCGTTACCGTTACCATTACCGTTACCGTTACCGTTACCCCGTTACCGTTACCCCGTTACCGTTACGTTACCGTTACCGTTACCGTTACCGTTACGTTCCCGTTACCGTTCCCGTTCCGTTCCCGTTCCCGTTGCCGTTCCGTTGCCGTTCCCGTTGCCGTTCCCGTTGCCGTTGCCGTTGCCGTTGCCGTTGCCGTTGCCGTTGCCGTTGCCGTTGCCGTTGCCGTTGCCGTTGCCGTTGCCGTTGCCGTTGCCGTTGCCGTTGCCGTTGCCGTTGCCGTTGCCGTTGCCGTTGCCGTTCCCGTTGCCGTTCCCGTTGCCGTTCCGTTGCCGTTCCCGTTGCCGTTGCCGTTGCCGTTGCCGTTGCCGTTCCGTTGCCGTTCCCGTTGCCGTTGCCGTTGCCGTTGCCGTTGCCGTTCCCGTTGCCGTTCCCGTTGCCGTTCCGTTGCCGTTGCCGTTGCCGTTGCCGTTGCCGTTGCCGTTGCCGTTGCCGTTGCCGTTGCCGTTGCCGTTGCCGTTGCCGTTGTCTTCGTTGTCGTTGTCTTCGTTGTCGTTGTCTTCGTTGTCGTTCTCGTTGTCGTTCTCGTTCTCGTTCTCGTTCTCGTTCTCGTTCTCGTTCTCGTTCTCGTTCTCGTTCTCGTTCTCGTTCTCGTTGTCGTTGTCGTTGTCGTTCTCGTTCTCGTTCTCGTTCTCGTTCTCGTTGTCGTTGTCGTTCTCGTTGTCGTTGTCGTTGTCGTTGTCGTTGTCGTTGTCGTTGTCGTTGTCGTTTTCGTTGTCGTTTTCGTTGGCGTTGCCGTTCTCGTTGCCGTTCTCGTTGCCGTTACCGTTACCGTTACCGTTACCGTTACCGTTACCGTTACCGTTACCGTTACCGTTACCGTTACCGTTACCGCTACCGTTACCGCGTTACCGTTACCGCGTTACCGTTACCGTTATTGTGATTGTTATTGTGTTTGTGATTGTGTTTGTGATTGTGTTTGTGATTGTGATTGTGATTGTGATTGTGATGTTGTCGTTGTCGTTGTCGTTGTCGTTGTCGTTGTCGTTGTCGTTGTCGTTGTCCTTATCGTTATCGTTATCGTTATCGTTGTCGTTATCGTTCTCGTTATCGTTATCGTTATCGTTATCGTTATCGTTATCGTTATCTTTATCGTTATCGTTATCGTTATCGTTATCGTTATCGTTATCGTTATCGTTATCGTTATCGTTATCGTTATCGTTATCGTTATCGTTATCGGGATCGTTATCGTGATCGGGATCGTGATCGTGATCGTGATCGGGATCGTGATCGTGATCGGGATCGTGATCGTGATCGTGATCGAGATCGTGATCGTGATCGTGATCGTGATCGTGATCGTGATCGGGATCGTGATCGGGATCGTGATCGTGATCGTGATCGGGATCGGGATCGGGATCGGGATCGTGATCGGGATCGGGATCGGGATCGGGATCGGGATCGGGATCGGGATCGGGATCGGGATCGGGATCGGGATCGGATCGGGATCGGGATCGGGATCGGGATCGGGATCGGGATCGGGATCGGGATCGGGATCGGGATCGTGATCGTGATCGTGACTGTGACTGTGACTGTGACTGTGACTGTGACTGTGACTGTGACTGTGACTGTGACTGTGACTGTGACTGGACTGTGACTGTGATGTGACTGTGACTGTGACTGTGACTGTGACTGTGACTGTGACTGTGACTGTGACTGTGACTGTGACTGTGACTGTGACTGTGACTGTGACTGTGACTGTGACTGTGACTGTGACTGTGACTGTGACTGTGACTGTGACTATGACTGTGACTGTGACTGTGACTGTGACTGTGACTGTGACTGTGACTGTGACTGTGACTGTGACTGTGACTGTGACTGTGACTGTGACTGTGACTGTGACTGTGACTGTGACTGTGACTGTGACTGTGACTGTGACTGTGACTGTGACTGTGACTGTGACTGTGACTGTGACTGTGACTGTGACTGTGACTGTGACTGTGACTGTGACTGTGACTGTGACTGTGACTGTGACTGTGACTGTGACTGTGACTGTGACTGTGACTGTGACTGTGACTGTGACTGTGACTGTGACTGTGACTGTGACTGTGACTGTGACTGTGACTGTGACTGTGACTGTGACTGTGACTGTGACTGTGACTGTGACTGTGACTGTGACTGTGACTGTGACTGTGACTGGACTGTGACTGTGACTGTGACTGGACTGTGACTGTGACTGTGACTGTGACTGTGACTGTGACTGTGACTGTGACTGTGACTGACTGTGACTGTGACTGTGACTGTGAGTGACTGTGACTGTGACTGTGACTGTGACTGTGACTGTGACTGTGACTGTGACTGTGACTGTGACTGTGACTGTGACTGTGACTGTGACTGTGACTGTGACTGTGACTGTGACTGTGACTGTGACTGTGACTGTGATTGTGATTGTTATTGTGATTGTTATTGTGATTGTGATTGTGATTGTGGTTCTGATTGTGGTTGTGATTGTGATTGTGATTGTGATTGTGATTGTGATTGTGATTGTGATTGTGGTTGTGATTGTGGTTGTGATTGTGATTGTGATTGTGATTGTGATTGTGATTGTGATTGTGATTGTGATTGTGATTGTGATTGTGATGTGATTGTGATTGTGATTGTGATTGTGATTGTGATTGTGATTGTGATTGTGATTGTGATTGTGTGATTGTGATTGTGATTGTGATTGTGATTGTGATTGTGATTGTGATTGTGATTGTGATTGTGATTGTGATTGTGATTGTGATTGTGATTGTGATTGTGATTGTGATTGTGATTGTGATGTGATTGTGATTGTGATTGTGATTGTGATGTGATTGTGATTGTGATTGTGATTGTGATTGTGATTGTGATTGTGATTGTGATTGTGATTGTGATTGTGATTGTGATTGTGATTGTGATTGTGATTGTGATTGTGATTGTGATTGTGATTGTGATTGTGATTGGGATTGTGATTGGGATTTTGATTGGGATTGCGATTGCGATGGCGATTGCGATGGCGATTGCGATGGCGATGGCGATTGCGATTGCGATGGCGATGGCGATTGCGATTGCGATTGAGATGGCGATGGCGGTTGCGATGGCGATTGGGATGGCGATTGCGATGGCGATCGCCATCGCCATCACGATCGCGATCGCCATTGCCATCGCCACCGGCACCTCGATCGCCATCGGCGTCGCCGTCGCCGTCGCCGTGGCTCTCGCTGTCGCTGTTCCTGTCGCTGTTACTGTCGCTGTTACTATTATTGTTACTGTTACTGTAACTGTAACTGTTACTGTTATTGTAATTGTTATTGTTATTACTACTACTATTATTATTATTATTATTATTATTATTATTATTATTATTATTTGTAAGGCCCCGTTCCGGGACGCCTACAGCTGCTATATCATTGCACATGAAACATACATTTTCATTTTTTTACAAAAATATTACAGCGGAAATATTCAAAAATATGATCTCATTTCGTCATAAAAACTTTCGCAAAATAATACATCGTTAATCAATTACAAAATACATTGTTGCATTATATCACAAAAGCATTTAATAAATGGATGCCATCCCAAAAGAGCTGAGTAGCCACTTCGTGCCATTCTCAACAATCTTTACCTGCCAACTGGAAACACATAAAAGTCAGCGTTGCTGAGTGAGTTCTAGTTTTATAATAAAACATACTTTTCTTACGTTAAAACCGTTATTTACTTTCATTCGATCATACGACGTACGTACACATAGATAATATCATTATTATCTTCATCTTTCTTCATTCAAAATGGTAACTTCTGTTCATTCATCACACGTCATTAACTTTCACATTCCTTTATCATTACATCTTTCCTTTCCTTCAACCATAAACTTTACCTAGCTATTCCTGGTACTGGACCTAGGCCTATCATAGACCAGCTATAATGGTGCTCCGCACCTCTGGTTACAACACCTAGGGTAGAGTTTAGGTGTACCACTGTTATACGCTATACCCAGCTATTCTTGGTACTGGACCTAGGTGTAACACCCGGTTATTTTAATAAGACAATAAATGAAGAATAAAAGAAAGAAATGTAATAAGCTCCAAGTGGAGGGACAAAAAATGTCCAAAAGGACAAAACTTTGATGAAGTTGGTGTAAAGGAGGGCATGGCCGCCCACCCTCACTTCACATCAACACTACTTTCGGTTTTAGAGAGAGAGACAAGGGAAGAAGAGCAGAACTTCGGGTTTTGAAGAAGAAGTGAACGAATTCAAGGTAAGAATTCGTGGTTTTTATGTGTTTATGACGGGTTTTTATCCTGGTTATGTGTACATGCGCTCATGTGTTGTGTATGTGCTCAGGTTCCTGTGTGTGGTGTTGTTTTTAGGTGTTTGAACTCATTGCAAGCGGGTTAGAAAGGAAGAAATACCCAGGTTGCAGCAGGTGAGTTCTAGACCTCGGTTTTACTTGTTTTAAACTATCTTTGGGGATGAAAATGTATTTAAACAATTTTCAAAGCTTTTGTATGTTTACCCGTATGTAATGTGCATGACTGGATGTTGATTCTTGAATGCTCATAGGTTGTTCATGTTTAGAATAGCCACATTAAGCTTTGAACAGATGGGTTCGATGATTGGTTTTGAAAACATACTAGAAACATGTTACATAGAGGGTCCATGCGCCAAGATAAGGCTCATGCGCCTGAAAATGCCTTAGAAAGATTTAAGTGTAATCCATGCGCCTGAACAGTAGCCCATGCGCCTAAGATTACCTTAGAAGTACAGCCCATGCGCCTGAACAGTGTTCCATGCGCCTAGAAAATAATAGTCGAACAACTAAGTGTAGGGCCATGCGCCCCAATAGTGCCCATGCGCCCAAGAGGCCCATGCGCCTAAGTGTCCATGCGTCCGAATGGTCCATACGCCTAAGTGTTCATACGCACAAATAGTGCCCATGCGCTTGAATAGTTCATGCCCCTAAAAGTGATAAATGATTAAGTGTTGGCTGATGCGCCTACAGAGAGATGAAACGCCCAAACAGGGCTCATGCGCCCAAATAGTTCCCATGCGCCCAAATAGTTCCCATGCGCCTAAGCACTTTGAAAATTTTATAGAATTTTCTAGAAGTCTGTGCTTTAGGGTTTTGACCAAGGTTGACTAGGGCTTGATAATGATGATGTTTCATGCATGGATATGATATGATTACGTATGATTGTTCCTTATTAATATTATTGCTATTATTATTACTAGTTATAGTATGTGACTTTACGTGGTATGTTAATATCTTAACGTAAAGTATATCGTAATAATAAACTGAAAGAGCAATAAAGAAAAGAAGAGGAACATTAATGAAAATGTTAACAAGTCTTGCAAGCATACAGGAGGTGCACGACCATGTTGTCATTAGCTCAACTGTGTTGCGGGTTAGCTACCTTATTATGCACACGGGGCCAATCAATTGAGATTGGCAGGACCTTTGTAGCGTACCCTGGGTGATTGGGTCGGCCTTGTACACAGTACACAGAACCCTTTCGAGGGATACAGTTGACCCTTTCAAGGGATATAGTTGACCCATTCGAGGGATACAGTTGACCCTTTCGAGGGATATAGTTGACCCTTTCGGGGGATATAGATGGCCCATCACCCGTTTTCCATCACGCATATATAGTTGGGTTATTGCTTATTGGTCCATACAGAAAGTGAAAAATAAAGATAAAAGTTTACAGACAAGGCATACAGTAAAGAGAACGAATAGTATTTGTTCATATAGTTGATGCGTGCTCATATATACAGTACAGAGTTGTATTTTACAGAAAAGAGTATTTTCATATACAACATATAGAAAGTATTTTATTACTTTTAAAACTAGAACTCACTCAGCAACGCTGACTTATATACATTTTCAGTTGGCAGGTAATTATTGCTGAGGATGGCACGAGGGTGAAGCTACTTGGCAGGATAAGACTGACATCCATTCGTATTCTATGTTGTTGTTGTTGTTTTGTAATGCGTTAAAACAATTCTTTTGTAAATCGTAAATGATGATGTATTGCTTAACAACAGTGTTTTAAATGAAATGAATGGTTTTTGATATATTGTTTCCGCTGCTTAAGTTTGTATAACTAATGTATAGTGTTTTAATTGCTGTGATTGACCAACTGTGAGGTTTCCGGAAACGGGGCCTTACAAGTTGGTATCAGAGCCAAAGTTTAAGAGAATTGGGTTAAATGAACTTTTAAAACCTAAACTTAAACTGAAAATGGGACAAATGGAGGGATGCCAGCCCGAGTAGCTACGTGTCATCAGGTATGTCTTTTCCTAATGTTAACCGGTATTATGTGCGCATGCTATTTGATTATGTACTCTTAGTAGATTTAGATACTGATTAAGTCAGGATAGGAGATGCTTGGGTATAAAGAGTAAAGTAAGTGGCTAATCACAACTGGCCAGTGTAATTAGGGACTTACTATACTTGACATAAATTGAGTGTTACCTTGAATGACCGCGTTATTGTTTGAATCTTATAGTGTGTTAGAAGATGGCTGGTGGTAGATCTTCAAAAGCCTCTCGTGGTGGAGGTCACGGTGCTGCTCCGTGACCCAAGAGAGGGAGACCTAGAGCCGAAAAAGTGGTTCATGAAGAACCAGAGACCCCCCATCCGAAGGGTGGCGACGAGAGCGCCAATCTAAGAGCCTCAGTAAAGGAGGTTGTGGTGGAAGAGGTTCACCAGGTCATGCAGAAGATTCTACCGTCTGTGGTGACCGAAGTGATCAAGGCGGTAAGGGAAGGGGAAAGAAAGGAAATAAATAGGTCCTCGGGAGGACGAGATCAACCAGAGCCAGAAACGGTTCTTTCTGATGATGAGGAGGAGTCGGTGCCAGAGGCGACTAGAGGCCGCAACTATGGGGCGTTTATGAGATGCAAGCCCCTACTTTTGACGGAAACGGCACCGCTGCAGCTGCTCACCGGTCGGTGAGGGAAATGGAGTCTGTCCTTGATATCAGTGAGTTCCGTGAAGATCAGAAGGTGAAATTTGCTACCCACTCCTTTGTGGACTCGGCATTGTGCTGGTGGAACAACATTGTCCAAGCTGAGGGTAGCAGGGCCATTGGGAGAATGAGATGGCCTGAACTGAAGAAGTTAGTGATTGAGGGATTCTGTCCTCACAGAGAGATGGACAAGGTAGAAAGAAACTTCCTGCAGCTGGAGGCGGGAACGATGACACACCAGTAGTAAATTTAATGAAATGGCGTGGCTGGTGCCCGATCAAGTGACACCACTGTCACGAAAGATTAAAAGATACATCCAAGGGCTACCGGCGGATATCCGTAGGCATATGATCGCCGTCCGGCCGAGCACTTTAGGTCGGCGGTTGACTTGGCTGGCAGATTGTATAATGAGCGCGGGGTTGTGGTGGCTGAGGTGAATAAGAAGGATGGTGGTAGCCGGAACTGGAATGGGAAACGGTTTGGACATGGTAGAGCCGCTCCAAACAATAAGGTGGCAAAGGTGGGTGACCAACATGTGGTCACATCTGGATCAGGGATGAAGAGGTATGACAAATGTGGAAGGGAGCATACTGGTGAGTGTAGGATGAGGATGAACGTATGCTTCAGGTGTGGCCAACCTGGCCATATCACCAGAGATTGTAAGAAGCCGAGGGCGGAGAGCTCTAGAGCAGAGAAGAAGAAGCCGGAAGAAGGAGGGCAGAGGGCAAGTGCTAGAGCTTACACTATGACCCGAGAGGAAGCCAGAGCTGATCCCGATGTCGTGTCAGGTATGTTTCTAGTAAACCAAACTTGTGCCTTTGTATTGTTTGATTCTGGTGCTAGCAGGAGTTTTATTTCCACTACTTTTTGTGCTAAGTTGTCTGTTAGTAGTAGAAAGGTCAGTGCACCATTCGATGTAGAAACTGCTATTGGTAAGTCCACTAAAATTACTGATGTGATAGAGGACTGTGCCATAGAACTAGAAGGTCATAGGTTTGCTGCTAGGTTACACGTTATACCCCTAGGTGGATTTGATGTAGTACTAGGGATGGACTGGTTAGCAACCTATGAAGCAAACATCGGGTGTCGCAAGAAGATGATCCAATTGACAACGCCGGACGGGAATAAGGTGACGATTTATGGTGATCGCGTCATGACGATCCCGAAGGTGATTTCGATGGCGGTGGCGGGAAAGTGCATGAGGCGTGGATGTAGTGCCTACTTGGCCTACGTAAAGGATGTAGACGTGCCAACACCACAACTATCTGATGTACCAGTTGTGTGTGGATTTCGGATGTGTTTCTAGAAGATTTACCCGGCGTGCCACCGGATCGAGAGATTGAGTTCCAAATTTATTTGATACTCGGTGCTCAACCCGTGGCCAAAGCACCGTATCGGTTAGCTCCATCAGAAATGAAAGAGCTGATGGAGCAGTTGCAAGAGCAGCTCGATAAGGGGTTCATTAGACCGAGTATCTCTCCCTAGGGTGCTCCGGTCCTGTTTGTGAAGAAGAAAGACGGTAGCATGAGGATGTGCATCAACTACCGTGAACTGAACAAGTTGACGGTGAAGAACCGATACCCCCTACCAAGAATAGATGATATGTTTGACCAGCTCCAAGGTGCCAGTTGTTTTCAAGGATAGATCTTCGATCTGGTTACCATCAGCTGAAGGTGAAGGAGCAGGATATCCCTAAAATAGCTTTTCGCACGCGCTACGGTCACTACGAGTTCCTCGTTATGTCGTTTGGTTTGACGAATGCGCCAGCTGCTTTTATGGACTTGATGAACCGTGTGTGTCGGCCAATGTTGGATAAATCAGTGATTGTGTTTATTGATGATATCCTGATTTATTCGAAGAGCGAAGAGGAGCATGCCGATCATATTCGGGAAGTGTTAGACACCTTAAGAGGGAGAAATTGTATGCCAAATTCTAAGTGCGCGTTCTGGTTACGCGAAGTTCAATTCTTAGGTCACGTCGTAGACCCTGCTAAGGTGGACGCTGTGATGCAATGGAAGTCTCCAAGGACGCCATCCGAAATTCGTAGTTTCTTGGGGTTGGCGGGGTATTATCGAAGGTTCATTCAGGACTTTTCCAAAATCACTTCTCCACTGACCAAGTTGACCTGAAAGGATGTAAAGTTTATATAGGGTCAAGCCCAAGAACAGGAGTTCGAGGAGTTAAAGGTGAGGTTGACTCAAGCTCCGGTCTTGTCATTACCCGAAGAAGCGAGGATTTGGTGGCATATTCAGATGCTTCTTACTTGGGGTTGGGGTTTGTATTAATGCAGAAAGGGAAGGTTATAGCCTATGCATCCCAACAGTTGAAAGTTTATGAGGTCAACTACCCTACTCATGACTTGGAGCTAGCAGTCGTGGTCTTTGCACTAAAGATTTGGAGGCACTATCTATACGGACGAAGTGCACCATTTTCACTGACCACGAGAGCTTGAAGTACTTCTTCGAGCAAAAGATCTGAACATGAGGCAGAGAAGATGGTTGGAGCTCATAAAAGATTATGATTGCGAGATCCACTATCATCCGGGCAAAGCCAACGTGGTGGCTGATGCCTTTAGCCGAAAGAAGGGGCCCGAGCCAATTCGGGTGAAAGCATATCAACTGATCATGACCTCTGATGTAATGAAGCAATTCAAGGAGTTCAAGACGAGGTAAAATAAGATCATCTAAACTCCGAAAGAATGAGAGGTCTGGTTGGGGAATTGGGTGAAAACACACTAGGTGTTAAAACTCGATTTGGACGGGTGTGGATTCCTCATTTCGGGGATCTACGTGTGAGGATTTTGGATGAAGCTCACAAGACTCGATACTCCATTCATCCTGGTGCCACAAAGATGTATCATGATATGAAGAAAGATTATTGGTGCCCAGGTATGAAGCGTGATGTGGTGGAGTATGTGAGTAAGTGCCTTACTTGTTTGCAAGTGAAGGCGAAACATCAGAAGCCGTATAGGAAGATCCAACCTTTGGATATACTGGAATGGAAGTGGGAGCACATTACCATGGATTTCATTACGAAGCTACCAAGTACTCTGAAAGGGTATGATGCCATATGGGTGATTGTTGACCGTTGACGAAGAGTGCTCACTTCCTACCGATCCGAGAGACATATTCATCCGAGAGGTTGGCTGGCCTGTTCAACAAGGAGATTGTAACTCGTCATGTGTGCCGGTGTCCATTGTATCTGATCATGACACTCGGTTTACATCTAAATTCTGGAAGAAATTCCATGATGCTATGGGGACGAGGTTACATATTAGCACGCCTTATCATCCCCAAACTGATGGTTAGTCAGAAAGGATCATTCAGACACTGGAAGACATGCTTCGGGCATGTGTGATTGATTTTAGGGGAAGTTGGGATGACCACTTACCGTTAGCTGAATTATCGTACAACAATAGCTATCACGCCAACATTGGCATGCCACCATACGAGATGCTATACGGTAGGAGATGCAGAACACCCGTTTGTTGGGGTGATATTGGTCAAAAGGAATTGGGAAGCGTCAAGGTAATCGAGGCTACAACTGAGAAGCTTGAGAAGATTAAAGCCTTCATGAAGGCAGCCAAAGATAGACAGAAGTCGTATGCCGATAAACGAAACAGACCGATCGAGTTCCAGGTGGGTGACCGGGTTATGTTGAAGGTCTCACCTTGGAAGGGTATTATCCGATTCAGGAAGCAGGGCAAGTTGAGCCCAAGATATATAGGCCCTTTCCGAATCATAGCTCGAGTAGGAGAGGTGGCCTATAGGTTGGAATTACCGGATGAGTTAAGTGGGATTCACCCGACATTCCATGTGTCTCATCTGAGAAAGTGTATAGCTGATGAAGACATGAACATTCCACTGGAGGATATCGAAGTAGATGAAAGGCTCAATTATGTGGAGCAACCAGTGGTAATCATCGATCATAAAGAGAAGAGGCTGAGAAATAAAGTGGTTCCTCTTGTGCGTGTACAGTGGAAGCACAAGAAGAGATCCGAGTCTACATGGGAGACTGAGGAGGAGATGAGGCAACATTATCATCATCTGTTCGAGGAATAACAACTTTCGGGGACGAAACCTATATAAGGGGGGTGGACTTGTAACACCCTGTTATTTTAATAAGACAAGAAATGAAGAATAAAAGAAAGAAATATAATAAAGTCCAAGTGGAGGGACTAAAAGTGTCCAAAAGGACAAAACTTTGATAAAGTTGGTCTAAAGGTGGGCATGGCCACTCACCCTCACTTCACATCACCACTACTTTCGGTTTTAGAGAGAGAGACAAGGGAAGAAGAGCAGAACTTTGGGTTTTGAAGAAGAAGTGAACGAATTGAAGGTAAGAATTTGTGGTTTTTATGTGTTTATGATGGGTTTTTATCCAGGTTATATGTTTATGCGCTCATGTGTTGTGTATGTGCTCGGGTGCGTGTGTGTGGTGTTGTTTTTAGGTGTTTGAACTCATTGCAAGCGGGTTAGAAAGGAAGAAACACCCAAGTTGCAGTAGGTGAGTTCTAGACCCCGGTTTTACTTGTTTTAAACTATCTTTGGGGCTGAAAATGTATTTAAACGATTTTCAAAGCTTTTGTATGTTTACCCGTATGTAATGTGCATGATTGGATGTTAATTCTTGAATGCTCATAGGTTTTTCATGTTTAGAATAGTCACATTAAGCTTTGAACAGATGGGTTCAATGATTGGTTTTGAAAATATACTGGAAACATGTTACACAGAGGGTCCATGCGCCTAGATAAGGCTTTGTAAGGATTCCTGAAGTCTGATGCAACCCAAAACTGCCTAAGTGTTTCAGCAACATGCACTAAGTACTGAAGTGAAGAATGCTTCGGAAGAATTACACAAAGCATTAGAAAATACTCTAAGTGTAATATCTTCCGAAGCCAAGACCAATATCTTCCGAAGCCTAACATGAAGTCTTCCGAAGCTTGAAGAGACAAAGTCTTCCGAAGCTTCAACCTATGAAGACAGATTTCTTCCGAAGACTTTTAGTACACATGCTTTATCTGATGTACTGTTCCATAAAGCACCTTTTCCGCTGCGTCTCTGATAAGTCACCAACTTACAAGAGTTGGTGAAAAGGTCCATGCTTTTGGTAACTGTACATTGAGGTCTTGTTCTGAAACTTTCCACTTTATGTACTTTATCCTTTTTGTAATGTATAAGGATGTGAGCTATGGCATGTCATAGTCACAAGGTCAAAAGGCAGATATGCCTTTTGATCCTACAATTGATTTTGTTAGTGTCTAGTCAATTGTATCCAGCTGGCTTTCATAGTATAGCCGGCTGTAGGTTGTAGTATAAGTATTCCAAGTTCTTGTATCTTTCTATATGCTTTGTAACACTTGTAAAAGAACTTGAGAAAGCAATATACTGCTACCTTGAAAACTATACTCTCTTGTTCTGTCTCTTGCTTTACTTGTGTTCTCTGCATCACCTTTGGTTACCTAGTTCACTGTTTGATTAAGTTTAGTTAATCTCCTCATTGTGTTGTTGTGTTGTAATTGTGTTCAAGCCCTTGAACGATCCTGCAATTGGTATCAGAGCTTCAGGCTCGTGATATAAGATCTAACCATCTTAAGATCCCTCACACACACAAAAACTAAACTTTTTCAAATGGCTTCCATCTCAAAGACTGATATGGAGACTGGAACCATGAACAAATCCCCATTGATCACTCTTGATGACTTCGACACCTGGTGCATGAGGATGGAAGGCTTCATCAGGTCTCTTGACTCAAGAATGTGGGAATCTGTTGAATATGGACCTTTCATACCTAGCACCCCCTCTGCTACCGGTGCTGGTATGATTCCTAAAGATGTGGCCAACTACTCAGATGAAGATAGGAAAAGAGTAGAGATTGACAGGAAGGCCATGACTGCTCTTCAGACTGCTATTCCAAACTCTGTGTACAGAGGTTTTAAGAAGTGCAAGACAGCTAAACAGCTGTGGGATGCACTGAAGCTGATGTATGAAGGCTCCTCTGAAGCCAAGGAGAACAAGAAAGATCTTCTGAAGCAGCAGTTTGAAAATTTCACCTTTAAAACAGGTGAAACCATGACCCAACAATACTTCAGGTATGTTGAGATTGTGGATACCCTTGTGGATGGAGGAGTTCCTCTTGAGAACAGAGACATTGTAAGGAAGTTCATGTCCTCACTTCCTAGGCAATGGACACACTATTGTGTGGTAATCAAGAGGACTGAGAACCTTAAAACTCTTACTCTGACAGAGTTATATGGGATTCTCAGTGGATACCAGATGGAGATGAACTTACAAGGTTCATCTGGCAACTCTAACAATCAAATGGGTTCAGCCCTTCATGTGGTTGAAAGGGACAGCATAGAACCCCAACATCATCTCCTATGCTACCCTGACAACTCACAAAAGGGTCCTTTCATCACCTTCCCGGAGACACCAAGGGAGAACTTTACTCAAGGAAGTCCATTCCAAGAGACAAGTTCTTCGCAAGCCTTTGTGTCTGCAGATGAAAGCTGTGGAAATTATCTCTTCACTCTTGAAGATCTAGACTGTATCCATCCAGATGACCTGGAATACATGGAGATAGTTCAGCAGATGGCTCTTCTCACTCACAGAGCCAAGAAGTTCTACAAGAGGACAGGAAGAAAATTTCCAAGCAATGCTACCAGTGGAAAGTTTGGCCTGGATAAAAGCAAAGTTAAGTGTTACAATTGTAACCTTATGGGTCACTTCGCCAGGGAGTGTAAGGCACCCAGAGCAAATGGGGGTCAAACACAACTCAGACCAAACTTCACCAACAATACCCCTCAGGCTGAGAAGACAAAGCAACATGCTGCGGTTGCTGTTGAAGAGGGAGGATTTGACTGGAGTTTTCAGGTGGAGGATGCTTCTCCAAACCAAGCATTGATGGCTGATCATGATGAAGCCAAGGTATTAGAACATCTTTGCTCCCCTGAATGCATTGCTAAAGTAAATAGATACAGGTCCTACAACCTAGAGATGAGATCTGATCTTGAGTCATTAAACATATTAAAATCTGACTTTAGAAAGTCTGAAAATGATTACAAGTTAAAGATAGAAGACTTGGAGAAAACTATTTCAGTACTAAAACATGAACATACAGATTTTAGAACTCAGATCCAAGATCTCATCACTAAGTTGACTAAGTGCCAGGCTGAGCTTGTGATCAGCAAAGCCCTGGCAGAGAAAAGTGTTCTTGAAGAAGAGACCTTCAAGAACATGATATCCTCATCCCTACACAATAAGGTTTGTTATCAAAATAGACAGGGACTGGGATCAAATGAGATAGCTCCTCCACACACAATCTTGTCTGTAAGATCTCCTAGGTGTGGAACTTGTGAAGATGAGCTTCCTCTCATAGATCCAGTAAGTGAGGATGATGAAGAAGTGATAGTGAGGAATCCCTCTGAGAAGAGTGAAGAAGAGGATTCCTCCAAGGGCCACTATCCTTCTGAGGAGAAGAAATTACTGTGATGACCAAGTCCAAGAGAAAGAACTTGATCAGGAAGAGCAAAAGGAAAGCAAAGAAGGCTCAAGAAATCAAGGCTACCTTTGATGCTAAGCAGAAACAAGTGTTTATCTCTGCAGGCTTCAAAGCAATAAGGACTGAAGACATCCACCAAAGCCTCTTATCTAAGAGTTCTGGTTCATGTTCAAATCATCTCAGTACAAAGAAGAAGACTGAGCTGCTGTGTACCACTGCTGCACAGCCTGGACCATCAAATTCCAAGAACAGTTCACAGCCCAAGGAACTGTATCTGAATCTACCAAGATGAAGGTGAAAAAGGGATGTGACCAAGGCCAGTCTTGCTCTCAAAAGGAGATTTCTTTGAAGAAGAAAATGCTGTGTGTTATGTGTGAAAGTACTTCTCATATTGCCAAGGATTGTCCATACAATCCTAAAAGTACTATCCACATGACCAATACAAAGACTTCAAAGAATCTCAAGAAGTCTCAAGCTTCGGAAGGAAAGTCTGTTTCCTCGGAAGCTCCAAATCAAAGAAGAAGGTAAATGGAAAATACCTTCGGAAGCAAAGTTGGTCTCGGAAGAAAGGAGTTCTTCCGAAGTACTAAAGTCTACTGCAGTGACTGTAGATTCTTCCGAAGTATCAGTCATTAAAACTTGTGAAGCTCCAAAAGCTTCTAAGGTTTTGAAGGTCAAGTCCAAGACTCCAAAGGTGGTGTGGAAGTCTAAGAAAGACCAAATGACTGAGGTTTCTCCATCAACAACAGCCGAAGATCCCCTCTGTACAACCATAGGATCTATTACTGTTGCATTACCTTCTATTACACTTACTGAACCCAAGACAAGTAAGGCTTGGGTTTCCAAATGTAACTAATCATTTTCTTTGTGCAGGAACAGCTCAAGACAAACAAGAATGTCTGGATAATTGACAGTGGCTGTTCCAGGCACATGACAGGCGATAGGTCTTTACTTCATATTTTGAGAGAATTGATGGAGGACCAGTTGCTTTTGGAGGAAATGAAGGTGGTTACATTTATGGAAGGGGCAAGGTCACAAATGGTAAGCTCAGCATTGAGAAGGTAAATTTTGTTAAGGAGCTTGGGTACAATCTTCTGAGTGTATCTCAATTTTGTGATCAGAGTCATAACATGCTCTTCACTGAGCATGAGTGCATTGTTCTCAAACCTGGAGTGGTCATTCCTCATGAGCATATCTGCTCAGAGCCCCCAGGAAAGGGAACATGTACAAGATGGATTTGCAAGAAACATCTCCCTCTGGAGAAGTTTCATGCTTTCTATCTAAAGCAAATAGTGATGAGTCTTTCCTATGGCATAAAAGAATGTGCCATGTAAACTTTAAGAATATGAATAAATTAATTAAACATGATCTGGTAACTGGAATGCCAAAGAAAGAGTTTACAAGTGATGATCATTGTGTTGCATGCCTGAAAGGGAAGCAACACAAGGTATCTCACAAGCCTAAGGAAAAGAACTCCATCACTACTCCCCTACACTTATTACATATGGATCTCTTTGGCCCCACCAGTGTAATGAGTTTAGGAAGGACCTTATACTGTCTAGTGATCACAGATGATTTTACAAGATTCACTTGGGTTTTCTTTCTTAGAACTAAAGATGAGACTCCTGAGATTCTAAAGAATTTCATCTTAAAGATTGAGAATCAATGTGATCACAAGGTCAAAACCATAAGATGTGATCAAGGAACTGAATTCAAGAACCAAATCCTTGATACATTTTGTGATGACAAGGGTATTACAAGACAATACAGTGCTCCCAGGACTCCTCAGCAAAACGGAGTTGCTGAGAGGAGAAACAGGACACTTATTGAAGCTGCAAGAACTATGTTGTCTGACTCTAAACTGCCTATCACCTTCTGGGCAGAGGCAGTTAATACTGCCTGCTATGTGCAAAACAGAGTCTTAGTAGTTAAGACACATGGTAAGACTCCTTATGAACTTTGGCACAAGAGGAAACCTTTCATTGGTTTTCTCAGGTCATTTGGATGTCCCTGCACCATCTTGAATACCAAAGATCAAGTTGCCAAGTTTGCTGAGAAATCAGACGATGGACACTTCATTGGATACTCT
This sequence comes from Flaveria trinervia, assembly GCA_025506515.1. Classification (NCBI taxonomy): domain Eukaryota; kingdom Viridiplantae; phylum Streptophyta; class Magnoliopsida; order Asterales; family Asteraceae; genus Flaveria; species Flaveria trinervia. Next base: position 51,645,688 of record CM046441.1, read on the forward strand.
TCTCAAGCTAAAGCTTATAGAGTATACAATCTCAGAACTAGAATCATTGAGGAGTCAGCCAATGTGACTTTCAATGAGCACACTCCCAGTGTGGCTGGTTCTGGTCCGGATTGGCTATTTGATCTTGATTTAGTTACCAACTGTTTTAATAAATCTTGTGAGCATGTTTCAGGATCTGCAGAAAATTTAAATACAGGTGATCCTGATCCAAGATTTGAGCTTGGAAGACCTTCAGCTCCAGTTGGAACTACTTCGGCAAATGAGGTTTCTATCAGCACAACAATGACAAATCCAGCTGATACATCTGGCATGCCTTCAAATTCCAGTTCAGAGGCCTCTCAACCAGATAAAGACATCTCAATTGCAGAAGATAACAATGGTGATGGTGAAAGTGATCAAGAATCTCTTGATGCTAATAACATACCATAGATGATAACATCAATGATGTCACACACTCATTGGATCAAGTTAATCTTGATAAGTGTGATAATGTGGAGGATCAATCTTCAAGACCAGATCTAAATTTCTCAATTTGGATCTATCTCAGCAACTTGCTGTGATCCCTCAGCTAAGGATCCACAAGTCTCATCCTACTACAAACATCATTGGAGATGTTATCTCCGGGGTAAAGACAAGAGGGCAAACCCATGAAGCAAATGTTTGTCTTCACTCTTGTTTTCTATCCCAGTTAGAGCCAAAGAAAGTTGAGGAGGCTCTAAAGGATGGAAGTTGGGTTGAAGCTATGCAACAAGAGTTGCTTCAATTCAAAAGACAGAAAGTTTGGAACCTTTGTCCTCTTCCTCATGGGAAGACTACCATTGGAACCAAATGGGTTTTTAGGAATAAAAAGGATGATAGAGGAATCATCATCAAGAACAAGGCTAGACTAGTTGTTCAAGGATACACACAAGAAGAAGGGATTGACTACACTGATGTCTTTGCTCCTGTAGCTAGACTAGAAGCTGTTAGGATATTCCTGGCATTTGCTGCATCCAAGAACTTCAAGGTCTACCAACTTGATGTAAAGTGTGCCTTCTTATATGGAGTGATTGATGAGGAGGTTTATGTCAAACAACCACCTGGTTTTGTAGATCCTGATCATCCTGATTATGTCTGCAAGCTTGACAAAGCTCTGTATGGGCTGCATCAGGCACCCAGGAAGTGGTATGAGACACTGTCTGAGTATCTCTGTAAACATGGTTACAGGAGAGGTACTATAGATGGAACTCTCTTCATCAAAGGACAAGGAAACGACATTCTGCTAGTTCAAGTATATGTGGATGACATCATCTTTGGCTCAACCAATTCAAGGCTCTGCAAAGACTTTGAAAAGCTGATGAAAGATAGATTTGAAATGAGTTCAATGGGAGAACTTAATTTCTTTCTAGGAATTCAAGTGAAGCAGGTTGAAGATGGCATTTTCATAAGTCAGTCAAAGTATATTCAAGATATACTCAAGAGGTTCAACATGACTGATTGTAAGACTGCTAAGACACCCATAGCCAGAAACCACTCTCTTGGTCCAGATCTTGAGGGGGAGTGTGTAGATGAGCACTTATACAGGGCTATGATTGGGTCTCTTATGTATCTTACAGCTAGCAGGCCTGATATCATGTTTGCTACATGTATTTGTGCAAGATATCAAGCTAATCCTAAGATGTCTCACTTAATCACTGTGAAAAGGATTTTAAGATACCTCAAAGGTGCCTCAACACTTGGTTTATGGTATCCAAAGAATTCTAATTTCAATCTGTATGCCTATACAGACAGTGATTATGGTGGTTGCAACATGACTGCAAAGTCTACATCTGGGGGATGTCAATTTCTTGGTGGAAGGGTTGTCTCATGGCAATGCAAGAAACAAACCTGTGTGTCTGCATCAACTGCTGAGGCTGAATACATTGCTGCTGCAAGCTGCTGTGCTCAAGTGCTTTGGATTCAAAATCAGATGCTAGACTACGGATTTAACTTCAAAGAGACTCCTATCCACATAGACAACAACAGTGCTATCTCTATCACTGAGAATCCTGTGCAGCACTCAAGGACCAACACATCAACATCAGGTATCATTTAATAAGAGATAACTATGAAAAGGGGTTAATTAAACTAGTCAAAGTTCACACAGATGAACAATATGCTGATCTGTTCACAAAAGCTTTTGATGAACAGAGATTTAAGTATCTGATATCAGCTATTGGGATGATCAACTTTGAGTAGATTTTTTCTTAAAACTAATTCTAATTATTTTCTTAAAAATATGTGTGTCCTAAGTTGTCTAGTTCATCACTTTCATAAGCTCATGTTTTCTTTGAATGAAAAACTCTTTTTGAAGACTTTCCTTAGATTCTTGAAATTTTCTGATACTTCGGAAGATAACATTTTACCTTCGGAAGAAAAATATGTCTTCAAAATAAATGACTGTCTAAGAGATTTTACCTTCGGAAGAAGTCAAAATTTATCTTCCGAAGCTTAAAATTCTCAACTTAGACACTTATTCATTTTTAAGGACTTTTTCCTTCCGAAGCAAAAATTACTTTCGGAAGCTTTGTTCATTCTTATACAAAGCTTTCCAAAGTTTATTTCTCTTCCGAAGCATAAATCTTTAAGACTCTCAGGAAAATTCTTCCGAAGTCACTTTAGCTTCGGAAGCTTTTTCAATCAAACTTCCGAAGACAAATTACTTTCGGAAGCTTTTCGAACTCCAAGAAAACTACTTTTTGAGCAAAAAGGTAAACTACTTTTTCAGAGGTGGGACCGACATACGGATTTCAAAGTTTATCCTCTTTCATTAAACTTTATCTGAAATCCTTCTCTCTCATATAAACCCAACGGTTTCCCCCCTCTTCTATCATCTGCTTTTCTTCCATACCTAAAACCCAAAGCTTTCTCTCTGAAATTTACTTCCCATTCTTTTCTCTTCATCTCTGAGCTACCTCACAATGGCTGACCTTCCACACAGAAATGATCACTTTGCCATGCAGCTACACAGACAACACAATCAGGTTGCTCTGTTATGCTCTGAAAAAGATCCTCATTTCTCAGAGGTTTGCCGTTTCTTGTCTTTGTCTCACTACTTCACCTCCCTAACCATTGATCCTCCTCTATATGAGGATCATCTGCTTGAATTCTGGAAGACCTGCCAAGAGGTCATTATGGATGGGGAGAAGGCACTGTCTGCCACAGTGCAGGGGAGAACAATTTTCATCACTCCGGCCATCATCAATCGACATCTTCAGCTGGATGATGAAGCAGGTGAAGTGTTCTTTCCAAAAGAAGCAGTTAATCATTCCTTCGAGCAGATGGGCTATGAAGGAGATTTCTCTGTAAAGACCTTCAGGAAAGGGAAGGTCTCATCCCAGTGGAAATACCTGCTCCATGTGGTTATCCACAGCTTATCAAACAAGCATGGTGGATGGGACCAGATTCCTGAGGATCTCTCCTTTATAGTTCATGGGATGGTTCAGGGGGTCAAGTTCAGGTATTCACAATTTGTTTATACTAATTTACTTGCAAACTTAGACTCCTTAGAATATTACATGTTTCCTAGATATGTTCAACACATTCTTAACTGTGAACTGGGCTCACAGTTGAGGGAAACAGGCAATATTCTTAAACTGGGACAGATGAAGCCCGGCATCTTTAAAATTATGAAGAAGCCAACTGTAGGCTTCTCAGGGGTAGAAACAGCCTTAGTCCCAAAAATGTTAGAGCTCATTGCTCAAGGTGACAACATAGCAGTCCAAGCTAGTGTTGAACCCACACCTACTGCTCTCCTACCTCTTCACAACCTCCAATATTCATCACCTACAAAAGAAAATCCCAACGAACCCCTGCTCAGGCTATTGAGTCTGTGCAGGCCCCCAAATACTCAACCTTACAGGAAGAAGTGGACTCCAGAGCTCCCACTTCTCCTGAGGAGCAAACCACTCCCATTACTTTACCTATCAGGGCTGAGGTTCCTCAAGCTCAACCTGATGAGCTCATTAGCCCAACAACTGTAAGCCTTCACTCTGAGTCTCAACACTCAAGTGAACAACCTTCAGGGGATAGCTACCATCCCCAGCCTTTGGATCTAAACCAACCAATTCCCAACCTATCCTTTTACACTGATGAAGACTTAGGATTCAGTGAGTACCATGAGTCTCTCTTCTCCTCCCCTACTCAAAGAGAGATGAGTACCTCTGACTCTCCTCAGTCTATCCCTCATCAGTCACCTATTACTGAGGTGGACACATCTGAACCTGTTCAGGATGTCCATATGGAAGAGGCTCTCACTTTTGAAAGTGATTACATCATTAAGACCTCAACCATGGCAACTCAGCCCATTGGCATCTTAACTGAGGTTGCCAGTGAGCAGAGGAAAACCAGCAGCCAAGAAACTCAAGCTGGTGGTGAGAGAAGGGACTTTGGTCCAATCCTCTCATCCCCCAGTGATTCTTCTGATGAAGATGAGGGGAATTTGAGACTAAAGGTACAACAATTGTCACAAACATGTACCTATCTAGTCTCTAAGGTTAGTCACTTGGAATCTCAGGTGACTACCCTGCAAAACAGGGTCAATGATCAGCAACTCCAGATTTCATATCTGCAGGAAAAACTAGCTGGGAGACCTTTCAGGAGAGCTCAACCAGGAACACAAGAACCTGTGGAAGTGATTGATTTATCCTCCAGCTCACCTATGCAAGTGGGTGATGCTACCAAAAAGGGGGAGAATGTTATCACAACCACAGAACCTGGGAGTTCTTCAAAGAGAATGGACATAGAGGACTCACCATCCTCACTTGCTGTTGTGCATTCTCAGCAACTTCCTCAAGTTCACATTAATGTGGACTCTATAGACTCTCTCATCAGGAGTCTCTTTGAGGAAGGTATACCAAGGGCTGTCTCATCTCCACCACATGGAACTGGCAACTACATCATCAGATGGAGGTATGATGATGACAGAAGAGCCCTCATACTTCACAGAGTTCAAGGTCAACAAGAAGTCTTTCAGTTCCAAAGCCTGAGCTTCTATGAAGGACTGGATTTAGTCAACATGCCACTTGTCAATCCAAGCAAATCTAGACAAGCTGACAGGCTGGCTCAAAGAATCCAAGACAGGATCCTTGCAGAGTTCTCTCTAAGAAGGAGACTTAGGCAATCAGGCAATGTCATCGGTCAACTGGATGTTGAGGTGGACCCTAAGATTAGCTTCATAGGGGAAACCTTGGCTGAAGGCCCAGTGGCAGAACCTGAGACCCTTGTCTCACCATCAACAACTGCTGCAGAGGTCCAAACTCCATCTGAGACACCTGCTGGTGAAGGTGTTTCTCAGCCTCTCTCTGGCCAGAGCATGGAAGCTACACCAAGCAATGAAGGCCAAGCCTCAATCCACCCTGAGTCACAAAGGTCTGTTGGTGACAAAGGGAAAAGGATAATGACTCCTGAGGAAATTGAGGAGGAAGAGAGAGAGAGGAAAAGGAGGCTAAGGGGAGAAAGTTCTTCTGGGTCATCAAAATTCATGCAAGCTGCAATCAGGGCTGCCCCCAGACCAAATACTCAAAATGATGAACAAAGGGCAGTCAGGATTAATTACTTACAGACCAGGAACTATGATGTTGATGAAATCATCTCCCTCCCCTTAGAAGAGTTGAATGAACTGGCTGACATGGAAGTGTCAAGAGAGATTAAGGAGAAAGAGGATGCAAGGTTACTTCTCCAATTCAAAGAGGAGAGGAGACAGAAAAGACTTCACAAGCATACTCCCACTCTCTCTCCAGTTCAAGAAAGTCCTGCACAGGAAGATGTGGCTCCACAAGAACCTCAGGTAGATAAAGAAGAGGATAGAATCAAAATGATAAACTACCTGAGTGCCACAGGCTTCTATCAGGCAAATACACTTCTTCCCCTGTCCTATGACTTCATTGAGTTCGAGTACTTAAAGCAACTTGAGCTTGAGTTAGTCAAAGAAAGAAAAACAACCAAAAGGAAGCTAAGGGAAGAAGCTGCAAAGTCAAGAACCATCATTCAAAAGAATGCAAAGAAGTCTGCTGACAGACAAAGAATGATGAGCTTCTTGAAGTCATATGGATTCTCCGGAAGGAGACTTGGTCCCATGTCTCTATCTACAATGGATGAGCATATAAGGGTAATCAAGCAGAAGATTAAAAGTGGTGAACTCATTGACTTGCACTCTCTTCCAAGTCAAGTCCCACCTGAAGTGGAGGTCAAGTTTGAACAACCAGAGACACCTGAACCAGAACCTCCAGCTGAGCCTCAGCAAACTTCATCTTCTGATCCAAGACAGGGTCAAACTCCCTCTCCTTCTGAACCTGTGAGGGAGGAACACCCAACTGAGAAAGACACTGATGATCAACATGGTGCTGCAGACCAGTCTTCTCAGTTAAAGACATTAAAGAGGAAGAAGAAAATGGCCTCTAAACCAAAGACTAAAAAGAAGAAGCCAAAGTCATCTACCTCTACACCCCAGGCTGAATCAGATCAACCTGAGGAAGTGCATGATGAGGCAGCCCAATCAACTCCTATGCAAGTGGCTCCTCTAGCAACCGAGACACCATCTTATCCTGGACTTACTCTACCAATCCAGAAAGATGGAATGTTATCAGAGATCAAGGTGTTGAAAATGTCTACTCATGGCAAGACATAATCAACTTACCTCTGCATGATCTCTTTGAAATGAGAAGATACTATGAGAGTCTTGATGATCCTGACCATCAAATGAAGAAAGGGATGGTCTTGATTATTCTGAAGACTACAAACATTTAAAGATCTTCTAAGTTTTGGTAGCATCAGCCTAGGGGGAGTTTGTAAGGATTCCTGAAGTCTGATGCAACCCAAAATGCCTAAGTGTTTCAGCAACATGCACTAAGTACTGAAGTGAAGAATGCTTCGGAAGAATTACACAAAGCATTAGAAAATACTCTAAGTGTAATTCTTCCGAAGCCAAGACCAATATCTTCCGAAGCCTAACATGAAGTCTTCCGAAGCTTGAAGAGACAAAGTCTTCCGAAGCTTCAACCTATGAAGACAGATTTCTTCCGAAGACTTTTAGTACACATGCTTTATCTGATGTACTGTTCCATAAAGCACCTTTTCCGCTGCGTCTCTGATAAGTCACCAACTTACAAGAGTTGGTGAAAAGGTCCATGCTTTTGGTAACTGTACATTGAGGTCTTGTGTCTGAGACTTTCTACTTTATGTACTTTATCCTTTTTGTAATGTATAAGGATGTGAGCTATGGCATGTCATAGTCACAAGGTCAAAAGGCAGATATGCCTTTTGATCCTACAATTGATTTTGTTAGTGTCTAGTCAATTGTATCCAGCTGGCTTTCATAGTATAGCGGCTGTAGGTTGTAGTATAAGTATTCCAAGTTCTTGTATCTTTCTATTGCTTTGTAACACTTGTAAAAGAACTTGAGAAAGCAATATACTGCTACCTTGAAAACTATACTTCTTGTTCTGTCTCTTGCTTTACTTGTGTTCTCTGCATCACCTTTGGTTACCTAGTTCACTGTTTGATTAAGATTTAGTTAATCTCCTCATTGTGTTGTTGTGTTGTAATTGTGTTCAAGCCCTTGAACGATCCTGCAGGCTCATGCGCCTGAAAATGCCTTAGAAAGATTTAAGTGTAATCCATGCGCCTGAACAGTAGCACATGCGCCTAAGATTACCTTAGAAGTACAGCCCATGCGCCTAAACAGTGGTCCATGCACCTAGAAAATAATAGTCGAACGACTATGTGTAGGGCCATGTGCCCCAATAGTGCCCATGCGCCCAAGAGGCCCATGTGCCTAAGTTTCCATGCATCCGAATGGTCCATACGCCTAAGTGTTCATACGCACAATAGTGCCCATGCGCCTGAATAGTTCATGCGCCTAAAAGTGATAAATGATTAAGTGTTGGCTGATACGCCTACCTAGAGATGAAACACCCAAACAGGGCTCATGCGTTCAAATAGTTCCCATGCCCCTAAGCACTTAGAAAATTTTACAGAATTATCTAGGAGTCTGTGCTTTAGGGTTTTGACCAAGGTTGAGTAGGGCTTGATAATGATGTTGTTTCATGCATGGATATGATACGATTACGTATGATTGTTCCTTATTATTATTATTGCTATTATTATTATTACTTATAGTATGTGACTTTACGTGGTATGTTAATATCGTAACGTAAAGTATATCGTAATAATAAAGTGAAAGAGCAATAAAGGAAAGAAGAGGAACATTAATGAAAATGTTAACAAGTCTTGCAAGCTACAGGAGGTGCACGACCATGTGTCGTTAGCTCAACTGTGCTGCGGGTTAGCTACCCTATTATGCACACAGGGCCAATCAATTGAGATTGGCAGGACCTTTGTAGCGTGTTCTGGGTGATTGAGTCGGCCTTGTACACAGTACACAGAACCCTTCGAGGGATACAGTTGACCCTTTCGAGGGATATAGTTGACCCTTTCGAGGGATACAGTTGACCCTTTCGAGGGATATAGTTGACCCTTTCGAGGGATACAGTTGACCCTTTCGAGGGATATAGTTGACCCTTTCGGGGGATATAGATGGCCCATCACCCGTTTTCCATCGCGCATATAGTTAGGGTATTTCTTATTGGTCCATACAGAAAGTGAAACATAAAGATAAAAGTTTACAGACAAGGTATAGAATAAAGAGAACGAACAGTATTTGTTCATATAGTTGATGTGTGCTCGCATATACAGTACAGAGTTGTATTTTATAAAAAAGAGTATTTTCATATACAACATATAGAAAGTATTTTATTACTTTTAAAACTAGAACTCACTCAGCAACGCTGACTTTTATACATTTTCAGTTGGTAGGTAATTATTGCTGAGGATGGCACGAGGGTGTAGCTACTCGTCAGGGAAAGACTGACATCCATTCGTATTCTATGTTGTTGTTGTTTTGTAATGTGTTAAAACAATTATTTTGTAAACCGTTAATGATGTTGTATTGCTTAACAACAGTGTTTTAAATGAAATGAATGGTTTTTGATAAATCGTTTCCGCTGCTTAAGTTTCTATAACTATGATGTATAGTGTTTTAATTGCTGTGATTGACCAACTGTGAGGTTTCTAAGAACGGAGCCTTACACTAGGCCTATAATAAACCAGCTATAATGGTGCATCGCACCTCTGGTCGCAGTACCTAGGGTATGCAGCAATAGGGCTATACAAATGGTCAATCACAAAGAAAGACCTCGATGTGCATCCTCCCGGGGTAGCGACATACAAGGCTTGCAAGACTTTCTTTACTTTCATCATTTGTTAATGCATGCATTCTTACTTCATGTTCCTCTTTCATTATCTTTCACTTTACGTTACATAATACTTTCACTTCATTCATTAACATAACACCTAAAGCCATAGGAAAGATAAACATACATCATAATAAGGAACGTAACATATACAGTCAACATCATCATACAAGGCAATATCATACATACATCATGCATAATCATGCAACATCATCATCATCATGCCCAACATACTCTCTAAGGCCTCAACAGTATCTTACATAAACTTACGGGAACTTTCACGTCAAAACTTACATCTGCACTTTCCCCTGAAAGTCAGTTATTAAACTACACTTCCCTCGGGTACATCAGCCCTACTTGGGCGTATGGGCATGTAACACCCAGTTATTCTTTTAAAAGAAAGATAAGAAATGAAGAATAAAAGTAGGAAATACAATTTAACCAAAGTTGAGGGGTTAAAAGTGTCAAAAGGACAAAAAGAATAAAAGTTAATACAAAAGCAACATGGCCGCCCACACCATGTTAATGTTTAGAATAGCCTTAGTAAGCTTAGAACAAATAGTCTTGATGTTTGGGTTCGAAAATACCTAGAAACATGTTGAGCAGAAGGTTCATGCGCCTAAATAGGGCTCATGCGCCTGGAAATGCCTTAGAAATGTTTAAGTGTAACTCATGCGCCTGAACAGTGGTTCATGCACCTAGAATTTGTAATCAGACGACTAAGTGTTGGCCATGCGCCTAAACAGTGTTCCCATGCGCCCAACAACCAACTGCCTAAGTATGCCCAACCGCCCAAACCCCATGCGCCTAAGTGTCCATGCGTCCGAATGGACCATACGCCCGAATAGTATCCATGCGCCTGAATAGTTCATGCGCCCAAGTGTTTAAACGGTTAAGTGTTGGCTGATGCACCTGCATAGTGATGAAACGCCCAAACAGGGCTCATATCCCCAAATAGTATTGGTGCGCCTAAACACTTAGAATTATTATGAAATTTTTGGGAGTCTGTGCTATTAAGGTTTTGACCGAGGTTTGACTAGGGCTTATGAATGCTTAGTTTCATGCATGATTATGATTGTTTTATGATTGTTCCATATTATTATTATTACTATTAGTGTATGACTTTACGTGGTGTGTTTATTATCGTAACGTAAAGTATTAATAATAATAAAGCGAAAGATCAATGAAGAAGAGAAGTGGAACTTAATTAAAATGCTAACAAGTCTTGCAAGCTTATAGGAGGTGCACGACCATGTTGTCGTTAGCTCACTGTGATGCGGGTTAGCTACCCTATTATGCACACGGGGCCGGTCAATTGAGATTGACGGACCTTTGCAGCGTACCCTAGGTGACTGGGCCGGCCTTGTATATAGTAATCAGAGCCCATTGAGGGACAAGAGGGCCCAACACTAGTTTCCCCCGTGCATATAGTTTAGGGTATTGCTCATTGGTCCACATAGACAATGAAAGATAAAGATAAAAGAGTACAAAATAAACAAGGCGTACAGTATAGAGAAGAAGCATTATCTGGTTGTATAGTTAATGCGTGCTCACGTATAAAGAGATGAAATATTATAAAAAGAGTATTTTCATATGTATACCTTACAGAAAGCATTTTATTACTTTTAAAACTAGAACTCACTTAGCAACGTTGACTTTTATACATTTTCTGTTGGCAGGTAAACATTGCTGAGGATGGCACGAGGGTGAAGCTACTTGGCAGGGAAAGACTGACATCCATTCATACTTGTTATTGTTGTTGTTTTGTAATGCAATTAAACAATTCTTTTGTATTCGGTTAAACAATAGTGTATTGCTCAACAATAGTGTTTTTAATGAAATGAATGGCTTTTGCTAAAACAACTCCACTGCTTAAGCTTGTAAATTTATAATGTTTAATGTATTTAATGCTATGAATGACCAAATGTGAGGTCTCCAAGAACGGGGCCTTACAAGTTGGTATCAGAGCCAAAGTTTAAGAGAATTGGGTTAAATAATTTTATAAAAACCTAAACTTAAACTGAAAATGGGACAATTGGAGGGATGTCAGCCCGAGTAGCTATGTGCCATTAGGTATGTCTTTTCTTAATGTTAACCGGTATTACGTGCGCATGTTATGTGGTTTATGTGCTTTTAGTAGATTTAGATACTGATTAAGTCGGGATAGGAAATGCTTGGGGTATGAAGAGTAAAGTAAGTGGCTAATTACAACTGGTCACTATAATTAGGGACTTACTATACTTGACATAACCTGAGTTATTACCTTGAATGACCGCGTTAGTGTTTGAATCTTATAGCGTGTTAGAGGATGCCCGGTGGTAGATCTTCGAAGGTTTCATCAGGTGAAGGTTGTGGTGGACGTGGTGCTGGATCGTGTGTTAGGAGAAGCATGGCTAGGGCTGTTGAAATGGCACCCAAAGAGCCCGAGATCCATCACCCGGAAGGCGGTGATGATGGTGCTAGTCTGAGGACCACATTGAAAGAGGCTGTTGTCAAGGGAGTTCAACAGGCCATGCAGACGATTCTCCCATTTATGGTGACTGAGGTAATGAGGACGGTGAAGGAGATGACCGTGATTGAAGTGAACAAGAAGGGTAGCAATGACAAGAATGGAACGGAAAGCGGGTTGAACGTGGGGGTTACACTCCAAACAAAAAGGTTGTCAGGACGGATGACTGGCGTGTAGCTTCGTCCGGTGTAGAGACAAGGAAGTGTGGTAAGTGTGCTAAATGGCATATTGGTGAGTGTAGGTGGGGATCAAACCTCTGCTTCCAATGTGGAAGGGAGGGCCACAAGGCAAGAGATTGTCAAATGGCTAAATGCTATGACTTTGGCGAGACTGGACATATGAGCAGAGATTGTGTAACACCCGGCTATTTTGAGACAATAAAGAAGAAAAAATTAAGAAACAGAAGGAAAAAAAATAAAACCCAAGTCTAGGGGTAAAAAGTGTCCAAAAGGACAAAATGTTTGAAAAGTGGGTGTAAAAGGTGGTATGGCCACCCATATGTCACATACACCACTGATTTTCAGGTTTTAGAGAGAGAGTAGCTGGGAGCAGCAAATTCTCAGCTTTGAAGAAGAACAAGAAGGAAGAATTCGAATTCAAGGTAAGAATTCATGCTTTTATGGTGTTCATAACTGGTCATACCCTCGGGTTTATGCTTATGTGTCTTTGTATGTGTTTGGGTATGTTTTAGTGGGTTTCTAGGAGGTTGAATTCAATTTGCAAACGAGTTTGGAAGAAGCCATACTTAAGAGCTGCAAAGGTGAGTTCTAGGACCCTCTTTTACTGGTTTTTAACTGATTTTGGGGCTGGAAATGCATGAAAGTATGTTTTTACAAAGCTGGGTTTCGGACCCTTACGCTTGAATGTGTGTATGATGATGTTATGATGTCATGTGTGACCATGTTCATGCTTGATGATGTATGATTGTGTCTCGAAGGCTTAGAGGGTAAGATTTAAGCTTAGAACATAATGAATGGTGCATGGAAACCGGATATGATGTTTTAGGCTCATATGTTAAGTTTTTAAATCTGCCTAAGTGTTTGGAAGTCAATGCGGATGGAAAGGGTCAATGCGGATGAACCTTAACCATTGATGAAGTCAAATGCGGATGAAGTCAATACGGATGAACATTGACTAAGTGCATGAAATGCGGATGAGCATTTGACTAAGGCTGGGAAATGCGAATGAGGTATGTCAATGCGGATGAGCATGTGAATAAGGCTGGGAAATGCGGATGAGGTATGTCAATGTGGATGAGCATTTGACTAAGGCTGGGAAATGCGGATGAGGTATGTCAATGCGGATAAGCATTTGACTAAGGCTGGGAAATGCGGATGAGGTATGTCAATGCGGATGAGCATTTGACTAAGGCTGGGAAATGCGGATGAGGTATGTCAATGAGGATGAGCATTTGACTAAGTCCGGAAATGTGGATGAGTAAGTCAAATGCGGATGACAAATGCGGATGAAGCAATACAAATGCAGATGAAGCAATACAAATGCGAATGAAGCAAATCAAATGTGGATGAACAAGGGGGTCAATGCGGATGAACACTTAGAATAATTCTGACTTTTTGGGAGAAAAGGAGTAATGTAGGCTTTGACCTAGGAGATTCCTGGGGGTTATGTAAGTTGACTTTTGGGGTCATAGATGGTATGATGGGCATGTAATGATATGTGTTTGATACTTACGCATGACGATGATGATGATGTTACATGGTTATACATGACGTATGTTATTTATGTATGATGCCCTGCATGATGATGTATGAATGATATGTTTATGTTCCTTATGATGATGTATGTTTATCTTTCCTATGACTTTACGTGTTATGAAAATGAATGAACGAAGTATTATGTAATGTAAATTGATAGATAATGAAGAGGAACATGATGATGAATGCATGCATTCATGAATGAATGAATGTAAGAAAGGCTTGCAAGCAAATGTATGGAAGTGCACACCCATTGTAGGTGTTAGCTCAACGGTGTGCGGATTAGCTACCCCAAAGGATGCACATTGGGGTCCTTCTTTGTGATTGACCATATGGATGAACCATTGTTGTGTGTCTTAGGTACTGTGACCACTTGGTGTTGGGCACCACCGATGAAGGTCTTTTATAGGCTTAGGTCCAGTATCATGAGCATGAAGGGCATAACATATGACAATGGTATACCTGAACTTTACCTTAGGTACTGTGACCACTTGGTGCTGGGCACCACCGATGAAGGTCTTTTATAGGCTTAGGCACAGTATCATGAGCATGAAGGGTAAAGTTGATGGTGATGATGAAACTAAGGAATGAAATGATGAATGAATGAAAGTATTAACGAAAGAATGATGAAGATAATAATTATATTATCTCTATGTACGTACGATGTATGATCACGAATGAATGTAAAGCATAATATGATTTTGAGAGAAAAATGGTTTTACGAATGAAAAGTCTGTTTTATTATAATACTAGAACTCACTCAGCAACGCTGACTTTTATGTGTTTCCAGTTGGCAGGTAATGTTGCTGAGGATGGCACGAGGCAGCTACTCAGCTCTTTTGGATGGCATCCATTTATATCAAGCTTTTGTGATGTAATACAACAATAAAATTTTGTAACCGACAAACAATGCATTATTTTGCAAAAGTTTTTATGATGAAATGAAATGCCATTTTTGAATGTTTCCGCTGTGAATGTTTATTTAAAATAACTGTAACGTATGTTTTATGTGCAATGGTTGACCAGCTGTAAGCGTCCCGGGAACGGGGCCTTACAGATTGCAAGAAGTCGAGGGCGGAGAGCTCTGGAGTGAAGAAGAAGCCGAAGGAAGGAGGGTAGAGGGCAAGTGCTAGAGCTTACACCATGACCGGGAGGAAGCCAGAGCTGATCCTGATGTCGTGTCAGGTATGTTTCTAGTAAACCAAACTTGTGCCTCTGTATTGTTTGATTCCGGTGTTACTAGGAGTTTTATTTCGACTACTTTCTGTGCTAAGTTGCCTATTAGTAGTAGAAATGTCAGTGAATCATTCGATGTAGAAACTGCTATTGGTAAGTCCACTAGAATTACTGATATGATAGAGGACTATGCTATAGAACTTGAAGGTCATAGGTTTGCTGTTAGGTTACACGTGATGCCCCTAGGTGGATTTGATGTAGTACTAGGGATGGACTGGTTAGCAACCTATGAAGCAAACACCGTATGTCGCAAGAAGATGATTCGATTAGTTGGGCCCAATGGGAGTTTGTTACGATTTATGGAGATCACGTTACTATGATCCCGAAGGTGATTTCGATGGCGGTGGTGGGGAAGTGCATGAAATGTGGATGTAGTGCCTACTTGGCATACGTAAAAGATGTGGATGCATCGGTACCGCAATTATCTGAGGTACCAGTGGTGTGCGACTTTCCGGACGTATTCCCGTAAGACTTACCTGGCGTGCCACCGGATCGCGAGATTGAGTTCCAATTGATTTGATACCCGCCTCGATGTGCTATGAGAAATTGTCTCCCATTCGTCTGCCTCGATGATTTCGTTGTCGGTCGGGGTGTGATAGATTGGTATCAGAGCCATGGTTATAGGATTTAGGTTATTAGAAATAGAATGACCTAGACTATAACTAAGTACCCTTACACATGAGTCCTCTCATGTATTTTATATGCTTAGATAGGAATTTATGTTCTTTACGTGTTTATACTTGATTATGTGATTATATGCCTTATGTGTTTATGCTTATACCTTGAATCTTATCAATGCACACACATATCTTAAGTCATATTCTAAGGCATTATATGCCTAAATCAAATGGTTTTCAAAAATGTGCTTTTCAATCGTTATTTGTGGTTTTCAAGTCTCGTCAAAGTCTACGTCCTATAACTTGAAACATGTAATGCTGGAAGAGTAGGACGCCTGCATCTCGAGGTGTTCTGTCTAGACAAGGTATTCATATAAATCCAAATCAACCGATGGATCCGTTTACTTTACCTGGGAACCCTTGCAGTGAGTGTCCGCTTATAGGTACGCATGTCTTCATTACGGTTATAGTTGACCTAATACTTTGATAAGTCAACGTAATGTTTTGGTTTGTAAACCGAACATTACATTCGAAACATCTTGTTATTTTGACTCGTTTCTTCATTGATTTTGTTTCCTTGAATCTTAAACTCATTACCCAAATCTCTTAACGACCCTTAATAATCTCTTCGAATGTCTTCCCCTCAAAACCGAACTCATCCAGAAAACCTATTGCAATGTTACCCTCATTCTAATTGAATCCTTAATCATAACAAACACAATTCTCGTATCAATTTTAAGCCAATAAAACTTTGAAATCTCAAATATATAAGTAAACGAGAATCAATCATATGGAAACCCCGTAAAATTTATTTACTTGAAAAGCTCTTATGAATTTCATATCTTATCCAAAAGTGTCTTGACCATATTTTTCATGTCGTCAAGCTAAGCCTTGTATTAATCTAACTCTTGATGTTGTACTCGTGACAAACCTTCCTAATCATCTTGAACCTTTAAAATACAAAAACTTATCAATAAAGATTCTAAATTTATAATCGTGCACCCTTTGCCAATAAGAGCATGAAATCATAAATAATGAACTTAACAAACTTAAGCATATCATCACATCATAGTTAAACTCATTTGAATTTAAACGTTCCAAGTGTCACTTGCGAATGTGGCATAAAATCCAAGTCTCCCTACATCCTTGAAATTGGTCCACTTGTGATTAAATTTCAGGACGAAATTTCTTAAAGTAGGGGAGAGTGTAACATCCGTAATTTTCCGAGATAAAACCAAAACCCGAACTCATTTTGAGTTTCTAATATTAAATTATAAAATAACTTCAATGGATCATTACATTAAATATAAAATTTATTATTAGTTAATTTGTAATAACTCATTTATTTATAATTCTTTGCATAAAGTTATAAAGGCTCATTAAGCATTTTGTAATAAATAACTAAATGGACCATCTTATTAAAATTTATTAAATGAATTTTAATAAACTTGTAAAGTTTTATTAGTAGTTAGGAATGTTAATAAATAATTTATTAGATTTATAAGTTAAAGGTTTAAATTGTAATTTCTGAAATTTAACAGAAAGGTTTTTAGCATAAAATAACAATATTATAAAAGCTCAGGGACCAAATTGTAAATTAAATTAAAAACCACCCAACCCTTCCCCCCCCCCTCCTCATCAGCCCCTTTCTGGCCACCTCCGGCCACTATCTCCGGCGACTCCTCCAATTTTAAAACGCCCATTAAAAACGAAATTGAACCGATCTTAAACGTTTGTGCGTCGGTTTCGAATCAAGCACCCAATTTAATTTGGGATTAACTCCTGTTAAACAATATTAAATTGAAATCGAGGTTCGCATTCAAATCTTGAACTCAAACGGCTTGAAACCGATCCAATAATGCCTCAGCAGTCGAGTGTAAATCATCAGCTCGATGTTCCTAAACTAGTAGAACTCTCAATTACATCTTCAACACAAAATCTCATCACCATCGAACACTACTTTCGTCTTCGACCTATATCTAGTCGAGAACCATAGCCGAAGCACTTTTACACAAAATTGGTTGAGGGCTTTGACATATCAACACCATCCGAAGCTTCCTGCAAAGTTAATTTGATTACGAACAACGTTTGCACCTTGAATCAACCATCACATCGTCGCGACTCGTTCTTAAACTTGAGATCATCAAATTGAACTCAATCACGTAAGTTACATATATCAATATGCTCGATTTTACATAGGGATCAAATTGGGATTTTTCTTAAACAACGGATTCATGCTCAATTGGATTCAATTAGTTTCTAGGGTTCATATTAATTTGGGATTTTTCTTAATTAATTGATGTATAAAATTATTTTCAAAAACTAAGCAGATTGGGGCTTTAGCCCAACTGGTAACGGGTCCCGACTCTAGGCAAGAGGTCCCGGGTTAGAACCGGGCCTTTGCCAACCTTTTTATTTAATTATTTTTTTACATTTCTTTTATTCTGAAAACTATTATTACACTAATTAATCTAAATAAAAATTATTTTGCTAACTAAAATATTCCTAAAATTATTAAAATAATTTTTGAAAGGTTTTAAAAACTTATGTTTTTTTAATTTAATTACTTTGTAAAAGGTAACAAAGATAATAAAAATATTATTAGTTATTTTATGTAACAAAGATAATAAAACTATATTGGTTCTAATGTAGATTATTTAAACATTATAAACCTACATGTTTTAAATAAATAATTATTGAATAGTTATTTTAATAGTTATTTAAATAATTAATTATTCATTTATACATTTAAACATTTTATATAAATTAGTCAATAATGTATTCTTTAAAATTTTATTTGAGTTTTTTTTAACTTATAAAACAAGATCAATTTCTATTATACGTTATTTTAAAGTCTTGATAATAAATCATATAAATCATATAAAAGCTTGATATTAAATATTACACTTTACTTTTATTATAAGAATTTTATAATAAATCATTTAAAAGTTTAAAACTCTATAAAATAATTTTAAATAATAAAGTCATTTAATAAGCATGCAATAATTAATTTCTTTTCACACATTATACTTAATTTCTATTAAATCAATAAATTAAATTATTGAATAATTTTAATCATTCTTGAATTAATTGATTATATTATCTTTATTAAACTAAAACGTAAATGATTCATTATTTCATTTAACTATTTAAACCCCAAATTTCCAATTGAAACCCTAGTTCACGTTTATTCATTAATCTTACCTTTAAACTTAACCTTGGAATATATATACGTTAGGTATCTTGTAAAAAAATCGTTGGAGCCTGGTTTAATCTCTTATCATCATTCTTATAATTATTTCCATGTGAGTATTTCATACCCCTTTAACCATTGCACTTGTAAACGTTTGATTCTTGTAAACTTATGGCAATTTACTTGTGTGTTGTGGTTAGTTGTACTTTGTAGCTACCGTGTAATGTCGAATATATGTACAATCATTAACTATTGCTAGCCTGGCGATGTCATAGATCTATGGGCCTGACAAGCCTGCTTGGTTGATCCAAGTACACTTAGCTAATCATATATACTTGTAAACGTTTGAGACTTGTAAAACTTTATCAAGGTTTGATTGTGCATTTAGTCTTACATCCTTAGTTACTTTGTTCTCTAACTTACAACATGAATTGCCATCTTTTATATACGTATGTATTGAAAACTATGGAAATTTCACCAACTTTATAGTTGACCCTTTTATTTTTAACATGTTTCAGGTTTACTACTTGTGGATTCTCTTCGTGCTCATATAAGACTTGGACCTAGTTTAACTTAACACGTTATTTCTTTGTTTGATGCTTTTGTATTGTATGAACTTATTTGTCTTGTAATGTTTTAATAAATAATGATATTTGATAATATTTCAACTTAATTAGTTCCATGTGCTATGAGCAATCGTCTCCCATTCGTCCGCCTTGATGATTCCGCTGTCGGTCGTGGTGTGACATACGATCTGGCTACCATCAGTTGAAGGTGAAGGAGCAAGACATTCCTAAGATAGCTTTCCGTACGCATTATGGACACTACTAGTTCCTCGTTATGTCTTTTGGTCTAACTAACACGCCAGCAGCCTTTATGGATTTGATGAATCGAGTGTGCCGGCCGATGTTGGATAGATCAGTGATTGTGTTCATTAACGATATCCTGATCTACTCGAAGAGCGAAGAAAAGCATGCCGGTCACATTCAGGAGGTGTTGGAGACATTTAGAAGGGAGAAGTTGTATGCCAAATTCTCCAAGTGCGCATTCTGGTTGCGCGAAGTTCAATTCTTAGGTCACGTGGTAAATCCTGAGTGGATTATGGTAGACCCCACAAAGGTGGAGGCAGTGATGCAATGGAAGTCTCCAAAGACTCCATCCGCGATTCGTAGTTTCTTGGGGTTGGCAGGATATTATCGAAGGTTCAATTAGGACTTCTCTAAGATAGCCTCCCCGTTGACTAAGCTGACCCGTAAGGATGTGAAGTTCGTGTGGGGTCAAGAGCAAGAAAGAGCTTAGAGGAAGTTGAAGGCAAGACTGACCCAAGCCCCTGTCTTGACATTACCTGAAGGAAGCAAGTGTCACACCCCCGCTAAGAGCGGAAACACGGGGGCGTAACGAGATGGGAATTGTCATAACACATGGTAAGCGGTAGAGATGCAATAATAACAATGATAACAAGCGTGTCATGACGACACCCGACAACAAGGGGCTTGTGTCGTGTTAGTCAGTATTCACGACTACATAGCCATAAGCATAAACATGATACATAAATCATAATACATAGATGATAACATTGTATGCAATTCCCACAACCCGGGAACAAGTTACAAAGTATAATGTTGTTTGAAATAGATACATCGATTGTTTTCAAAATGACAAGTTTGGCCCGAAAATGCATCCTAGGGTCTCCACTAAGGCAGCACACCTAGAACCTCAGCTAGCATGATCACCTGAAAAGATATGCTCAAAATGGTCAACAAAATTGTTGGTGAGTTCGCAGGTTTAAAGTAAATAAGTAATTGATGCTGTATAAAGTTGTTGCAGAATACCGTGCATACAGTTATAAGTAAGAAAAATCACATGACAAGAGCTTTACAACCAAACCTAATGACGTACACAAAAAATCTTGTCGGAATATATTCACCCAAGGCCCGTTCCTGGCTTTTGTTGGTACTAACTAGTATACCAACACGAGGGTGGGGGTGTCAACCCAGTAGTACTACCAATACCTAACCATCGGTTCCACACTGGAATTAAATGATTGTAAGAAAGAACCACAAAGCAGACTCAAGCATGTATCAGATAAGTACCCACAAATCAGTAGCACGTTGATTCTAAGTATGTAAATTGTATGTATGTTGTACAGCATAGAAAATGGGCGAGCATACTTTTCCCCCATGTTTGTAAATGTTTGCAAAGTAGTATAAGCACAAAAAGGGGCCACGAAACTCACATGTTTAGTGGTAGGTATGAATGATTGGGATTCCCAACAGTTGTATGCAGAGAACAGTCCAACACCTATTGACAGTTATTGTTAAGCATTAATGACATGTATAAAGCGTATAGTAATGTTTGGTCGGTTCGGGTTGTATCGGTTCGGTCGTGGGTAGCACACACACACAAGCGGACACACGTATCAATCTTATGTAGATCCAAGTACTACGAGTAGTCGTCATTGCTTATGACATCCGTGAAATGATCTCGTGGTTATGAAAGATAGCACTTGTTAAGTATTGGAGTTCCAATTGGATTGTCGATAATTGTAAAATGTTAGGTTGTTTTCAATTGAAATAGTATGTGCATGTTGATAGCGTTGACTTTAATCTTTGTGGTCAAGCAATGACACTTTTACTGATGTTACCTTATCCTCATCAGACGTTTAAGGTGAAATTCACACTCAACATCATCAGTCACACAACAGGTTCAGACGCTCGACTCAACGCTCCATCTGTATGAATCAACCTTCAATCAAACGAATCAGCTTCATTCGTACGATTGAGTCTTCATTCGCATGACTGGCATTCAGGCGTACCACACAACATACATTCGCACGAACCAACCTCCATGCGCACGAATCAACCCTCAATCGTGCGAATTAGCTACTTTCGTGCGATTGAACCTTCATTCGTGCGATTGGACTCCAGTCGTGCGAAACACGCACAATCGCATACATTCAGTCGGTCACCTGACTCAATCGCACACACACTCATCCGCATTGACTCAATCGCACACACATTCATTCAATCGCAAAACTCAGTCGCATGACATCCCTAGTCGCACGATTCAGTCACCCGAAAGACACAATCGCATGACTCACCCAGTCGCACGGCTCAGTCGCATGACAGACCCAGTCGCCTGAACTGCTGGTTCGCGACTGCAGAAGTGTAGAGCAGCCTTCGGCTGCTCCGAGCACGGGTTTTACACAACAAGGACTTCCAGAAACACTCTACAAACATACACAAACATTAAACACAAGCAGAAAGACCTCACACGCACCCACACAACCTCATGTGTTCGAGTTGAACCCGAACACCCGAAACCCTAGTTTGGACAGCCGTGAATAAGCAAGGAAAGGGACAACCAAGGTCGTCTACCTGCTAGAAGAGTAGACTAGGCCGTAGATGGAGTCTAGGCGACAAGAACAAGACCAAGCGGGTTGGATTTGGTGCTAGAATGAAGAAGATGTGAAGAAGAAGGTGAAGAGGATGAAGAAGATGAAGATGAAATGAGATTAAGGGCTAGAGTATGGGAAAAATGGCGAGTTTAGTCCCTGCACTTAACCCTCGAGTTCCCCAAAATTTGTTTCGGTTGATTACGACCTTAAAATGTTCGTTATATTAAGGTTAAAAGCGTGTTTAATGGTAATTGATAGTCTAAAATGGTTTTATTAATGACAATGGTTGAAATTAAAAATGATATATTTGGTGGTAATGGTGATGAAATTATAAAAGGTTTATGCTTAGCACACATTCTCAGAGGAAGTACATGCACAAGGGAAAATAAAGCAGACATGATTCCTTAAAGCAGGAGTTCATGAAGAAAAGGAAAAATAATTAAAATAATTCTATGCTTATTTATGTCGTTCGACGGACCTTAAGGTGACGGATGTCACAGTATCCCCAGTTGAGAGAATTTCGTCTCGAAATTCAGCTGGAATTAGGTCCAAGAGTGTCATCCACGAATAGCTGTGGGTATTTGAGTTTCATTTGATCTTCCCGTTCCATGTAAACTCTGGCCCTCGTTTTGAATTCCACCTTACGCGAACAATTGGTATTCTGCTGCGCTTCAACTATTTGACCTTACAATCCATGACCTTAATGGGTTCCTCAATAAAATGAAGCTTTTCGTCGATTTTGATATCGTCAATGGGTATGTGAAGTGATTCGTCAGCCAAACACTTCTTGAGGTTCGACACATGGAAAGTATCATGCACACCGTTGAGTTCTTGTGGTAACCTTAATCGGTAAGCCACTGGACCAATTCTTTCTGTAATCTCGAATGGTCCAACGTATCTTGGGGCTAACTTCCCTTTCTTTCCAAACCAAACAACTCCTTTCCAAGGAGAGACTTTGAATAACACTCGGTCCCCAACGTCGAATTCTAGAGGCTTTCGACGATTGTCGGCGTAGCTCTTTTGGCGATCTCTAGCGGCTTTCAGCCTATCTTTGATTTGGAAGATCTTGTCAGTTGTTTCCTGGATGATCTCTGGGCCTGTTAACTGACTTTCACCAATCTCGGCCCAACAAACGAGTGATCTACACTTCCTTCCGTACAACGCTTTGAACGGATCACACCCAATGCTGGTGTGGTAGCTGTTATTGTAAGAGAAGTCAATCAATGGCAAATGAGTATCCCAACTACCACCAAAGTCAATTACACACGTTCTCAGCATGTCTTCTATCATTTGTATGGTTCGTTCACTTTGGCCATCTGTTTGAGAGTGATAGGCGGTATGTTGGGGTGTGTTGTCATCCATGGAGGTTGTATTTTGATTATTGCAATTTCTTCTTTCTTCCTGTTTCTCTTGTTTCTTCAATAAATTTCCCTTAGTTTACTCAATGATTATATATCTCCTACCCTTTGAATGTTCATATCTAATTGATTTCATCAAATATGGTTTTTCTGATCCTAACAATTGGTATCAGAGCTAGGCTCTGAATTGATCGATCTCACAATCGATGATTCACCTATGCTCTTTTCTTATTTGTTAAATCAATTTGGAGATACATTTTTCTGCTACTGCAGGGCTTTTGCCTGTGAAGAAATCTAGTGTGTTTTGATACTCCCCTTCTTATCAAAACCATGTTACAAACTTTGGTGAATTGTTTATGGGTTTGTGGTGCGTATGACTTAATGGTTGGATATTCTATATGACCTCAGACCCACAAGATGAACCCAGGTAAATATTATAGTTTACATTTAATGGGTTTCTTGTACAAATGAACTGAATATGGTGGTGCAATCTGGTTCTACACCTGTCTTGCTGATTGTGCGTTTGGACAACTTGAATGTTCAAGTTTCATACATAAATTTTTTGCTCAAAGTCTGCACACCAATTGTTTGATGAAATGCCTAAAGAAGTTTTCTCATCAGTAGTTGAGATTTTTTATTCATCAGTAGTTGGGAACATTGATCTTCAGTAGTTTATTCATTTTGTTCATCAACAGTTAGAAGAATGTTGTTCTTCAGCACTTGTCTGTTCACATCAGTAGTTATGGAGACATTTGCTCTTCAGTACTTGTAGACTTTTGTTCTTCAGTACTTGTAGACAGTGTTCTTCAGTACTTGTAAACATTTGTTCTTCAGTACTTTTGAACTTTTGCTCTTTAGTACTTTTGTTCATCAGCTCTTGAGACTTTCAAACATCAGTAGATGTATGTTTTCACATCAGCTGTTGGGATATGTTATTCATGGGTAGTTTCACAAATTTTTCTCATTAGTAGTTGTGTTTCTGATCATCAGCAAACACTGACGAACCGTGTCAAATTAGCAGATACCTAAATCTGATGCTTTGAAACATCATCAGAAAAGGTTTCAATTATCTCAATAGTGTTTACTACTTTAGCAGAAGCCAGAGCCTGATTTGTATCTGAAGTTGGAATTGGTATTCACTTATTATTGGGTATCTTTCTTGTTGAGTACATGGTTCTATTATATATAGTTTGAGATGATTTTGCTTATATTAGCATGCTATGCTGAGTTAGACCAGAAGAAAGTCAAGAGCAGTAAAAGGGGTGGTTACTCTCATCTGTTTTGCATCCTTCAGCAGATGCTTGTCAAACTACCTCTAGCAGTTAGCAGCAGAAACAAAGGGAAAACAATGAATAAAGGCATGATTCAATGTGGTTCTAGTGGGTGCACAAAAAGAACCAATTGAGGAGGAGACTATGCCTTCATAAAATAGCCGGTGGTAACACTCACAATCAATGGTTTCTCAATCTAATTCATTTTCTATGATTTTGAGTGGGTTGGTGGGATCTCTTCAAAGATTAACACTTCTAAGCATGTTGATGATTGTTCCTTGGATTTGTTCAAGCTTTGATCACTATTTGAAGATGTCATTCATTGTAGAGGTTGGGTTACCCTTTACAGTGAAAAGACACCCTATGCTCTTACATTCCTTGGGTTGGGAATAGAAGACTCTTTTGGCTCCTTGGGTAAGAATCAAAAGAAAATGGATGCTGCATCTTAGGGGGAGTTACATAGAAGTGTGAAAGGTTTGATTAAAGTCTTGGAATAGTTTGATGCTTGCTTTGAAGATAATTCGTAAAACAAGAGCCTACTACAGTGTGATGCAAGTGAAAGGAACATGATCTCCATGTGTCCATCATATGCTATTGCATCTTCACGGATTTGATTTCATCTTACCAAATAGGGGGAGTTTGTTGGGGTGTGTTTTTACCTAAACAACAAGGATTTGGAAAGATGAAATATATTCTAATATTGATCATAAAAGAAGTGCAAAGAATCTTCTGAGGGGGAGCAGAAGATAAATATTTCCTTGCAAACGCCCACCTGGTTCAAGTTCACCATTTGTGAAGACTCAAGACCCAAGTTATAGAAATAGGAACTATTTTATTATTTCATTGTATTATGATGTAATATTTAGTTTTACTATCATCATCCTAGGGTTTTGGGTCATGTACTATAAATAGATAGGATAGCCCCCATCTCAATGAGAATTTTTCACAATGTAATCATTTGGTGAGCTTGAGTTGTATGCAGCCTCCATGGAGTTGTCATCCATGGAGGTTGTATTTTGATTATTGCAATTTCTTCTTTCTTCCTGTTTCTCTTGTTTCTTCAATAAATTTCCCTTAGTTTACTCAATGATTATACATCTCCTGCCCTTTGAATGTTCATATCTAATTGATTTCATCAAATATGGTTTTTCTGATCCTAACACGGTACTCATGTCTAATCGAGTGCCCATCGCTTTCTGTAGTGTTTGCCAAAATCGTGAAGTGAATCGGCCGTCACGGTCGGATATGATTGACACCGGCACTCCGTGTCTTGTCAAGACCTCTTTTATGTACAATCTCGCCAACTTGTCCATTTTGTAGTCTTCTCGGATTGGCAAGAAGTGTGCTTATTTCGTCATTCGATCCACTACGACCCATATCGAGTCATGCCCGTTGCTCGCTTGAGGGAGTTTGGTAATGAAGTCCATGGCTATGTTCTCCCATTTCCATTCGGGAATCTCAGGTTGCTGTAACAGTCCCAATGGTTTCTGATGTTCAGCTTTAACTTTCAAGCATGTCAAGCATCTGCTGACGTACGTGGCAATGTCTTTCTTTAGGCCTGGCCACCAGTACAGATCTTTGAGATCGTGGTACATCTTGTCTGCGCCAGGATGAATAGAATATCGCGTCTTATGTGCTTCATCCATGACCAAGGTACGTACACCTCCCCACTTGGGTACCCATATACGGTCCATGAAGTACTGTACGCCATCGTCCTTGCACATCAGTTGTTTATCCAACCCTCAGAATTCTTCTCCCGCAAGGTTTTCTTCTTTCAACGCCTCACTTTGTGCAATTTGGATTTGAGCTTTCAAATTTTTTTGAATGGTCAATCCCAAAGCTCGAGCACGTAGTGGTTTCACGCGTTCCTTGTGGCTTAGCGCATCAGCCACCATATTAGCTTTTCCCGGATGATACCAGATTTCACAATCGTAGTCACTAAGAAGCTCTACCCAGCGTCGCTGTCGCATATTGAGTTTCTTCTGATCCAGAATAGGTTGAAGGCTTTTATGATCTGTGTATATGATGCATTTGGTTCCATACAGGTAATGCCTCCGTATTGTAAGTGTGAATACTACAGAGCCCAACTCAAGATCATGAGTCGTGTAGTTCTTCTCGTGCACCTTAAGTTGTCGTGGAGCGTAGGCAATCACCTTATGTTTCTGCATTAGTACACATCCCAACCCTTGATGCGAAGCATCACAGTACACCACAAAATCTTCAGTTCCGTCTGGAGGGACAATATCGGTGCATTGCACAACTTATCTTTCAGCGTTTGGAACGCCCGTTCTTGCGCATCTCCCCAATCAAACTCTTGTCTTTCTGAGTCAGCAACATCAACGGTTGAGTGATCTTTGAAAAGTTCGCAATGAAACGATGATAGTATCCGGCTAATCCTAAGAACTGTCGTATCTCTGAACGTGTCTGGGGTGTATCCCATTCCTTTACCGCTTTGATCTTGCCGGGATCTACATGAATCCCGTCCTTGTTAACCACATGACCCAAAAACTTCACCTCTCGCAGCCAGAATTCACACTTCAGGAGCTTGGCGAAAAGTTTCTCTTCTCTTAACAGTTCCAGTATTGCCCGAAGGTGTTCTTCATGATCCTCTTTCGATCGAGAGTAGATAAGTATGTCGTCAATGAATACGATCACAAACTTATCCAAGTAAGGTTGCACACCCGATTCATCAGGTCCATGAACACAGCTGGTGCGTTAGTCAATCCAAACGGCATGACCAAGAACTCATAGTGCCCATAACGAGTTCTAAACGTTGTCTTCGGTACGTCCTCCTCGAAAACCTTAGTTGGTGATATCCAGATCGAAGGTCGATCTTGTAAAAATACGAAGCTCCTTGTAACTGATCAAACAGGTCGTCGATCCTGGGGAGAGGATACCGATTCTTCACAGTTAGTTTGTTCAACTCACGGTAGTCGATGCACATACGAAACGACCCATCCTTCTTCTTGACAAATAACACTGGTGCTTCCCAAGGCGAGTGACTCGACCGAATAAAACCCTTCTCCAGTAGTTCCTGTAACTGGCTAGATAACTCTTGCATTTCAGACGGTGCCAACCGATACGGTGTCTTTGCTACCGGTGTAGCTCCAGGAACCAACTCAATACGAAATTCCACCTGCCGTGGAGGAGGCAAACCAGGCAAGTCATCAGGAAATACATCTGGGTAATCCCACACTATAGGGATATCTGCCAATTTCTGCTCCTCTTCCTTCTTTTCCACCACATGAGCCAGAAAAGAGTAGCACTGTTTTCGTAAACTCCGGCGTGCTTTCATGCAGGAAATAAGCTTTAAGTTTCTCCCTGGTCTTTCTCCTTGAATTCTGAGTACTCCGCCGTCTGACATAGGGATTCGCATTACCTTGTCCCGACAGACAATCTCGGCTCCGTGTTTCGACAACCAATCCATTCCCACAATCACGTTGAAACTTCCTAACTCGAAGGGTATCAAGTCTATATCGAAGGCGTGATTCTCTAATATTATCGAGCACTTTCTAATAATCTCGTCAGCCTGAACAATCCTACCATTGGCCATTTCTACAGAGTAGCTAGTTTCTAGCCTACTAGGACTCAAATCAAGCAATTGCACGAATTCAGAAGATATAAAGCTATTGTCTGCTCCAGTGTCAAATAATACAGATGCAAAGTGATTATTGAGTAAGTGCGTACCCGTGACAACATTTGGGTCCTGACGGGCATCATTGGCTCCAATGACAAAAGCGCGTCCCCGAGCCGCGTTCCTCTTGTTGTCGGGCCTTGATTTCCAGCTATAGCCATAGTCTGATGCTGTTTGTTCCCTTGTTGGTCCGATGCCGATTCAGTTTGGGGCACATGTTCCGGTAGTGATCAGGGCTTCCACACTCATAACAGCCCCTGGCGTTCCCGGCGGGGTTAACCGCGTTGACTGGTGCGACCATATTCGCGTTGTTCTGCAGTCTCTTGCTAAATGTCCCGGGCGTCTACAGTTAGTGCACACCTGAACGGCATAGCTGGGGGATGATGAAAGTTGCACCTATCGCATCGGGGGTGCGGACCCACATATTCTCGCCTGCCCTAGGTCACGGCCACAAAATTTCTGGTTGTCTTGGCCCTTTTCTCGAATTTCCCGCACTCGACCGGCTCGTTTCCCCAACTTCTTTCCTTTTCTCTGCTCCCCTGCCCAATACCCCTGTTCTCACCATCTCATCAGTTAGAGCGCTAGCCTTCAGAATCGCGCTCTGAATAGTAGGAGGACCAGTAGCGGTTACCATTGCCCGGATTTGAGGCGCAAGTCCCCAAATGTACCTCTCTATCCTTTTTGATTCCGAGGTGACTAGATGCGGAACCAACCTTGCTAGCTCGTGAAAACGATCGGTGTAAGCTGCGTGCCCAGCCCCCACCATGGCATGATTCCAGAACTCATGCTCAAGTTTTTGCATCTCATTGAGAGGACAGTACTCCTCGGTGATTAGGGCCTTAAACTCATCCCACGACATTTGCATCGCCGATTCTCTTCCCCTAGCCTGAATTTGAGTGTTCCACCACGTTAGTGCCTTGCCCTGTAGTGAGCAAGTGGCGTACTTAATCCTTTAACTATCGAGGCATTCGTTGATGTCGATCACGGCCTCCATCTTTTCAAGCCATCTGGTCAGGGCTATGGCTCCACCTTTGCCATCAAACTCTCTTGGTTTACAAGCCACAAATTCCTTGTATGAACATCCCCATCTAACATTCAAAATTCCAGTTTCATTACCAGCCGTACCACCATTTCCGGTCTCATGATTGCTTTCGTTCCCAGTCGGGTTCCCATTATCCTTGTTATCATGGCCACCATCCCCGTGGGGGTGAGAATTCTGAAGAGCATCGCTCACTTGGGCCACGATAGTCAGAATTAGTGCGGCCAGCTGTTGAGCGATTAAGGCTGCCATATCAGCGTTTCCTTCTCCTGGAGTGACATTTGTAGGACCATCACTTGTTCTCGGTGCTCTACCTCTACCTCTGCCTCTGCCTCTCGGGGCTTCACTTCCGCCACTGTTGATGCGGGTAACTCTTCGAGGCGGCATGTTCTAATCATAAGAATAGCAAATGCATAAGTTTTAACCATGGTAGGACACATTATCCATGTCACATTAAGGTCTAACTTTCCGGGTTAAGACCATACTTATGGTTGTCACACATCGCATACAAATCGTAAATTTCTCACACCACGTATAAGTAATGTCCAAACAGTAGTCCATCATAATGATGGCATGTCCATGCATGAAATCAAGTTTAGTCTAGCGGAGGTTGCCTATTTCCTCCTCTCTCGAGGTCTCATACATAACCTCCTCGGGGTAAATCCCAGTGCTTAAGGTCAAACACAATAGCATGATCTATGAAGATCTCTTTGGGTTCAATACCCGGATTGATAAAGCAACTCAGTGCGCAGAGGGAAACGAAGATCCAATATAAACATCCCGTAAAGAGTGATCACAAGGGCTCCCTCACGGGGTGAAATGATCACGAAACAGATAGTTAATCGAACAAGTAATGAGGAACATGTATGAGATACAAAATGCACACAACCCTGGCATGCAAATCTACATGAAGGTTCCTAGGTTATAGTCTAGGCCAAGTGTATTGCCAATTCTCTATAACCAATGGCTCTGATACCAGTTGTCACACCCCTGCTAAGAGCGGAAACACGGGGGCGTAACAAGACGGGAATCGTCATAACACATGGTAAGCGGTAGAGATGCAATAATAACAATGATAACAAGCGTGTCATGACGACACCCAACAACAAGGGGGCTTGTGTCGTGTTTAGTCAGTATTCACGACTACATAGCCATAAGCATAAACATGATACATAAATCATAATACATAGATGATAACATTGTATGCAATTCCCACAACCGGGAACAAGTTACAAAGTATAACATTGTTTGAAATAGATACATCGATTGTTTTCAAAATGACAAGTTTGGCCCGAAAATGCATCCTAGGGTCTCCACTAAGGCAGCACACCTAGAACCTCAGCTAGCATGATCACCTGAAAAGATATGCTCAAAATGGTCAACAAAATATTGGTGAGTTCGCAGGTTTAAAGTAAATAAGTAATTGATGATGTATAAAGTTGTTGCAGAATACCGTTGTCAGGATCAGTGATCACAAGTTTGATGTAATGGAGCGTAGCATAGCGGAATAAGAACAAGAATTAGACAAATTTTAGCAAGAGTTTGATACTTGTATGCATTAAGAACTAATACGGTTATAACGAGAGAATATATTTCTGTAACAAGGAATGTCTCAATAATATCGAATATTTCTGATCAAATCATTCATTTATTACATTAGGTTGACACTCCTTATATAGAGTGCAATCGCTGCTGTTATCACGGGTAAGTGACCCTGGCAGATCTATTACAAAAATAACTAACTCTTAACAAACTACTGAAATGTTCACAACTACTGAAAACATATCAGAGTGTTAAGTACAAAATAAGAAACTACTGAAACTACAATGACTGAAGAACAAGCTCTTCAGTCGTTTTACAAAACTACTGATAAATAAAAACTACTGATGAGCACAACAACTGAAGAAGTATTCTTCAGCTGTTGTGTCAAACTACTGAAAAGATAAGACATAAAACTACTGAAAGGTAAACCGTCACAACTACTGAGAAGACCTCTTCAGCTGTTGTGACAACGTCTGATACTTTGGTCTTCAGCACTTGTGTCTTCAGACTTTGTCTTCAGCACTTGTCTTCAGACTTTGTCTTCAGCACTTGTGTCTTCAGACTTTGTCATCAGCTGTTGTCTTCAGACTTGTCTTCAGCACTTGTGTCTTCAGACTTGTTGTGACGTCTGTGGGACTTAAAGGTTTTCTGATCCGGCTCATTGGTTCTTTTGGTCCAACAAACTCCCCCTGAACCAATGCAGCCAAAACTTTAACTTTATTGAGGTCCCACTTATTGTTGGCAGAATGGTTGGTCTTTTTCCTTCTTGATCAGTTGAGAAGATGACCCATATAAGCACGGGCCTGGAAGTGAGTCTCTGATGATTTGGTTGGCAATGTATGGATGGGAGCTCTGTATTGGGGAATTGGACACTGAGCTATTCCCCCATCCATGAGACTCACTTCCCATGTATAAGCCTGTAGGATTCTCTGGTGTATGCTCTGAGAAACATAATTTGTTCTTCCATGGTCAGGTTCGGCTTCACCATCAAACAATCCTTCATGCCCATACAGCTCTGAGATGTACTTGGCCTGTTTACCATTTTGGAGCTCAACTGTGTAATCTGTCTGTATGCAAACTCATCAGGATGAGTCCTTCAAGTAACAGACTGAGCTCATTTTGTTTGAAGTTCTCAAGCCTCTTGTAGACTAACCCCTTTTTAATAATTCTTTTCTCTAACATCTTTTGGGGTGGTTGTTAGTCTCATAGGCCTTCTTGAAATCTTCTACAATCTCCCAGGGTGATACTACAAGGACCACTGTGATCTCTTCATCTACGATCCTTTTTACTTGGCCCTTGTATCTCGAAGGAATGTCTTTCTTTACAATCCTGTGAGCCACCCTAGGATCAGGCCATACTCTTACCTTTTCCTTCTGATATTGAAATGTGTTGGCAAGGGTGTACAACCTCAGAGCTTCTTTCTTCATACTTATTAATGATGACGAACCGGCATAAGTTTTGTCGATGCTTTTCAACATTTCATCATCATGAAGCCTTTGCTGCTGTTCTTCTTCAATCTTTACTCTCACAGCTTCCATCTGTGAGTGGGAGTGATGGGCATGGGTTTGGCTTTAGCCAATGTTAGGACTGCAGACAGAGGCAGCCTATCTTCTTCCACATCATCCTCTCTTCTTCTTCTTCTTCTAGCCTCAACACCCTTCTCTTCTTCTTCTTAGGTGCATCATCGGCTATTGGTTTAGAGGGTAAGGGAGTTGGTTTTGTGGGTTGTGGTTGTGGTTGTTTTGGAGAGGGAATGTTGACAGGCTGAGTTAGCATTTTGGAGGTGAGTGTTGCTTTTGAGTATTGGCTAGCTCAGTCCTGCTCCCTGCTCCTGCTTCATTCAAAGCTTCGACTACTAACCCCTTAGTGTATGCCTCAGACGAACAGATCTTGGAGGTTATGGCCAAGATGTTGTCCATGGTCCATGATTTTACTTCGATCAATGATCTCCCAAGGTATTTGCTGATAAATCTGATCATGATCTCAAGTCTCTCTCTATCCATAGTGCTGTAGCTGGCCCATCTTTGTTGGATCTCTTCGATCTCTAATCTCTTATTTTGAATCCAGCTTTTCAGTGTCGAAACCTTGCCTAAACAGCTGATCAATGATATTGTCCATTGATCTGTTGTGTTCAGCATCAGCCTCTTTAACCATTTCGTTCAAGTTCTTCTCTTTCTCAGCACTCTTTTTTTCTTGTATGTGACATGAAAATCTTTTTGACTTTCATGTACTTTTTCAATTTCAGCTCCCTTCTCAATCACATTCTCCTTCTCTTTTTCGGCCTCATACACACAATCCTTCTCTTTTTCCACCTCTTTATCCTTCTCTTTCTCTCTCTCCTTCTCCATCCTCTTTCTTTTAGCTTTCACTGCTGAACTCTCCCCCTTTTGGGTGCATTGGTTGCAAGGGATTGAGTAGCAGAAAGTTTTTGGCAGTACATCCTCCACCAGGTTGTAAGACAGTAGAAAGTCTCTCATCAACAGTTTTAATAACAAATTCAGTTAGATGCTGTGTGTGATGAGAGATAGGGGATTTTGAGGGATAGCATCCATTTGCTCAGGGGGGTTTTGGTCCTGAGAAATGGTGCCAGAAACAGAGGCAGGTGGCTGAGAATTGTAGTGGCTGTGTGTTTAAGGGACCTTCAGAGGAAGGTGCCATCTGTTGGGTTAATGTGGTGGCAGATGGTCTTTCTCCTTGAGAGAGTTGGTCAAGTAGTTTTTGCAGCCTACTGACTTCCTCCTCTAGGATTGTGTTCTGGGCAAGAACATCATAAAAGAAGCCCAGGTCATCATCAGCAGATGCTGAATCACCTGACCTCCTGCTTGTAGCAGGATGTACATGCACTGGGTGTAGACCAGTTGTAGCATGTGCCCCTTTGTCTTGGAACTGGGGACTTCCAGCCTCAGGACTTTGTCCTTCATCAGCTGTTGCCTCTGGTGAGGTCTTAGGAATGTTACCAGCCTCAGTCTGATCATATGCTGATTCAGAAGAGGTGGCAGCCTCACCAGATGTTCTGGTCTCCATATCCACACCAGGAGATAGAACATTTAAACCCCGGTGCTGTGGGTTGTCAGAAGCATGGTGATCCTCGTCCTCAATAGCTGTGGTTCTCCCCTTTGTTGGTGGTTGTTGGGGAGGAGGAGAGGCATGCAGCTGAGTCAGCACGTTTGCAATGATAAGGGTGGGACTTTGGGCGTGCATGCATGGGGAGATGGGGTAAAAGCAGTGTGCACCTGGGGAGAATGGTGCTCTTCAATGGCAATCTCCTCAAATGAGGAAGATCCCAGATTTGTGGGTACCCCTTCTGTGGTTGTTGCAGGCTCCTTTTGAGAGGAATCCTGAGCGGCTGTGGCTGGGAGAGTCCTTATATCCACTAGGGGGTTATAACCAGTGGATATAGCCTGCGTTTGTGTTGCAGGGGCATCCTCAGGGGACTCATTTCCCTGAGTAGCCTTTTTGGTCTTCTTTTTAGTGGGTTTGGTGGGGACTTTTGATTTGGAGGTGGTGGCTGTGGGTTCCAGCTGCGGGGTTTGCGCAGCTTGGCAGCCATTTTGAGTGATTGGTCAGAGTTGTGCCGGGAGTATACTTCAGGCAATACAGCCATAGCAGGGACTCCCAGGCCAACAAGTCCCTCAGCTTGAAGCTGGTTTTCAATTATGGCCATTATGAACCGAGGATATAATATCCAACGGTTAGCAGTTTGTTTTTGAGCCATATCCTTGAGCTCTAAAAATAGTATTTCCGAAAAATTAAAGGTTGTTGCTCAAGGATGGAGTACATTGCTGTTGCCACCTTGTGGACATTTGATCCCATGATGAGGTCTTGGAGGCAAGGCATACATTTACCATATGAAATATGAGACGTTCGGCATCTGGGAAATGTTTCTTCAGTAAGGTAGATGCACTCAAGTCACCCTGGTATCCATGGTGGGCAAATGATTGATCTGTTGTGCCCTTTGGATAACCAGTGGGAAAGTGGCATCATCCAGATTAAGGGTTTGACGAAGAGTGTCTGGAGTGATGACCACTTTTTGGCCATGGACAAACGATTGAAGAGACTCTGTGTCGTTCTCCTCAGAGACCAAGTGACGTTTGTCCAGAAGTGGTTAAGGGATGCGGCATATATGGTGGGATTTACCAGAAACGCCGTTTTGTAGGGTGATTGAACCATTAAATCAATGGCGTTGTGAAACTTGGTCCAGTATGGCGATTTGGTGAGATGTGCGACACAGTTGTGTCGTGGTTTTAGTTGCATGGTCGCCATTGATGAAGAGAGGGTAGAGAGTTTTTGAACGTTAGGTTTGAGAAGAGAAGATAAAAACTCTGAAGGTGGGATAAGGTATTTAAAGGGTCGGGATAGAAATCGACTGAGGGTTTTTGGGTGTCATCAGTTGTTGAAACTACTGATGACGTGGTATTAACCGTCAGACGTTGAAACAGCTGAAGTCTCGATTTAGTCATCAGTAGTTATAAAACTACTGAAGACAGTTTTGACTTCAGGTGATGAAACAACTGAAGACTTGGTATCAGTCATCAGTAGTTGTGAAACTACTGAAGACAGGGTTTGTCAGCAGTTGTTGTAAAAAGCTGAAGACTTGGTGTTAGTCTTTAGTAGTTGTAAACTACTGAAGACATGGTTTTGGCTTCAGTTGTTTTGAAATAGCAGTTGTAGAAACAACTGAAGAGAAATTACTCATCAGCTGTTTTCGTCAATTCTTAGCTTTTCAGCTGTTTCATACTGTCCTCAACACTTACTCATTAGACTTTGCATCTGCTTTTCAGGTGTTTCATAGGATGTCAGTACTTATATGTTTGTACTGATTTCAGTAGTTGTAACTACATCAGTAGTTTAGAACAGATAAAGTACTTCAGTACTTGTGAGGCATTTAGCCTTCAGTAGTTATAAAACTACTGAGGGTGAAAGAACTCATCAGTACTTATATGTGACATGATTACCAATGATCACCAGTACTTATTACTGAGATCATCAGTAGTTGTCACTTATTCTAGCTATAGCATACCAAGCCTTAACACCAGGTTGTGGAAAGTTGAACTATCCAAAGGCTTAGTAAAAATGTCTGCAAGCTCATCAGCACTAGGCACAAACATGGGATTAATTAGACCCTTTTCAAAACAATCTCTTATAAAATGATGTCTAATTTCTATATGTTTGGTCCTAGAGTGCTGGACTGGATTTTTGACAATGCAAAGAGCTGACGCACTATCCATTAATAACGGAGTCTTAGTCTCTGTAATGCCATAGTCCAAAAGTTGATTCTGAAGCCAGAGTACTTGGGATGTACAACTTGCAGCAGCAATGTACTCGGCTTCAGCAGTGGATGTAGCAACAGAAGTTGTTTCTTACTCTGCCAAGAAATCAAATAGTTGCCTAGGAATTGACATCCACCAGAAGTTGATTTCCTGGTCAACTTACACCTGCATAGTCACTATCAGAGAAAGCAACTAATTTACAAGAGTGCCCAGTGGAATACCATAAACCTAGAGATTGTGTACCTTGCAAATATCTAAAGATCCTCTTGACTGCAATCAGATGAGACTCTTTAGGTGCAGCCTGATATCTAGCACAAACACATGTAGCAAACATAATATCTGGTCTAGAAGCTGTTAAATACATAAAGGACCCAATCATACATCTGTAAAGTGTTTCATCAACCACTTTACCTTTCTGATCTGTATCCAGTTGTGTGGTGCTGCACATGGGGTAGAACATGGCTTACAGTTTTGTAAATCAAACTTTTCCAAAAGATCTTTTGTGTATTTGGACTGATGAATGAAAATTCCATCAGCCTTTTGTTTGATTTGCAGACCAGAAGAACTGTAATTCTCCCATGGCACTCATTTCAAACTTCTGTTGCATCAACTTTGTAAAGGCATCACACAACTGAGGATCAGAGGATGCAAAAATAATATCATACATAAATTTGAACAAGTAGATTATGCTGCCCAGCTTTCTTAATGAATAAAGTCTTATCAATGGAGCCTCTAGTGAAATCATTTCCAGAAGAAAGTTTGATAAAGTCTCATACCAGGCTCTAGGAGCTTGTTGAACCCATAAAGAGCCTTATCAAGCTTATACACCCAATTAGGATGTTTATTGTCCTCAAAGCCTGGTGGTTGACATACATAAACCTCTTCTTTAATTTTCCCATACAAAAATGCACTTTTGACATCCATTTGAAAAACTTTAAGTTTTTGATAAGCAGCATAAGCTAAAAACAATCGAATTGCTTCCAGTCTGGCTACAGGGGCAAAGGTTTCATCATAATCAATACCTTCTTCTTGTGCAAACCCCTGAACAACCAGTCTGGCCTTGTTCTTAACAATAAGCCCATTTTCATCAGTTTTGTTCCTAAACACCCATTTAGTGCCTATTGCACACTTACCTGGAGGTAGAGGAACCAGTTCCCACACTTGCGTTTCTTGAACTGAAGAAGCTCAAGCTGCATGGCATCAACCCATCCATTGTCCTTTAAAGCAATGTGATAATTCTTTGGCTCTGCTGACTGATGAAGAGAGCATAGAAGCAGAAATTTGACAATTGACTTCTTGTTGATACACCAGCAGTGATATCACCAATGATTTGAGACATAGGGTGATTCTTCAGATCTTGATAAACAATGAGATCAGTGCAAGTGTTTGTAGAACCTTCAGCAGCAACAGATGTGATGTAGAATCATTTCCTTGAAACCAATCAGTGGATGGTAATTCAAAGGAGGTGAATTTGAAGAAATCTCATCAGCATTTGTTGTGGATGGTGCTACTGGAGCTACAGGAACATCAGGTCTAGCTGAATCAGGCAGTTGATCACTAAACCTGAAGAGGTGAGTATGCTATCATCATCATCCAGCACCAGCAGTACCACCAGGTGGTGAACTGTTGACAGGAGCAACAGCAGGAGTTTGATAAGGAACATATTGCAGTATGTCCAAATCAAATAGCTCCACAGGGCTTTGTGGAATCTTGTCTTAGGAGCTTCATTAAACTTAACATGTAGAGTCTCTTCAACCATCTTTGTTCTGCAGTTGAAGACTCTGTATGCTTTGCAAGTTGATGAATAACCAACAAAGTACCCTGCATCCACCTTAGGATCAAATTTTGGAGTTGATCCCGTGTGTTGAGAATGAAACAAGGACACCCAAATGCTCTGAAGAATGAAATTAGAGGGGCCAAATGATGAAGAACTTCATATGGAGTCTTCATCACCCTCTGATTTACTAGAACTCTATTCTGTACATAGCAAGCTGTATTGACAGCTTCAGCCCAAAAAGTCATTGGCAGTCCAGAATCAGCCAACATGGACCTTGCAGCTTCAATAAGGGTCCTGTTCTTTCTCTCCACTACTCCATTTTGCTCAGGAGTTCTTGGGATGCTATACTGCCTCTTGATTCCCTTTGATAAGTAAAACTCATCAAGTGTGGGTTTCTAAATTCAGTACCATTATCACTCCTCACACACTTAACTGGTAGCGAATACTGCTTCTCAACGTGTAACACAAAGTTCATAATGGACTGTGCAGCCTCATCCTTTGAATGCAAGAAGAAAGTCCATACAAATCTGGAGTAATCATCCACAATTACCAGACAGTATTTCTTCTTAGCCATACTCATCACTTTCACAGGACCAAAGAGATCCATGTGAAGAAGCTGTAAGCAGGCAGTGGACTTAGGTTCTTCTATGGAGGGAAATGAAGCTTTGTGATGTTTTCCTTTTAAACAGGCAGTTATCTTCACACTTGAACTCCTTCATTGGCAGTCCCCTTACTAAATCATGGTTTATCAGCTGATTCATGTTTTTGAGATTAACATGACCCAGCCTTCTATGCCATAGAATAGATTCTTGGGGGAAGCCTTGGAAAATAGGCAAGGATGGCCTTTGAGATCTATTTTCTTGGAAAGATCTAAGGCATACACTCTTCCTGTCTTGTTGGCCTTTAGGAGAGTGTGTTCATCCAACACCTTATCAATCAAATTTAGAACTTTGGATGACAGAATCCGACAGTTCTGACTGGTGAAAAGAGCAACATGGCCTTTGTCACACATTTGACTGACACTCAAGAGGTTGTACTTGAGATTTTCCACATGGTTAACATCATCAAACTTTATTTCCCCATTGGAAACAAAGCCTTTGCCAATGATGTAACCTTTTGCATCATTGCCAAATGACACAAACCCTTCCTTCCTTGAGAGTAGTCATTAAGAAGTGATATGTTTCCTGTCATATGCATGGATCCTCCACTGTCTACATACCAGATGCCTCTGAGGTATGTTGAAGAACCCTGCAAGATACAACAAATTAGTAGATTTTGAGACCCAAACCTTTTTGGTCTTTGGCTTGTTCTCATCAACAGATGGTAAACTAACATGTTTGTTGGAAACAACAACCTGAGAGGAAGAAGCTAGTGAAGAAAATGAATCCTTTGGCTTGGACCTCCTTTTCTATGGTTTCAACATAGGAACATCTAATTGGTTAACTCTTCCCAATAGATGTTGAACCATCATAACCAGCTGTGTCTGATTTTGGGATAAGGCTTTCAGCTCTTCAGACACATTGGCATTGGAGTTTGATAAGTTCCTATGTTGCACCTTCTTCTTTTGAGCAATCTCAGCTGTTACTTGTTTAACCCCTTCTTTTTGGATTTCTGTTTGGACTTGAGGGTTACAGGATTTGATGTTGCTGGTTCAAATGTGGCTCCAAACTCAGTTTTCATTTTAGCCATTTCTCTTGAATTTCTTCTTTATGTTTGAGTTTGGATCCCCTTTTGTACCAACAATCATCTGTAAGATGATTGAACAAACCACATACTTCACATGGTTTCTTCTTCATCTTATGATGATCATCAACTAAAGAGGATGAAACTACTGAAGACTTGCTCTTCAGTACTTTAGAAGCATTATTTGCTTTCTTGACTTCCTCTTTAGTAGTCTTCAAACTCTTTCTACTGACAGTTTTCTTCTCTTCAGTGTTGTCATTAGTTGGAGTTGAATTCAGGTGTTAAATCTTACTCTCCAGTCCTTTCAGGACTTTTAGAAATAACTCCTGAGTTGATCATCTCTTTTATCATGTGAGTGTCAGCAGTAGAACCATCAATATCAGCTGATGGGTTCTGAGAGGGCTTAGTGCTGACTTCAACTTTTGATGATGCTCTATCAAAAGATGAATCACATGATGAGGTGGATTGGTTATTGCTTTCTCCATCAGATTTCACTTCTGCTCTTGAAGCAAAATCTGTAGGAGGAGCAGTGTGATTGTAACCAATACCAAACTTCACATTGGAAGCAGATTGCTTACTAAGAAGCATTTCAAAACCTTTGCATGATTGTACCCATCGATCACACTCTACCTGGGTGACTGCAAGGGTTTCTTTTAGACTTCTCTGGT
Source organism: Flaveria trinervia (assembly GCA_025506515.1). Classification (NCBI taxonomy): domain Eukaryota; kingdom Viridiplantae; phylum Streptophyta; class Magnoliopsida; order Asterales; family Asteraceae; genus Flaveria; species Flaveria trinervia. The sequence continues at coordinate 51,685,866 of CM046441.1, forward strand.
CATCCAGAATAACCTCTAGCTTAGCCTGTTCATCATTTAGTTGGCATTTAAGCTTTAAATCTCATCATTTTTACAATTAAGAGCAGACTCAAACTCAGCTTTTCTTTTGGAAATGGTTTTCTCAAGCTCAAGTTTTTGATTTATTAATACATTTGCCTCTCTAATTGAGACAAAGGCAGCAGCAATGCATGATTCAGAACATAACTTGGCTTTAGCCTCTGAAGATACCTGAGTTACCTGTGAAGATGATGCATTGAGCAGGAACCCTCAGTAGACTCCAGGGCCATGAGAGCCAGATTCCCAAAAAGACTGTCACCACCATGTTGACCAGCAACTGTGAACAGTTGTTCATGACCAGACATGTCATCCGGTAAACTGCTCCAGTCAACACCTCCATGGTGAAGAAGCTGTGTTGTTGAGGTTGAGGAGGTTGATGAGATTGAGATGGTTGAGGTTCTGGTAGTGCATGAGGTTGTGGTACTATAGGAACTTGAACTTGATTTGACTGTGGCATGTAATAACAAGGGTAAGGATATGGCATTTGACCCTGAGGAACAAAATATGCAGGAGATTGTGGTTGAGAATGATGACTAGAATTGACAGGATGTTGCCCTCTGTGTTGTTGACTATTGCCAGGGAAAGTCACAAAAGGTGCAGAGGAATTAGATCCAGATGATCTGCATTCTCTAGCAAAGTGTCCAAGCCTGTGGCATTTGTGACACTTCAACTTACTCTTGTCAAAACCAACTTTGGTTTTGCCAGAGAGTCCTGGGAACTTTCTTCCAGTTCTTTTGTAGAACTTCTGAGATCTGATCTTTATCAAGGCCATTTGGCTCAAAATATCCATCTCTTCTAAGTCATCATCAGCAATCCCCTTGAGATCATCCATGATGAAGCATAGATTGTCATTATTACATCCAGTAAACTGACTATCAACACTCACAAATGCAGAATCAGAAGTGTTTGAAGAGAAGTCAATATGCTCGTCATACTGGCATTCAGATGAGGCATATTCTAACTCATGACCAACCAAGGCAGTGTTGTCTGGTACAAAGTCTTCAGTGAGCTTTCCAGATGAAGACAGTTTTCGTTTCTGTTCTATCTCTCTCTCAAATGTGAGCAATTTCCCATGGAGTTGGGTGAGAGATAGTTTGTCCAAATTTGCATTGGAGCGTAGGACAATAGTGTATGTGTCCCATCTCTCAGGCAGTGATCTGAGAAATCTGTTATTCATCTGACTATTGGTGTACTCATGTTTGACCATTTTTAATTCAGATATCAAACAAGAGAACCGCTCGAACTGTTGAGTCAGTGTCTCACCCTTCCTATGAGAGAATGTCTCATATTGTTGGGCAAGGATTTCTCTATTATTTTCCAAGACCTCATCTGTTCCTCCAAATTGTTCTTTCAAGGCATTCCAGAGGTCATGGGCAGTTTCATGATGCATTAGCCCAGAATAGATTTCATTAGGCAGTGCCATGGCCAGAATTCCATGGGCTTTTGCATCAATCTCAAACAACTTCTTATCTTCATCTGAGTATTGCTCCCTCTTCTTCGGAACCATTTGATTGGTTTCTGGGTTATTCACCATAGGCTTGTGTGGACCATGTACCACTGATGTCCAAGAACCTGCGCTGTTAACAGACAGGTGATGGAGCATTCGTCGTTGCCATATGTTATACTCATTCTTAACCAGCATTGGAGGCTTGGTTGAGGAACCGGTATTGGGAGGATCATTGGAAGGAGTAGTCATTTTGAGTCCAAATACAATTTAATTCAAGCTTTTAAACGTTTTTATAAAGACCACAACAGACTCAATGAAAACCAAGAGAAAATCTCAGGATGAATGACCAGAAAACACAGAAAATTCAATCTCTATAACCGTTTCTTGCAAAACACAAAATAGCTAATTCAGTCAAACTGGATCTTGAATAGCAGTTTCAATGATCAATTATTAGATCGATCAATGATTAACCGGCTCTGATACCATTTGTCAGGATCAGTGATCACAAGTTTGATGTAATGGAGCGTAGCGCAGCGGAATAAGAACAAGAATTAGACAAATTTTAGCAAGAGTTTGATACTTGTATCCATTAAGAACTAATACGGTTATAACGAGAGAATATATTTCTGTAACAAGGAATGTTTCAATAATATCAAATATTTCTGATCAAATCATTCATTTATTACATTAGGTTGACACTCCTTATATAGAGTGCAATCGCTGCTGTTATCACGGGTAAGTGACAACTGGCAGATCTATTACAAAAATAACTAACTCTTAACAAACTACTGAAATGTTCACAACTACTGAGAACATATCAGAGTGTTAAGTACAAAATATGAAACTACTGATAAGAAACTACACAAACTACAACGACTGAAGAACAAGCTCTTCAGTCGTTTTACAAAACTACTGATAAATATAAAACTACTGATGAGCACAACAACTGAAGAAGTATTCTTCAGCTGTTGTGTCAAACTACTGAAAAGATAAGACATAAAACTACAGAAAGGTAAACTGTCACAACTACTGAAGAAGACCTCTTCAGCTGTTGTGACAACGTCTGATACTTTGGTCTTCAGCACTTGTGTCTTTAGACTTTGTCTTCAGCACTTGTCTTCAAACTTTGTCTACAGCACATGTGTCTTCAGACTTTGTCTTCAGCACTTGTCTTCAGACTTTGTCTTCAGCACTTGTGTCTTCAGACTTTGTCATCAGCTGTTGTCTTTAGACTTTGTCTTCAGCACTTGTGTCTTCAGACTTTGTTGTGACGTCTGTGGGACTTAAAGGTTTTTCTGATCCGGCTCATTGGTTCTTTTGGTCCAACAACCGTGCATACAGTTATAAGTAAGCAAAATCACTTGACAAGAGCTTTACAACCAAACCTAATGATGTACACAAAGAATCTTGTCGGAATATATTCACCCAAGGCCCGTTCCTAGCTTTTGTTGGTACTAACTAGTATACCAACACGAGGGTGGGGGTGTCAACCCAGTAGTACTACCAATACCTAACCGTCAGTTCCACACTGGAATTAAATGGCTGTAAGAAAGAACCACAAAGCAGACTCAAGCATGTATCAGATAAGTACCCACAAATCAGTAGCACGTTGATTCTAAGTATGTAAATTGTATGTATGTTGTACAACATAGAAAACGGGCGAGCATACTTTTCCCCCATGTTGTAAATGTTTGCAAAGTAGTATAAGCACAAAAAGGGGCCACGAAACTCACATGTTTAGTGGTAGGTATGAATGATCAGGATTCCCAACAATTGTATGCAGAGAACAGTCAAACACCTATTGACAGTTATTGTTAAGCATTAATGACGTGTATAAAGCGTATAGTAATGTTTGGTCGGTTCGGGTTGTATCGGTTCGGTCGTGGGTAGCACACACACAAGCGGACACACGTATCAGATCTTATGTAGATCGAAGTACTACGAGTAGTCGTCATTGCTTATGACATCCGTGAAATGATCTCGTGGTTATGAAAGATAGCACTTGTTAAGTATTTGGAGTTCCAATTGGATTGTCGATAATTGTAAAATGTTAGGTTGTTTTCAATTGAAATAGTATGTGCATGTTGATAGCGTTGACTTTAATCTTTGTGGTCAAGCAATGACACTTTTACTGATGTTACCTTGTCATCATCAGACGTTCAAGGTGAAATTCACACTCAACATCATCAGTCACACAATAGGACCAGACTGACTGGAATTCAGTCGTACCACACAACAACATTCGCACGACCCAACCTCCATGCGCACGAATCAACACTCAATGGTGCGAATTAGCTACTTTCGTGCGATTGAACCTTCATTCGTGCGATTGGACTCCCGTCGTGCGAAACACACACAATCGCATACATTCAGTTGGTCACCTGACTCAATCGCACACACACTCATCCGCATTGACTCAATCGCACACACATTCATTCGATCGCAAAACTCAGTCGCATGACTTCCCTAGTCGCACGATTCAGTCGACCGAAAGACACAATCACATGACTCAGTCGCACGACTCACCCAGTCGCATGGCTCAGTCGCATGACAGACCCAGTCGCCTGAACTGCAGGTTCGCGAGTGCAGAAGTGCAGAGCAGCCTTTGGCTGCTCCGAGCACGGGTTTTACACAACAAGGACTTCTAGAAACACTCTACAAACATACATAAACATGAAACACAAGCAGAAAGACCTCACACGCACCCACACGACCTCATGTGTTCGAGTTGAACCCAAACACAAGCAGAAAGACCTCACACGCACCAACACGGACCTGAAGATGACGGATGTCACAGTATCCCCCAGTTGAGAGAATTTCGTCCCGAAATCCAGCTGGAGTTAGGTCCAAGAGTGTCACCCATGAATAGGTGTGGGTATTGAGTTTTCATTTGATCTTCCTGTTCCCATGTAAACTCTGGCCCTCGTTTTGAATTCCGCCATTAAGGATCAAATCCGTGGCCAGTTCCTTGAGACAGGACAATTAAGCCTCTCGAGGCGGTCAATATGACTTTTCATCTTAAGTACATAAGATGAAACAGATTGGTTGTCGTCCATACGACATGCATGGAGTGCTCGAAACGTTTCGAAGCGCTCAACCCTTGCTTGCGTTTGGAACGTTTCCTTCAGCTGGGTTATCATGTCATATGCTCCGTGATGTTCATACTCCTTTTGGAGATCCGGAGTCATGCTAGCTAGCATGAGACAGGACACTTGGATAGAGTCCTCAGTGTACTTGAGCCAATCGTTGTAGGCCTCCTCATCATCCTCAGTAGGTTGATCGGGGATAGGGTCGTCTAAAACATATTATCTTCTCTCTTGCTTGAGAACGATTCTCAAGTTTCGATACCAATCAATAAAGTTGTTATGATTTAGACGTTCCTTTTGGAGGATCGCTCGTAATGATTGGTTGGACGCGGATGAGTTATCATGATTTTCATTGTTGGTGGCCATCTACAAAATTTAACAAAGATCTATTTTAGTATTTTTGATATTGTTATTTTTAATAATTAATTCCTTTTAAGGTCATTTTTATATGAAAGTCTAGAACCCAACATTACATTTAAATCATCGTTAGGTGACCTTTATCCCACGATTTAAATTAATAAGGTGGTCAACGATTGACGGTTGCAACCATTTACAACTTCTAGAGGTATGGGATCGACTTTAAACATCGTATGTAAAGTCGGCATGTTAATCCCATCAACACCATTTGGAAACCACACCGTAGGTGATCCATTTGACATGGTTTGCAAATCAAGATACCCTACTTACACCTACGTGTGAGTTTGCCAAAATAAGTGGTTAGGTGACCTTTATCCCACAAATAAGGCATTCTCACCTCAAGTCACAAGTTCCCTCAAAATGGTTAGGTGACCTTTATCCCACTAAGAGTTCCCAAGCGACTCAAGTGTTGTGTAAAAGGACGGTGTTGATCTTGTTAAAAAATAGAGATTTCATAATACAAGTTTTAGAAAACTCTATGTACTTGTATTTGCATGCTTTCAAATACAAGGTACCCTATGGTCCTTTGATTAAAACCAATTTTTAATCCTTAAAATCATTAAATCATTTTAATAACATTTATTACCTTTTAATGATTAAAACCCATCATTTTTATAGCTTGTTAAGTTTGTTAATTAGTTTGTAATGCATATCAAGATATCAACATACAATCAAATAACAAACATACAAACAAGCATAAACATAAACAACCATAATGTGCATAACCATAGCTACTAGTGTGACCACACTTGTTTGCCATCACAAGTGTGGTCATTAGGTCTTTCTTAAGGGTTGAAAATAACACAAAATGAGATCAATATAGACTCCCACTTGAACTTGCATCCATATGCTTCAAGTCCTTCTTTTGTGTCTTCTTCTTGTGCTTCCTTCCCGAGCATCTTCTTTTACAAAATATATATCCTAATACATATTTTCTAGTAAAAGAAATTACTCCTAATCTATTATTACATCCCAATGAATAAATAGACAAAATACATCTTAAACAAAACACAAGTTTATTTACAACCCCATTGAATGAATACAACCAAATAAAACATTCAATCCAAACCATAACAACACAAGGTCTAAGCTAGGTTATGCACCAACATAAACATACATCATATCAACAAACTAAATAAACCCCATTAAACCCAATATTTTCAGCCAACATAAACTGAAAATTTGGGTTTGTTTGTCCAAACAAACAACATCCAAAATTATCAACCAATTGACATTTCCATCTTTCAAAGTTTAATCATAAGCATGAAGATATAACCATGAAAGACTTGGGGTTTACAAAATCAGCCAAAATCAGCCTCTAATAGGTTGATAATAACCTTCTAAAACCGATTTTAAAGACAAGGAACAAGCAAGTTATCCACATAACCGGCTCTAGATGCCATTGTTGGGTTTGATAGAACACAAAGTAAACAAGTTCAACCTTTTAAACTTTCTGAAAATGCAGCGGAAGTATAGAATTATAACATGTTTATAATCTGAAAAATCCATGTTCTTAATGATGTTTTAAGATGAAAAACAAACCCAAAAAAAAAGGATCTTAAATATGTGAATGAACAAGCTATGAACACAAGTTAAGCAACATAAAATCACAGCTTCAATGAGCTATGATAACTACCTTATTCCAGCCAAAAAAAACGACCAAGAAAGGGTTGAAAATGCTTGTGAATCTGCCAAGACTCCAAGGAAGAAGCCCTCAAGCTTGTATACCCCAAGCCTCCTTGCAATCACCTTCTTGTTAGGAAGATTCACCACCAAAAAGCTTCAAAAACCCTCTAATAACAGGCTGCTGGAACCGTGGCTATTGAGAGAGAGGAGAGAGCTTTTTTTATCTATTGCATGTCAAGAGATTGGATGGAGAGAATCAATTGAACAAGACTTGTTAATGTGTGTGTTGTTCAAGGAAAAAGGGTCCAATCCCCTAACAAGGGGGGGCGGCCGAAATATTGGTTTTAAAAGGGTTTCCCACCCCTTTTGATTGAACACATACACATAAGTTAAAATGTCTTGTAACTAGACATACAATTAACCATTTAATTGTATGTACAAGTTATATAACTTATACAATTAATCATATAACTTATAAGTTATAATCTCTCATTATTATTTGGTGTCATCTAACCAATTAAATAACACATCAAATAATATTATTGAACAAAATATCCTAATAAGTTGTTCCCTCTCATATGCAACTTATTTAGAAAACCCATTTTCTAAATTGGTGTTGTATGATCATATCATCAATTGAATATTAATTGGTGTTTGCTAAGCTTGTTATTGGGTATAACCCGACTTGGATCATAACGTACTAACCACATCAATATTCTACGTGTCTTGGGAACACAGAATCCAACAGGAAGATCTTGTCGGTTGTTTCCTGGATGATCTCTGGGCCTGTTAACTGACTTTCACCAATCTCGGCCCAACAAACGGGTGATCTACACTTCCTTCCGTACAACGCTTTGAATGGATCACACCCAATGCTGGTGTGGTAGCTGTTATTGTAAGAGAACTCAATCAATGGCAAATGAGTATCCCAACTACCACCAAAGTCAATTACACACGTTCTCAGCATGTCTTCTAGCGTTTGTATGGTTCGTTCACTTTGGCCATCTGTTTGAGAGTGATAGGCGGTATGTTGGGGTGTGTTGTCATCCATGGAGGTTGTATTTTGATTATTGCAATTTCTTCTTTCTTCCTTTTTCTCTTGTTTCTTCAATAAATTTCCCTTAGTTTACTCAATGATTATACATCTCCTACCCTTTGAATGTTCATATCTAATTGATTTCATCAAATATGGTTTTTCTGATCCTAACAATTGGTATCAGAGCTAGGCTCTGAATTGATCGATCTCATAATCGATGATTCACCTATGCTCTTTTCTTATTTGTTAAATCAATTTGGAGATATTTTGCTGCTACTGCAGGGCTTTTGCCTGTGAAGAAATCTAGTGTGTTTTGATACTCCCCTTCTTATCAAAACCATGTTACAAACTTTGGTGAATTGTTCATGGGTTTGTGGTGCGTATGACTTAATGGTTGGATATTCTATATGAGCTCAAACCACACAGATGAACCCAGGTAAATATTATAGTTTACATTTAATGGGTTTCTTGTACAAATGAACTGAATATGGTGGTGCAATCTGGTTCTACACCTGTCTTGCTGATTATGCGTTTGGACAACTTGAATGTTCAAGTTTCATACACAAATTGTTGCTCAAAGTCTGCACACCAATGTTTGATGAAATGCCTAAAGAAGTTTTCTCATCAGTAGTTGAGATTTTTTATTCATCAGTAGTTGGGAACGTTGATCTTCAGTAGTTTATTCATTTTGTTCATCACCAGTTAGAAGAATGTTGTTCTTTAGCACTTGTCTATTCACATCAGTAGTTATGGAGACATTTGCTCTTCAGTACTTGTATACTTTTGTTCTTCAGTACTTGTAGACAGTGTTCTTCAGTACTTGTAAACATTTGTTCTTCAGTACTTTTGAACTTTTGCTCTTCAGTACTTTTGTTCATCAGCTCTTGAGACTTTCAAACATCAGTAGATGTATGTTTTCACATCAGCTGTTGGGATATGTTATTCACGGGTAGTTTCACAAATTTTTCTCATCAGCAGTTGTGTTTCTGATCATCAGCAGACACTGACAAACCGTGTCAAATTAGCAGATACCTAAATCTGATGCTTTGAAACATCATCAGAAAAGGTTTCAAATTATCTCAATAGTGTTTAGTACTTCAGCAGAAGCCAGAGCCTGATTTGTATCTGAAGTTGGAATTGGTATTCACTTATTATTGGGTATCTTTCTTGCTGAGTACATGGTTCTATTATATATAGTTGAGATGATTTTGCTTATATTAGCATGCTATGCTGAGTTAGACCAAAAGAAAGTCAAGAGCAGTAAAAGGGGTGGTTACTCTCATCTGTTTTGCATCCTTCAGCAGATGCTTGTCAAACTACCTCTAGCAGTTAGCAGCAGAAACAAAGGGAAAACAATGAATAAAGGCATGATTCAATGTGGTTCTAGTGGGTGCACAAAAAGAACCAATTGAGGAGGAAACTATGCCTTCATAAAACAGCCGGTGGTAACACTCACAATCAATGGTTTCTCAATCTAATTCATTTTCTATGATTTTGAGTGGGTTGGTGGGATCTCTTCAAAGATTAGAACTTCTTCGAGGAAAAAGATCTGAACATGAGGTAAAGGAGATGGCTAGAACTTATCAAGGATTATGATTGTGTGATCCATTACCATCCGGGCAAGGCTAACGTGGTGGCTGATGCCCTTAGTCGGAAAGAGAGGCCCGAGCCGATTCATGTGCAAGCTTATCAGTTGATCATGACCTCCGATGTAATGAAGCAAGTCAAGGAGTCTCAAGATGAAGCATTGAAAGAAGATCATCTTAACTCTGAAAGAATGAGAGGTTTGGTCGCAGAGTTGGGAGAAAACACACTCGGTGTTAGAACCCCATTCGGTCGTGTGTGGATTCCTCGTTTTGGGGATCTGCGGGTGAAGATTATGGATGAAGCTCACAAGACTTGTTACTCCATTCACCCTGGCGCCACAAAAAAAATATCAAGACATGAAGAAGGATTATTGGTGGCTGGGTATGAAGCGTGACATAGTGGAGTTTGAGAGTAAGTGTCTTACTTGCTTACAAGTGAAGACCAAGCATCAAAAGCCGTATGGGAAGATCCAACCTTTGAATATACTGGAATGGAAGTGGGAGCACATCACCATGGATTTCATTACGAAACTACCGCGTACTCCGAAAGGGTACGATGCCATATGGGTGATTGTTGACCGTCTGACGAAAAGCGCTCACTCTCTACCAATCCGCAAGACATATTCATCTGAGAGGTTGGCTGACCTATTTATTAGAGAAATTGTAACTCATCATGGTGTGCCGGTGTCTATTGTGTCTGATCGTGACATCCAGTTTACATCTAAATTCTAGAAAAAATTCCATGATGCCATGGGGACGAGGTTACATATTAGCACGGCTTATCATCCCCAGACTGATGGTCAGTCGGAGAGGACCATTCAGACATTAGAGGACATGCTTCGAGCATGTGTGATTGATTTTGGGGGAAGTTAGGATGACCACCTACCGTTAGCTGATTTCTCATACAACAACAACTAGCATGCCAACATTGGTATGCCACCCTATGAGATGCTATACGGTAGGAGATGCACACCCGTTTGTTGGGGTGATATTGGTCAGAAGAAATTGGGGAGCATCAAGGTAATCGAGGCTACCACTGAGAAGCTTGAGAAGATTAAAGCCTTCATGAAGGCAACCAAAGATAGATATAAGTCGTATGCGATACACGACGCAGACCGATTGTGTTCTAGGTGGGTGACCGGGTTATGTTGAAGGTCTCACCTTGGAAGGGGATCATCCAATTCAGGAAACTAGGTAAGCTAAGCCCGAGATACATAGGATCTTTCCGAATCATTGCTCGAGTAGGAGAGGTGGCCTATAGATTGGAGTTACTAGATGAGTTAAGTGGAATTCACCCGACATTCCATGTATCTCATCTGAGAAAGTGCTTAGCTGATGAAGACATGATTTTTACACTGGAAGACATCAAAGTAAATGAAAGGCTCAATTATGTGGAGCAACCAGTGGCAATCATCGATAGAAAAGAGAAGAGACTGAGAAATAAAGTGGTTCCTCTTGTGTGTGTGCAGTGGAAGCACAGAAAGGGACCTGAATCTACATGGGAGCCTGAGGAGGAGATGAGGCAGCATTACCCTCATCTGTTTGAGGAATAACAGGTTTCGGGGACGAACCCTAAATAAGGGGGGTGGACTTGTAACACCCGGTTATTCTTTTAAAAGAAAGATAAGAAATGAAGAATAAAAGTAGGAAATGCAATTTAACCCAAGTTGAGGGGTTAAAAGTGTCAAAAGGACAAAAAGAATAAAAGTTGATACAAAAGCAACATGGCCGCCCACACCATGTTACTTTTCACCTTTTTCCAATCGGATTAGAGAAAGTGGGAGCAGAGAACTTTCGGGTTGAAGAAGAAGAAGAAGAGGCTGAATTCAAGGTAACAATTCGAAGTTTCTAAGTGCTTATGATGGGTTTTGTCTCAGTTATGTGCTTATGTGTTTGTGTGTGTGTTCGTGTGTGTGTTTTTGGTGGGTTTCTAGATGTTAGAGCTCATTTGCATACGGGTTAGAAGGAAGATACACCCAAAGTTGCACCAAGTGAGTTTCTAGACCCCGGTTTTACTTGTTTTAAACTCTCTTTGGGGCTGAAAATGTATTGAAACGATTTTACAATGTTTATGTATGTATACCCATATGTATTATGCATGTTTAATGATGATTCTTAGATGCTTATAGGTTGTTCATGTTTAGAATAGCCTTGGTAAGCTTAGAACAAATAGGCTTGATGTTTGGGTTCGAAAATGTCCTAGAAACATGTTGAGCAGAAGGTTCATGCGCCTAAATAGGGCTCATGCGCCTGGAAATGCCTTAGAAATGTTTAAGTGTAACTCATGCGCCTGAACAGTGGTTCATGCGCCTAGAATTTATAATCAGACGACTAAGTGTTGGCCATGGGCCCAAGAGTGGGCCATGCGCCTAAACAGTGTTCCCATACGCCCAACGGCCAACTACCTAAGTATGCCCAATCACCCAAACCCTATGCGCCTAAGTGTTCATGCGTCCGAATGACCATGCGCCTAAGTGTCCATGCGTCCGAATGGACCATACGCCTGAATAGTATCCATGTGCCTGAATAGTTCATACGCCTAAGTGTTTAAAAGATTAAGTGTTGGCTGATGCGCCTGCATAGTGATGAAACGCCCAAACAGGACTCATGCGCCTTGTATACAGTATGAGATTGGCGAGTTAGCTACCCTATTATGCACACGGGGCCAGTCAATTGAGATTGGCGGACCTTTGCAGCGTACCCTAGGTGACTAGGCCGCCTTGTATACAGTAATCAAAGCCCATTGAGGGGCCAGAGGGCCCAGCACCAGTTTCCCCCGTGCATATAGTTTAGGGTATTGCTCATTGGTCCACATAGACAGTGAAAGATAAAGAAAAGAGTAAAGAATAAACAAGGCATACGGTAAAGAGAAGAAGCATTATCTGGTTGTATAGTTAATGCGTGCTCACGTATAAAGAGATGAAATTTTATAAAAAGAGTATTTTCATATGTATACCTTACAGAAAGCATTTTATTACTTTTAAAACTAGAACTCACTCAGCAACGCTGACTTTTATACATTTTTAGTCGGTAGGTAAACATTGTTGAGGATGGCACGAGGGTGAAGCTACTCGGCAGGAAAAGACTGACATCCATTCATACTTGTTATTGCTATTGTTTTGTAATGCAATTAAACAATTCTTTTGTATTCGGTTAAACAATAGTGTATTGCTCAACAACAGGCTTTTTAATGAAATGAATGGCTTTTGCTAAAACAATTCCGCTGCTTAAGCTTGTAAATTTATAATGTTTTATGTATTTAATGTTGTGAATGACCAACTATGAGGTCTCCGGGAATGGGGCCTTACAGGGCACCCTTCAGTCGCATGGCCTTCAGGCGACTAAACATCATGCGATTGAACCAAAACACCCAATCGTGCGAATGAAACTAATGCGAATAGACTCCATGCGGATGAGTCTCATGCGAATGGACCTAATGCAGATGGAACTAATGTGAATGGGCATTTATGCGACTGGGCTCTCAGTCGTGTGAATGAACCTCAATCGCACCTCAATCGGCCGTATCGCCTCCATTCGGTCACCTAGCCCAAGCTGGTGCAGAATGCAGTTCATCTCGAACCCAATCTGCCATTTTCGACCTCCAAGCTCATCTAAACCCATTCTAAGCCCAAATCAACCATCCTAAACCTTAGGATGCATACCACAACACCATTCAAGCACACACAAGCTCAAAAGCAAGACTCACACGAATCATACACATACCCTCACATACATAAACGGGTCAAACACACACACACTTCAAGAAACCCGATTTTCAGATGTGTTCCAACCCTAAAATCATTCAAAAATGTGTAAAAGAAGGGTGCTAGAACTCACACAAATGACCACAACGAGAGGAGCTTCGATTAGACCCGCTACACAACGATTTCCACGCGCGAATCAACCCGAACCAAGCTTTTCTCCTCTTTTCTCCTTTTCTCTCTTCTTGGCTGATTTTGGTGGGTGTGGGGAGAGGGTAAGGGCTGCCCTCTCCATTTAAATATCCCCACTCACCCAACTTTCTCTCATTGGCGAGTTTGGTCCCTCGACTTTGGACTTTATTTCTTTTTCTTCTTTCTTCGGCTTTAAAATTAATAAATAGCCGGGTGTTACAAGTCCAGCCCCCTTAAATAGGTTTCGTCCCCGAAACCTGTTATTCCTCGAACAAACATGGGTAATGTTGTCTCATTTCTTCCTCAGTCTCCCACGTTGACTCGGATCCCTTCTTGTGCTTCCACTGTACACGCACAAGAGGAACCACTTTATTTCTCAGCCTTTTCTCTTTTCGATCGATGATTGCCACTAGTTGCTCCACATAATTGAGCCGTTCGTCTACTTTGATATCCTACAGTGGAACAATCATGTCTTCATCTGTCAAGCACTTTCTCAGATGAGATACATGGAATGTCGGATGAATTCCATTTAACTCATCTGGTAACTCCAGTCTATAGGTCACCTCTCCTACTCGAGCAATGATTCGGAAAGGGCCTATATACCTCGGGCTCAACTTGCCCCGCCTTCTGAATCGGATAATACCCTTCCAGGGTGAGACCTTCAACATAACCCAGTCACCCACCTGGAACTCAATCTGTCTGCGTTGTTTATCAGCATACGACTTCTGTCTATCTTTGGCTGCCTTCATGAAGGCCTTGATCTTTTCAAGCTTCTCAGTCATAGCCTTGATTACCTTGAAGCTTTCTAACTCTTTCTGACCAATATCACCCCAACAGACGGGCGTTCTGCATCTCCTACCGTATAGCATCTCATAAGGTGGCATACCAATGCTGGCATGATAACTTTTGTTGTATGAGAATTCAACTAACGGTAAGTGGTCATCCCAACTTCCCCCAAAATCGATAACACATGCCCGAAGCATGTCCTCCAATGTCTGAATGGTCCTCTCCGACTGACCATCAGTCTGGAGATGATAAGCCGTGCTAATATGTAACCTCGTCCGTATGGCGTCGTGGAATTTCTTCTAGAATTTAGATGTAAACCGGGTGTCACGATCAGACACGATAAACGCCGGCACACCATGACGAGTTACAATTTCCTTGATGAACAGATTAGCTAACCTCTGAGATGAATATGTCTCGCGGATCGGTAGGAAGTGAGCACTCTTCGTCAAGCGGTCAACAATCACCCATATAGCATCATACCCTTTCGGAGTACGTGGCAGCTTCATAATAAAATCCATGGTGATGTGCTCACACTTCCATTCCGGTATATCCAAAGGTTGGATCTTCCCATACGGCTTTTGATGCTCGGCCTTCACCTATAGACAAGTAAGGCATTTACTCATATTCTCCACCACGTCATGTTTCATACCCGACCACCAATAATCCTTCTTCATGTCTTGATACATCTTTATGGCACCTAGATGAATGGAGTATCGAGTCTTGTGAGCTTCATCCATAATCTTCACCCGTAGATCCCCAAAACAAGGAATCCACACCCGTCCAAATCAGGTTTTAACACCAAGTGTGTTTTCACCCAACTCCCCAACCAGACCTCTCATCCTTTCAGAGTTAAATGATCTTCTTTCAATGCCTCATCTTGAAACTCTTTGACTTGCTTCATCACATCTGAGGTCATGATCAACTGATTGGCATTCACCCGAATCGGCTCGGGCCTCCCCTTTCGGCTAAGGGCATCAGCCACCACGTTGGCTTTGCACGGATGGTAATGGATCTCGCAATCTAAGTCCTTTATAAGCTCCACCATCATCTCTGCCTCATGTTCAAATCTTTCTGCTCAAAGAATTACTTCAAGATCTTGTGGTCAGTGAAAATGGTGCACTTCATCTCGTAAAGATAGTGCCTCCAAATCTTTAGCGCAAAGACCACGGCTGCTAGCTCCAAGTCATGAGTAGGATAATTGACCTCATGAACCTTCAACTGTCGGGATGCATAAGCTATAACCTTCCCTCTTTGCATTAACACACACCCCAACCCCGAATAAGAAGCATCATAATAAACCACCAGATCTTCACTTCCATTGGGTAATGACGAAACAGGAGCTTGAGTCAACCTCGCCTTCAATTCTTCAAACACCTCTTTTGAGCTTGACCCCATATGAACTTCACATCTTTCTGGGTCAACTTAGTTAGTGGAGAAGCAATCTTAGAGAAGTCTTGGATAAATCTTCTATAGTAGCCCGCCAAACCTAAGAAGGTACAAATCTCGGATGTCGTCTTTGGAGACTTCCATTGCATCACTGCCTCCACCTTTGCCGGATCCACCATAATCCCGTCGAGATTCACCACATGACCCAAGAACTGAACTTCACGCAACCAGAACGCGCACTTAGAGAATTTGGCATACAGCTTCTCCTTTCTCAACGTCTCCAGAACCTCCGAATGTGACAGGCGCGCTCAATCTCGCTCTTCGAATAAATCAGGATATCATTAATAAACACGATCACTGATTTATCCAACATCGGCCGACACACTCAATTCATCGAATCCATAAAAGCAGCTGGCGTGTTGGTCAAACCAAAAGACATGACCAGAAACTCGTAGTGACCATAACATGTGCGGAAAGCTGTTTTAGGAACATCTTGCTCTTTCACCTTCAGCTGATGATAGCCAGATCAAAGGTCTATCCTTGAAAACCAACTGGCACCTTGAAGCTGATCAAACAAATCATCTATTCTCGGTAAGGGGTATCGGTTCTTCGCCGTTAACTTGTTCAGCTCGCTGTAGTCAATGCACATCCTCATACTACCATTTTTCTTCTTCACAAATAGGACTGGAGCACCCCAAGGAGAGATACTCGGTCTAATAAACCCCTTATCAAGTAGCTCTTGTAACTACTCCATCAACTCTTTCATCTCCGTCGAATCCAACCGATACGATGCCTTGGCAACAGGTTGGGCACCCGGTATCAGATCAATCTGGAACTCGATCTCTCTGTTAGGTGGCACTCCTGGTAGGTCTTCTGGGAACACGTCTGGAAAAGTCACACACAACCGGTACATCAGACAGTTGTGGTGCAGGCGTATCCACATCCTTTACATAAGCTAAGTAGGCGCTACATCCACGCCTCATACACTTTCCCACCACCGCCATCGAGATACTTTCAGGATCGTCGTGACTCGGTCTCCATAAATACTTACCGAACTCCCGTCAGGTGCTGTCAAACGAATCATCTTCTTGAGACACATAATGTTCGCCTCGGAGTCCGCCAACCAATCCATCCCAAGAACCAAATCGAAACCACCTAAGGTCATCATGAATGGTCTAATAGGAAACTTATGACCCTCAAGTTCCACATCACAAACCTCTATCATCTCGGTAATCTGGGTAGACTTACCTATGACAGTTTCTACATCAAATGGCGCATCAACACATCTACTACGAACAAGCAGCTTAGCATAAAAAGCAACAGAAATAAAACTATTACTGGCACCCGAATCAAATAACACAAACGCTAAAGTTTGGTTCACTAGAAACGTACCGGACACAACATCAAGGTCCGTCCTAGCTCCCTCCTGTGTCATAGTGAATGCCCTAGCGCTCGCCCTTGGCCCTTCACTCCCCGTCTTCTTCGCCCCGAAACCTTCAGCCCTTGGCTTCTTACAATCCTTACTTATGTGGCCCACCATGCCACAGTTAAAGCACCGGACGTACGACAGTCCTAGGCTATATGCCCCGCCTTCCCACATTTGAAGCATCTGTTAAATCCCAACCTACATTCTCCCGCATGCTCCCTTCCACACTTGCCACACCTTTTTGACCCCGCACTCGACGTGGCCACATGGCGGTCATTTACCTGTGCCTTCTTGTTAATCGTCGAGGCATTACCCTGACCAAACCTCTTCCCCTGCCAGTTCGATCACCTCCACCCTTCTGCTACCTTCAGCCCCACCACTACGCCCTCCATCATAACCTAACCTCCCTCCAAATCCACCACCGACCTAAACGTGCTCGATCGGACAGCAATCATATGCCTGCGAATATCCGCTGGTGACAGGATCAGTGATCACAAGTTTGATGTTTATCAGAATGTAAAGCAGCGGAATACACAACGAATTAGACAATTGTAGCAAGCAAACAATATATGTAAGCGTTAAGATCGCATACGGTTATAGGGAGAGAATATGAATTTCTGATTTCTAGGAATGTTTATAGATGTAGAATATTTCTAATCGAATCAATAATCATTCCATTCAATTGCTCATTCACTCAATGATTACAATGGGTTGTCACTCCTTATATAGAGTGCAACAGTCACTGCTGTTATCACGGAAAGTGACAACTGGCAGATCCAATACAGAAATAACTAATTCTTAACAAACTACTGAAATGTTCTCAACTACTGAGAACATATCAGCAAGTTAAGTACAAAATATAAAACTACTGAAACATAAAACATAAAACTACTGATATCACAACTACTGAAGAAGTACTCTTCAGCAGTTGTGACAAACTACTGAGGCTTCAGTACTTGGTCTTCAGACTTTGACCTTCAGGCGTTTCATCAGCTGATGACTTCAGTAGATATCATCAGCTGATGTCTTCAGTCTTTGTCTTCAGACTTTGTACATCAGTTGTTGATCTTCAGCACTTGTGAACTCTTCAGCTGTTGTACTTCAGTACTTTGGTCTTTCAGCTTCAGCACTTGTGTTCTTCAGCTGTTGTACTTCAGCACTTTGGTTCTTCAGCTGTTAAGGTCTTCAGCACTTGATCTTCAGCTGTTGAAGTCTTCAGCACTTGTCAAACTACTGATGAGGCTTTCAGCAGTTTGTGATACCGTGTGGGACTTAGAGGTTTTCTGATCTTGGCTCATTGGTTCTTTTGGTCCAACAAACTCCCCCTGAACCAATGCAGCCAAAACCTCTAACTTATTTAACTCCCACTTATTGATGGCAAAAATGTTGGTCTTTTTCCTTCTTGATCAGTAGAGAAGATGACCCATGTACGCTCCGGCCTGGGAAGAACCTCAAATATTTGTTTGGCAGAGTATGAATGGGAACTCTGTTTTGGGGAACTGGACACAGAGTTGTTATCCCATTCATGAGATTCACTTCCCCATAATGAGTCTGTATGACTCACGGACATAGGCCTCAAGGAGAACAATTTGTTCCTCTTGAGAGAGTCTTCAGCTCCTCCTTCGAAGAAGAACTCTGGACCATAGTACTCTGATAAGTACTTCATGGTCCTGCCATTCTTCAGCTCCACCGTAGTTACCTCCCTGTATACAAATTCATCCGGATGGTTGCCTTCAAGGAGTAACTGGAGCTCATTCTTTTGGATGTCTTCAAGCTTTTTGTATAACAACCCCTTCTTAATCATCTTGTTTTCTAGTAAGGCTTGAGGTGTCTTCTTTGCTTGGTGAGCTTTCTTGAATTCATCAATGATTTCCCAAGGTGAGACTACAACGGCCAGCATGATGGTAGATTCTATTGTTTTTCGTACTTGGCCGTTGTATCTGTGTGGGATAGTTCTTTTATGGATTCTAGAACTCACCCTGGGGTCTGGCCATACTCTCACTCTCTCCCTCTGATACTGAAAGGTGTGTCTGAGAGTGTACAGCCTTTGAGCATGCCCTTTCATGGCTTGAATAGATGATGACTGAGGAAATTCCTTGTCAACCATCTTCAACAGTTGCTCATCGTGCTGTTTCTGCTGTTCTTCTTCTTCTATCTTTACTCTGACCATTTCCCTTTGAGAGTCGGGTGTGATCATGGATTGACTCTGGGGCTTTGGTAGCTTCAGAACAGCAGAGAGTGGCAGACTATCATCTTCATCCTCTTCTTCTTCTGCTTCTTCTTCCATCCTCAGCACCCTTCTCCTTCTACTGGGTGCATCACTGGATGATGGTTGGTTGGTGAAGGGATTGGTTTTGAAGAGAGGATGTTTGGATTTTGGCTTGGAGGTTGGTTGGGAGATTTGAGGGATAGGATCTGTTTGAGTGAGTGGAAGGGAAGGTTGATCTAGCATCCTTGTAGTTAATTTTGCTTTTGTAAGTTTAGCCATCTCTAACCTTTTGCCAGCCCCAGCCTCATCAAGGGCTTCCACAATGATCCCTTTGTTGAATTGCTCAGACAGACAGATTCTGGTGGCTATAGCCAGAATGCTGTCCCTGGACCATGCGCGGATCTCCATTAATGATCTTCCCAGTATTTGGCAATAAAGCGGATCATTATTTCCAACCTCTCTTTCTCAAGAGCATCGTACCCTGCCCATCGGTTTTGTATCTCTTGTACCTCTAACCTTCTGATCTCACTATCCAGTGTAGCTGTGTCAAACCCCTGCCTGAATAGTTGGTCAATTATCTTATCCATGGAGCGGCTGTGTGTGGTGTCAGCTTCTTTGACCAGCTCCTCCAAGGATTTTCTTCAGCAGTATGATCATCAGCACTTCTCTTTCTTTTGTACGTGAGCAGAGGTTGCTTTTCTTGTTTCTCCTCTTCCTCAGATCTCTTCCTCTTCTATCTTTCACTGCAGTACCCTCCCCCTTTTTGGTTGCATTGGAGGAAGGGGTTGGTACCGCAGAAAGAGTCTTGTGGACAGCAGCATCAACCAGTGGCTGTAATGTTGAGGAAAGCCTCTCATCAAGGGCTTTGATCACTATATCAGTGATTATGGGGGTGATGAGAGGGAGGGAATTTTGTAGGATAGCACCTATTTGCTCAGGAGGGTTCTGTTCCTGAGAAGTAGGGCCTGAAGCAGAGGCGGGTGTTGATTTTGGGGTGGCTCAGTGTGTGGGAAACCTTCAAGGGAAGGTGCCATCTGTGGGTGTATGAGGGTGGCAGATGGACTTGCATCCTGAGACATCTTGGCCAGCAGCTCTTTGAGTCTGCTAACCTCATCCTCTAGAATGGTGTTTTGAGCAACTACATCGAGAAGAAGCTCAGGTCATCATCAGTTGATACTGAATCACCTGACCTCCTGCTTAGAGCAGGATGAACATGCACTGGGTGTAGACCAGTTGGTGCATGTGCCCCTGTGCTTGGTACTGGGGACTTCCAGCCTCAGGACAATGTCCATCATCAGCTGTTGCCTCTAGGGAGGTCTTAGCAATGTTACCAGCCTCACTCTGGTCATGTGCTGAGTCAGAGGAGGTGGCAGCCTCACTAGATATTCTAATCTCCTTCTCTACACCAGGAGATAGAATTGGGAAACCCCTGTGCTGTGGGTTCTCAGATGCACTGTGTTCCTCCCCCTCAATTGTAGAGGCATTCCCAGTAAGAAGTGGTTTCTGGGGAGGGGGTGAGGAGTGCAATTGAGTCAGCACTTGAGCAACTATTAAAGTTGGGCTGTGAGGGGCGGTTGTTTGGGGTAAGGGGGTAGAAGCAGTGTGCACCTGGGGTGGATGGTGCTCTTCAATGGCAATCTCCTCAAGTGAGGAAGATCCCAGATAAGTAGGTGCCCCTTGGGTTGCTGCAGGCTCCTGTTGAGAGGAAGCCTGAGCGGCTGTAGCTGGGAGTCATGTATCCACTAGGGGGTTTGGACTAGTGGATATATCCTGCGTTTGTTGTGCAGGAGCATCCTCAGGGGACTCAATTCCCTGAGTAGCCTTTTGGGTTTCTTTTTGGTGGGTTTGGTGGGGACATTGGATTTGGAGGTGGTGGCTGTGGGTTCCAGCTGCGTGGGTTTTCGCAGCTTGGCAGCCAGTTTGAGTGTCCGGTCGGAGTTGTGCCGGGAGTATACTTCTGGCAAAACAGCCGTAGCAGGGACTCCCACGCCAACAAGTCCCTCAGCATTAAGCTGGTCTATTATAATGGCCATGATGAACCGTGGATAGAGTATCCAACGGTTGGCAGTTAATTTTTGAGCCATATCTTTGAGCTCTGAAAATATTAATTCGGAAAAGTTCAGTGGTTGTTGCTCAAGGATAGACAATACCTGCTGCCATTTGGTGGACATTTGATCCCAAGACGATGTCTTAGGGGCCAAACATACATTGACCATGTGAAAGATCAGGCGCTCAGCGTCATTAAGTGTTTCTTCATGATGGTTGTGGCACTGAGATCACCTTGATATCCATGCTGAGCAAATGATAGATCTATGGTGCCCTTCGGATATCCAGCAGGAGGTAGCATCACTCAGGTGAAGAATTTTTCGGATTGTTGCAGGAGTAATCACTACTTCTTTGTTGTTGACTACAGACCGAGGGATCGTGTGCTGCTCTCCTCAGTAGTACATTAACGTTCATCCAAAATTGGTTCAAGGATTCGTTATGTAAAACGGGGTTCAGAAGGAATGCCTTGTTGTATGGGGACTGAACCATAAGATCGATAGCATTATCGAACTTAGTCCAGATCGGCGATTTTGTGAGGTAGGCAACACAGTTGTGTCGTGGTTTAATTTGCAAAGACGCCATGGAAATTTGTTGGAGAGGAACGTTAGGTTTGAAGAAGAAGTATGGAGGAGAGCTCAGGTTAAGGGTATATATAGGGTACGGGTGAGGAAATGACTGAAGGATGTGGTGTTAGTCATCAGTAGTTTTAAACGACCGTTGACATGGTATTATCCTTTCAGACGTTGAAACAGCTGAAGTCGCGGTGTTAGGCATCAGTAGTTTAGAAAACTACTGAACCGTGGTTTTGACTTCAGGTGATTGAAACAACTGAGGACATGGTGTTTGTCATCAGTAGTTATGAAACTACTGAAGACAGTGGTTTTAGTCATCAGCTGTTGTAAACAACTGAAGACTTGGTATTGGTCATCAGTAGTTATAAAACTACTGAAGACGTGGTTTTGCTTCAGTTGTTTAAAATGAACAGCAGTGGTACAAACGACTGAAGGGAAAGTTCTCTTCAGCTGTTTTCGTCAATTCTTAGCTTTTCAGCTGTTTCAAACTATCCTCAACACATTCATCAGTCTTTATGGCTGATTTCAGTTGTTTCATAGGACATCAGTACTTATCTGTTTTTACTGATTTCAGTAGTTATGACTACATCAGTAGTTGTAACTACTTCAGTAGTTTAGAGCAGATGAAGTACTTCAGTACTTGTGAGAACTTTTAGCCTTCAGTAGTTATAAAAAGTACTGAGGTTAAAAGAGCTCATCAGTACTTATATGTGACAGGCACTCATGATCATCAATATGAATTACTGAGATCATCAGTAGTTGTCACCTATTCTAGCTGCAGCATACCAAGCCTTAACACCAGGTTTTGGAAAGTTGAACTATCCAAAGGCTTAGTAAAATGTCTGCAAGCTCATCAGCACTGGGCACAAACTTAGGATCAATCAGACCTTTTTCAAAACAGTCTCTTATAAAATGGTGTCTGATCTCTATATGTTTGGTCCTAGAGTGCTGGACTGGATTTTTGACAATGCAAAGAGCTGAAGCACTATCCATTAACAATGGAGTCTTAGTCTCTGTAATGCCATAATCCAAAAGTTGGTTTTGAAGCCAGAGTACCTGAGATGTACAGCTTGCAGCAGCAATGTACTCTGCTTCCGCAGTGGATGTAGCAACTGAGGTCTGTTTCTTGCTCTGCCAAGAAATCAAGCAGTTGCCTAGGAATTGGCATCCACCAGAAGTTGATTTCCTGGTCAACTTACACCCTGCATAGTCACTGTCAGAAAAAGCAACTAATTTACCAGAATGTCTGGTAGAATACCATAAACCTAGAGATGGAGTGCCTTGCAGATATCTAAAGATCCTCTTGACTGCAATCAGATGAGACTCTTTAGGTGCAGCCTGAAATCTAGCACAAACACATGTAGCAAACATAATATCTGGTCTAGAAGCTGTTAAATACATCAAGGACCCAATCATATCTGTAAAGTGTTTCATCAACCACTTTACCTTTCTGATCTGAGTCCAGTTGTGTGGTGCTGCTCATGGGAGTAGAACAGGGCTTACAGTTTTGTAAATCAAACTTTTGCAAAAGATCTTTTGTATATTTGGATTGATGAATAAAAATTCCATCAGCCTTTTGTTTGATTTGCAACCCCAGAAAGAACTGTAATTCTCCCATGGCACTCATTTCAAACTTCTGTTGCATCAACTTTGTAAAGGCATCACACAACTTTGGATCAGAGGATGCAAAAATAATATCATCTACATAAATTTGAACAAGTAGATTATGCTGCCCAGCTTTCTTAATAAATAAAGTCTTGTCTATGGAGCCTCTAGTGAAATTGTTTTCCAGAAGAAAGTTTGATAATGTCTCATACCAGGCTCTGGGAGCTTGTTTTAACCCATAAAGAGCTTTATCAAGCTTATACCCCATTAGGATGTTTGTTGTCCTCAAAGCCTGGAGGTTGACATACATAAACCTCTTCTTTAACTTTTCCATACAAAAATGCACTTTTGACATCCATTTGAAAGACTTTAAGTTTTTGATAAGCAGCATAAGCTAAAAACAATCGAATTGCTTCCAGTCTGGCTACAGGGGCAAAGGTTTCATCATAATCAATACCTTCTTCTTGTGCAAACCCCTGAACAACCAGTCTGGCCTTGTTCTTAACAATAAGCCCATTTTCATCAGTTTTGTTCCTAAACACCCATTTAGTGCCTATTGCACACTTACCTGGAGGTAGAGGAACCAGTTCCCACACTTGCTGTTTCTTGAACTGAAGAAGCTCAAGCTGCATGGCATCAACCCATCCATTGTCCTTTAAAGCAATGTGATAATTCTTTGCTCTTGCTGACTGATGAAGAGAGCATAGAAGCAGAAATTGGACAATTGACTTCTTGTTGATACTCCAGCAGTGATATCACCAATGATTTGAGACATGGGGTGATTCTTCAGATCTTGATACACAATGAGATCTGTGCAAGTGTTTGTAGCCGGTTCAGCAGCAACAGATGGTGATGGTGAATCATTTCCTTGAAACCAATCAGTGGATGGTAATTCAAAGGAAGTTGAATTCGAAGAAATCTCATCAGCATTTGTTGTGGATGGTGCTACTGGCGCTACAGGAACATCAGGTCTAGTTGAATCAGGCAGCTGATCACTAAACCTGAAGAGGTGAGTACTGCAATCATCATCATCATCAGCAGTACCACCAGGTGGTGAACTGTTGACAGGAGCAACAGCAGGAGTTTGATAGGGAACATATTGCAGTATGTCCAGATCAAATAACTCCACAGGACTTTGTGGAATCTTGTCCTTTGGAGATTCATTAAACTTAACATGTAGAGTTTCTTCAACATCTTTGTTCTGCAGTTGAAGACTCTGTATGCTTTGCAAGTAGATGAATAACCAACAAAGTATCCTGCATCCACCTTAGGATCAAATTTGTGGAGTTGATCCTTTGTGTTGAGAATAAAACAGGGACACCCAAATGCTTTGAAAAATGAAATCAGTGGAGCCAAATGATGGAGAACTTCATATGGAGTCTTCATCAACCTCTGATTTACTAAAACTCTATTTTGCACATAACAAGCTGTGTTGACAGCTTCGGCCCAAAAGGTCAATGGCAAACCTGAGTCAGCCAGCATGGACCTTGCAGCTTCAATGAGGGTCCTGTTCTTTCTCTCCACTACTCCATTTTGTTCCGGAGTCCTTGGAATGCTGAACTGCCTTTTGATTCCCTTTGAGAGATAGAAGTCATCAAGTGTATGATTTCTGAACTCAGTTCCATTATCACTCCTAATACACTTGACTGGAAGGGAATACTGCTTCTCAATGTACAGCACAAAGTGGATAATCTTCTGAGCAGCCTCATCCTTTGAATGTAGAAAGAAAGTCCATACAAATCTGGAGTAATCATCCACAATTACCAGACAGTATTTCTTCTTTGCCATGCTCATTACTCTCACAGGACCAAATAGATCCATATGCAGTAATTGCAAGCAGGCAGTGGACTTGGACACTTCAATAGGAGGAAATGAGACCTTGTGCTGTTTTCCTTTTAAACAAGCAGTGCAAGTTTCATCACAGTGGAACTCCTTTATGGTAAGCCTCTGACTAAACTATTGTGGCTAAGCTGATTCATGTTTTTGAGATTAACATGACCAAGCCTCCTGTGCCATAGTTTAGATTCTTGAAAAGAGGCTTTGGAAAATAGGCAAGGATTACCTTTGAGATCTATCTTCTTAGAGAGATCTAAGGCATACACTCTTCCTGTCCTGTTGGCTTTCAGGAGAGTGTGATCATCCAACACCTTGTCAATCAAGGGCAAAACTTTGGATGACAGAATCCTACAGTTTTGACTTGTGAAAAGGGCAACATGGCCTTTATCACACATTTGACTGACACTCAAGAGGTTGTACTTGAGATTTTCCACATGATTAACATCATCAAATTTGATTTCTCCATTGGAGACAAAGCCCTTACCGATGATGTAACCCCTAGCATCATTGCCAAAAGAGACAAACCCCTTCTTTCCTTGAGAGTAGTCATGAAGAAGAGAGATGTTCCCAGTCATGTGCATAGATCCCCCACTGTCTACATACCAGATGCTATTTTGGCATGTTGAGAACCCTGCAATAATAAACAATCAGTTAGTTTTAGAGACCCAAACCTTTTTGGTTTTGGGCCTGGTCTCATCAATAGATGGTAAACTAGCATGTTTATTTGTAACAACAGCCTGAGAGGAAGAAGATGGTGCAGAAGAGGAGTCCTTTGGCTTAGACCTCCTTTTCTGTGGTTTCAACATAGGAGAATCTAGTTGGTTAACTCTACCCAACAGATGTTGTACCATCATCACCAGCTGTGTCTGATTTTGTGATAAAGCTTTCAGCTCATCAGACACATTGCTAGTGGAGTTAGATAAGGTCCTATGTTGCACCTTCTTCTTTTGAGCACCCTCAGCTGTCACCTGTTTAACTCCTTCCTTTTTGGATTGCTTTAAGGACTTAAGGGTTACAGGATTTGATGTTGCTGATACAAATGTGGTCTCAAACTCATTTTTCATTTTTACCATTTTCTCATTAATTTCTTCCTTTTGTTTGAGTTTGGAACCTCTTTTGTACCAACAATCATCTGTAAGATGATTGAACAAACCACATACTTCACATGGTTTCTTCTTCATCTTAGGTTGATCATCAACTAAAGATGGTGAAGCAACAGAAGACTTGTTCTTCAATGCTTTGGAAGCATTGGTTGCTTTCTTGACAGCATCTTTAGTAGTCTTCAAACTCTTTCTACTGCCAGTTTTCTTCTCTTCAGTACTGACAGCAGTTGAAGTTTGAACTTCAGGAGTTGAATCCTGCTCTCCAGTCCTTTCAGGACCTTCAGGATTGACTCCTGAGTTGATCAACTTATTGATCATGTGAATGTCAGCATTTGGACCATCAACATCAGCTGATAGGTTCAAAGAGGACTTGATACTGACTGCTACTTCTGATTGTGCTGTATCAGAAGGTAGATCACATGACTTGATGGATTGGTTATCACTCTCACCATCAGATTCTACCTCTGCTTGGGGTAAAATCTGTAGGTGGAGCAGTGTGATTGTAACCAATTCCAAACTTCACATTTGAAGCAGATTGCTTACTAAGAAGCATTTCAAAACCTTTGCATGATTGTACCCATCTATCACACTCGACCTGGGTAACTGCAAGGGTTTCTTTGAGATCTTTGTACTTCTCTAGAAGTACATCTTCTCTAGCCTTATCATCAATTTTTTGCAATTCAGTTTATAAATCTCATCATTTTTATCTTTGAGCACAACTCAAACTCAGCTTTGTTTTTGGAAATTACTTGTTCTAACTCAATGTTCTTATTAATAAAGCTACATTTGCTTCTCTAATGGAAGCAAATGCTGCTATGCATTGTTCAGAACATAATTGGCTTTTGCCTCAGAGGATACCTGTGATACCTGTGGTGTAGAGGCATTGGAGGATGAAGTATCAGCAGACTCCAAAGCCATAAGAGCTAGATTCCCAAAGGGACTGTCACCACCATGTTGACCAGCACCTGAGAACAGTTGATCATGACCAGACAAGTCATCTGGTAAACTGCTCCAGTCAACAACTCCTGGGGTGAAGAAGCTGTGTTGTTGAGATGAAGGTTGTTGATGAGATTGGAAGGCTGAGGTTCTGGTAATGCATGAGGTTGTGGTGTCATAGGAACTTGAACTTGACTTGACTGTGGCATGTAATAACAAGGGTACTGATAAGGCATTTGACCCTGAGAAACAAATATGCCGGAGATTGTTGTTGAGGATGATGACTAGATGTGACAGGATGTTGCCCTCTGTTTTGTTGACTGTTGCCAGGAAAAGTCACAAAGGGTGCAGTAGAGTTTGATCCAGTTGATCTACACTCTCTTGCAAAGTGTCCAAGCCGTTGGCATTTGTGACACCTCAACTTGCTCTTGTCAAAACCAACTTTGGTTTTGCCAGAGAGTCCTGGGAATTTTCTTCCAGTTCTTTTGTAGAACTTCTGAGATCTGATATTTA
This sequence comes from Flaveria trinervia, assembly GCA_025506515.1. NCBI lineage: Eukaryota > Viridiplantae > Streptophyta > Magnoliopsida > Asterales > Asteraceae > Flaveria > Flaveria trinervia. Next base: position 51,713,432 of record CM046441.1, read on the forward strand.
TCAAGGCCATTTGGCTCAAAATATCCATCTCTTCTAAGTCATCATCTGCAATCCCCTTGAGATCATCCATGATGAAACATAAATTGTCATTATTACCTCCAGTAAACTGACCATCAACACTTACAAATGCAGAATTAGAAGTGCTCGAAGAGAAATTAATATGCTCATCATACTGGCATTCAGATGCAGCATATTCTGACTCATGACCCACCAAGGCAGTGTTGCCTTGAATAAAGTCTTCAGTGAGCTTTCCAGATGAAGACAGCTTTCTCTTCTGTTCTATCTCTCTCTCAAAAGTGAGCAATTTCCATGGAGTTGGGTGAGAGATAGTTTGTCCAAACTTGCACTGGAGCGTAGGACAATAGTATATGTGTCCCATCTCTCAGGCAGTGATCTGAGAAATCTGTTATTCATCTGAATATTGGTGTATTCAAGTTTGACCATTTTTAGTTCAGAGATCAAACAAGAAAACCGCTCATATTGTTGAGTCAGTGTCTCACCCTTTCTATGAGAGAATGTCTCATATTGTTGGGCAAGAATTTCTCTATTATTTGCCAAGACCTCATCAGTTCCTCCAAATTGTTCTTTCAAAGCAATCCAGAGGTCATGGGCAGTTTCATGATGCATTAGCCCAGAATAGATTTCATTGGGCAAAGCCATGGCCAGAATTCCATGGGCTTTTGCATCAATCTCAAGCAACTTTTATCCTCATCTGAGTATTGCTCCCTCCTCTTCGGAACCATTTGATTGGTTTCCGGGTTATTCACCATAGGCTTGTGTGGACCATGTACCACTGATGTCCAACACCCTGCGCTGTTAACAGACAGGTGATGGAGCATACGTCTTTGCCATATGTTATACTCATTCCTAACCAGCATAGGAGGCTTGGTTGAGGAACCAGTATTGTGAGGATCATTGGAGGGAGTGGTCATTTTCAGTTCAAAAACAGTTTAGTTCAAGTTTTAAAAAGTTTGACAAACCACAACAAACTCAATGAGAACCAAGAATAAGATCTCAGGATGAATGAGCAGAAATACAGAAAATTCAATCTCTATAACCGTTTCTTGCAAAAACAAAAGCTAATTCAATCAAACTTGGATCTTGAATAGCAGTTTCAATGATCAATTATTAGATCGATCAATGATTAACCTGCTCTGATACCATTTGACAGGATCAGTGATCACAAGTTTGATGTTTATCAGAATGTAAAGCAGCGGAATACACAAACGAATTAGACAAATTGTAGCAAGCAAACATATATGTAAGCGTTAAGATCGCATACGGTTATAGGGAGAGAATATGATTTCTGATTTCTAGGAATGTTTATAGATGTAGAATATTTCTAATCGAATCAATTATCATTCCATTCAATTGCTCATTCACTCAATGATTACAATGGGTTGTCACTCCTTATATAGAGTGCAACAGTCACTGCTGTTATCACGGAAAGTGACAACTGGCAGATCCAATACAGAAATAACTAATTCTTAACAAACTACTGAAATGTTCTCAACTACTGAGAACATATCAGCAAGTTAAGTACAAAATATAAAACTACTGAACATAAAACATAAAACTACTGAATCACAACTACTGAAGAAGTACTCTTCAGCAGTTGTGACAAACTACTGAGGCTTCAGTACTTGGTCTTCAGACTTTGACCTTCAGGCGTTTCATCAGCTGATGACTTCAGTAGATATCATCAGCTGATGTCTTCAGTCTTTGTCTTCAGACTTTGTACATCAGTTGTTGATCTTCAGCACTTGTGAACTCTTCAGCTGTTGTACTTCAGTACTTTGGTCTTTCAGCTTCAGCACTTGTGTTCTTCAGCTGTTGTACTTTTTTTTTTTAATCGAATCAATTAATCATTCCATTCAATTGCTCAATTCACTCAATGATTACAATGGGTTGTCACTCCTTATATAGAGTGCAACAGTCACTGCTGTTATCACGGAAAGTGACAACTGGCAGATCCAATACAGAAATAACTAATTCTTAACAAACTACTGAAATGTTCTCAACTACTGAGAACATATCAGCAAGTTAAGTACAAAATATAAAACTACTGAAACATAAAACATAAAACTACTGATATCACAACTACTGAAGAAGTACTCTTCAGCAGTTGTGACAAACTATGAGGCTTCAGTACTGGTCTTCAGACTTTGACCTTCAGGCGTTTCATCAGCTGATGACTTCAGTAGATATCATCAGCTGATGTCTTCAGTCTTTGTCTTCAGACTTTGTACATCAGTTGTTGATCTTCAGCACTTGTGAACTCTTCAGCTGTTGTACTTCAGTACTTTGGTCTTTCAGCTTCAGCACTTGTGTTCTTCAGCTGTTGTACTTCAGCACTTTGGTTCTTCAGCTGTTAAGGTCTTCAGCACTTGATCTTCAGCTGTTGAAGTCTTCAGCACTTGTCAAACTACTGATGAGGCTTTCAGCAGTTGTTGTGATACCGTGTGGGACTTAGAGGTTTTCTGATCTTGGCTCATTGGTTCTTTTGGTCCAACAGCTGGCAACCCTAATATACCTCTTGATCTTTCGAGACAGAGGTGTCACTTGATCCGACACCAGACGTGCCATCTCGTTGAATTTGGTGGTATACTGTTGGTGCGTCATCGCTGCCGCCTCGGTTGCAAGAACTCCCTTTCGACCTTGTCCCTTTCCCAGTGAGGGAAAAACTCCTCAATCACCAACTTTTTCAGTTCAGACCATCTCATTCTCCCAATGGCCCTGCCACCCTCGGCTTGGACTATATTGTCCCACTAACATAGAGCAGAGTCCACAAAAGAATGGGTAACAAACTTTACTTTCTGGTCCTCCCGACACTCGCTGATATTTAAGACGGCTTCCATTTCTCTCACCCATCGGTGAGCAGCAGTAGTAGTGTCGTTTCCATCAAAAGTAGGGGGCTTGCATCATTGAAATGCCCCACTTTTTCAACTTGTTCAAGCAGTTCTGTTGAGGTTCAGAATGAGTGTTCTTGCTGTTTGACAGGTTTATTTTTGATGTTTGCTAAGTATAGATGATATATCTACTACTAGCAACTTGATTATCAGATCAATCGAGTTCTATTCAGTCTGTGTGCAGATCTGAAAGAGAATCGAGAGCCAAAGGTCTGATACCAATTGACTGGGATTGTGTAAGAGTGATATTCTTACAGAGAATCAATATGATAATCAAGTCAATGATTGAGTGGCAGAAATAAACAATCAAAGAACATTCAAGCAAGAAAATTACTCATAAATGTTGTTTGTATTGATATATGAAAGTTGATAAGTTACAGAGAATAATTACAACAAAAATTCTCTATCTATCAGCCGTCACCTCAGTACGAGGTTAACTATTATATTTATAGGCAGACAAGATGCCTTTACAAAATGACTAAACTACCCCTGACCTTTTACATCATAAACTAGTCTAAGTCTTGATCCGCATCTCTGCTTGTTCATCCGCATTGACAAATGCGGATGAGATAATCTTGATCAGCATTTCCATTTGATCATCAGCATTAGTAAGTTGGTCATCCGCATTGGTTAATGCGGATGATCAAAGTCTTGTCCGCATCTTCTTTTGTTCTTCCGCATTAGTCAATGTGGAAGAGTAACTTGTTCAGTATTAGTATTATGTCTTCCGCATTAGTCAATGCGGAAGAGTAAACACTTGTCCGCATCAGAGTTTTGTCTTCCGCATTAACTAATGCAGAAGATAACACTTGTTATTTTCTTGGCAGATCTTCATCCGCATTTCATCTTGGACTTGTGGGATTCCAGCTGAACAATCATCAATTCACCCATTGAGTTGGCATGTATGATCCTTTCAGGGTGCAATAATACTCCCCCTAAGGATTATACAGCTTGGTTTTCCTTAATGTTTAGGAGGTGATTGATGTTGTGAAGATTCAGTTGGGTCTTCAGGAGGTAGTATGAATGCAGCTTTAGTGGGATCTAGGATAGCCTTGATCATGTTTATAAAATCAGTTGCTTCTGACATCCTGTCTCTACTCAGCACATGTATTTTCATTCTGCTCATGTTGTAGATGGCTCCATTGGTAACTTTTTCAAAGAAATAGGTTCCCATATGGAGATTGTGGAAAGACCATCTCTATGAATCAATAAACTCCCTCCCACATCTACTTCAAGCTTAACAATATTTCCAAGTTGCAGTGGTGTTTTCTTCTTCTTTCTTGTGTCTCTTTTAATATTTATTCTATCATAGGCCAGTTTCAACAACTTGATGCATTTCAGAAAGAAGTGCATGTCTTGTTCACCCAATTTGTTGTTTAATTCCCTGAAGTGCCTGGTATAAATATAGTAGATGTATGATTCATCAAGTAATCTTACTTCATACCCACTGAATAGTTTTATGTCAGCTCCTTCTTTTCCTCCCCACTTCCTTTCTATCACCATCTCATAGGTTCTCTCATCATAGTACACGTTTGATATGGGAGTGGAGGTATGAGTACCAGATACTACTTTTCTCTTCAATGACTAAGTTGACTTTACCTTCAACTCAGGGAATACAATTTCCTCTTCTTCCATCTTTTTCTTCGTATCTAGGGGATCGACAAAAGTTTTATCTTTTCTTAAGCAAATTGTATTTAATGAATTGAAGTTGTTTGTTCTTCTGAACATCTTAAGTATGTTCTCAAATTCATATCCCCTGAACATAGCTGCATGATTGATCAGTTCAAGTTGAGCTAGCTCTTTCAAATCATGAATATCAAGGGCATTTACTAGAGCAGAGTGCTCTGTAAAGAATTGTACTAGCCCTGAGATTCTCTTCACCATGAACATGTTCCATGTGCTATCATACTTCCAGGCTATTATCATTTGATCTACCTTCCCCTTAGGAGTAGACACCCCTATGATCAGTTCTGCAGTAGTCAGTCCTTCTTGCAGCTTCAACTGAGATGTTCTGCAAACCATTCAGGGTATTTGTGGAGCACTGGGGCAAGTAGTTCTTGATCTTTTAGGTTCAACAGCATGTCTTCATTGACACTCTGCTTCTGGGTTTGGTCCTTGTCAATTCTTCTTCCAGTTTCTTGAGTTTATCTTTCTTTTCATTGATCAATTGAAGAGTTGCAGCCCTTAAAGAATTTTTCTTCATGTTGGCAATCCTTCTTCTTGTGAATCCCTAACTTGAGAGATATTCCTTCATTTCCTTATTAGACATGTTATAAGGATCAGGAAATAATGATTCATGGGATGAGGTTTATTTCTTCATTTGAGACAGCTTTTGTAGGGGACCCCTTCTTGGTAGTGGAATTTCATACCTTGTAGATTTCTTCAAGGATGAGTCTTTATGTTTTGGAGTACCCTTTGTCATTGTCTTCTCATATTCAGTGTCTATTGTTGGATCAAGCAACAATTTCACTTTCTCTTCCTCCTCTTCATTCTTTATAAGTCATCCCAATACTTAATCAGGATCATAGCCTTGATTAATTAAAAACATGGCTTTAATCATCAAGTCATCAGTTTAAGCTTTGGTTGCCATGTCTTCCACTAACTGTTCTTCTTTAATAGGACTGTCCATGAGAACATCTTTTTTAACTTCATATTCATCAGCAATTTCTCCTTCTTCTAAATCAATTGCTCTAGCCAACTTTTTCAACTGAGCTTCTGCCTGCTCATGTTCTTCCAAAAATTCAGCAATTGCTGCTAAACTTCTTAGGTCATCCTTTTGTTTCTTTGCTGGTTCTTCTTCAGTTTTGGTCTCTTGCCTTTAGCTTTTTCAGCCAGATACTTCCTCTTTCGTGAGTAAGTTTGAAGTTGAGGGCTAGAGGTTTCAGTTTGTTCTTCTGGCTCAGGGACCTGTTCAGGTGTACTTGGCTCTTGATCCTTCATTTTCCTTTTCTCATTTTCTATCTGTTCAGTTTCAGTTTCTTCTTTCCTTTCTTTTTCATATCTTTCTTTGAGTTCTTCCTTTTGTTCTTCAGTTAATGAAATAGCAGGGACAATTTGCAGAGTTAATTCCTTTTCCAAAGGCACTGGTGATTTGGGAATAAAGACAATAGGCTCTGCCTCAGTTTTTTGATTGTTTATGAATTCCCAGAAATCATCATCAATGCTGAATTGTTCAGATGCAAAACTATCCAAGGCACTGAAGAGTTCTTCAAATTCATCTTTTTCAGAGTCTGAATAACCAGTGTTTCCAGAATACACTACCATGTCTAGGCTTTGGTCTTTGATCTCAGTTTGACCTTCATCATCTACTTGTTCTTCATTCTCATCTATTAAATTTTTGTCCTCATCATCAACCTTTTCTTGTTTTTCTTTCTCATCATCATCCTTCACTTCAGTTCTTTTGATCATCATTCAAGCTCGGATATTCTTTTGTTCTTGCTCTCAATTTCCTTTTAAGTTTTGAGATGATATCAGCTTGTTCTTCTATGATGTTTTCTTGTTCCTCCATTGCAATAGTTTGTATTTCAAGAGTATCTATATGTCCACTCACTTCTTCTCTTGAGTGTTTTAGTGTAGCTTTTAAATTCTCAATCTTTTTGTCTTGTTCTTTTTGGTCAACTGCATATTTCTCTTTAAGATCTTTCAATTCACATTCTTTCTCATCCAGTTCCAGGATTCTGTGATTTATGATTCCTGCTCTCCTATTTAAAGTTCTTTCCATCCTTTCCACTTTGAGTAACAACTCAGATATTAATTTATCTTTTTCATCAGGTCTGTTGATGTTGGATTCAGCATAGCTCTCTGAAGGAGAAGCCTCAGAAGGTTCTTTCATAGCTCTGGTTTGATCATGATGATCCTCCTCATTAGAAGATGATTTGGATGATTTGGATGCACTTGTTGATCCTTCTGTTTCAGCAGGGTGATCAAGTGATGATGGTAAAGGTTGGTAAGGAGAAATAGGTGATTGGTGTGGTGATATTGGAGATTGATGATGTGGTGATATAGGTGTAGGTTGAGTGGTCATTGGTGGTGTTGGTTGTTGTGATGGAAGTGATGATGGTTGAGGTAATGTTTGAAGAGATGATTGTGTAGAAGGTTGTGGTATTTGTTGTGGTGATGGCATTGGTGATGGTATTGGGGATGGTAATGGTATTGGGGATTGTATTGGAGATGGTATTGGGGATGGTATTGGTGATGGTATTGGGGATTGTATTGGAGATGGTATTGGGAATGGCATTTGTGATGGTATTGGTGATGGTTGTGGAGTTGGTTGAGCTATTGGTTGTGGAGGTGGTTGTGCTTGACCTGCTTGATGTATTTGTTGAAGCATCCAAGGAAGAAGGGGTGAAGGGGCACCACTGTAAAATTTCCTTGGGTCCTTCTTCTTGATGTACTTATAGGATCTTGCATCATAATGAGGAATGTTAAGTACAGGTCCTTCATTAACAATGTCAAGAAATGATTCATTGATTAGACATTGAATGTATCTTGGGTACATTAGAAACTTGTATCTCAACCCTTCTTGAATATTGGAGATTAGGCCATTGAATACATATGCAGACATGTTAAACCGTCTGTTGGTGCAGAGAGCACAGATTGCAAAAGATGTGAGGATTGGAATGTCATTTCATCCTGTTTTCCTTTTAGATAGACAATGTTGGAACATATGAATTAGGAATCTCCAAGGCAGATCCACTAATCCTTTGACTGTCTGTTTTGCTTCATAACTCCCTTCATAACCCATTTCAGAGAAAAATGTGGTTATTTCCTCATCATCCAATTCAAGAGGATCATCTGCATTATCAATGAATTGCAGACATCTTCTAACTGATTCTTCTGTGATCCTTAGAGTGAGTTCATTGTTGATTCTCCCAGTTAGAATTTTCACTCCATCCTCTTCAAGCACTTCAGCTAATTCCTAGAATGACCTGATGGGATTCTCGTAGATTGTTGGTCTTACTGTCATGGCATATGCTACCCTTGTGGTAGATAAGAATCTTATCATATCTCTAAGACCTTCGGCTTCAGGCACATCAGGGTTTAGATAACCGCTGACGTTATGGAGCTTGCTCCATGTAAGATTTGCCATGTAATCTGCACAAGAGACATGTGTGTTAGTTAACAATTTTGACTTTAACTTTGCTTTGATTTGTTAATGTGACTTTGATTTGTTACATAATTTTTTTTCACTTTGCTCTGTTTTTCACAGTAAACATGATTATCATGGTTTTCAATATCAGTTGAATTCCTATCATTTATATGTTTATTGAGATCGAAAATGTGAATTACATCACATTAATGAGTTTGATTTGGTGTTCTTCAATAATTTTCTGGTTCATTGTTCGATTTAGGGTAACAGTCCGAGACTTTGGTTTTGGATTCAAAATCTGTTGAAGTTATACCTTATCTTCGAAATGACTGTGGTTCTGAATCGATGACAAGAATGTTTAAAGAGGAAACACAACAAAATCTTTGAATGTTTGTGATGATGATGATGATTGATGGTGGTGTAATGTAGGTTTGCGCTCGTCTCACTATAAGTTCTCTCAATTTGAAAAGTATTAAATGACCCGTTTGAATTTTAGTTTTGATCATCCGCATATACAGTCAACACTGTAGTAAATGCTGAAGGTTAATTTGTTTAATTTTGATCATCCGCATTTGTTGACTGTAGCAAATGCGGAAGACGAACTTTTGACATTGACAGCCCGCATTTGACTACTTTTGGTCATCCGCATTTGTGGCTATAGCTAATGCAGAAGGCTTAATTTTTGACTGGCTGTCCGCATTACTCTACTGTTACAAATGCGGAAGTTTTGATAATTTAATTTTTTTTATTTTTTATTCTATCCGCATTTGTGTACTGTTGCAAATGCGGAAATTAAACTTGAAATTTTGGCTGTCCGCATTTGAGTTGTAGTAAATGCGGAAGAACATTGTAACAAATGCAGTTGAATTGCTTGTTTTACCATATCCGAATATGTACAGTAACAAATGCGATAGAACAAGTCCATTTGTGCACTACAAATGCGGTTGACAAGTCAACACAGCACTGTAGCAAATGCGATAGAGACCTGTTCATACGCATTTGTTGACTGTATCAAATGCGGTAGAGTAAATTTCACAGACTAATGCGGTAGAGTAAAATCATTGTCCGCATTAGTTGCAATTCAAAAATTATTGTTACCTGCATTAGTTACATGCATGGGTTACCTTCACCCGCATTAACTAATGCACTTACCTGCATTACCTTTTGAACTTAATCAAAAGTTAATGTGATTGAATTGATTATTCATCTTGTGAAGAGGTGTCCTTGATTGATTTTTCTTATGAAGTTGGCTGATGAAGTTGTCAATTCTTGCTTGGATTGACTTGTATGTCACAATTAATACGAGTTTCCCGATTTTTACAGATCTTGGACTTATCATGCTTCTAAGAATCTGCATAAGCTGAGATATAATGGTATGACTTATTGCAACAACACCAACTAAAATTCTTTTTGTTTTGTTTTTCAAAACTAAGTTAATAAACAAAAATTTTAAATTACTCCCCCTAAAGTTTATGTCCACATTTGGAGAGAAACTTTAAAGATTTAAAACTGTTTGAATATTATTTTGATTAATATTAACAATGAAGAGAAAAATCTCTTTGTTGGGATCATATCGGTCTTACATTACACTTATGCATCCTTTATGATTAAATGGACATGATCATGAACTTGAAGATTGAAAGTATGTTTGTCCTCTTAAACCCATACCTGTTGATATTTTGATGCAAATACTTTTATCATGTTTTGGTTGATTATTATTCAATGTGTACCTCACACACATAAGCGTGAAATGATCAACCCTCCTTATACAATGCATGGTAGAACTTTTTCACACTTTTCTTACCAGGTTACTTAAGTCATGAAATCTCATTTTCACTGATCCTCACTGGGATTCTTTTAATTTGATCCTTTTTCATGTTGATCCACATTGGGATTCTTTTCACTTCACTTTGGAAGGTGATCCATGATAGGATTCTTTTGTTCATTCACTTGGAATGTATTACTTTGTTGATTCATCCAATTTTGGATGTGTTCCACATTGGGAATCTTTTGGATCATGACTCTGCACTATGTGCAAGTTTCATCAGGTCTTTGCTCAACAAAACAAAGATGAAACATGATGTGGTGAAAGAGATTCATAAAGTATCATTACCTGGTGTGTTTAGGCTACTACACACACATGCATTCAGATAAGCCAATACGTACATGTACTTTGTGATGAGTGTTTCATAATTGAATATGTTTTTAATTCATCACTGCATGTATCTTTTCTTCCAAGTTGAGCCTACCAACATATCTAGTAAGTCATTTCAGTCTTTTACATTTTGAAATTAAGCACAGTGAATGATATAACGACTATAATTATATCATTTCCCATAATTCTTTTCTTCATAAAACTTGATTTCTCTTTGTGGTTTTTGTGATGTTTTAAATTGTTTTTGATGTTTTTCATAGTTTTTACTCATGGTTAATCATGCCAATTGACTGAACCAGAAATTCAAACCTACTAGGTTCAAATGCCTTGGTAAACAAATCAGCTAATTGATTTTATGTTGGTAGTTGAATCAATTTCACTAAACCTTTTCAGCATAATCTCTCAAAAAATGATATCTAATTTCAATATGTTTTGTTTTTTAGTGTTGAACTGGACTATTAGTTATAAAGATAGCAGCTGTGTTGTCAATAGAAATTGGTGTATGCAAAAAGTGAAAACCATAATCAAGCATCTAGTTTTGAATCCAGAGAACTTGAGAGCAACATGCTGAAGCAGCAATATACTCAGCTTCTGCTGTGGACACAGACACATTTGTCTGCTTCTTGCATTGCCAGGATACTAGTCTGGGACCGAGAAATTGACAACCGCCAGAAGTGGATTTTCTGTTGAAGTTGCATCCTCCATAATCACTGTCTATGTAGGCATAGAGATTAAATTCTCCATCCTTTGAATACCATAATCCGAGAGCTGGTTTGCCCTTCAAATATCTGAATATCCTCTTGACTGCGTTCATATGTGATTTTTTTGGATCAGCTTGATATCTAGCACACACACAGACACCAAACATAATGTCAGGCCTACTGGCTGTTAGATACATAAGTGAACCTATCATTGATCGATACTGAGTTTGATCCACTAATTTGCCTTCAGGGTTAGGTCCAATCTTCACTTTAGTATCTACAGGAGTTCTAACAGACTGACAGTCAGCAAAGTGGAATTTCTTCAGCATGGTTTCTACATAGTTTGATTGATTGATGAAGATTCCATCTGTTGTTTGCTGGACTTGCACCCCTAGAAAGAATGTGAGTTCCCCCATAGCACTCATTTGGAACTTTGAATGCATAAGATCTTCAAATTCTTTGCAGAGTTGCTTGTTTGTCGAGCCAAATATAATGTCATCCATGTAGATCTGGACTAACAGCATGTCTTTTCCTCTTATTCTTCTGAAGAGATTCTGATCAATCTTTCTTCTTTCATACCCATATTCAAGAAGAAAGGATGATAGAGTCTCATACCACTTTCTTGGAGCTTGATGAAGACCATACAGAGCTTTGTCAAGCTTGTACACTTTGTGAAGGAAATCTGGATCTTCAAAGCTAGGTGGTTGACTTACATAGACTTCTTCAGCAATCTTTCCATACAAGAAGGCACACATTACATCCATTTGATAAATAGTAAATTTCATGGACACGGAATATGCAAGAAAGATTCTGATTGCTTCTAGTCTGGCAACAGGAGCAAACACTTCATCGTAGTCAATTCCTTCTTCCTGAGTGTGTCCCTGTGCCACTAGTCTTGCTTTATTTCTGGTGACTATCCCTCTATCATCAGTCTTGTTCCTGTATAGCCATCTGGTACCGATAGGGTATTGTCCTTCGAGAAGATCTACCAGTTGCCATACTTCTTGTTTCTTGAATTGAAGCAATTCTTCCTGCATTGCTTCAATCCAACTATTGTCTTGAAGTGCCTCTTTGATGTTTTTGGGTACTGTTTGACATAGAAAGCAGGAGAACAAACAGATGTTTGCAATACTGGACTTTCTTCTTGTCACCCTCTCATTAAGATCACCAATAATGGTTTCAACTGGATGATTCTTGTATATTCTTGTGGTTGGAATGGTGTCACCAGCAATAGTTACATCAAGATTGGAGACATTCATTTCATTATGGTCAGAGGCACAATCATCTTGTATTGTTGTTGAATTATGACGATTGTCAACTTCTGTTTCAATAACTGCTACATCTTCAGCAGCACTGAGGTTGCTTGCATCATTTGAAGTACCTTGAGTTTCTTCTGGATGAGAAGCCTGTTTTTGATTTCTGATCTTATGTGACAAGTCATCTGAGTGAGATGGTACCAGGCTAGGACCTTCTTCAGAAGAAACACTAAGGTTTTGTGACAAGTGTCTGATGGGATCAGCTTGAAGAGGAACATCTTCATTCATATGTTCATCAGATGTAGGTGGAATCAATGGATAATTTTCTCTTCTTTCTACAGTTGATGAAGTATCACCTGAATGTATATTTCCTGCATCAGACAAGTGAAATTGTCAAATGATTTAGTAAAAGTGTCAATATCAAACAACCAATCAGGACCATTTGTAGATTTGGGAAACGAATGTTCCTTGAATTGAACATTTGTGGATTCATCGATAATATTTAGTCTAGGATTGAACACTCTATAAGCCTTTGAGACGGAAGAATAACCTACAAAAAATCCTTCATCAGACTTAGATGATAATTTTCCCAAATGATTACGGGTGTTTAATATTGAGACTAGACAACCAAATGATTTGAGGAATCCAATAAATGGTTTCCTATGAAATATCAGTTCATAAGGTGTCATGTTACTTTCTTTAACAATCAAAATTCGATTTTGCACAAAGCACGATGTGTTAACTACTTCTGCCCAGAAGGTGATAGGCAGTTTAGCATCAGCTAGCATCGTTCTTGCTGCTTCAATCAGTGTTCTATTTCGCCTTTCAGCTACCCCATTTGTTGAGGAGTTCTAGCTGCACTGAATTGATGGGCAATGCCTTTGGTTGCACAAAAGGAACTCATATTTTCATTTTTGAACTCTGTACCATTATCACTTCTTATTATTTTGACTTTGAGATCAAGTTGATTTTCAATTTTAGTGATAAATTCTTGAATGATTTGGGATGCTTCATTTTTTTGAAGTAGGAAGAACACCCATGTAAATCGACAAAAGTCATCAATGATCATTAAACAATATTGTTTCTTTCCCATACTCATTACATGAGTTGGTCCAAACAGATCCATGTGAAGTAACTTCAATGGAGCATTGTTAGTGTTCACCAGCTTGGTTTTGTGAGACGATTTGTGTTGTTTTCCTTTGAAGCATGCTGAGCATTGATCAATAAAATTGAATTCTTTTTTAGGAAGACCAATTACATGGTTTCCTTGACTAACTTGTTCATATTTTTAAAGTTAGTGTGCCAAACGTCTATGCCAAAGTTGTGACTCATCAAATGATGCTTTAGACAAAAGACTGTTTCTTCCTTAGGTGATGCAGAAACAAGTTTAAGAAATATGTATTATTCTTCCTCACAGTCTTTAAGACAACCCATTCTTCAGGAATTGAAATCCAGGTTTCAGAATGTAGCAGTGTGTCTGTAAAGTGAGTGGAATATTTTTTTGTCGCAGATCTGAGACACGCTTAGCAGATTGAAATTCAGTTGTTCACAGTAATTCACTCTGTCAAAGCTCAGCATCCAATTTGTCACAGATCCTTCTCCTGTAATCCTACCACTTTCTGAATCTCCACCAAATGCCACAGTAGTTCCTTGTATGTACGTGAAATCATGAAGAAGGGAACGATCTCCGGTCATGTGTCGGGAGCATCCACTGTCTACATACCATAGGCTATTAGACCTGTGTGGATGAACCTACAAACAAAAAGAACTAATTAGAATAAGGAACCCAAGCCATGATGGTCTTGGGTTTCCCGTTCCTATTCATGATAGTCACCTCCTGGTATTCCCTATGAATGGTGATATAGATGGAGGTGATTTGGGAGATTTTTGGTAATGAATTGGTCGAGTCATCTCATCAACATCTACTAAGGATTCAGATGAATAATGAAATCATTGGTCTCTATTTCTTTGTAAAAGTTTAGCTCGAGTTTCATTATCAAAAGTTGGTTTTTGCTTAGGAAGGTCAAGTTTGTGTTTCATTGTGAGATGATTTCTTTGACCCTTCCTTAAATCCTTTGAGTTATTTCTATATTTGTTGATATAAGTGTCCTAGATTGAGTATTATGAAGATGAGGTTTGACAGAATGCATCACAGTAGATGTTTTGAGATGGACTTGTGTTGTGGAATTCTCAACCCCTTCTGATTGAAGTAACAATCAGATGTATTGTGATTGTTCATGTCACAGATTGAACAATACTTGTTGAAATAGCAATTTTTGGTGGAGTGATTGTTCATATCATAGATAGAACAATATTGATTGAAGAAGTATTTATCTGTCTGTGATTGAACATGTCACAAATATCACATACATTTGTTGTTTCTCGAATCAGATTTTTCTTTGTGTGACTCAACTGATACTTTCTTTTGATGAGTCACTTTCTTTTCTTTAGGTGATGAATCAAAATCAGCCCTTTTAGTAGATTGTTTCACAATCCTACTTTTGTTCAGTTGTTGGGTTGTTTTGTTTCTTCAACCTACTTCTCACCTCTTTCTCAAACTGGTCAACGTGTTTTTTGTTACAGATATCAACCCAACTCCTTGCCTTAATTTTGATGACTGAGGGTCTGATGAAGTTTTATGTGTTGAACTCAGTTTTACAGTTGGATTCTTTTTCAGTGAAACCTTTTCTGATTTGCTTGAATTTTATAGAGATACAATCTTATTATCAGAACTACTTTCAGTAGTGGTTTCACTGTTTTGACATATTTCTTTTTGCCTTGTAAAATAGATGGTATGAATTTTATAAAAGGTACAATTGTTTTACAGGGCTTGATGGTTTCATGACATTCACTGTCTTGTCTGAGCACTCTTTGATTTTGATAGGTGTCCTAACTTGATTTTATCCTATTGGTTTCAAAATAAACATCAGGTTTGTTTTGAGGATTGTCACTTGTTTCACTACTGATTTAGGTTCCATAGTTTTAGGTTCGATTGATTCAGAGAGTGATACAGAGTCAGGCATGACAATGTAATTGTCATTGTATGGTGGAGGACATGAATTGTACCCAATCCCTGACATGTCCTTTGGATCCTTTTGTGAATCCAACATTTCTTGCAGCTTGACTGAAGACATTTGAAACTTTTCAAGTTTCACTTCAGTCATAGATTGTTAAGCTTTAGCTTGAGCTAACTTTTTAGTAAGTAGCTCATTTTCAGCTGCAAGATTGTATTTCTCACCATGCAATTTTTCTATGTCAGAAATGAGAGATTTGATTTTGATTTCAAAACTTTTTAGTTCTCTCTTCATCATTTCTGACTTCACATTTTCTTCTTTAATTTTATCTGCCAGTTTATGATTGGTTTCTATACTCTTGTAATTCATTTATGCATTTCTCACTACAAAGGTTAGTTTTTACCTTAGTAGGCATTGAAGATGGTCTATCATTGATGTGAGCCATAAGAGCATGATTCTGGAATTGAGGCTTGACTTCCTCAGTATACACACTCCAGTCACATATCCCATCTTGTTTGATCACAAGGGCACTGGCAGAAGGCTGACTGCTTGCATGGGCTTGATTTATCAGTTGTGGTTGATTCTAGTATGTTTGTTGATGATGAGAATGATGGTACTGCTGTTGTTGATTGTTTGAGTGATAGATTGAATTGGTCTGTGATAATGATTGACCAGGAGAGTTCCTTGAATGGTTGTTTCTTTTAGGAGCATTGCACTCTCTTGAGAAATGGCCAGACATGTCACAGTTGAAGCATTTTACCTTGGATTTGTCATATCCAAGTTTTGTGTTCTCATTCAGGCTCAACTTTCTTCCTTTTCTGAAGAATTTCTTTGCTCTCATGGCAATCATTGCCATTTGCCACTGTAGATCCATCTCCTCAACATCATCATGATCTAATTCTTTTAAATCTTCCTGTATTAGATAGGCAGAAGTGAGTCTTCCCCCAAGATATGCTTCAAAACTTGCAACAAAGGCATTGTAAGTTGCCTTTTGCTCTTTTGATTTTAAGTCTTCTGGAGAGATTGGAGGTGCAGTGGAGACTTTTGGTGCTAGAGCTGAAGTTGAATGGTGATTGAATGGTGGAGATGCAATGAACCCAGTATTGTCATTTGATCTCTTGATGAGTGAAGTCATCTTCTTCTGTGATGAAAGCATTTTCAACAGAATGTGATTCTGAAGGGAATTTGTAGGCTTCAATCACTCTTGGCACACTCAGATTTCTGCTTCATTCATCAAGTTCCAAAGCTTCAATCTTGGCTATCATAATGTCTAGAGTAGTACTCTCAAGATCAAGAGTATTTTTCAGCATTGTGACATTTTGCTTCCAGCTTTCAGGTAGACTGTGAAGCATTTTCTTGTTGAGTTCTTAATGTTGTATGAAACACCCATAATTTCAAAGTCATTGACCAACTGTACAAATCTGTGTAGTTGTTTTGATATGGATTCTCCTTTGGTGTGATGGAAGGTTTCATACTGATTGACCAGCTTGTCTTTGTTAATTTCAGCAACTTCACTGCTACCTTCACACATAATTTTGAGAGCATCCCAAACAGCTTTAGTAGTTCCATATTTTTCAATCTTTTCAGCACATCCATTTTGAGTGCTTGAGTCAAAATAGAGTATGCTTTAAGATTAATTTTGATTTTCTTAGATTCATCTTCATCCAGAGTTAAGTCTTCAATTGGTATTCTAGCAGTCTTGTACAGTACAGCTTGAGTTGTTGATAGAGTAACAGGAATATGTGGACCCTTACTTATTGAGATCCGAAAGTCAGGATCTACACCTGTGATATAATTTCTAAACCGTATTCTCCATTGTTTAAACTCATATTTGTGTTTAAGCATGGGAGGTTTAGGTGTATGACCTAATTCAAAGTAACTGTTAGAATCCATGTTGATTTGTGTAAGTATAGATTTAGTTGATTTTAAGATTGATTATGTATGATGAGTCCAACTTGTTCAAGTAGTTCTGTTGAGGTTCAGAATGAGTGTTCTTGCTGTTTGACAGGTTTATTTTTGTTGTTTGCTAAGTAGAGATGCTAATATCTACTACTAGCAACTTGATTATCAGATCAATCGAGTTCTATTCAATCTGTGCGCAGATCTGAAAGAGAATCGAGAGCCAAAGCTCTAATACCAATTGACTAGGATTGTGTAAGAGTGATATTCTTACTGAGAATCAAATATGATAATCAAGTCAATGATTGAGTGGCGGAAACAAACAATCAAAGAACATTCAAGCAAGAAAATTACTCATAAATGTTGTTTGTATTGATATATGAAAGTTGATAAGTTACAGAGAATAATTACAACAAAAATTCTCTATCTATCAGCCGTCACCTCAGTACGAGGTTAACTATTCTATTTATAGGCAAACAAGATGCCTTTACACAATGACTAAACTACCCCTAACCTATTACATCAGAAACTAGTCTAAGTCTTGATCCACATCTCTACTTGTTCATCCGCATTAACAAATGCGGATGAGATAATCTTGATCAGCATTTCCATTTGATCATCAGCATTAGTAAGTTGGTCACCGCATTGGTTAATGCGGATGAACAAATACTTGTGTGCACTTGGTTGGTCATCCGCATTTGTCAATGCGGATGATCAAAGTCTTGTCCGCGTCTTCTTTTGTTCTTCCGCATTAGTCAATGTGGAAGAGTAACTTGTTCAGTATTAGTATTATGTCTTCCGCATTAGTCAATGCGGAAGAGTAAACACTTGTCCGCATCAGAGTTTTGTCTTCCGCATTAACTAATGCGGAAGATAACACTTGTTATTTTCTTGGCAGATCTTCATCTGCATTTCATCTTGGACTTATGGGATTCCATCTGAACAATAATCAATTCACCCATTGAGTTGGCATGTATGATCCTTTCAGGGTGCAACACTCTTTTACTGAGGCTCTCAAGTTGGCGCTCTCGACGCCACCCTCCGGATGAGGAGTCTCAAGTTCTTCAGGAACCACCTTCTCAACTCTAGGTCTCCCTCTCTTGAGCCACAGTTCAGCATCGTGACCTCCACCACATGAAGCTTTCGAAGATCTACCACCAGCCATTCACATGCACACTGAAAGATTCAAACACTAACACGGTCATTCAACGAAACAGCTCAGTTTATGTCAAGTATAGTAAGTCTCTAATTACAGTGGCCAGTTGTGATTAGCCACTTACTTTACTCTTCACACCCCGAGCATTACCTATCCTGACTACATCAGTATTTAAATCTACAAACAACACATAACACATAACATGCGCACAAAATACCGGTTAACTTAACGAAAATACCTGACGGCACGCAGCTACTCAGATTGGCATCCCTTACCTTTCCATCCATTCCCAGTTTAAGTTAAGGTTTATTTTGAAAATTTACCCATTTCACTTAAACTTTGGCTCTGATACCAACTTGTAAGGCCCTGTTCCCGGAACGCTTACAGCTGGTAAATCATTGCACATAAAACATACATTTTCATTTCTCTTACATAAATATTGCAGCGGAAACATTCAAAAATGACAACTCATTTCATCATAAAAACTTTTGCAAAATAATACATCGTTAATCAGTTACAAAATACATTATTGCATTACATCACAAAAGCATTAAATAAATGGATGCCATCCCAAAAGAGTTGAGTAGCCACCTCGTGCCATCCTCAGCAATCATTACCTGCTAACTGAAAACATATAAAAGTCAGTGTTGCTGAGTGAGTTCTAGTTTTATAATAAAACATACTTTTCTTACGTTAAAACCGGTATTTACTTTCATGCAATCATATGACATACGTATACATAGATAATATCATTATTATCTTCATCTTTCTTTCATTCATTCTGTAACTACTGTTCATTCATCGTACGTCATTATCTTTCATATTCCTTTATCATTACATCTTTCCTTTTCTTCAACCATAAACTTTACCCAGCTATTCCTGGTACTGGACCTAGGCCTATCATAGACCAGCTATAACTATGCTCCGCACCTCTGGTCACAACACCTAGGGTAGAGTTTATGTAACACCCGGTTTTTTTAAAGACAAGATATGAGGAATAAAAAGGAAGAAAGGAAATTAAGTCCAAGTAGAGGGACTAAAAGTGTCCAAAAAGACAAAACTTTGAAAAAGTTGGTGTAAAGGTGGGCATGGCCGCCCACCCTCACTTCACGTCAACATTTCTTCGGTTTTAGAGAGCGAGAGCAGGGGAAAACTCTCGGCATGTAGAAGAAGAAGAAGTGAACGAATCAAGGTAAGAATTCATGGTTTTTATGTGTTTATGACGGGATTTATCCCGGTTATGTGTTTATGTGCTTATGTGTTTGTGTTTGTGTATGTGCTCGGGTGTGTGTGTTTGGTGTTGTTTTAGGTGTTTGCACTCATTGCAAGTGGGTTAGAAAGGAAGAAATACCCAAGTTGCATCAGGTGAGTTCTAGACCCCGGTTTTACTTGTTTTAAACGATCTTTGGGGCTGAAAATGTATTAAAATGGTTTTTATAAAGTTCATGTATGTTTACCCGTATGCATTGTGCATGTTGTATGTTGATTCTTGAATTGCTTATAGGTTATTCATGTTTAGAATAGCCACATTAAGCTTAGAACAGATGGGTTCGATGATTGGGTTTGAAAACATACTAGAAACATGTTACACAGAGGGTCCATGCGCCTAGATAAGGCTCATGCGCCTAAGATTACCTTAGACATGTTTAAGTACAGCTCATGCGCCTGAACAGTGGCCCATGCGCCTAGAAATATTAGTCGGGTGACTAAGTGTAGGGCCATGCGCCCCAATAATGCCCATGCGCCCAAGTGCTCATGCGCCCAAGTGCTCATGCGCCCAAGTGGCTCATGCGCCTGAATAGTACCCATGCGCCTAGAATTTGGGCTGGAATTGACTAAGTGTCCAGACATCCAAGATTCCCAATGCGCTAAGCACTCATGCGCCTGCATAGTGCCCATGCGCCTAAGTGTTCCCCGTGCGCCTGCATAGTGTCCATGCGCCTGCATAGTGCCCATGCGCCTAAGGACTTAGAATATTTTTTTGATTTTTTGGGAAAATGTGTAATGTAGGCTTTGACTTGGAAGATTCCCGAGGAGCTATGTAAGTTGACTTTTGGGGTCATAGATGGTATGATGGGCATGTTATGTTATGTGATTGATGATGATGTTGCATGGTTATACATGATGTATGTTATGTGTGTGTGATGCCTGCTTGATGATGTATGAATGATATGTTTATGTTCCTTGTGATGATTTCCCATGACTTTACGTGTGATGTTAATGAATAAATGAAGTATTATGTAACGTAAAGTGAAAGATAAAGGAAAGAGAAACATGAAGTAAGTATGCATGCATTAATGAGTAGTGAAGGTAGAGATAGTCTTGTAAGCATGGCATGTACATTGGGGTCTTTCTTTATGATTGACCATTTGCATAGAACTATTCTGCATACCTTAGGTACTGTGACCATGAGGTGCGATGCACCGTTATAGAAGGTCTATGATAGCCCTAGGTCCCGAACCATGAACAGAAAGGGTATTGTATATTGCATAGTAAACCTAAATCATACCTTAGGTACTGTGACCATGAGGTGCGATGCACCGTTATAGAAGGTCTATGATAGGCCTAGGTCCAGAACCACGAACAGAAAGGTATTGCATAGTAAACCTAAATCTTACCCTAGGTACTGTGACCACAAGGTGCGATGCACCGTTATAGAAGGTCTATGATAGGCCTAGGTCCGGTACCATGAACAGAAGGGAAGGGTTTATGGTTGTATGAAAGAATAAGTAAAGCATGAAAGATTAAAAAAGACAATGATGATATTATCTGTATGTACGCATGACGTATGATCATGGATGAATGAAAAGTATAGTATGATTTTGAAAGAAAGTAAAGAACGGTTTTCGTAAGAAAAGTATGTTTTATTTATAAAACTAGAACTCACTTAGCAACGCTGACTTTTATACATTTTCAGTTAGCAAGTAAACGTTGCTGGGGATGGCACGAGGCAGCTACTCAGCTCTTTTGGATGGCATTCTTTTGTTACTTTTTTTGCATTGTAATGCGAACGAAAGATATTCTGAAATGAACGCTTGTATTAACTTGCAAAAACATTTTTAATGATATGAAAAGTTATATTTTATTTATGTTTCTGCTGCAATATTTTCGTAAGGCAAATGTATTTATAATGTTTTATGTGCAATGAATGACCATCTGTGAGGTCTCCGGGAACGGGGCCTTACAGTTTAGGTGTACCACTGCTATATGCTATACCAGCTATTCCTGGTACTGGACCTAGGCCTATCATAGACTAGCTATAATGGTGCATCGCACCTCTGGTCGCAGTACCTAGGGTATGCAACAATGGGGCTATACAAATGGTCAATCACAGAGAAAGACCCCGATGTGCATCCTCCTAGGATAGTGAACCCACACACCGTTGGGCTAACACCTTTCAATGGCGTGTCCCGACATACAAGGCTTGCAAGACTTTCTTTACATTCATCAGCATTAATGCATGCATTCTTACTTCATGTTCCTTTTTCATTATCTTTTACTTTACGTTACATAATACTTTCACTTCATTCATTAACATGACATGTAAAGCCACATGAAAGATAAACATACATCATAACAAGGAACATAACATATACAGTCAACATCATCATACAGGGCAACATCATAAATACATCATTCATAATCATGCAAAATCATCATCATCATGCCCAACATACTCTCTAAGGCCTCAACAGTCATCTTACATGAACTTACGGGAACTTTCACATCAAAACTTACATCTGCACTTTCCCCCGAAAGTCAGTAATTAAACTACACTTCCCTCGGGTACACCAGCCCTACTTGGGTGCATGGGCACCCTTCAGTCGCATGGCCTTCAAGCGACTGAACATCACGTGATTGAACCAATGCGGATGAACACCTATGCCAATGAACACCCAATCGTGCAAATGAAACTAATGCGAATAGACTCCATGCGGATGAGTCCCATGCGAATGGACCTAATGCGGCCTAATGCAGATGGAACTAATGCGAATGGGCATTTATGCGAATGGACTCTCAATCGTGTGAATTAACCCTCAATCATGCGAAGGAACCCTCAGTCGTGCGAATGAACCTCAATCGCACCTCAATCAGCCGTATGGCCTTCATTCGGTCGCCTAGCCCTAGCTGGTGCATAATGCAGTTAATCCCGAAACCCAATCTGCCATTTTCGACCTCCAAGCTCATCTAAACCATTATAAGCCCAAATCAACATCCTAAACCTTAGGAATGCATACCACAACACCATTCAAGCACACACAAGCTCAAAAGCAAGACCCAAACAAATCATACACATACCCACACATACATAAACGGGTCAAACACACACACACACTTCAAAAACCCGATTTTCAGATGTGTTCCAGCCCTAAAATTATTCAAAAATGTGTAAAAGAAGGGTCCTAGAACTCGCACAAACGACCACAACGAAAAGAGCTTCGATTAGACCCGCTACTCAACGATTTCCACGCTCGAATCAACCCGAACCAAACTTTTCTCCTCTTTTCTCCCTTTCTCTCTTCTTGGCTGATTTTGGTGGCTGTGGGGAGAGGGTAAGGGCTGCCCTCTCCCTTTAAATATCCCCACTCACCCAACATTCTCTCGTTGGCGAGTTTGGTCTCTCGACTTTGGACTTTATTTCTTTTTCTTCTTTCGTCGGCTTCAAAATAAATAAATAACCGGGTGTTACATTATTATTATTGTTATTATTATTATTATCGTTATTATTATTATTGTTATTACTATTATTGTTATTACTATTGCTGTTATTACTATTGTTGTTATTACTATTGTTGTTATTACTATTGTTGTTATTACTGTTGTTGTTATTACTGTTGATGTTATTACTGTTGATGTTATTACTGTGATGTTATTACTGTTGATGTTATTACTGTTGATGTTATTACTGTTGATGTTATTACTATTGATGTTATTACTTTTGATGTTATTACTGCTGATGTTATTACTGCTGATGTTATTACTGCTGATGTTATTACTGCTGATGTTATTACTGCTGATGTTATTACTGCTGATGTTATTACTGCTGATGTTATTACTGCTGATGTTATTACTGCTGATGTTATTAATGCTGATGTTATTACTGCTGATGTATTACTGCTGATGTTATTACTGCTGATGTTATTACTGCTGATGTTATTACTGCTGATGTTATTACTGCTGATGTTATTACTGCTGATGTTATACTGTTGCTGTTATTATTAATACTGTTGTTGTTGTTGTTGTTGTGGTTGTTGTTGTTGTTGTTGCTGTTATTATTAATACTGTTGTTGTTGTGTTGTTGTTGTTGTTGTTGTTTTTGTTGTTGTGTTGTTGTTGTTGTTTTTGTTGTTGTGTTGTTGTTGTTGTTGTGTTGTTGTTGTTGTTGTTGTTGTTGTTGTTGTGGTTGTTGTGGTTGTGTGGTTGTTGTGGTTGTTGTGGTTGTTGTGGTTGTGGTTGTGTTGTTGTTGTTGTTGTTGTTGTTGTGTGTTGTTGTGTTGTTGTTGTTGTGTGTTGTTGTTGTGGTGGTTGTTGTGGTTGTGGTTGTTGTGTGGTTGTGGTTGTTTGGTTGTTGTGGTTGTGGTTGTTGTGGTTGTTGTTGTTATGGTTGTTTTGTTGTTGTTGTTGTGTTGTTGTTGTTGTGGTGGTGGGGTGGTGGTGGTTGTGGTGGTTGTGGTGGTTGTTGTTGTTGTTGGTTGTTGTTGTTGTTGTTGTGGTGTTGTGGTTGTTGTGGTTGTGGTGGTTGTGGTGGTTGTGGTTGTTGTGGTTGTGGTGGTGGTGGTTGTTGTTGTTGTTGTGTGTTGTTGTGGTGGTGGTGGTGGTGGTGGTGGTGGTGGTGGTGGTGGTGGTGGTGGTGGTGGTGGTGGTGGTGGTGGTGGTGGTGGTGGTGGTGGTGGCCGTGGTGGCCGTCGTGGCCGTCGTGGCCGTCGTGGCCGGCGTGGCCGGCGTTGCGTGGCCGGCGTTGCGTGGCCGGGTTGCGTGGCCGGCGTTGCGTGGCCGGCGTTGCGTGGCCGGCGTTGCGTGGCCGGCGTTGCGTGGCCGGCGTTGCGTGGCCGGCGTTGCGTGGCCGGCGTGGCCGGCGTTGTCGGCGTTGTCGGCGTTGTCGTCGTTGTCGTCGTCGTCGTCGTCCTTGTCGTCCTTGTCGTCGTTGTTAATATAAAATTAAAATAAAGTTAACTTTCTTGGTAATCGTTTTCTGTGTGAATGATTGTTGCCACCAAACTTTCACAGTTCAATGAATCTGCACCGTTGAAGATCCGTTTTGTCCCACAACATGCAATGATGGTCATAATATAATCGAATATTTGGGGGGAACCAAATCAAATCAAATCAAAGCCAAAATAAACATATGCTCTTCTTCTTTTGTCTTATTTTATGTTCCCAAATTTTCCCCTTCTTTGTTGTGCTGTTGCTCGTTGGTACTACATCTCGTTGACCACCCTCTCTCGGGGCAATTTCACCACCACCACCTCAGGTAACTCTTTCTCCCTTTATCCCATCTGGGTATTGCTTTATTATGTTCGTTTGAGCGTAACTTCTAACTTCTTGGAGCTGTTTTCTACTGTCTTTATTTACTTCAGTGAAATTAAGGGTTTTTTTTTGTTTTGAGATATTAGATCGATTAGGATATGTTTTGAATAAATGATTTAAGGTTGCAATAATTTCATCAAGTGTAGAACTTTACCCAGATGGCCAGATCATTACCTAGATTGCAAAGTAATATTGGTTTTTGCATTCATTTTTAATGTTTAAACACTCAACTTTTGGTGACAGGATGTTAACAGTTTGATGCCCTAAAAATTAAATTTTTTGTTTATATTATAAATTTTTAAGACTTTAAAGCTTGATAACTAAACTCAGCTTTTAAGAATGTTGGTGTTAGCTTGTAGCCAAATGCTTTAAAAAAGTTGTTTTTTGAAAATAAATTGTGTCTGATTCCAAAATTGGAAATCGAAGTTGTTATCTTTTTCTGGAATGGTTACCTGACAGGAGAGGGTAAAAAGTGAAATGAGTTTCTTGTACGATTTATTGATTTCTTGGTTGTTATCTTTGAGTAGACCATCAGTGGTGACCAGAAAAACCAAACCATAACCAGAAAAACCAAACCTAAAAAACCTAATTGATTAAGAAGCCTATGTTTTTTTTTTTCAATAGCTGAGTTTTATGGTTTGTTAATGGTTGTATGAGTATATATAACTTAAACAATACACATCTAAAGAACCAATTAATACTCTTTTATATTTTCTTTTACATCAGAAAATTTCCGTTACAACTTTCTTTAGACGTAATGTATTATTTGCCTTCTCCTTTTTTATAAATTTATATACTTGTTTGTTTTTCACTAATTGTATCGTCCATGCACACCTCTATGATCTTTCTCATATCATAAACAGATACCAATTCCCAAGAGGTTTTCTAGCTTTAAAGATTATGTTTTGCTCGATTAATCAAGATTCTCACTAGCATATTTGATGAATTTTCCTAACTATGATAACCTAGAGATTGTTTGGAATCATAAAATAATGCAACATGATTAAGGAAACCTGAAAGTGATGTCGTGGAATAAGTTCTTGTGTCACTTTTGGCTACAAAAAAGAATCTTACTTGGGGAAATTTTACTAAAAGAAATCAATAAATGATTCGATATATTTTTCTCTCAATTTGGTAAGTTACTTATTCTTTTAAACAAGTAAGTTTGTGCCTTCTTGCCCTTTTATGTACACATATATTAATGTATGTATCATTTATGTAAGTTCATGCACTATGAAGAAACTCATTAAATGAATTGGTCTTTTATTCTCACACTAGATTAGTCTTCGTGTAATACATGGATTGAATAAATAAAATATTAAATAATTATTAATAAATATTTATACATTATAAATCATGTTTTAAGATAAAATATGATTATAATTACGTATAAATAAGTAAATAAAAAATGATTTATTTTTCTTAAACTTTTGTTTTTGTAAAAAACTTATGATTTTTAAATACATTGTTTTAAGAGAAATGATTTTTTTAATTTCGTTGTATTATTTTTTTATGAATTTTTTGTTTTAAAAAGTATGTTTTAAAAAAAATAGGTTATTTATTTATTAAATTATATATTTTTTAATTTGAAAATAGTATGAGCAATAATATTAGTATTCAATATAATTATTAATAATATAGAGAAATGTGAAAGTAAGTATAATGAAGTTTACGATTGTTTCACGCTTACTTTGTTTTTTTATAGATAGACAGATAAGCAAAAACTCATTAAATAAATAGATTAAAGTTTAATGTAAAATATATATGTAAAATGAACATGAATATTTGTAGTATAATATTTTAATGTAAAGTATAATTAAAATTATATACGTGCAATAGTTCAAGAAATAAAACAAGTATACTATTTTTTTAACTCTCTTATGTAAATAGTTAAATTTTTAAACAATCTTCTTAAGATTTTTTTATAAAAAATATTTTTTTATAAAAATATTATTTAAAAAAAACCCGGTTTAATTATAATGGTTGTTTTAAAAAGACTATTTTAAAATATTTCATCAGTTTATAATTTTTGTTTTAAAACACAACGATATAAAATATTTTGTTTTAAAAATGTTTAGCATTTTAATACAAATTCATATTATGTAAAACTTTAGTTTTTTGTTATTTAGATTTTAATTAAAAGATTTGATTTTCTAATTTCTTTCATAAAATCTATTTAAACAAAGATAGTTTGATTTTAAAAAAATTATTAGGAGGGAGAAATATAGCAACTAATAATATTTATATTATTTAATAAGAGAGGGAAATTTGTGAAAATATTTAAATTGCTATAATATCTTTTTGGAGGGAAATTGACATGTAGATATCTAAAAAAATGACAAGTGTCAAAAACATAGTTTAATAGTAGGACAAGTGACAAAAGAAACTTTTTGTTATTAGAATATATAGAATTGGTAAGTTCAAACGGTCATTCCAACCCTTTAAGTTCACACCTTCATGTTTTTGACATACAAATATATGTATGTTTGCATAATACATACATATATTTATACAATTATATGTATAATGTATGTATGTATGTATATGTGTGTATGAGAGCTGGACCAATAAAATTGCTATTTTTGCAGTTAAGCTTTCATATCAAGAAGGGGAAGTGAAACGTTTTTCATAAAAGCAAGAAATCATGGCTGCAGTCTCGCAATTGCAAAGGCAGTTTATTGAGTACACAACATCTCTGTATAATGAGGTTTGTAACGGCTTTTAAAGTGATTAAATGTGTAAGAAAGTTTATACGTTTTTTTTTCATGTTTTTCAAAGTTTCATATGGGAAAATGGGAATCATCATTTTTGACTAATTTCTTGTATTTATGGTTTATTATTGGATATTTTTAGGGATATCTTGATGATCAATTCACTCAACTTCAGAAACTGCAAGATGAGAGCAACCCAGACTTTGTGGTTGAAGTGGTTTCCCTTTTCTTTGAAGACTCAGAAAAGCTTCTAAACAATTTGGCAACTGCCCTGTAAGTTCCTTTTCTTAACCAACCACAACTCTTTTCTCAAGGCATGTTAGATGCTCATGATCTGTTTTTCTTTTGACTTGTGCTCATAATAATAGTCAACAGAAGGTTGTGGATTATAAACAGGTTGATTCTCATGTTCATCAGTTCAAGGGTAGCAGTTCCAGGTATTATGCTGATTGATCAGATCCCTTTATCAGATTTCGTCAACACCTTTTTTGAACAAATTTCAATTTAAATATATAATTTATCCCCACAATATTATGACATGTGTGACATTGTTTATTACCATAAACATTAGAGCAAGCAAGATTGGTTTTCTATTTTTGTGAAATCTTTTTGGCAATTTGTCATAACAGCATAGGCGCTCAACGAGTCACAAACATGTGTGTTCACTTCAGAAACTACTGTGAAGAGAAAAACCTTGACGGGTGAGTAATTATTTCACATTGATCATGCACATATAGTCTTGCCTTACGGTTTTATGTGTAATCTTGTTTCGATAGTTTGACTTCCTCAACTTGAGAAAAGGAGAGACATTTTGACTTTTCAGGTCAAATATACTATTTTATAAGATAAGAGAAACACTTTGGCTTTGAAGGTTATGACATAGAGGCTGGTTCTGTGGTTTCATAAAAGCATTTGGCTATTTGTCATATTACCCAAATGCATAAAATACACATCAACTAGAAGAAGATGAATTTCGTACATGTCATCATTTGCTTTCTTCTTTCTAACTTTTCACTTCCATTCTGTTTTGGATGCATATGATGCCAACCACATTATATTGTTTTACTTCATGCTTTCTCTTTAATTAAAGAAGTCTATGATTTAAAAGTGAGTTACCATTGGATGGTCAAACTTATGTTGTCAAACACATAATATTACATAATCTCTTTACATTTATAACACCGATTTTATTAACTTGCATTAGGGTGTGTACTTGTTGTAGATGCTGAACTTCTCTCAAAAGTTTAAAGTATTTGTGTAAATCCTGGAATTAACGTTGATCTGATATTCAAAGTTAGACCACCAAAATACCGATATTATCAATAACTACCTTTTAAATTTATGGCATGTGGTTGTGCAGATGTTTGCGGTGTTTGCAGCAAGTGAAACACGAATACCTCCTCGTCAGGAACAAACTTGAAGCCTTGTTCAGGGTACATATACCACCACAAATAGTAATTTACATTATTACCCTTGGGCAGGGTAGGCATGTGTAGGGATGACAATTCGAGACACAACACGAGAATTACCAGGTGTTGGGGTTTCTAACCTGTTTAATAAAAAGGCCGTGTTCAGGTTGACCTATGTATTAAACTGGCCTACCGGTCAGCCCGTTTAATTTAATAGCTTGACCAGTCAACCTGTATGCAACCTCTTTTAAAACATTTTTATTACAATCCTCCAACCAGTTTAACACGTTTACAATTTGTTTACAGCTCGCCAACCTGTAAAGTCATTTGACTTGTGTGGATAAATGGGTTAAACAAACGATTTTAAGTGTTTCCTACTTACAAGGTTTAAAGTGTCTTCTAGTGAGGGTTAACATCTTTGATACAAATAAGTATATGGGTTATGTTTGGGTTTAACAATTCAGCCTGTCAACCTAACACAATTGACGCTCCTGCATGTGTGTTTGCTTAGAAAGATGTTTATATCATTCCTGCTAGTATAACATAGTAATGTACATTTTTACTATTGTATGTAATACAGTTGGAGCAACAAATCTTGCAAGCTGGTGGATCAATCCCTATGATGGAATAGGTTTTTACTACCCCGAGTCCAATGCTTTCCATACAACAACCTAGCACGTTGAGATGATGTGAATAACATTACTATTGTTTTCCATCTGAAAAGTTCTGCTTTATACTTATAATCTCGATATCGACTTGTTATGTCTGATTAGAACAATGGGCATTCACTATTTAGACGGTGGTCTTAACCTCGTAACAACATTGTTTTCTTTGTGTGAATGGCGGATTTACGCCGCTTTGGTGGTTGCCGTATGGTTGTTTCTTCGTAGAGGAGTCGATGATGGTATTTTGTGACTTTGGGGTGTTGTTTTGTATGCTCTATAGACTTGATTTTTGCATTTCTGCAAAATGATATTTGTATAATCTTTGTATTAAATATTTTGTGATGGTGTAAATTATTTGTCCCTAGATTTTTGTTTTATTTATCTGTTATTAATGTGAGGTGATTTGCATAGGTGAGTATAATTATTTTCTTAAAATGTGTACTTGAAAAAATAAATGATCATTCTAAAACAAATCTACAAACATAAAACTAAGTATATAAAGGATAAGAAACTCATCAATGTTGAAAATTGATGAACTAGTACAAAATCTTATCACTACATATATGCTTTACGATGTGTATTGATAGGTTCAAATAGATTGATCTATGTTTGTTATCAAGCAATTGATAATTATATAAACAATGTAATCAACACAAACAAATATCAGAAAAATTCATAGAGTTTCAACTGGTATTAGTATGGATTACAATATGCAAAAGAGAACTAACAAAACGTCTAATTTCAAGTCTACCTGCATAAAAACAAATAATCCTATTTATACTAATAACAAGAAACAAAAAGAATATATATTTACATAATAAGTCTCTACACTATTACAAAAACTAATCTAAAGACTAAAATGTTAATGTTTTTATGGCTGTAACATGCACCCTCCTATCCATAGAAAAACAATGGTGGTCATTTCTTTAATTTCACTAATTAGATGTCTTCTTATAGATGCATAATACGTTTCGGTCTGAGATGTCTTATGCTACGTTAGTGTGCCATCTAACCGAAATGCTTCACCTCAAGTACTATCAACATGTTTTAGGTGTATTGATTGTGCATAAAATGATAACTTTAAAATTATTTACTTGAGTGGGAGCCATCCAAGATGGATGACCTAACTGGTAATGTTTTCATTTGAGTAACAAAAAATCATGAGCTCCTAAGGGTATTGATCAAGTTGAGCACAAATGTTAAAGTTAGATAGTTTTGAAATGATGGAATTAGAAGACTGATTTGCCCTCTTGCTTGTATAGTTGGACAATATACTGTCTGGACGAGCTACTAAATTACTTCTTAGTAAATATGAAGTTATCAAGAAATTGTTTGACCTTTGAAGTCATATATACCGCTCTTAAGTCCTCACTCAGAAGGGGTGTCTTTTGTTGAAAAATGATGATATTTTTTTTGGCTTATGTAGTGTTCTCAATATCTAAGGAATTGATATGATACATAAAGTTTAAAATTTATTTATTTTGACCAAGTCCAAGATTAACATGTCATAGGCAAATTATTACACAATCATTCTTCGGACAAACCCACATATGTAAGTTCATCCGACCAATGCAAACAATAAACACAAAGAGTATAAATACAGAATACAAAACAAACTGTTATCGAACTATAAACAACAAACACAAAGAGAATCGAATAACAATACAAAATACAAAACAAACAGTTATTGAACTATCTTGGACTTTTTACCCGTGGTTGCAATGTTCGCCATTCTCCACATCAAGGTTGAGGTTGTAAAGTTTATATCAAAATATCTTATAACATTAGAAGTGTTATCTATTAGTCCCATAGCATGTATAGAAATAATTGATGACTAACATTAGTCGTTAATCAGGTGTAAAAGACTTTGAATTTGTTAAGTGTATTCACCAAAATATTATGAGGTTTTCTCAAGAATCACACACCAGTTAGACTTGTCATAAAACTGATCCACAATCACTGCATTCTTCATGCCAGAAACCAACCTGAAAGAAAAGCCAGAAACATCTTTCAAATTTTATGATCCCAAGTAGCAGGGGTGTTTAGATTTCAGTTTTCAAAGTTACTGATACAAGTTTAAAAATCAAGATCTGGGTTCAGACGATATTAGATCAAAGTAATAAATAGTTAGAGCAACTAGTGACCAACTTATCAACAACTCGACATTTGATTCATTAGGACATGAAAATTAAGAAATCAAAACTGGAACAGATTTTCCAAACAATGCAAATGTGATTACTGCAACTTCACACATCCAAAGATGTAGTAATGTTAATGTTCCTTAAACTAGCTAATATGTTCCATTGGCATATTTTCAAGTTATCACAAATTTACTTAGCAATTAAAATCTGGATAGAATAGAAAATGTTCTTTTTTCCAAGTGACGCAAATTACTGTATTAGTCCCTATACATGTATATCTGGTGTTGGTCTACGTACAAACAAATAAACTTTCTATCAAACCAGAAGTTGCATCTCTTTTACATATCAGCCTTCTTCATGTACTAAAGTCTAAAACCATTGATTATCTCTTCCATCTTCCCACTTTTTGTTAATTCTTACATACCACTGGTACAAATATGAAAATATCAAGAAATTGTTTGACCTTTGATATTGAAGCTTTACAGATTCTGACTTCTAATGTGCGATGAGTCCTTTCTTCTGTGATCTTTTGTATTGGAATTTGGATAGTTTTGTTTTAGTTTGAATTAGGTACTTTTGTTGTTATAATTTTGATCTTTTGTATTGGAATTCTGATAGTTTTGTTTTAGTTAGAATTTTAATACACTGGTACTTTTGTTGTTGTAATTTTGACATATCACTGATGGCTTTCTATGTTCATAAATCATACTTGCTATTTGTGTTTCGGTGTTCATACTTAGTTTACCATTTGTTTTACTTTTGTTGTTATACTTTATTTCTATGTTCATACTTTGTGTTTTTATGGTTATTCATTTTTTCATTTGCATTCAAGCTATTGATTTATGAAACATGATTTGGTTTGTTGACCTTGATATGGAGGTGATAACTACAAACCTACTGTTTTTTACTTTAGTGAAATAGTTTAGTTGATTTTCTATTTTCATTGGTTTATTTTGAAAACTGATGGAGGTGAAGCTGATATTGATACCACAAATGCAACTGCTACAAGTGACCTGGGTAGAAAATATGGAATGGTTAACCCAACAAACAAAAAAAGATAGACGTGCAACTTTTGTGGAGAACCAACAACCAGAGGGGTATACCGGTTAAAATAACATTTAACTGGTGGATTTAGAAATGTCCTGGAATGTCACAAGTGTCACATGCATGTACGTGCGGAAATGAATAACAATATGTTAAAAAAGACCAAGAATAAACAAGCAATGGAATGTACCCTACGGCTGATAATTTTGATTTGGGTGATGAAGAAAAGGATTGTGTGGTGATGAAGTTAAGAGAGCAAGTGGTTCAAAAGGCTAAAAGGGCTTATGGATATGTTTTTATTGCTCCTAAACCTAATTATAGTTCGTGTTATTGATTTGACTTTTGGTTTTGGTTGTTCATCTTTCCGTCAAGAACATGCTCGGATGTTTATCGATCCTGAGAAAAACCGATTTCACAATTGGTATCAGAGCCGGTTACTGCTGGAATGATCTAACAATCATTCTAGCAACCCGAGCTCTTGATTTCTGGATTGAATTTCAGATCTTGACGTTAAACCCACTTCGTGTTCTTCGTGTTTTGCTCAGATCTTGTTACGTGTGTTGCTTCTATGTTGAAATCGAATTCGAAACCACGTTCCTGTCACCCTTTCGAATCTAATGATGTCTACTTTGTTTCGGTTCATGTTGAATTCGTCAGATTAGGGTTTTGGGCAGCCCTGACGGCTGCAGATCTGAAAATCTGCGTGCAGACCCGTTCATGCGACTGGGCCATGCGAATGAGCCATTCGTACGACTGGACCATGCGAATGAGCCATTCGTACGACTGGACCAGTCGTATGTTCAGTCGTGCGACTGGATTAGTCGTATGTTCAATCGCACGAATGAACCATCCGCATTGACTCATTCGCATTTGTTCCAGACCAAAAAAAAAAAAATAGTCTGGAACAGCTCCTTGCACGGATTTGAAGATGAGCAAAGCATATTCACCCAGAGGTTCGTTTGTCAAATAAGTTCGATGTGTACCCCATTATTCGTCGGATTTCCAGAATAGGTGAATGTAATTGGAACACGAAAGAGAGAAGAGAAGATGTCAGCAGTTGTTGCTGATTTTGTGGGGTAGTCAGGAGCATCTGACTACTTATGAGCCAATCAAGTTATATTTATCCGCACAGAATGGATTCTGCTTCTGAGGGAGAATCCTTGTATATAGAAAGTGAAGACGCAATCAGAAAGTGATGATGTGAACCGGTTTCCGATGATGAATCTTCGTGCGTACTGATTTGGTTGATATTGTCAGCTGTAGATTGGAACCTTCAACCTTTTGCCCAATACACCGTGTCAAGACGCAAGGAGAGCACAATGTCTATATATTGGGATATGCTTAATGTGAGGGGGAATTTCTGCAGGTGGTGATGTTAATCAGGTTAGCCTGTGTGAAAATTGAAGCAATGGAAAACTGTTCGTATCATTATCTGGAAAAATCAGTCATATGGGGAATCTTGCTGCTGTGATGGTGTTCTACAAAGTAAACAAAAGCTATTGTGCCTAAATTCATTTTCAGGGATGTGGTAGTAACCTGACGGATCGGCAATGTTGGCTAAAATGGTTTTCGTTTGATTCTATTGGCAACCAGAGCAAAGATTGACTGAAGATTGTAGGAGGTGTTATCTACTATTCGCAAGCAACGTACAAGGGGGAATTTGTTGGAGCATATATAGTCATATATAGTGTGTCCGTCGCTTGTCGAATAGTCTAGGCTTAATGTTATACATCTGATATGTTGTAAACACATGAAACTGGGTCATTCGCAGGAGCATATGCGAATGAGACTCAGTCGTACGACTGAGCCATGCTAATGGACCAGCCGTGCGACTGAGAGATGCGATTGGGACATTCGTAAGACTGAACCATAAGTATGGTCCAGTCGTACGATTGAACCATACGCATGGTCCAGTCGTACGATTGAACCATACGCATGGTCCAATCGTACGATTGAACCATACGCATGGTCCAATCGCACGAATGGGCCCAGTGGCATCTAATATGGGCCGAGGCCTATATATATACCAGTTTTAATATGTAGAAGGGTCAAGGGTGGAGAGAGGAAGTCTGCCTGGAGCCTAGGGCTGCCGGATGAGAGGGGAGATCATGCTCGATCTTCCCCTTGCCAAGAGTCTTGATTCTTATGTTGTAACGAACTTGTAATCGTTAGGTTTTATCAATGAAACCATTCAATTATAGTTCGTGTTATTGATTTGACTTTTGGTTTTGGTGTTCATCCTTTCGTCAAGAACATGCTCGGATGTTTATCGATCCTGAGAAAAACCGACTTCACAATAATAAACTAGAAAGTAGAAACCCTCCTCACTATCTTCCATGTCATCTTCACTCACTCCAATTTCCTATTTCATCTCTTTATCTTCATCAATTAACTCATGTACTTTACGAGGTTGTCCTTTAGAATTAGTTGTGGTGGAATGAACAACGCCCTTTCCTTTAGATTGGTTCAATATATTTGTTCTAGTATAATAAATCGATTCAAATGCCCCAGAAGCTTTATGCCTTTATCAATAACACACCATGTAAAAACATTATGATCATCAAACACAACCTTTATATGATCTTCATTATCATCCAAAACACCCATGATCCACTCATTACTTTCATCTTTTTTAAAAAAAATATAGAATAGGTGGCATGGAAAGAAATGCATGCGTCAGAGAACCACCTACCTATTTCCCTACAAGTGTTGCCCCTGAATTCTCTTTTACAAATTTCGTTGATTGTGTGTTGTCTTCCTTCCTTTCTATCTTTTAGTAAATCTTCAAGTTTAGGAGAAAAAAAGTCATTATGCTCTTCTTGCCTTGGCTTTTTGCTTGACTTGAACCACTTGATCTCTTAACCTTCGTTGCTACACATTCCTCCTCATCTTCATCGCCCAAATCAAAACCATTAGTTGTAAGATCCATTGCTTGTTTATCCTTGGCCTTTTTTGACATAAAGTTTTTAATTTCCTCACATCCATATGCGGGACCCTTGTGACATCTAAGGACATTTCTAAATACACCAATTAAGTGTGGTTTTAACCGCTATACCCCTCTAGTTGTTGGTTTTTCACAAAAGTTGTATGTCCATCGATTTTTGTTTGTGGGGTCAACCATTTCATATTTTCTACTTATTAACCTGCATATGTTGCATTTATGGAATCAAGATCAGCTTCACCTCCATCAGCATCCATTCCATTTAATTAAAATTGATTAAAGAAACTTATAAACTTAATCTAAAAAAAAACAATGCAAATACCAAATCAACTAAACCTTTTCAAGAAAAATAAAAAACACCAGGTTAGTAGTTATCCTCTCCATATCAAGGTCAATAAACCAAATCAAGTTTCACAAAATCAAGTTTCAGGGTAATGAACATAGAAAGCTGTCGATGATCAGATAACAAAAAATATTAAAATTACAACAAAAGTACGAGTATTGTAAAATTCTAACTAAAAGAAAAATATCGAAATTCCAGTACAAAAGATCACAGAAAAAGGACACATTCGTAAATTAGAAGTCAAAACCTACAAGGCTTCAAAGTAAAACAATGAACTTTGGTAACAAGTCGGAACATGTCAAAAGTCAGAATAGTAGGTTACTAGGTTGAAAGTCACAAGTCGGGAACAAGTGCAAGTCGTAATTTAGAGAGCGAGATATGAACCACAGCTTCTGACTTTTCAATTTAGGATAAAATAACCATTTATTTTTATAGGAAGCTTCTGGAGCATCCAAGTTTAGCATACTAGAGCAAATACATCGAACCAATTTAAAGGAAAAAGTGTATTCCACCACCACTACTCCTAAAGTTCAACCTCATAAAATATACAAGTTAATTAATATAGCCGATAATAACGAAGAGATGGAAGAGGAAATTGGAGTAAGTGAATGATGACCAGGAAGATATGGTACTTGGTGTTGAAGTGGATAATGAAAATAGTGAAGAGGGTCTTTGGTTTTATTATTATTACTTTTTTTTGCTCTTTTGTAAACACTTGAACAATGTTTTTTTTACATGTTTTCAGTTTCCACAATTCCACTTCATTATTAGTTACTAACTCGGCTGTTTTATGGTACTTAAGGTAATCTTTAAAATTTATATATGATGATGTTTAGCTGTTACACATATATTACTGTGTTTTTGGTGTTGTAAGTGGAGTATAAATAATTTATAATTTTCTTTACACATGTGTGCCTCGCTCGTGTATGTGAAGCGGTAGCTTTTATGCTTTGTGCCCTGTTCAAGACCTTGTTAGTTTTGTGTGTTTCTCTCTTTTTAAAACCAAGCACCTACTAGCCTATTATAAATAATTTCTTAAATGTCGACCGATGCTTGATAAACTTTCAAGTTTCATCAAATAAGCTGAGCTGAATATCCAATATGAGTCGTCTCCTACTCTCCTTAGTCTTCCAATCCTCAAATAGTCGAACATTGTCTCAAAAGCTACAACTCACAAGGCTAGAAGTCTTTAGCTCATATGATCATACTAAGGTCAAAGTGCATGAACTTTAAACTCACAAAGGAAATTCATTATTTTTATTCTCTATCTTTTGAACTCCTAATCCCTAAATTTGGTTGTAATTTGTAAACAGTAATATGTTAGTTAAATTGTTGATCAAAAAGCATGATATTCCATAAAAACTAGGAAGATCAAATAGTATGTCACCCTAATGAATTATAACATCAATTTCAGTCGTTATGTTGACAAGTTGTATACTTGTATCAGAATGTAATAATCTTTTTATACCTAAGGAATTATAACCTCACAATTCCATAACTGTTTGCGTTCATAGGCAAATTAGACCAACTAAGACAAAGAAATACATTAAATCACACATATCAATGGGATATAAGCAGACTTACACAATGCCGCATCTTATAATCAATACTAAAAATGACACAAAGTAAGATGTTTACCTTTCAAGTTCACCTTCACCAAACACATGATAATATCTATCGTACACAATCGTGCCCTTTTGATCATCTTTCCTCGCAAAACCATTTTCAACTGTACCAACCGAAGATCCATTCGCTGCAGCACGGTGGTAAGGCAAATGCCAAGGTACAAAATACTCCTGTTGCTTAACCATTTCACCCTCTTTATCTCCAACACAACCTGTTCATGTTGACTCACACAATCAAAATCTTTAACTTCTTCACTGCTAACACTTGCCTCGGTTTCAGGAATGCTTTCTAAAGTAACCGAAGCAGAGCTACGAACACGTGGACTACCTGGTCCAATCCATTCTTCTACATGCTTCCCCGTAAGCGGGGTCCACTTATTAACCAAAGATCTATCTTCTTGCTCAACAGCCCAAACAGTAATCAAAACAAGCCCACCTTTTTTCACAACTCTAACCAACTCATCAATGGCTTTCTTCCTCCTATGTTCAGTACTAAGATGATGCAACACTGCAATTGAAATTGCAGCATCACCATACCCGCTTCGATACGGAAGATTCACAGCATCTGCAACTAAAACCGCATGGCCACTATCACTACAGATCTGTATAAGGGGTGCACTTATATCACAACCAATGAAGAAACAATTAGGATTTAGCCCTAAATACTTGCCATTACCGCACCCTGCATCTAAAATAACCGACCCAGATGGTAAATTGTGCAGAAAAGCTGAAACTTTCGGCCATTTGGCGAATCGGGTTGCACTGAAATGGGGTGCAATTGCATCATAAACACGATGGACGTACTTCTTTTCGATTTCGGGGGTTGATTGAACACTCGAAGAATATTTCGCATCTGGGTTCAGTGGGGATGAGAGATTTGATGACCTCTTGTTTTGATTTCTTTCATGGGGTTGTAAACTGGAGGTTTCTTTTGTGATTGTGAAAGATTGAAGCTAGAAATTGACAACGTGTGCGTTCTATGCGCATCAAATTGGAAACCCTATTACAAAAGCAAATGAGAAAGATGAGGGTTGATTGAACCCTATGAAAGAAATTGATGTTTGAGGGTGATTAAACCCTAGTTCAAAGAATTCCCCATGTTCTCTTGCAACTACAGCTACAGTGGTACTACTATCACAGTTCAAGCAAGATCGGGTCTTTAAATAACCGAATCGAATCGAGTTTGAAAATAAGCTTAAAAAAATCAAATTATAACGTTATGTTTTTATTAGGAATAGTAAAATAGGTATTATAATATATAACCCATGTAGCTAACGTATCAAATATACAAAAGCTAACGTATCAAATATACAAAAGACTTGTTTAACTATTTATATATTATGTCTATAACTTTTTTATATGTTTTTATAAACCAAGAACGTAAATAATGAAGCCTAACCTTTTATATTTTAATTATTTTTTAAAATGTAAAAATATTAAAAGAATGTTTTTATCAAACAAGATGACAATTGACAACACTAATTTTCAAGTTCATTTTCGTTCAAGTTAAACCCATTTCTAATACTTTATATCCGAGTTCATTATTATTATTTCTCACACCATGGTTTCTATGTCTTACTCCATTGATTTGGTGACCTAGTGTTCGACTTCTCTTATGATTGTTGAATCATTGTAGTTTATATATTTGATATCATGATGATTGTTATTTCAATCTTAGGTTAATTATGTTGCGCATGTGGTAGTGTAGTTTGTTTTAATCTCAAACATCAGTTGAATTTATTGTATAGAAATATATAAGTTAGAAAAGAGTTTAATTTATGTTTGTGATAGGGTAGAATGTTTTATCAGTAAGAATCAATTGGTGGAATTAAACGTCCATGCAATAATTATAGGGAGTTGTAGTTGTTGAAACGTTGGAAGCTAAAAAGCTCGGTTGTGTATGAGCCGACTTGGCTTGGTTTGTACGTGAATTGAGTTCGAGGCGACCCGGGCTTGTTTCAATTTGTAGATGAACATGCCCGGACTCGACTCAAGTTAGATCGAGAACAACATTAAACAGGACACTAAATTTTGAAAAGAACATTCTTCGTGGTTAGTTCTGCTCAAAATTATTTAAGAAAGTCAATTAATTTTATGTTTTGTTTAGATTTAATTCCCGAGCTATATGAACAGTTTCTTTCTCTATAAACCCATGTTGCGAAAAGATTGATTCTGAATAAACCTTAAAGCAAATCGTACATACAAAAATAAGGATCTTGCAACGACAAAATTTAATTAATGTACAAAAAGAACCTTTTTAAAAGAAAAAGAAAATTTATGGTAATAAAACAATAATAAAAAAAGAAGAAATAATACAAAAGTTTTATATTAAACATTATTTTTTTGTACCCATACCCTCTTGTCTTTCTCTTTAACACTAATGGCTTAGATTTTACATTCAAATCGAACACGAGCACACAAAGAATATGGTTTTGATTAATGTTAGTGGTGAGTATAACAACCAAGATCTAGCCACCCCACCGTGAATGAGGATCGTAGGTGCCACGGTGGCTTTATCAACCTCTGACGATGTTGGTTCTAGATTGTCAATAGTTTTTTTCTCATTTCTACTTGATTTTTTGGTAGTAGCCAAGAGTGGCGGTAGTCGTTGGTGGTCGTGTGGTGGTGGGTTTTAGTACGATTGGTAACAGCTTGAACAAATATGTACAATGGTGTGGAATCATCGACAAAGATGATGACGCAGAGGTGGAAACGGGAGGTCATTGACAGTGCCCATTGGGTTCAACAACTTAGATTAGCGTTGGTTGGGAAGGCTACGACAAGAAATATGTAGAAAGGTTGGCATGTATCAAAATAGAGGCGACACGTCATATTATAGGGTCGTTTACTTCAAACGAAATGAACTCGACCGAACAGTGTTGTAAAGTTTATGATTTGATTATTATATTTATTTATTTAATTTTACTCATATTTTGTTTTTTCATTATAAGTTTTAAAATATAACATTTTATAAAATTTTGAATATACTGTTTTAACGTGGTTATTTTTATCTATGTACCGACAAAAGCTTTATTTAAATCCAAGTCGGGTCAAATTTATATCAAAAGTTTATTACCCTCAGGCCATGGCTTAACTGCCTCCTATCAAGTTTTTTCTTTGATTGGAAATTTTGTTCTTGCCCAGGTTTGATTCTTGTTTTCGTCCTATTATTTTATGATTAACCATTCAAAGTCATCTCGATCATAAAACTATTCATCTCGTCTACATTGGTCAGAACAAGGTCAGCGTTCTTGACAGCATAAAGGTTTCATGTTCCTTATGGTTAATTTGCTTCAACTACATGCGAAAGGATACAACTTTAGTGTTCACATTAATGGCACTAGAGCATAGAAGAACACTACCCCTGACTATT
Organism: Flaveria trinervia; assembly: GCA_025506515.1. Lineage (NCBI taxonomy): Eukaryota > Viridiplantae > Streptophyta > Magnoliopsida > Asterales > Asteraceae > Flaveria > Flaveria trinervia. The sequence goes on from CM046441.1 coordinate 51,754,391, forward strand.
AGGAATGATTTTAAATAGATGTCATCATTCTAAAATGGATCTATGAAACCCTATTGGATGAGCTCCTTGTCCGTGCCCTTGAATCCAACTCAAGTACCTTTCAAGCTTGGACTCGCATTAAGAATATTTTTCTCGACAACAAAGGATCAAGGATGACAACTCTTGAACATGAGTTTACAAATCCCAATCTCAAGTTCATAGCATGCCTTGACTACTATTTAAAAAGCTAAAGGAATTATTTGATCAACTTAATGATATGGACAAAATATAAAAAACTAGTGTTGGATTTAGAAAGGTTGGTGCAACCAAAACCAAACACTTAGACTATTTTTGGTACAACATATAAGGACTTCCGAAGCTAAGTGTTGACTTCCGAAGGAAATGGAGTTCTTCCAAAGACAAAGTGCAAGATCATCTTCCGAATGAAAAGCTCCAACTTCCGAAGACAAAGTCTTCTCTTCCGAAGTTCAAGACTTAGAAGAATTCAAAGACAATGACTTTCGAAGAAAAAGTCCTCAAGCCATGGAAGAAGTAGCATCTTTTGAAGTATAAAAGGCTTAGGAAGAACTTGTTCTTCCAAAGTACAAAAGGCTTCAGATGAACTTGTTCTTCCGAAGCCAATTAACCTTCAAAAGATGCTGCTATGGACCAGTGGACATAAATATGGTTCTCTGACACTCCGCTGCAGACCTCTAATACTGCATGGCGTTGTTCCAAAAGGCCATGTAGTTGACCATACTTTATTCCAATGTTCACCTTTGTTTGTTAGTATAGTTGCTAACTTTAGTTGGTGACAAAAGGTAATCATGGACATATCATGACTATCATATCTTAGATAAGACATTATCTAAGATACCTTAACTATAGCTTTGTAGTATCTATTTTAGTTATAAGATTCCAGCTGGTATCAATGTATAATTGGCTGTAGGTGATAGTATATATAGTTTCTCATTGATACTCTTGTATCATGCTTGTAAGAGTCTTGTAAACTTTGAGTTGAGAAGTAATATATACAAGTACCTTGAAAATTATTTCTTTGTGTTCTTAAGTTACTTAGTATATTATAATCAACTCTTTGAGAGATTCTGCTTCATCATAACCGAGCGTATCAGATCTACTTCCGAAGCATATAAAACTCTCCATTCGAAAAGCACATTTTACTCTCTGAAGTAAGAAATTTACCTTCAGAAGTAAAATTGGCTTCGGAAGAAGAATACATTCGGAAGAAGATTACCCTCGGAAATCCTTTATACTCAGAAGAAAATCTTTCTGTGTAACGGAAATCTTTGGGCCCCACATAGTAAAAAATAAAGATATTATTAATGATATCAGAATCTTTTAAATGGTTTTTAACCTTAGCGTCACTGTCACATCTTACCCCAAACCATCTTTTCACCTTATCCAAAACCCCAAAAACCGCCATTCCACCCATTTAAATAATCTCGACTCTTCACTTTAATCTTTTTACCAAATATACTGCCCAAAGCTTCCTTCACCCCAAATTCACCCTACTCAAACTTGTTTCATCATCTTCTTTCTTACAGTGGCACTCAACCCTCAACATAATCAAGTAGAACTCCTTGACTCTATCAAGGATGTGGACTTCTCATACATCATCTACTTTCTTACCCAATCTACCTTTTTTACCGGTCTGACTGTGAACCCCACCATTTACTTGAATCACATGAAAGAATTTTAGGGTAACGGTCAGATAGTACTCCTAAATGGAGTTAGGGTTATTCAGACGAGCATTTCTGGCTAGGAGTTGGTCATTACTGAACAAGTCATCCGGGAGCATCTAGAGCTTCATGATGAAGGCACTCCAACTGAGTTCCCCAAATCAGATCTTGATGACACATATCTCCAAATAGGATATGGTGGAGATGTGAGTAGGTCTACAGTGTATAAGTTCAATTTCTCATACAACTGGAAGTTCCTACTTCATGTTGTTCTCCATTGTCTGTCTAACAAGTCTGAGGGATGGGATCAAATCCCATATGAATTGGGCTGCCTAGTTCATGGATTTGTGAAGAGCCTCCGTTTCAACTACTCAAGGTTTATGCTGACTAACCTCATGGGGGACCTTCAAAAGGACACATTCTTTATGTATCCTAGATTCATCCAACACATAATCAACTGTGAGTAAGCTTGTCTGTGCAGCTACTCTGCATGTCCCTTAAATGAGGCCAACCATCTTTAAATTCTTGAAGAGAGTGTCCACCAATTTCACTGGAAGACACACTGTGCTTCTTCCAGGTATGATTGAGCCAATGGGTCCTAGTGACATCCTTGTTCACCCCATAGGTGATGAACCCACACCAACAACTACCCTTACTTTGCCAGATCTTCCTGCTCACCCAATCAAACACACATATCAAAGACACAAATGAACCCTTGCTCAGTCTACTCTGATTGAGCAAGCCCCTCCTATTTAAACCAAAAAGATTAGAGTGGAAACATAGGCTCCCATTCAGTCAGAGGTCTCACCATCCTTCTCATTTGATCTCAATATGGAATTTGAGTCTCCTCAATGTCAATTCCTTGAGCCCCAAACCCAGGTCGCAAGCCTTTAGGATGAGTCCGAACACTCTCTTGAGAAACCAAAAAGGGACAACCCCACCAAAGGCTCAATGCCAATAGACATTGACCAACATCCCGGGTCAGTAGGCTTCACTTCCCTATCCTTTATTGACCTTTTAACTAGAACTGATGAGGAGATTACGTCTCTTCATGGCAATGAAGTTGATCCACAACACCCTCTACCGGATCAACAGAGCCTAGAGGGACCTTTTGTCTCTAGCACACATCAGTTAAAACCAACTGAGGTGAGTCCTACGGATGTGGTGGGGACTCATGTAGATTCAGTTGCCACTATTGAAGGAAACTCATTGGATCCTTAGGCTAGTGGTACCATCTCTGAGACTGAATCTATGACAACCGTGCCTTTTGATGACTCTGAAAAAGTCATCCTAAGGCAAGGGAAACCAGGGTGCCAAGAAACCACATCTGGTGGTGAGGGTGAACATACAAGGTATGTTACCTTATCCACTCATGATTCTTCAAAAGAAGACGAGGGTAGTATGCAACTCACCATTCAAGACCTACTTTCTAAAGTCTTAAACCTTGAATCAAAGGTTAAGACTTTAGAGGATAGGTCTACCACTCAGCAACTTGAGATTAAAAATCTCAAGGCTCAACTAACTGAGAAATAGATTGAGAGATCTGTCAGGCATGTACCTATCAGGTCTCACTGACCTCTTCCTCTAGCTCATCTAGCTCTCAAGATGATGCTATCAAAAAGGGGGAGAATGTTCAGAGACAAACAACAGAGGAACCATAGAGCCAAGCTTTAACTTCTCTATCTGCTAGATACCCGGCTCCTATAGCAACAGTCATTCCTGAGCCTCCTCAAATTGTCCTGCAAATGGACACAAGGATGCTTAGAGATCTTAATAGAATCTGCTCCAAGTTTCTATTGAGATCTTCTTTAGATCAGCCTAGCCCTGATGCGGCTATGATATACTTTGGATCTAAAGAGCTTTAGAGGCTAAGTGCACCTTCTACCACTGTGGATGAAGTTGGTCAACTTAAGGCCCAAATGGAACCTGAGACTCATTTCGAAGGGGAAATGAGGACCGATGGCCCAACAACTGAAACAGTTGGGGCAGATAGTGCATTCCCTCAAACTTCCAAAGCTGAAGCCAAAGCCTCAGAAGAACATTTTCAATCTTCCGAAGCTGAGATGGAAGCTGCGGAAAGCCTGTTCTCCTTGTCCGAGGATCTAATCATCACAGATGCAATTCTAGAGCTGGCATCTAAGGTGAATAGTGAGGACTTTCTCAAACGACCCCTAGCTCAAACAACTTCACTATCTCCATCCACCATTGTAAGGCCCCCTTTCTTGGCACCTCATAGTTGGTCATTCATTGCACATAAAACATTAGAAAACATACATTAATTTTGTAGCGGAATTTAAAACTTTCATTAATAACTAAAAACATGTCATTTCATTCATTTACAACATTTGTTTTCATCTCAAAATACAAGACATGTCAAAATACGGATGCCAGCCTCAAAATGCTCCCAGTAGCTTATGCATCCATGCCTGCAACTCCTCAACATCAACATACACCTGCCAACTATCATGCATACAAAAGTCAGCGACGCTGAGTGAGTTCTAGTTTTATAATAAAACATACTTTACTTTGATAAAACCGTTCTTTACTTTATTTCAAATCATACTATATGTAAGGCCCCATTCCCGGGACGCTTACAGCTGGTGGTTCATCGCACATAAAATATTATAAAACGTATATTAATTTTGCAGCGGAATTTAAAACTTTCATTTAAAATTAAAAACATGTCAATTACAACATTTGTTTTCATCTCAAAATACAAGACATGTCAAAATACGGATGCCGGCCTCAAAATGCTCCCAGTAGCTTATGCATACATGCCTACAACTCCTCAGCATCAACATATACCTGCCAACTATCAGGCATACAAAAGTCAGTGACACTGAGTGAGTTCAAGTTTTTATAATAAAACATACTATACCTTTCATTACTTTATTTCAAAAACATACTATACCTTACAATCGTTCGTGATCATGCATCATACGTACATACAGATAATATCATTATTATCTTCGTCAATACATTTATTAGCTTTGTTCATTCAAAGTATTACATTATCGTTCACTTCTCTTACTAGATCCGGTCAGACTTTACCCTCTTCGTGGCACTCAGCCACGATTACTGAGGTCGAATGACGAGGATCCTGTTCTGTACTTTATTAGGATAATTCATTAACGTTCATTTCATACGTTCGTTCTTTCATACATTATCTTTCGTTCATTACATATCTAGATCCTGTCATGCTTTACCCTCCTCATGGCACTCAGCTATGATTACTGAGGTCGAATGACAAGGATCCCGTTCGTTCATTATCGCACTTTTGCTCAAATCGCACCTCTGCTTCATCGTACCCGAAGTACATATCACACGGATCGCACACATAAGGAAGCCAGAATCACATGCTATCTCATGGGTTAGCCAAGATTGCACGCTATAAAAACCACATGAGGCAGCCAAAATCGCACGCTACCCTTATGCCATCCATTACACATATCGCACAAATCGCACCATCGGAGTGGTCACGAAGACCGACTCCCCGTGTGTGTGAGAACTCTTGGGGTTTAGCTAGAATCGCACGCCATCCCATGGGTTAGCCAAGATCGCATGCTATAAAAACCACATGAGGCAGCCAAAATTGCACGCTACATAGCACACAGTAAATACCACAACGCACGTATCGGAGCAGTTACCAAAACTGAACTCCCACTGTGTCTATGTCGCCTTATGAGTAAGCCAAGATCGCATGCTATGATACACACACAGTTGAGCTAACGACCCTCAGTGAGTCGTGAACCTCCTTTCTTTCTTTCGCAAGCCATCCTTTCTCTCATTCATTCGTTTATGCTCGCATTCATTCATTACGTTCCTCTTTTCATTATCTTCCATTTTACGTTACATAATAGTTTCATTACATACATTAACGTTCAATGCAAAGCCAAGGGAAGACATACATACATAATAAGGAACATATACATAAACATAAACATAAACGTACATCATCACCAATACAGGCACATCATACATGCATAATACACATCAAACATAAGCCATCACATCATAACCAGGCCTATCTTCCCATTATACCCCTTGAAATCCACTTAGAAAACCTTAAGTCCAAAGTGGGCGCATGGGTTCTTCCAGGCACATGAGCATAAATATTCTAAGTATAAAACAGTTTGGGCGCAGGGGCACTGTTGGGGCGTTTCTGACCTGTTCAGGCGCATCACCAACACTTAGCCGTTTCAAGCACTTGGGCGCATGGGCACAGTTTAGGCGCATGACCAATACTTAGCCGTTTCATTCACTTGGGCATATGGGTACTGTTTAGGCGCATGAACTACACTTAGGTGTTTCATCACTTGGGCGCATAGGCACTATTTTGGCGCATGGCCAACACTTGGGCACATGACCAATACTTAGACGCATGGGCCACTGTTTAGGCGCATGGCCAACACTTGGGTGCATGGCCAACACTTAGATGCATGGGCCAACATGCTGGGTGCATGGGCCACTATTCAGGCGCATGACCCACTCTCGGGCGCATGGCCAACACTTAGGCGTCTGGTCTCTCATGCTGGACGCATGGACAACTGTTTGGGCGCATGAACCACTGTTCATGTTCATCAAAACATTCTGAAATATTTTCTATGTTACCAACATCGCCCGATTACCATTCTAATCATACCCAAACACAGATCTAACATACTAAGGCCCTCTAAGCATGCTAAACATCATCTCTAACCCATAATCATCACTATAACATACATACATACATACAACATTCTTACATAAAGCTGTAAACCCAGGGTTTCTTTAAAAGATGCTTACATCGTATGTATAATAGCCCCAAATCAGTTAAAAATCTATAAAAGAGGGGTTCTAGAAACTCACCTTGAGCAGCTTTTGAACAACACTCTTCCAGTTCAAGGCCCACTTCGATTCAGCTCTTTGAATCCCGAAAACAAACTCTAAACAACCAGAACTTCGTTCAAGAATTCAATACTCAGCTAAAACCAAGCTCAAACAAGAGAAGACTTACCTTTTTCAGCTTCTTCTTCCTTTTTCTCTCTCTAGAACCGGGCTCTCTCTCTCTTTTCTTCTTCCTCTGAGAGCAAAGCAGCTTTCTACTTTGATATGGGCGACCATGCCCTTTAAAATCTTAAAATAATAAGATTTGTACTTTGTATACTTTCCCCCCCTCCATTTGTGCACAATTTCCATTCCTTCCACTTACTTTTCTTTTCTTTTCGTTTAAATAAAATTTTGGGGTGTTACAAGTCTACCCCCCTTAAAGAGGTTTCGTCCCCGAAACCTGTCACTTCTCGAACAGTTACGGGTAACACTGTCTCACCTCTTCTTTGATCTTGCATTTAAACTCAGATCCCTTTAGGCTTCACTGCACCCGCACAAGTGAAAACATCATCCTCCCTTGGTCCATTCTCTCCTTCTTACTAGTAGTGGTCACCAGTTGCTCCTCGTGGTTGGATACTCTGTCCATCTCAGTGTTCTCTAGTAGCGTGATCATATCCTCATCGGTTGAGCTCTTTCATAGACGAGATGTATGGAATATCATATGAATTCCACGTAACTCATCAGGTAGCCCCAGTCGATGTGCCACTTCTCCTACCTGAGCAACAACTGAGAATGACCATCCACACTTTAATATTAGCTTTAATTGATTTCAAATCAAGCAATCCGCTTTCCTGGTCGAAGCCTTCCTCATACTTCATTGTCGTATGTAACACCGGCCCTTCGCATCAACAATATTGTCCGCTTTGCCCATGAGGAGCTCACGGATTTGCTTTTGGTTGCCCGGGTGAAAACTTCCCAGGGAGGTCACCCATTCCTAGATTGCTCCCACCTGAGCACGCTTAACTGTGGAGTTCTCCTCTCATCCACAGCCAATACGCCCAAAACGCATTGTTGATGTTAAAGGCCAGACATTCCTTATGAACCAGGAATCTCTCCTATCCACGGCCGATGTGAGATATGTGTAGGGTGTCACAAGCACCCCTTGTTTGGACTCATCGTCCTCGATGAGCCCGAGAAGTCACCATCCTTGGTGAGGTGTGTCCCACACCCCGAACGGCATAGGAGTGGCTCTGATACCATTCTGTAACACCCGGCCCTTCGCATCAACAATATTGTCCGCTTTGCCCACGAGGAGCTCACGGATTTGCTTTTGGTTGCCCAGTGAAAACTTCCTAGGGAGGTCACCCATCCCTAGATTGCTCCCACCTGAGCACGCTTAACTATAGTTCTCCTCTCATCCACAGCCAATACGCCCAAAACGCGTTGTTGATGTTAAAGGCCAGACATTCCTTATGAACCAGGAATCTCTCCTATCCACAACCGATGTGAGATATGTGTAGGGTGTCACATCGTAGGTCGTCACCAAACTCTGGTCATGCACGATTGATCAATCCTCTTCTTGCAACACTTGGGGTTTGAGTCATAGACTACCGATCAACTCACCCAGAGATGCATGTCTACCTACCTATGTCTGTCTTGAACAGCCAAGCAGGAACAAGCGCCCTCTCTCAATTCTATCATGCAATCCTGTAGGGCATTAGGTAACCTGGTAGACTTACTAATAGAAATTCTTACATCGAAGGCTCATCGATCTTCCTACCACTAACGTGCAACATCACAGAAAATAGCGGCAACAAAACTACTACTAGCGTCAAAATTAAAGCATAGATGCATAATCTAAACTTGCAAGAACGTACCTGACATTACCTCGAAGTCTGAACTAGCTCCTCCCGGTCATAGCGAAGGCTCTAGCCTTCACCCTCTGTTCTCCTTCCTCGTACCGGAGCTTCCTCCGATCTCCTTCACTCCCGAACCTTCCACTCTCGGCTTCTTGCAATCCCTGCTCATGTGACCTTCCTCACCACATGAATAACACCTCCCCACACTATAGTTCTTCGCCACATGTCCAGTCCTCCCACAACGGAAACATACGTTGTCCCCCAGTCTGCATTCCCCGGGGTGCCTGTGTCCACACTTGTCACACCTTTTTGACCCCCACCAGTTATGATCACACGCTGATCATCCACTCGTGCACCTTTGTCACCTGGAGCGGTTTCGCCACGTTCCAATCGCTTCCCATTCCATTCTTGATCACCGTCTCCTTTCTTGCTACTTTTAGTCGCCATCACAGATCTTTCGTCATACAATCTCCCCGCCAAATCGACCGCCGACCTAAACGTGCTTGGTCGGGCAGCGATCAGGTGCCTACGGATGTCCGCCGGCAAGCCCTGAATGTACCTCTTGATCTTTCGTGAAAGAGGTGTCACCTAATCCGACACCAGACGTGCCATCTCATTGATTTAGTGGTATATTGCTGATGTGTCATCGTTCCCGCTCCAGCTGCAAGAACTCTCTTTCAACTTGGTCCATCTCACGATGAGGACAGAATTCCTCAATCCTCCGATAGCTCTGCTTCCCTCAACCTGGACATATTGTCCCACCAACACAAGGCCGAGTCCACAAAAGAATGGGCAGCAAACTTCACTTTCTGATCCTCCCGACACTCGTTGATATTCAATACCGCTTCCATCTCTCTCACCCATCGGTGAGCAGTAGCAGCAGTGCCGTTTCCATCAAAAGTTGGGGGCTTGCATCGTTGAAACGCCCCATAGTTACAGCCTCGTGCCGCCTCCGGCGCAGGCTCTTCCTCTTCGTCCTCTTCGTTATCGAAGAAAACCGTTTCAGTCTTGGGTCGTCTTCTTTCGCCCGAAGATATACCCCTTTCCTGTCTCTCCCCATCTTTAACAGCCTTTATAACTTCGGTCACCACAGACGGTAGGATCGTCTGCATAACCTGATGCACTTCCTTCCTGACTGCCTCTCTCATCGAGGCTCTCTAATTAGCATTCTCATCATCTCCCTCCTGATGAGGGGCCTCGGGTTCCTCATGGGCTGCTCCTTCAGCCCTAGACCTTCCTCTTGTGACCCGTGGTTCAGCACCACATCCACCACCACCTACACCTCGTGAAGCTTTCGAAGATCTACCGCCAACCATCTTCTACCATACTATAAGATTCAAACACTAACGCGGACATTCAAGGTAATAACTCAGTTTATGTCAAGTATAGTAAGTCCCTAATTATACTGGCCAGTTGTGATTAGCCACTTACTTTACTCTTCATACCCCAAGTGTCACACCCTCAAAATCCACTTGCGGAGTTTTACCGCGAGGCATGTGAACAAACTAGGATCACAGCCAATAGTTACTCAGAACGACCCTATATGCCATAATTTAATAAAATCAACCAAAGTACAAACCTTAAACTGTGCGGAAGCGTTTTGAAAACAACCCAAAGAAATAAAGTATAACCATGGCAAACATGTGCCAACCAAAAGAGTAAATAATCATTAAAATACTAAAAATGTCTTGGGAACCGAGTCTTAGAATGCAAGTGAACCATGTAGTGCTCCTATGGCAAGCAAGATAATGACCTGAGAATAGCATACTAAAATGTCAACATAATGGTTGGTGAGTTCAAAAGATATTCAAACATAACAGTTTAATAATAGAAATATAAAAGTAGTGCATTGTAACAGATAGCTAGTCCATTAACAACAAATATTATTTCATAGTGATTTCGCATTGAAGCTGACTGTGTTGCGTTGTTGCCTCCTGTCACGACTTAACAGGTCGTGACAATGTTTATTAGGACAACTTGCACCTGGTTGACCTCGAGTCACACAGGTGGGGCTCGTCAGACCCAGTAGTACTACCCAAATTTCCCCACTATTCAATATTAACAATTCAAAAGTATGAGGACTTTTCCATGATATCAACACTATATAATATTATACACAACTTGAATATATAAAGCGTTTGTGATTTACCAGTATGCTATCTCCCCCAAAAGCGATTAAATAAAGAGTGGGGTATGAACTCACCTGATATGCATATAGATACTTAGAGTTTGACTTGTCAAACAGAATAGACAGACAACCTTCAGAGGTTACCTAGATCATATAAGTACATGAGTACGTGTAATCAAAGAACATGTGAAACCCTAAGTACACTACAACCAAGGACTCAAGATTTCAAACAAAACAAACATGTTTGACCTAGTTGACCCGTTTGACCCGTTGGTGACTTTATGTGTTGTAAACCATTCAAGTAATCATCACATATATCATACATAGTTAACATTCAAATAGATCATATGTATGCTATATTATCCAGGTGTATCACTTAAATCATCATACAACCAAGTATCATACCAGTCATGCAAATCTAGAACATTAACATATCCACTAGTTATCACACAACTAACATGTCACACAAGATCAAACCACTCACCACATGCCATGTGAAGCCACTCACGACTTCACATCCTAAACCTTGCAAATCCTACTAAGTAGGGGCCTCAGATTCGCACGCATGTATGATGATCACAATCATATTCATTACATCCAGCATACACCACAATAATCAATTTCCAGTCCCAAACATGATGTCCTACTACTAAACAACATCCAAATCATACATGATCATAAATGTCTAAATATCATTCATGAGTACCCCAACATCACATATAACCAAATTACCATGTTCTACCACTTTAGAATTCATCCATGATCATACTAACATGCTCCTAACATCCCAAACATGTTCAAACTATCATTTTTCAGACTTTATGCAATTAAAGTTTCCCTTTTGGGAAAGTACATCCCAAAATCTATTAAACATTATATGCATTCATGAATTCATCATTAATATACCAATTCAAGTTCATAACAATATCTAGACATGATCAACAATACCTAATCACCATAATCTAACAATATTCATGAACAAAAGTTTCTACTTTTGGCAAGCTATGAACAACAACATCCATTCAAAGTTTTCTAGCATTCATAACAACAATATAGCATCTAATCATCATCATGAACACATCCATAACATCAATAATTCAATAATTCAACATTACATGCAAAATAAAGTTACTATTATTAGTAAGCTATGAACATCAACATCAATTCATCAATTTCTTGCAAAATCAATGTAACCTAGCATTCATACAACCTACTAATCATCATACATTCATCAAACAATCATCAACTTCACATAATCATGCCATTTTCGAATTAGGGTTTGCTTATAATCAAAGTTCATGATCAATCCACTAAAAACATACAATTCATGCATAATCAACGTTAAACAACATGTAATCAATCCAACTAACATATTAACATCATCAAACAACATCAAATTCGACCCCATGAAGACCAATTCGCAACTAGGGTTCGGCCCTCAACAAGAACCCACAAAAACATGAAAAATCTAGCCTTTAACGTGTTATAGCTTGCAATTGATGATTCCCACGAGTTTTATTGCTTGAAATCGATCAAAATCTTGGCTTGAAGGTTAGTTCTAGGTTGAAATCGCAATTGGAGAGGTGAAGGTGATGGTTTGCGGCCGATTTGGGGTTTGGGGGGATTAGGGTTTGTTAATTTTGTTAAGTTTTAGTTTTAGGTAATTACACTTAAACCCCTTTATTTTATATATTATAAAAACTATTCTTTTAAACAATTTTTGAAAGGTTTTAACTTAATAATACCAACATTATTAATCAACAATAATAATATTTACATTATTTCCACAACTCATAAGATAGGCAATTTAAATATACGCGTTTCCACGTTACGCAATAAAATTCACCGTTAACGTTTTAATTGTGTAAACACATAAGCATAACACAATAATCACATAATCAATTAGATTATCAATAACGTAACATTATTAATTATTATTAGGTCACCAACATTAAACAACAACTAGTGTGTGTTCACGACACGTGTATGCAAGACTTAACGGAACTAACAGAGTTTGGTAACGGAAATTTACCGGATGTCACATTATCCCCATGTTGAAAGAATTTTCGTCCCGAAAATTGCGTTACACGGTGAGAGTGTTCCATCACCGGTCCACTGCATTGGCACACAGAAATCGAAATCGAGTGAGTTTTGGATGAGTTGTCACATCATCCCCATGTTGAAAGAAATTTCGTCCTGAAATTTAAATCAATACCTTCGTCTGCTGGCATCGTCCTTTCGAATAGTTGAGGGTACTTAAGCTTCATTTGATCTTCTCGTTCCCATGTGAATTCCGGTCCACGCCGTGAATTCCAACGGATTTTGACAATAGGTATCTTGCTTTGCTCAAGTGTTTTCACCTCACGGTCCATCACTTCAACTGGTTCTTCAATAAAACGCAACTGTTCATCCACTTGAATTTATTCTAGTGGTACGACCATTGTTTCATCAGTTATGCACTTCTTCAGGTTTGACACATGAAATACATCATGGATTCCACTTAGCAAATCAGGTAGGGCTAGTCGATAGGCTACTGGACCTATTATTTCCACTATTTCAAATGGTCCAACATACCTCGGATTTAGTTTCCCTCGTTTGCCAAACCGAATTACGCCTTTCCATGGTGAGACTTTCAACAAAACCTTGTCACCAACCTGAAACTCTAAAGGTTTCCATCTCTTGTCAGCATAACTCTTTTGTTTGTCTCGCGCTGCAGCCATACGGTTCCGTATCTGTACAATCTTCTTAGTTGTCTCATGAATTAACTCGGGACCTATTAGCTGACTATCAACAATTTTTTCCCAGCAAACTGGTGATCGACATTTTCTCCCATACAACGCCTCGAAAGGTGCTGCCTGTATACTAGTATGATAACTGTTGTTATAAGAAAACTCCACCAATCGCAGGTGAATTTCCCAGTTATTTCCGAAGTCAATCACACAAGCATGTAGCATATCCTCCAACGTCTGTATGGTACGCTCACTCTGGCCATCCGTCTGTGGATGATACGTAGTACTCATATCCAACCGTGTACCCAAAGATTTCTGCAATGATTGCCGGAAATGTGACGTGAAACGAGCGTCACGATCGGAAATAATTGAGATCGGTACACCATGTCTTGAAACGATCTCTTTAAGGTATAGTCGAGTTAATTTCTCCATCTTGTCAGTTTCCTTAATTGCAAGGAAGTGAGCGGACTTTGTCAATCAATCCACAATAACCCATATCGTGTCACAACCAGTACTAGTCCGGGGTATCTCAGGTTGTTATAACAGTCCGGATGGTTTTTGATATTCCACTTTTACTTTCGAGCAGGTCAAACACTTGCTCACATACGTAGCTACATCCGCTTTCATGTTAGGCCACCAATAGTGCGCCTTTAGGTCATGATACATCTTGTCGGATCCAGGATGTATAGAATACTTAGATTTGTGTGCCTCGCTCATAACTAAATCTCTCATATTTCCATAAACAGACACCCAAAGTCTATCCATGAAATACCGAATTCCATCCTCTTTCACAACTAGCTGTTTATCCATTCCCCTTAATGACTCAGAACCAATATTTTCTGCTTTAAAGCTTCTGTCTGTGCCTCCTTAACTTGTTCGGGCAGTTGGGTACTGATAGTAAGCTGTAAAGCTCGCACCCGTCGGGGTTTAGCGGTTTCCTTCCTGCTTAGGGCATCGGTAACTACGTTCGCCGTTCCCGGATGGTACTTAATAGCGCAATCATAATCGTTTAGTAGTTCCACCCAACGTCGTTGCCTCATATTCAACTCTTTTTGCTCGAAGATATGTTGAAGACTCTTGTGATCGGTGTAGATGGTGCACTTGGTACCGTACAAGTAATGTATCCAGATCTTTAAGGCAAAAACCACTGCACCCAATTCTAAGTCATGGGTGGTATAGTTCTTCTCATGAACCTTTAGTTGTCTCAAGGCGTAGGCTATCACCTTATCTCGTTGCATCAAGACACAACCCAATCGTTGAATAGATGCATCGCAATACACCATAAAGTCATCCGTTCCCTCTGGTAATGCTAATATCGGGGCAGTACAGAGTTTTGGTTTTAATAGTTGGAAGGCTGATTCTTGACTCTCACTCCATTTGTATGTCGTTCCTTTGTGAGTCAAGGCTGTGAGAGGTTGTGCGATCTTAGAAAATCCTTCTACGAATCGTCGGTAATATCCTGCTAATCCCAGAAATTGTCTTATCTCGCTCGGTGTTTTGGGTGTAGTCCAGTTCTTTATCGCCTCAATTTTGGTAGGATCGACATGTATCCCCTTCTCATTAACAATATGACCTAGGAATTGCACTTCTCTTATCCAAAAGTCACACTTTGAGAATTTAGCATACAGCTGCTCATTTTTCAACAGTTCCAAGATCATTCGTAAGTGCTCTTCATGCTCCTCTTTGGTCCTAGAATATATCAGTATATCATCGATGAACACGATGACAAACTGATCAAGATAGGGTTGCACATGCGGTTCATGAGGTCCATGAACACAGCAGGTGTATTAGTCAACCCAAAAGGCATGACCAAGAACTCATAATGACCATATCGAGTACGAAATGCAGTCTTGGGAATGTCTTCTTCTCGAACTCTAAGTTGATGATAACCAGATCTCAAGTCAATCTCGAATAATAGCTTGATCCTTGGAGCTGATCGAACAAGTCGTCGATACGAGGTAAAGGGTATCGGTTATTGACTGTTACTTTGTTTAACTCTCTATAATCGATGCACATCCGGAATGTGCCATCCTTCTTCTTAACAAAGAGAACAGGCGCTCCCTAAGGTGACGTGCTAGGTCGAATAAAACCCTTATCTAAAAGCTCTTGAAGTTGTGATGACAACTCTTGTAGCTCGTTTGGTGCATACAAAAGTTAGCGATGCTGAGTGAGTTCTAGTTTTTATAATAAAACATATTTCTCTGTTAAAACGTTCATTACTTTATTTCAAAAACATACTATACCTTACAATCGTTCGTGATCATGCATCATACGTACATACAAATAATATCAATATTATCTTCGTCATTACGTTTATTAGCTTTGTTCATTCAACGTATTACATTATCGTTCACTTCTCTTACTAGATCCGGTCAGACTTTACCCTCTTCATGGCACTCAGCCACGATTACTAAGGTCGAATGACGAGGATCCTGTTCTGTACTTTATTACGATAATTCATTAATGTTCATTTCATACGTTCGTTCTTTCATACATTATCTTTCGTTCATTACTCATCTAGATCCTGTCAAGCTTTACCCTCCTCATGGCACTCAGCTATGATTACTGAGGTCGAATGACAAGGATCCCGTTCGTTCATTAGCGCACTTTTGCTCAAATTGCACCTTCGCTTCATCGTACCCGAAGTACATATCACACGGATCGCACACATAAGGAAGCCAGAATCGCACACTATCTCATGGGTTAGCCAAGATCACACGCTATAAAAACCACATGAGGCAGCCAAAATCGCACGCTAACCTTATGCCGTCCATTACACATATCACACAAATTGCACCATCGGAGTGGTCACGAAGACCGACTCCCCATGTGTGTGTGAGAACTCTTGGGGTCTAGCTAGAATCGCACGCCATCCCATGGGTTAGCCAAGATCGCACGCTATAAAAACCACATGAGGAAGCCAAAATCGCACGCTACATAGCACACAGTAAATACCACATCGCACGTATCAGAGCAGTTACCAAAACTGAATTCCCACTGTGTCTATGTCCCCTTCAGTAAGCCAAGATCGCACACTATGTTACACACAGTTGAGCTAATGACCCTTAGTGAGTCGTGAACCTCCTTTCTTTATTTCGCAAGCCATCCTTTCTCTCATTCATTCGTTTATGCTCGCATTCATTCATTACATTCCTCTTTTCATTTCTTCCACTTTACGTTACATAATGCTTTCATTACATTCATTAACGTTCAACGCAAAGCCAAGGGAATACATACATACATAATAAGGAACATATACATAAACATAAACATACATCATCACCAATGCAGGCACATCATACATGCATAATACACATCAAACATAAGCCATCACATCATAACCAGGCCTATCTTCCCATTATACCCCTCGAAATCCACTTAGAAAACCTTAAGTCCAAAGTGGGCGTATGGGTTCTTCCAGGCACATGAGCATAAAAATTATAAGTATAAATAGTTTGGGCGCATGGGCACTGTTTGGGCATTTCTGCCCTGTTCAGGCGCATCATCAACACTTAGCCGTTTCAAGCACTTGGGTGCATGGGCACTGTTTAGGCGCATGACCAATACTTAGCCGTTTCATTCTCTTGGGCGCATGGGTACTGTTTAGGCGTATGGACCACACTTAGGTGTTTCATCACTTGGGCGCATGGGCACTATTTAGGCGCATGGCCAACACTTGGGCACATGTTCAATACTTAGACGCATAGGCCACAGTTTAGGATCATGGCCAACACTTGGGCACATGGCTAACACTTAGACACATGGGTCAACATGCTGGGCGCATGGGCCACTTTTCAGGCGCATGACCTACTCTTGGGCGCATGGCCAACACTTAGGCGTCTGGTCTCTCATGCTGGACGCATGGACAACTGTTTTGGGCGCATGAACCACTGTTCATGTTCATCAAAACATTCTGAAATATTTTCTATGTTACCAACATCGCCCGATTACCATTCTAATCATACCCAAACACAGATCTAACATACTAAGGCCCTCTAAGCATGCTAAACATCATCTCTAACCATAATCATCACTATAACATACATACATACATACAACATTCTTACATAAAGCTGTAACCCACGGTTTCTTTAAAAGATGCTTACATCGTATGCATAATAGCCCCAAATCAGTTGAAAATCGGTAAAAGAGGGGTTCTAGAAACTCACCTTGAGCAGCTTCTGAACAACACTCTTCCAGTTCAAGACCCACTTCGATTCAGCTCTTTAAATCCCGAAAACAAACTCTAAACAACCAGAACTTCTGTCAAGAACTCAATACTCAGCTAAAACCAAGCTCAAACAAGAGAAGACTTACCTTTTTCATCTTCTTCTTCCTCTTTCTCTCTCTAGAACCGGGCTCTCTCTCTCTTCTTCTTCCTCCGAGAGCAAAGTAGCTTTCTGCTTTGATATAGGCGACCATGCCCTTTAAAATCTTAAAATAATAAGATTTGTACTTTGTACACTTTTCCCCCCTCTATTTGTGCACAATTTCCATTCCTTCCACTTACTTTTCTTTTCCTTTCGTTTAAATAAAATTTCGGGGTGTTACACTATACTTTACAACCGTTCGTGATCATGCATCATACGTACATACAGATAATATCATTATTATCTTCGTCATTACGTTCAATAACTTTGTTCATTCAACGTATTACATTATCGTTCACTTCTCTTCCTAGATCTGGTCAGACTTTACCCTCTTCGTGGCACTCAACCAAGATTACTGAGGTCGAATGACAAGGATCCCGTTAAGTACTTTATTACAATAATTCATTAACTATCATTCGTACGTCGTTCTTTCATACGTTATCTTTCGTTCATTACTCTTTATTACTTGAATATTGTCTCTTGCAATATCCCCGACTCATGCTCGAAAGCTGATGCTGTGCCGGGGCCTGCTCATAAACCCCCGACTCATGTCCGAAGACTGACATTGCACCGGGATACACGACAAAGATCCCACATGAGTCAATCACAGGGATTGAACTCCATCCGAGTTTGTTGCAACACAAAGTCGCTCACCTCATTATCTCTCTCATGCAATATCCCTGACTCATGTCAGAACACTGATACTGTGCCGGGGTCTGATAAACAAACCCCCGACTCATGTCCGAAGACTGACACACTATCGGGATACGCGACACGGATCTCATCATCCGTCACTTTCATCATATGCAATACTCCCGACTCATGTCCGAAGATTGTTACTATGCCAAGGTCTGCTCACAAACCCCGACTCATGTCCGAAGACTGACATAGTATCGGAGTACGCGACCTGTATCCTGTCTCATGCAATACCCCGACTCATGTCTGAAGACTGATACTATGCCGGGGCCTGCTCACAACCCCCGACTCATGTCCAAAGACTGACACAGTACTGGGATACGCGACAAGGACCTCTTTCGAGTCTGTTGCGACACAAAGTCGCTCACCTCATAACTAGGCTTGGCCTTATGCAACACCCCCGAAGTTATACGTAACTCAGGTAACAACACCCCCACCGAAGTGGGTAACCACACCCCACCAAAGTGGGTAACAACACCTCCATCGAAATGGGTAACCCCCCACCGAATGGGTAACACCCCCACCGAAATGGGTAACAACTCCACCGAAGTGGGTAAAAACCCCCCATCAAAATGGGTAACACCCCCACCGAAATGGGTAATACCCCCACGAAGTGGTAACAACACCCCCATCGAAATGGGTAACACCCCACCAAAGTGGGTAACACCACTGAAGGTCTGTCATATAGACTGGAACCCTTGCATGCACACTTAGGATTAGCTGAACCTCACGCGGTAGATCTTAAGGCATTTAGATCCGTGCACCTCTGTACATATTGCTTGCAAGCCTTTCTATACTTTCTCTTTTATTCATTAATTACTCATGCATGCATTGTTCATTACGTTCCTCTTTTCATTATCTTCCACTTTACGTTAATAATACTTTCATTACATTCCTTAGCGTTCAATGCAAAGCCAAGGGAAGACATCCATACATAATAGGAACATATAAACATAACATACACCATCACCAATACAGGCACATCATACATACATAGCACACATCAAAAATAAGCTGTCATATCATAACCAGGCCTATCTCCCATTTTATCCCTTAAAAACCACTTAGAAATCTCAAGTCTAAATTGGGCGCATGGGACCTTCAGGCGCATGAGCATAAGTGTAAAACAGTCTGGGCGCATGGGCACTATTTGGGCGCTTCTGCCTGTTCAGGCGCATGACACCTGTTCAGGCGCATCACCAACACTTAGCGTTTCATTCACTTGACGCATGGACACTGTTTAGGCACATGACAATACTTAGTCGTTTCGATCACTTGGACGCATGGGCACTGTTTAGGCACATGGCCAATACTTGGGCACATGGCCAACACTTAGACGAATGTGCCACTGTTTGGCGCATGACCCACTCTTGGGCGCATGGCCAACACTTAGGCGTTTGGCCACTCATGCTGGACGCATGGACAACTGTTTGGGAGCATAAGCCACCTCTGGGCACATGGACCACTGTTCATGTCATCAGAACATTCTGAAATATTTCTATGTATCAACATCACCCGATTACCATTCTAAGCATACCCAAACAGATCTAACATACTAAGGCCATCTAAGCATGCTAAACACCATCACTAACCATAATCAACACTTAAAACATACACATACATACATACATACATAATACATACATACTACATTTACATACATACATACATACATACATACACACATACATACATACATACATACATACTACATACATACATACATACATACATACATACATACATACATACATACATACATACATACATACATACATACATACATACATATACATACATACATACTACATACATACATACAACATTCAAACATAAAGTTGTAAACCCACGGTTCCTTTCAAAATGTTTACTTTAGTATGCATAATAGCCCCAAATCAGTAAAAAAAATCAGTAAAAGAGGGGTTCTAGAAACTCACCTTGAGCAGCCTTTGAGCAACACTCTTCCAGCTCAAGACCCACTTCGGATCAGCTCTTTGAATCCCGAAAACGAACACTAATCAACAAAAACTTTGGTCAAGAATTCGAAACCCATCTGAAACCGAGCTCTTAGAAGAGAAGACTTACCTTTGAAGCTGCTTCTTCCACTTTCTCCCTTTAGAACCGAGAGTCTCTCTCTCTCTTCTTCTTCTTCCTCCGAGCAAAACAGCTTTCTGCTTTGATATTGGCAACCATGCCCTTTAAAATCTTAAAATAATAAGATTTGTACTTTGTACACTTTTTCCCCCTCCATTTGTGCACAATTTCCATTCCTTCCACTTACTTTCTTTTCCTTTCATTTAAATAAAATTTTAGGGTGTTACAACCATTCCTCAATCTGAACCCTTCTTTCAAGAACCACCAAAGTCTAGCAGTTCGGAAGATGTCAAAGGCAAGAAGAAGATGACTGCGAAAGAGCTTCAGGAGGAGGAGAGGATTGATACACTTAAAAGGAAAGGTAGACATCCGACTAGGAAGTTGCTAGCTGCTTGTAGCAAAGCAGCTGTAGCCAACCAGGAGGCAGTTAACAACAAGAAAAAGGTGGAGATCGTTGACAAGCTCATTAAGCTTGCAGCTGTCACTGAAGATATACTCCTGCTACCACTAGAGGAGTTAGTAGAGCTAGAAAAGGCAACCATGATGCAGATTAAATGAAAGGAGGAAGCAACAAGGTTGGCCTAAGAGAGAGGAAAGAGAAAAGAAGAAAAAAGGAAGTTGATCTGCAGCTTAGGAGGGAAAGGATAACTTTCCTAACCTCCAAAGGTTTCTCTCTTCAAGAACTATCTCCACATAACAATGACACGATCCTATGGCTCTTCAACAAAGAGCAGGATCAACTGGATAAGAGAGGAAGAAAGTTGCAAAAAAGAGAAGATGAGGGAGAAGAAGAGAAAGGAAGAAGAAGTTGGGGTCATTGCTACCAAGAAGATAGGTGAGAAGGCCTGGATGAAGGATTATTTCTGGGCTCATGGTTTCTCTGGTAGGCAAGTGGGACCTATGTCTGAAAAGACACTCCAGCAAAATATTAGTGACATCAAGTCTAGCATTCGCTTGGGAAAAAGGAAAGAGACGTACAAAAGGGGATAGAGGATGATCTTCAAACCAACACCTTAACCCCAACCTATAACCCAAACTCAACCCCAACCTCAACTTGAGCCTTTCCCATTTCCTTTTCCTATCAAAATTGAACCACTTCAGACTCTTACACCCTTGAACCACACCAACCATCATACCTACCTCATCACCGCAACCACCTCAACTAATTACCCTCCAACTAAAAGACTATCCAGAACCCAAACACCACTACCTACCCAACAACCATCTAGACCATCCCTTCAGCCTTCTAAACATCTCTCCTAAGGAGATCAAGATGAAGCTCATAAGATGCATAACCTTGAGTGAAGTCTTTTATGAGGAGGATTTTGTCAAGCTAGCTTTTGTTGATGGATCCTCATGTTCCCTCACAAGAGATAAATTCCTTGATCTGCCAAGAGGAACATTGGACCAGGCTGTTAAACTTCTTCGGCACAACTCAAATTCACTCAATGATGAAGAAAAGAAGCTAAGAAGGAAGCTAGTGACTCTGTTGGATACCAAGAAGGGGGACAAAGTACCTACCAAACCCCTTGTGCCAAGAAAAAAGATTGTCCAGTGGAGGTTTGAGAGAGAGAATTGCAAGTTGAACAGGCTTAATGCCTCATCTCTGCTACACTGAGCAGATTTGATATTGTTGAGTTAGCAGAGAAGCTATTCTCGAACCCCTCAAACTCTAAGGTAGCTGCTCACATAAGAAATCAATTGTGCAACCTTCACCTTGCTGAGCTAACTGCTAGGACAAGGATTGAGGAGGAGTTAAAACTGAAAGAGGATAGGAGAGGAAATGATTAACAACCAAAGGCAAAGCCTTTCTCCAAATGGTTGTAGAAACTAAACTTGAATTCATTGTTAGATGGGAGTATGAGTATAACTCTCGTCAACCAACTCTCTTTAGGGGCACAACAAAGGGTGCATGTCATTAAGAGTGATAGATTGGATCTCCTATCCACTAATGACTCGCACAGACTTCTCAGCATAACTTCCAGACAAAATAAAATAACAGACAAATATCTCCTGCCCCTTGTGAAGAAAGTTTTAAGAAGCAGAAGTAAGTGACGTTTTGGTAGCATCAGCCTAGGGGGAGTTTTTGGATCTAGAAAGGATGGTGCAACCAAAACCAAACACATAGACTATTTTTGGTGCAAATTATAGAGGACTTCCGAAGCTAAGTGTGGACTTCAAAGGAAATGAAGTTCTTCCGAAGACAAAGTGAAAGATCATCTTCCAAAGTAAAAGCTCCAACTTCCGAACACAAAGTCTTCTCTTTCGAAGTTCAAGACTTAGAAGAATTCAAAGACCATGACTTTCGAAGAAGAAGTTCTCAAGCCACGGAAGAAACAGCCTCTTCCGAAGTATAAAAGGCTTTGGAAGAACTTGTTCTTCTGAAGCCAATTAACCTTCAGAAGATGCTGCTATGGACCAGTGGATATAAATATAGTTCTCTAGATACTCCGTTGCAGCCCTCTAATACTGCATGACATTTTCCCAAAAGACCATGTAGTTTACCATACTTTATTCCACTATTTACCTTTGTTTGTTTATACAATTGCTAACTTTAGTTGGTGACAAAAGTTAAGTCATGGACATATCATGACCACCATATCTTAGATAAGACATTATCTAAGATACCTTAACTATAGCTTTGTAGTATTTTCTTTTGTTATAAAATTTCAGCTGGTATCAAAGTATAATTGGTTGTAGGTGATAGTATATATAGTTTCTCATTGTAACTCTTGTATCATGCTTGTAATTGTAAACTTTGAGTTGAGAAGTAATATATACAAGTACCTTGAAATTTTTTTTTGTGTTCTTAAGTTACTTAGTATTTATAATCAACTCTTTGAGAGATTTTACTTCACTATAACTGTGCGAGTCTAAGCGAGTTTGATAGAAAACAAAGTGTTAAGTGACATATATCGATCCTGCAACTAGAAAAACAATATAATATATATATATATATATATATATATATATATATATTATATATATATATATGTGTATATATATATGTATGTATATATATAATTACTTGAGGGTGAGTGGGTTAAATCTAAGAGATTTAATTAAATAGGATGTTAATATATGATGAAAAAGGAAGGAACTTCAAGATTTATTTAGAGAAAACGGTTAAAGTTGATGTAACATGAAGAAAATCGAGAATTTATTGATGTGACAGGAGTGGTTGCGACTGAACCAAACATTTAATAAACAAGAAGTTCACATATGTTCATTTGTTTAAAAACTATACAAATACGAACAAAGAAATTGTGTTCACTAAGTTAAGTGAACAAACATGAACAGAGACCATGTTAGTTCATTTATGTTCATGATTGTTCGATAATATGTTCATTTGTGTCCGTTTATGTTCGTTAGTGTTTGTTTATTTATAGATTTTATATTTTTGCTTTTATTTTAATTCTCTTAGTTTATAAGAATATAAAACGTCAGTTATATTATGTCTCTACCATCATCTCTCATTTGAACAAATTCAACTTTAATTTATGCTAAACTTTGACAAACGTTTTAATATTTGTGTAGATTATGTTGATTATAATCTCAAGTATGCTCAGAAAATTATGTTAAGTTTGTTTTAAAGCTTAACAAACTTCATTTATATCATAAACATTTATGTGTGTTCGTTCGCCTTTATTTGTGTTTGTTTATGTTTGATAAGTGTTTGTGAATAATTTCACTTCATTAATGAACGATCACGAATAAGGTTGTGTTCGGGCTCGTTCACTTCGTTTGCAGCCCTAGACAATACTATTTTTTGTTTTGAAATAAGAAAAACAAAATAAAGAAACAAAACACATATAAGAATTGAAAAAAGTTAACAATAAAATATGTCCCATCAATGAATGTTAAATTGAACAAAGATATGATAGATGATTGTATTATAGTACAATGATTATGATAATAAAAAGAATGATGGGACAATGAGGGTTAGACCCCTCTCTTTGCATCATGCAAAGCCTTTAATTCATAACAAACTTTCACACACCTAATAACATTATTTTACTAATATTTATACTCACTCTCTCCAAAACAAACATTTTAACCATTTTTAAAAGATTATTTTTACCCCATCTATTTACTAATATTAACCATTATTACATCCTTTATTTTCGGGTCAATATTCGTACATTAATAAAATATGTTAAATTAATTAAATTCATCGCAAAACTTAATTTTCTAATAATTAAAATAAACTAACAGAAGCCTTTTATGCATTAATTTCGTATTGGTAATTTTGAGAATTAATAGGTCACGTTACAATTAAAATATTTTAACGAGTGTTGGTGACAATTTGATTATTTATGAATTTTAAAATCTGGTCTATGTGTTTTAATTTTTCATAAACTATAAGTAAAAATATTATTATTCATGTAAAATAATAATTGTTAATTTTATCGCTCATGCTTACTTTTGAATTTTGCCTTGGTGCAAGTATACAATATGTTACACACTATGTTAACCTGTTAAATATTATTTTGACCGATAATCATGATTATTTATTTGTGAACCTTTAGAAAATCTCAAATTAATATATTGATTTTATAAAAGTTTCTACGTAAAAAACAAACGATTAAAATTTTAAAACATTTGTCGATGAGACCGACGCCCCTCCTTACCAGGTGACGTCCCACTTGAGGACCAACCATCCAAAATACCTGTAGATACATGTGTCTCTAGTTTCTGAACTTAATGTAATATGTTTGTATTGCCTTACACATATGTAATTGTACGGGTACCTAATGAAATACAATATGTGGTTGTGCTTATATAATGTTGAATATTTCATTGGTTGGTATGTAATAACGCTTATTGACTTAACTATATAGGTTGTGGTTGTTTGAATATTATCTAAATCAATTAATGACTATGAAACATATTCAAACTTAATCATGTGAAGTTCTCATGCGATTGGCCCATGCTAATGGACCATACGCATTAACAACTTCATGCTATTGAATCAGTCGTATGAATGAATCATGAGACTGGATCAGTCGCATGATTGAAACATGAGATTGACTCAGTTGCACGACTGAACACTCAGTCGTGCGAATGGATCAACCGCATGACTCAATCGCACGACTGAACCATGCAAATGGTCCAGTCGCACGATTGAGAAACCCTAACCTATAAATATCACTTAAATCATGGAAAAACGGGACACTTGGAATAATTCGATACCCAGACGTACCTAGCCGTCCAGAGACCTCTAGTAACGTGTTCCAACTTCATAGATCACAGTAGATCGATTGCTAATCATTCCTAACATTTAGATTCAATCTTTAATTGATTCTACGTGCGTTCTCACTGATTGGATCGCCAATCAAATAAGATTCCGCACTATTTGATTCGGTATACTCGTAAATCTGTTAGTATTCATCCAGTACATGATCCTAACAAGTGGTATCAGAGCTTTGGCTCTAGATTTACGTGTGATTCAATCGTTTTGATATAAAAAATGTGTTTTCACACTCATAAACACAATCTTTTTTGTGTCATATCGGGTTTTAGACGTCTCCTGATTGTAAAGTTAAGTTTTTTTCGGCATACGACATTAGGGTTAGCAAAAATTCGTGTTTTTGCCTTGAAACACCGTAAACCTACGAATTTTCAAAATCCAGCAGGCCCAGTCGCACGATTGACTCAATCGCCCGACTGAGTTCATATACATCCCCTATACACACGATTGGACTCATTCGTACGACTGAGAAGCCTATTCGCATTTTTCAACCGTATTAGTTCATTCAGCCGGCTGAGTCATCTGCATTGTTTCAGTCACACGATTGAACCATCCACATATGTCAATCGCCCGAATAGCCCAATCGCACACCTTCATTCACACTAATACAAAAGTTTGGTTTAAAGTTAAAGTTAATCGCAATGGAAGACCAATACTCAGCATTCACAGCAGGGAGAGACTCACATATACAAAACTTAGTGCTATTGAAGAATGAAGTGAGGAATCACAACAAGCCCCCAAAGCTAATCACGTTAGATGAATACCCACAATGGAAGCAACATTTCGAGATCTACTTAAATGGAGTAGATCCCAATCTGTGGGAGTCTATAGAGACGGGGTACATCATGCCTGTAGGAGCTGATGGTGTCAAACTCACACTTGGTGGCATGACTGACTGACAAAAGGTGAAATACAATGCAGAAAAGAAGGTTTATGCTTTGCTCACATAGTCAATTCCGAAGGATATTTTCCTTCAATTCTGGGAATATACACAAGCAAAGAAACTATGGGATGCATTGGAGAAAAGATATGATGGAAACGCATCATTGAAGGCCATAAAGGCTAAGGCTTTAAAGAAGGAGTTTGATAACTTCTCCTCGATGGGAAAAGAAAGCCTAGATGATGTTATCGATAGGTTCTACCACTTGATGAGTGAGATGCACACTCATGGAGTATCAACGTCAATGGAGGACAAAGTGTCAACTTTGCACATGGGCTGCTGGAGAAATAGTTTCATTGGTCTCCAATCTTAGACAGAATGGTATGCTAACGAAGTTAGATATCAATGACTTCATTCTAAAACTGAGAGAAGAAGAACTGAGGATGAAGTACAGAGCTCAAAAGTCTTCTTATGATCAAAATCCAGCGTTGTACAATGCGACTCCTCAAGCCAACACATCTGGAGAACCTCTTCAGACAGCTTTTGTATCAAGCTCGTCTGGTCCTTCATCAGCCTCTACTTCAGGGTCAGAAACGTCAGGGTCGTCTGGTACCCAATACATTGCACCTGAAGCAAATGCAGCAAAGCTGAAGACCGAAAACTTTGGTAATGTGACAGTTGAGGTAGCTAAAGAGCACATGGATCTCTTAGCTGCGGTAGTCCACTCCTATAATGGACTAATTGCTGATAAAATTGGAAACTGCCATCTGGCAGATGAGGATTATGAGCAGGTGGATGAGACAGAGCTGGAACGGATGGACATAATATGGGCCTTAGCCAGTGCAGTTCGGAGAGCTAAGAAGTTTGTTAAAAGGACCGGACAAAATTTGATTGCGACTAAGGACACTACCTTCGGCTTTGATAAAACCAAGGTAACCTACTTCAACTGCGGAGAGAAAAAGCACTTCAAAAGGGAGTGCATGAAGCCAAAGAAGACTGGCAATGGGAATCCTTTCTCCTCCTTCAATCATCAGGAGAAACCCACTAGCAGTCCTATTTCATCAAGCAAGGATCCCAAAGCCTTGACTTCTCATGATGATAAAGGACAAGACTGGAGCTTTCGGTTTGTCTCACCAGGAGAATCTAATATCGCTAGTGTGGAGGATATAGATGATGACTCTGCCAGTGAAGGAGATATTGCAGTCAAACTTGCGATGTCAAACTCAAAGGAAACTACACCATGGTCAACTACCTGCATGAAGAAGGGAAAACTATGACAACATCAGAATCACCAGCTCCAGAAACATCAGATTCTGCATTGATGGCTGATTCTTCAGAACCTGCTCAGGTAAGTACTACTGACCGAATTTTTTATAATCATGCTTGTTCTGATTGTAAAAATTTTAGGGAAAGCATTGATTTAAATTTTGCTAGGTTATTAGATCATAATGATAACTTAGTAAAGGACTTGGAACTATGCACTGAAGCTAACAGAGTGTTAAAACAAAATGAGCATAGTTACAAAGAAAAGATAGACCTTTTGAACAAACAGCTTAGGGAAACAAAAGTTGTACCCTTTAACCAAGCTAATGACATTAGGTACTATCTAAAATCCCTAGAGGACACTAAGAAACAAAAGGCAGTTTTAGAAGTAGAAGTTAATTCCCTAAAACAAAAACTG
Source organism: Flaveria trinervia (assembly GCA_025506515.1). Classification (NCBI taxonomy): domain Eukaryota; kingdom Viridiplantae; phylum Streptophyta; class Magnoliopsida; order Asterales; family Asteraceae; genus Flaveria; species Flaveria trinervia. The sequence continues at coordinate 51,782,567 of CM046441.1, forward strand.
CATAGTTGGACTAGTTCTTCACATATAGTCCAACACTTAGTGAGAGAGCGTAATAATGGGGAGGGTTGGGTTATAAAGTGGTTCCCCCACCATATGAGATCTTGATGAACACTAAAAGTAAACCAATTAATAACAATCCAATCAAGGATCATGTGGTGTCCACTCCTCTTGTAAGTGATCCAGATTCTGCATGTTCATTAAATGAATCTGGTATTAAACAAAAGAAGGCCACTTCAAAGGAAAAAGGTAAAATGCCTTGCATTAATCTGGACAAAGAGTTTGAAAAGGTTAGTATAAAGTCTGGTTCAACAACTGTCAAATCTGAACCTAAAAAGACTAGTAATGTTAACTAATCACGTGCATCATGTCAAAGTCCAGAAAATAGAAAAGAAAAAGATGTTAAAAGTGTTAAAGCAATTAACTTTGTTAAAACAGAAAAAAACATCTAAATAATAAGATTCAAAACCCAAATAGAGTAAGGTCACCCGGTGTCACATACATCTCCACAAAAACAGTTAAATCGTAAACTTGAAAGCAGATCATGCTACAGTTGTGGAGAGTATGGACACATTGCGTCTCATTGTCCTTACTATCAGACACTGAGGAGGAAAGTTGAACTCCTGAACAAAAACCTAGCTCTTTTAAGAGGAACTCAGTGACGCCACCTAAAAGAGATAGTGAACCTAAAGTTCAACACATTAGCCAGTCGTCTGTTTATCACAAACAAGCCTTACACAAAGCTGGATTATGGAAGGAGAAATGAACCTCATTGTCTGATAATGAGAACAAGAAGACATCTGAGCTTCTTTCACCCTCGAACGGTCAATGGGTTATATTTATGATGTGTGATGCCTCTGGGAAACCCAAGCCGGTGAAGGCTTGGGTCCCTAACCTGAACTAATGTTTTCAAACTGAATGTGCAGGGTGTTCGATATAGTGCTGAAACCAACACGTGGATTATAGATAGCGGAGCATCCAGGCACATGATAGGGAACAGGGATCTCTTATCAAATGTCAAACAGATAAAAGGAGGTCACATTTCATTTGCAGGAAACATAGGTGGGTACATCACAGCTCAAGGGGAAGTGGGTAATTAGAAAGTGAAGTTTGACAAGGTAAACTACGTTCAACAACTTCAAAATAACTTGCTTTCTGTTTCTCAAATCTGTGATAAAGACTTTAAGGTAGTATTTGACAACAAGAAGTGCTATGTCCTTAAAAAGGACTATGTCATCCCGGAGGATCAAGTATTAATGTTTTCCTCAAGATATAAGGACATTTATGTCTTGGATCTATCAAAGGCCTCCACAACGGATCATGAAGTTCAGTGCTTCTTCTCAAAAGCTACTGAGAAGGAATTCATCTCCTGGCATAGGAGAATGGGACACATTAATCCACGGAAGATGAATCACTTGATTTAGAATGATCTAGTGAGAGGAGTTAATGTCAAAAACTTCCAACTTTCGGATTTCTGTGTTGCGTGCAAGAAGGGCAAACAGACGAAGAAGCCTCATAAGGAAAAGAAAGTTCATTCTATCGAACTTCCTCTTGAACTTATTCACATGGATTTGTTTGTCCAGTCAATACAAGAAGCATCGCAGGCGACTTATACTGCTATGTAGTTACTGATGACTACTCAAGATTCACTTGGGTGATGTTTCTGAAATCCAAATTAGAAGCATTCGAGTCATTCAAGGAGTTAGTAACTACTCTGGAGTCCCTATACAAGTTGAAGGTATGTCAAGTGCGCTCAGACAACAGAACCGAGTTCAAGAATCAATGGATGGAGGCTTACTGCAAGGAAAAGGGAATTGTGCACCAGTTCACTTCTGCCTACACTCCTCAGATGAATGGCGTTGCTGAAAGGAAGAATCGCAGCTTGACAGAGACAGCACGGACAATGCTAACAGACTCAAAACTGCCCATCCAATTCTGGAATGAAGCAGTTGCAAATGCGTGTTATACGCTAAATCGGGTTCTGGTAGTTAAACACCATGGATAGACGTGTTACAAGCTACTACAATGATGTAAACCTAATCTAGAGTATCTCGAGCTGTTTGGCGCTTCGTGCACCCTACTGAAGAGGACTCGGGAGGGAAATTCAGTGAGAAAGCTGATGAAGGTATCTTTCTAGGATACAACATACCGAACAAGAGGGTCTACAAACACTCAACGGGTCAGGTAGAAGTGTGGTGTAATGTTGATGTTCAGAGATACACCACACCACCTACTGGAAAAGGACCTGCCTTCTTTTTCGACTATGATAGATTCTTGAAGTCCTTCAACATACCACTCTCCACTTCTGATGATGAGTTAGCTATAAAGATGATGTATGATGTTCTAAACACACTAGCTCAGGAATCTACATCATCTGGATTACAAGGCGATTCATCTAACAACTTAGGGGGAGCACTTGAAGATAGTGACTCTTCCTCTGATGAAGAAGCTGTGGAGACTAATCAGAACAACCAGGAGCAACAGGTTCCCCCTATCGATAGTCCACACGCATCTGACATTGATGCCTGTGCGTCTTCGGAACCTCAGACTCTTACTGCCTTAGATACTGAACCGAATGTTCATAATCTTGATTCTGAGGTAGTTGTTCCAACCACTCTTAGATCATGACTAAATGTGTATCATCCTTTGGATAATGTCATTGGAGATGTGAGATCAAGAGTTCAGACCAGAAATCAGTTGTATTCCGCTGATTATGCCTCGGTGATGGAAAAGGGCTATCTTCATGATGGTGCATATCGTTGCTTTGTGTCTCAGTTCGAGCCAAAGTATGTTAGTGAAGCCCTGAATTATGAGGCATGGGTGAGTACCATGCAAGAAGAACTTCTTCAATTCAAGAATTTAGGTGTATGGACTCTGGTGGATTGACCTAAAGGTGCTAAGGTCATTGGCACAAAATGGGTATTGAAATGCAAGAAAGATGATCAAGGCATGATCATCAGAAACAAGGCTCGACTTGTTGTCCAAGGATTTCGACAAATCGAGGGCATTGACTACAATGAAGTGTTTGCACCCATGGCAAGAATGGAAGCAATCCGTATCTTCCTTGCCTATGCATCATATATGAAGATTAAAGTTTCTCAACTTGATGTGAAGAGTGCATTCCTTCATGGTGAAATCAGAGAGACAGTGTATGTTAGTCAACCCGCGGAATTTAAGGATCCATATCATCGAGATAGAGTTTACAAACTCGACAAGGCTCTGTATGGGCTTCATCAAGCTCTTAGAGCCTGGTATGAGAAACTCTCGACTCACCTTGTGAAACACGGTTTTCGTAGAGGGGTCATTGATTGTACACCGTTCATAAAAGAAAAGGATGGAGATTTACTGCTTGTCCAAATCTATGTCGATGACATAATCTTCGGTTTAGAGAACGAAGATCTATGTAAAGAGTTTGAAGTAGTAATGAAGGCTGAGTTTGAAATGAGTGGCATGGAAGAGATGAAATTCTTTCTTGGTTACAGGTGGATCAGACACCAAAAAGGATTTTCTTACATCAGACCAAGTATGTAGGAGATATCCTTAGTCGGTTGACATGGAGAATGCTTCCGCAGCTGGGACTCCACTTGCTACAAACCATGACGTAGTACCCGACGAGAATGGTGATCTGGTCGATGCCACAATGTACTAAGGTATGATTGGATCTCTTATGTACCTCACTGCCTCAAGACCTGATATCATGTACCCGACATGTTTATGTTCAAGATATCAGGCAAACGCCAAAAGTTAACCATTTGATAGGGGTCAAAAGGATCTTTTGTTATCTGAAGGGTACTCCAACAGTAGGGTTGTGGTATCCTTATGATGATGACTTCAAGCTGACAGCATATAGTGACTCGGATTACGGTGGCTGCAAGATGAACTACAAGTCTACATCAGCGGGTTGGAATTCTTTGGGAAGAGATTAGTGACCTGGCAGTGTAAAAAGTAGACCTCGGTTGCTTTGTCAACCTGTGAAGCCGAATAGATTGTTGCTGCAAGTTGCTGTTCACAAATCATATGGATTCAACAGCAAATACGGGACTACGGTTTGAAATTCTCTTCTACTCCTATTTTTGTTGATAACTCTGCTGCGATTGCAGTAACTAAAAATCCAGTCCAACATCCTAAGACCAAACACATCGGCATAAAATATCACTTTATACGTGATTGCTTTGAAAAGAACCTAATATCACTAAAAATATCACTTTAAAATAAATACTGATTTTCAACATGTTGACCTTTATACAAAGGCTTTTGATAAACCACGTTTTCTATATCTGTTAGAGGTCAATGGAATTAAAAAGAAAAGTGATGTAATTCCTGATGATGACCATGTGTAGTCCGATGCGTATTGTCCATTTTTCTTTTAATTTTTATTTATTTTTATTTTTATTTATTTATTTGTTTAAGTAGCTTAACTAAATCAATGTTATTCGGTAGCCTATTAAAATCCTAAAAAGCGTAAATCAGTTACGGTTTTAGAATTTTAGGGGGAGAATAGGTTAGTTAGTAACATTAACAAAAAAACGAGGGTGGAGGAGAGGCTAGCTGATGATACCAATTCAATGACTTTGGAAAATGATAATACACAAGTACAAACCACTTGGGACTTTAAAAGTTTAAATAAAATAAGATGCGAAGTTCAAAGTATAAGTCGGTGTAGTCTAAGCAATATAAAAGGAAAAATGATAGTAAAACTAGCTATTCCTAAGGTAACACAAAGAAAGTAGACCTAGAGGTTGTTAGACCACAGATGATATGTCTGTAGATTCAACACTATAGATGATTAGACCTTGTTGGTGATTTCAAGAATAAACTAAGTTTTTCAACAAGCTGTGGGTTAAACATCTTATCCCTGGTTAACACAATAAACAAAATTCCAATAAGGGGTGACAAGCAAAATAAGCGCCACAAATGTGAGCGTAAGACCAAAATATGAGCAAAAGCAATCAAACTAATAACTGATGTTGTTGGTGAGAACTGTGCAAAAAGGTTAAAATTGCTCAAACAAGAAGATAGGTTATGTGTCTCTCTGCTGTGCGGTGGCACTGACCTGAGGATAAGCATAACCTATATATTCTAGACTTCATTGTAGTTTGCCACCTCTCTACTGTGCGGTGGCACTGACCTGAGGCTTGGCTTCTCTCTGAAAGTTCTAAGAATAGTCTCTTCTTGAAAACTACACTGAGACCGCTCAAAAATCTCCGGAGGAATGTTGATTACCATATAAGTGTGGGATCCAGAAATGCTTGTTGAAATAATCAAATCTTAAACTATCACCAATCTATGTCAAAGTCTGTGTAGGATTTAAGAGGACCAGAATACTGATAATCATCGTGGCTACAATTCTTGAAAGTCCAAATCAATGTGGGGATCTAATAGTACTAGTATGATTTCCTAAACTTGCTAACGACTCTAGATGAAAAACAAGAATTGAGCATCAAAAGGTGTTGATAACATGTCCCAAATGATTTGACTTTCTTGTATGATTCCAAATTGAATTGGTTCATTTATGGTCAAAATAAATTGAAGTTGCCTGTTTCGGAACCAAATCCATTAGATTTATATCTTAGGATTTACACCTCACACAAAACGTCAAAAACAATTTTTAGTTTTGTATTTTAGTTTAAGTCTTTTATTTTGTTTAAATTTAGTCAATTCAGTTTGTTTGATATCGGACTACGCCATGGAATTCAATAGGGGATTTAGTCATATAAAAGGGTCACATCTGAGGTGACCACACGTGTTTTCAAAGGTAAAATCAGTCACGTCTGAGGTGACAAATTGCTTAAAAGGATCACGTCTGAGGTGATCAGCAGTTTTTCAAGGTAAAAAGATCATGTCTGAGATGATCAAATGCTCAAAATGTTTAATGAAAAGTTAAAAGGGTTTAAGTGAGAATGGTCATAAAGTTAAAATCATGAGTATGATCCAATCGCATGACTGGACCATAAGTATGGACCAACCGTATAAAATCATGCACTAAACAGCCGAATGATACATGAGTATGAACCATTCACTCGAATGGCTTATCAGAATGAGCCATTCGATCGAATGGAACTGTGCGAATGAGTCAGTCACCTGACTGAAATCCAGTCGGCTGACTGGATGTGATCGACTGAGCCAATCGCACGACTGAGGTCCATTCGCCCGAATGAACCGAGCGAATGGGTCCAGTCGGCTGATTGAAATCAGATTCAGTATAAATAGGGCCACAGTCGATCGCATTCAACTAAACACCCCCAATCGCCCTAAAATCGCACAGCCTACCGTTACTCTGCCAAATTTCCTATGACCCAATATCTTGCTTATTCTCATAATCTGACTTTCGTTGTTGTTTAAATAGGTAAAATACAGTGTGAACTTGCCAAAAACTCCATCGATTAGACTCCATGTGAAGTCGGCTGGATCGATAAACGTCCGAGCATATTCTTGACAAAAGGATAAACAACAGAACAAACCAAAAGTCAAACAATAATATGAACTATAATTGAATGCTTTCATTGATAAAACCTAATGATTACAAGCTCGTTAAAACATAAGAATCAAGACTCTTGGCAAGGGGAAGATCGAGCATGATTTCCCCTCTCATCCGGCAGCCCCTGGGCGCCGGGCAGACTTCCTCTCAAAACCCTTAATCTCTCTACACATTGAAACTAGTATATATAGGCCTCGGCCCATATTAGATGCGAATGGGCCCATTCATGCGATTGGACCATCCCTATGGTTCAATCGTACGATTGGACCATGCGTATGGTTCAATCGTACGACTGGACCACACTTATGGTTCAGTCTTACGAATGTCCCAATCGCATCTCTCAGTCGCACGACTGGTCCATTAGCATGGCTCAGTCTTACGATTGAGTCTCATTCACATATGCTCCTGCGAATGACCCAGTTTCATGTGTTTACAACATATCAAGTGTATTACATTAAGCCTATTCTATTCGACAAGCGATGGACACACTATATATGACTATATTGCTCCAACAAATTCCCCCTTGGACGTTGCTTGCGAATAGTAGATAACACCTCTTACAATCTCCAGTCAATCTTTGCTCTGGTTTCTAATTGAATCAAACGAACAACCATATTAGCCAATGTTGTTGATCTGTCAGGTTGCTACAGTATCCCTGAAAATGAATTTAGGCACAACAGCTTTTGTTTACTTTGCAGAACACCATCATAGCAACAAGATTCCCCATATGTCTGATTTGGATAATGAGATTGATAGGATCTCAGCATCTAGTTTGATCGATTCGAATGATTTCAGCAGTGGAATAGAGTACCAACTAGCACAATTCGAGCAAGAATACCAAAGATATAGCAATGAACAGAATTAGTTATAGAGAGAGAAAGTTTCTGCAAAAGGAATATTTCACACGCTTTGGCATGGCTTTCGCAAAATTACAATTTAGGTCATTCTTCCTTATATAAGGAAAGATGACGTGGGCTGATGTCACTTGATAGTGACATCTAACCATTTACTTATTACAAAACTACTGATAAGAAACTACTGAAACTACAACGACTGAAGAACAAGCTCTTCAGCTGTTTTACAAAACTACTGAAAGTAAAAATATAAAACTACTGATAACATAACTACTGAAGAAGTACTCTTTAGCTGTTGTGACAAACTACTAAAACTTCAACACTTGGTCTTCAGACTTGTAACTTCAGACGTTTCATCAGCTGATGACTTCAGTAGATGTCATCAGCTGATGCTTTAGTCTTTGTCTTCAGACTTTGTACATCAGTTGTTGATCTTCAGCACTTGTGGACTCTTAGCTGTTGAACTTCAGTATTTTGGTCTTTAGCTTCAGCACTTGTATTCTTCAGCTGTTGACCTTCAGTACTTGGTCTTCAGCTTCAGCACTTGTGTTCTTCAGCACTTTAGTCTTCAGCTTCAGCACTTGTGTTCTTCAGCTGTTGAGCTTCAGCACTTTAGTCTTCAGCTATTGAAGTCTTCAGTACTTGATCTTCAGCTGTTGAAGTCTTCAGCACTTGTCAAACTGCTGATGAAGCCTTCAGCAGTTGTTGTGATATCATGTGGGACTTAGAGGTTTTCTGATCTTGGCTCATTGGTTCTTTTGGTCCAACAAACTCCCCCTGAACCAATGCAGCCAAAACCTCTAATTGATTTATTTTCCCACTTATTGTTAGCAGAATGGTTGGTCTTTTTCCTTCTTGATCAGTTGAGAAGATGACCCATATAAGCACTGGCCTGGGAATGAGTCTCTAATGATTTGGATGGCAATGTATGGATGGGAGCTCTGTATTGGGGAATTAGACACTAGCTGTTCCCCCATCCATGAGACTCACTTCCCAACTATGAGCTTGTAGGATTCCCTGGTGTAGGCTTCCAAAAATACAATTTGTTCCTCCATGGTGAGCTCCTCTGCCTCACCATCGAAGAATCCTTCTGGACCATAGTACTCAGACAGGAATTTGACCTGTTTTCCATTTTTGAGTGCCACTGTTGTAATCTGTCTGTAAGCAAATTCATCAGGATGATGACCTTCTAACAGCAGTGGTAACTCATCCTTTCTGATCTCATTCAGCCTCTTATACACCAGCCCTTTTTGATCATTCTGTTCTCCAGCATCTTTTGTGGGGGCATGTTTGAGGTGTAGGCCTTTTTGAAATCTTCTAGGATTTCCCAGGGTGAGACTACAAGGGCTAAGGAGATCACTTCATCTACAATCTTTTTCACTTGCCCATTGTATCTCTGAGGGATATTTTTCTTTTGTATTCTATGAGCCACCCTGGGATCAGGCCAAATTCTTACTCTTTCTTTCACATACTGAAAAGTATGTCTAAGAGTATAAATCCTCTGAGCTTGTTTTTTTATATTAATGATGGAGGAAGTGGCTGCATATGCTTTATCTACTCTCCTCAATAACTCTTCATCGTGCAATCTGTGTTGTTCTTCTTCTTCCAATTTCACTTTGATTACATCTCTTTGTTGCTCAGGAGTTATTGCAAGAGAGAGATCTTTGGCCTTAGGCAACTGCAGAACAGCTGAGATCGGCAGCCTGTCTTCATCATCATCTTCTTCTTCTTCCAGCCTCAACACCTTTCTCTTCTTCTGCTTAGGTGCATCATCGGCTGTTGGTTGTGAGGGTAAGGGAGTTGGTTTGGTGGGTTGTGGTTGTGGTTGTTTTGGAGAGGGAAGGTTGACAGGCTGAGTGAGTTCAGCATTTTGGAGGTGAGTGTGGCTTTTGAGTGTTTGACTAGCTCAGTCCTGCTCCCTGCTCCTGCTTCATTCAAAGCTTCTATTACTAATCCCTTAGTATATGTCTCAGACGAAAGATCTTGGAGGTTAGGCCAAGATGTTGTCCCTAGTCCATGATTTTATTTCGATCAATGATCTCCCAAGGTATTTGCTGATAAATCTGATCATGATCTCAAGTCTTTCTCTATCCATGTGCTGTAGCTGGCCCATCTTTGTTGACTCTCTTCGATCTCTAATCTCTTATTTCAGAGTCCAACTTTTCAGTATTGCAACCTTGCCTAAACAGCTGATCAAGATATTATCCATGATCTGCTGTGTTCAGCATCAGCTCTTTAACCATTCATTCAAGTTTTTCTCTTTTCAGCACTTTTCTTTTTCTTATATGTGACATGAAAGTCTTTTGACATTCATGTACTTTCTCCTTTTCAGCTCCCTCTCATTCTCATTCTCCTTCTCTTTCTCAATCTCATACCCACAGTCCTTCTCTATTTCCACTCTTTGTCCTTCTTTGTCTTTCTTTCTCCTTCTCCATCCTCTTTCTTTTAGCTTTCACTGCTGGAATCTCCCCCTTTTTGGGGTGCATTGGTTTTAAGGGTTAATCAGCAGAAAGCTTTTGGCTCAGTACATCCTCCACCATAGGTTGTAAGATAGAAGAAAGTCTCTCATCAATAGTTTAATGACAAGTTCAGTATCTGCGGTGATGAGAGATAGGGGATTTGAGGGATAGCATCCATTTGCTCAGGGGGTTTTGGTCCTGAGAAATGGTGCCAGAAACAGAGGCAGGTGGCTGAGATTCTTTGAGTGGCTGTGTGTTTAAGTGACCTTCAGAGGAAGGTGCCATCGTTGGGTTGATGTGGTGGCAGATGGTCTTCTCCCTGAGAGAGTTGGTCAAGTAGTTTTTGCAGCTACTGACTTCCTCCTCTAGGATTATGTTCTGGGCAAGAACATCATAAAAGAAGCCCAGGTCATCATCAGCAGTGTGAATCACCTGACCTCCTGTTGTAGCAGGATGTACATGCACTAGGTGTAGACAAATGTAACATGTGCCCCTTTGTCTTGAACTGGGGACTTCCAGCTTAGGACTTTGTTCTTCATCAACTGTTGCCTCTGGTGAGGTCTTAGATGTTACCAACTTCAGTCGATCATATGCTGATTCAGAAGAGTGGTGGCAGCCTCACCAGATGTTCTGATCTCCATATCCACACCAGGAGATAGAACATTTAAAAACCGGTGCTGTGGGTTGTCAGAAGCATGTGTATCCTCTTCCTCAATTGTTGTTGTTCTCCCCTTTGTTGGTGGTTTTAGGGGAGGAGGAGAGGCATGCAGCGAGTCAGCACATCAGCAATTATAATGGTTGGACTTGGGGGGGGCATTTGCATGGGGAGAGGGGATAGAAGCTGATTGCATCCGGGGAGAGGGATGCTCTTCAATGATAACCTCCTCAAGTGAGAGAGGTCTCAGTATTGTGGTTTCCCCTGAAGTGGTTGCAACAGGATCCTTGAGAGGATACCTGTGCAGCTGTTGCTGGTTGAGTCTTTAACACTACTGGAGGGTTTGAACCAGTAGGTTTATCCTGTTGGGGTGGTACAGGAGCATCATCAAGGGACTCATTCTCTGATTAGCTGTTGGGTTGGATTTTGGCTTGGTGGGGACTTTGGATCTGACAGTTGAAGCTGTGGGTTTCCTTTGCTTGGGTTTGAGCAAACAGGCAACTTCTTTGAGAGATTGGTCGGAGTTATGCCTGGAGTATACCTCAGAGTAGAACAACTGGTGCAGGGACTCCAAGGCCAACAAGACCATCAGTTTGTAATTCATTTAAAATTATGGCCATCAGAAACCTGGGATATAATAGCCATGTTTCCCACAGGTTCTGTGCCAGATCTTTGATTTCTAGAAACACAATTTGTGAAAAATTTAAAGGTTGGTGTTCTAGAATTGAATATAATACCTGTTGCCACCGGGAAGACATTTGATCCCATGAGGATGTCTTCGAGGCTAAGCAAACATTCACCATATGAAATATCAGTCTTTCAGCATCAGGGAAGTTCTTCTTCAGTATGGTAGCACTCGAAGATTTCTGTCGTACCCATTGTTGATGAAGGACATATCAGTTGTGCCCTCGGGTACTCAGTCACAGCAGTAGCATCTTGTAAATTTAGCACTTGACGAATGCTATCAGGTGTAACCTCTACTTGTTTTTGGTTGACCAATGACCGACTAAAATTTGATGCCGGAAGGCACATCAGTGTGAACGTAGGCATTGGACCAAAACTGACTTAGTGACTCTGGGTAGATGTCGGGTTTAGAGCAGAGCAGTACATACTGAGAATCAGCCATTAGGTCTATGGCGTGATCAAACTTTGTCCAGAAGGCCGATTTCGTGAGGTAGGCGACGTAATTATGTCTGGGTTTTAGACTCATGGTTGCCATTTTTGAGAGTATGAAGGTCAGAAATGGCTAATGGAATGTTTGAGAAGAAGACAGGTATTTATAGGGTTGGGATAGGAAAAGGCTGAAAGAAAACTACTGAAGGTTTTGGTGTGGTCATCAGCTGTTTGAAACTACTGATGACGTGGTATTAACCTTCAGAGGTTTAAAATGACTGACAGGGTGGTGTTGTCATCAGGTGTTATAAAACAACTGAAGACTTGGTTTTGACCATCAGACGTTGAAACAACTGAAGTCTTGGTGTTAACCATCAGTATTTATGAAACTACTGAAGGTCGTGGTTTTGACTTCATATGATGTAAACAACTGAGGACTTGGTGTTTGTCATCAGTAGTTGTGAAACTACTGAAGACAGTGGTTTTGCCATCAGTTGTTGTAAACAACTGAAGACTTGGTATTAGTTATCAGTAGTTGTGAAACTACTGAAGACTGTGGTCTTGCTTCAGTTGTTTAGAAACAGCAGTTGTAGAAACAACTGAAGAGAAATTACTCATCAGCTGTTTTCGTCAATTCTTAGCTTTTCAGCTGTTTCATACTATCCTCAACACTTACTCATCAGACTTTTCATTTGCTTTTCAGGTGTTTCATAGGACGTCAGTACTTATCTGTTTTTACTGATTTATAGTTGTAACTACATCAGTAGTTGTAACTACATACATCAGTAGTTTAGAACAGATAAAGTACTTCAGTACTTGTGAGGCATTTAGCCTTCAGTAGTTATAAAAACTACTGAGGGTTAAAGAACTCATCAGTACTTATATGTGACATGGTTACCAATGATCATCAGTACTTATTACTGAGATCATCAGTAGTTGTCACTTATTCTAGCTGCAGCATACCAGCCTTAACACCAGGTTGTGAAAGTTGAACTATCCAAAGGCTTAGTAAAAATGTCTGCAAGCTCATCAGCACTAGGCACAAACATAGGATAATTAGACCCTTTTCAAAACAATCTCTTATAAAATGATGTCTAATTTCTATATGTTTGGTCCTAGAGTGCTGGACTGGATTTTTGACAATGCAAAGCTGAAGCACTATCCATTAATAACGGAGTCTTAGTCTCTGTAATGCCATAATCCAAAAGTTGATTCTGAAGCCAGAGTACTTGGATGTACAACTTGCAGCAGCAATGTACTCGGCTTCAGCAGTGGATGTAGCAACAGATGTTTGTTTCTTACTCTGCCAAGAATCAAACAGTTGCCTAGAATTGACATCCACCAGAAGTTGATTTCCTGGTTAACTTACACCCTGCATAGTCACTATCAGAGAAAGCAACTAATTTGCAAGAGTGCCCAGTGGAATACCATAAACCTAGAGATTGTGTACCTTGCAAATATCTAAAGATCCTCTTGACTGCAATCAGATGAGACTCTTTAGGTGCAGCCTGAAATCTAGCACAAACACATGTAGCAAACATAATATCTGGTCTAGAAGCTGTTAAATACATCAAGGACCCAATCATACATCTGTAAAGCGTTTCATCAACAGCTTTACCTTTCTGATCATATCCAATTGTGTGGTGTTGCACATGGGAGTAGAACAGGGCTTACAGTTTTGTAAATCAAACTTATTTAAATGATCTTTTGTATATTTAGACTGATGAATGAAAATTCCATCAGCTTTTTGTTTGATTTGCAAGCCTAGAAAGAACTGTAATTCTCCCATTGCACTATTTCAAACTTCCTTTGCATTAATTTTGTAAAATCATCACACACGGGGATCAGAGGATGCAAATATAATATCATCAACATAAATTTGAACAAGTAGCTTATGCTGATCCACCTTCTTATAAATAAGGTTTTATCTATGAGCCTCTAGTGAAATTATTTTGTAGAAGAAAGTTAGATAATGTCTCATACCAGGCTCTAGGAGCTTGTTTCAACCCATAAAGAGCCTTATCAAGCTTGTATACCCATTCTAGGTGTTTATTATCCTCAAAACCTGGTGGTTGACACACATAAACTTCTTCTTTATTTTACCATATAAAAATGCACTTTTAACATCCATTTGAAAAACTTTAAGATTGTGGAGTGCAGCATAGGCTAAGAACAATCTAATTGCCTCCAGTCTGGCTACAGGGCAAAGGTTTCATCATAATCAATACCTTCTTCTTGTGCAAACCCCTGAACAACCAGTCTGGCCTTGTTCTTAACAATATGCCCATTTGCATCTGTTTTATTCCTAAACACCCATTTAGTGCCTATTGCACACTTACCTGGGGGAGAGGAACAAGCTCCCACACTTGCTGCTTTTTGAACTGAAGAAGCTCAAGCTGCATTGCTTCAACCCACCATTGTCCTCTAAGTGCAACATGATAATTCTTTGGCTCTAGCTGACTGATGAAGAGAGCATAGAAGCAGAATTGGACAATTGACTTCTGGTTGAAACTCCAGCATTGATATCACCAATGATTTGAGACATTGGGTGATTCTTCAGCTCTTGATAAACAATGAGATCAGTGCAAGTGTTTGTAGAACCTTCAGCAGCAACAGATGTTGATGTAGACTCTTGAAACCATGTAGATGGTGGCAACTCAAATGAAGTTGAAGATGCAGAAATCTCATCAGCACTTGTTGTGGATGAAGCTACTAAGCTACAGGAGCATCAGTTTAGAGGACACAGGCAGTTGGTCACTAAACCTGAAGAGGTGATACTGCTATCATCATCATCATCACACCAGTAGTACCATCAGGTGGTGAACTGTTGACAGGAGCAACAACAGGAGTTTGATAAGGAACATATTGCAGTATGTCCAAATCAAATAGCTCCACAGGGCTTTGTGGAATCTTGTCCTTTGGAGATTCATTAAACTTAACATGTAGAGTCTCTTCAACCATCTTTGTTCTGCAGTTGAAGACTCTGTATGCTTTGCAAGTTGATGATAACCAACAAAGTACCCTGCATCCACCTTAGGATCAATATTTGGAGTTGATCTCGTGTGTTGAGAATGAAACAAGGACACCCAAAAGCTCTGAAGAATGAAATTAGAGGGGCCAAATGATGAAGAACTTCATATGGAGTCTTCATCAACCTCTGATTTACTAGAATCTATTCTGTACATAGCAAGCTGTATTGACAGCTTCATCAGCCCAAAAAGTCATTGGCAGTCCAGAATCAGCCAACATGGACCTTGCAGCTTCACTGTTCTTTCTCTCCACTACTCCATTTTGTTCAGGAGTTCTTGGAATGCTAAACTGCCTCTTGATTCCCTTTGAGAGGTAGAACTCATCAAGTGTATTGTTTCCGAATTCTGTTCCATTATCACTTCTAATACACTTGACTGGAGGGAATACTGTTTCTCAACATACAACACAAATTTGATAATCTTCTGAGCTGCCTCATCCTTTGAATGCAAGAAGAAAGTCCATACAAATCTGGAGTAATCATCCACAATTACCAGACAGTATTTCTTCTTAGCCATACTCATCACTCTCACAGGACCAAAGAGATCCATGTGAAGAAGCTGTAAGTAGGCAGTGGACTTAGGTTCTTTTATGAAGGGAAATGAGCTTTGTGCTGTTTTCCTTTTAAACAAGCAGTGCATTATCTTCACATTTGAACTCCTTCATAGGCATCCCCTTACTAAACCATGGTTTATCAGCTGATTTATGTTTTTGAGATTAACATGACCCAGGCTTCTATGCCATAGAGTAGATTCTTGAGGGGAAGCCTTGGAAAATAGGCAAGGATGGCCTTTGAGATCTATTTTCTTGGAAAGATCTAAGGCATACACTCTTCCTGTCCTGTTGGCCTTCAGGAGAGTGTATTCATCCAACACCTTATCAATCAAACTTAGAACTTTGGATGATAGAATCCGACAGTTCTGACTGGTGAAAAGAGCAACATGGCCTTTGTCACACATTTGACTGACACTCAAGAGGTTGTACTTGAGATTTTCCACATGGTTAACATCATCAAACTTTATTTCCCCATTGGAAACAAGCCTTTGCCGATGATGTAACCCTTTGCATCATTGCCAAATGACACAAACCCCTTCCTTCCTTGAGAGTGTCATTAAGAAGTGATTTGTTTCCTGTCATATGCATGGATCCTCCACTGTCTACATACCAGATGCCTCTGTGCATGTTGAAGAACCCTGCAAACACAACAAATTAGTTAGATTTTAGACCCAAACTTTTTGGTTTTGGGCCTGTTCTCATCAACAGATGGTAAACTAACAGGTTTGTTGGAAACAACATCCTGAGAGGAAGAAGGGTGAAGAAGAGGATCCTTTGGCTTGGACCTCCTTTTCTGTGGTTTCAACATAGGAACATCTAATTGGTTAACTCTTCCCAATAGATGTTGAACCATCATAACCAGCTGTGTCTGATTTTGTGATAAAGCTTTCAACTCTCCAGACACATTGGCATTGGAGTTTGATAAGTTCCTATGTTGCACCTTCTTCTTTTGAGCAATCTCAGCTGTTACCTGTTTAACCCCTTCCTTTTTGGATTTCTTTTTGGACTTAAGGGTTACAGGATTTGATGTTGCTGGTACAAATGTGGCTTCAAACTCAGTTTTCATTTTAACCATTTTCTCTTTAATTTCCTCTTTATGTTTGAGTTTGGATCCTCTTTTGTACCAACAACCATCTGTAAGATGATTGAACAACCACATATTTCACATGGTTTCTTCTTCATCTTATGTTGATCATCAACTAAAGAGAATGAAACTACTGAAGACTTGTTCTTCAGCACTTTGGAAGCACTATTTGCTTTCTTGACTTCCTCTTTAGTAGTCTTCAAATCCTTTCTACTGACAGTTTTCTTCTCTTCAATGCTGACAGTAGTTGGAGTTTGAACTTCAGGTGTTAAATCTTGCTCTCCAGTCCTTTCAGGACTTCCAGAAATAACTCCTGAGTTGATAACTCTTTGATCATGTGAGTGTCAGTATTTGAACCATCAAGATCAGCTGATAGGTTCAACGAGGGAATAATACTAACTCAACTTCTGATGGTGCTCTATCAGAAAGTGAATCACATGATGAGGTGGTGGATTGGTTATTGCTTTCTCCTCAGATTTCACTTCTGCTCTTGAAGCAAAATCTGTAGGAGGCAGTGTGATTATAACCAATGCCAAACTTCACATTGGAAGCTGATTGCTTACTAAGAAGCATTTCAAAACCTTTGCATGATTGTACCCATCGATCACACTCTACTTGGGTGACTGCAAGGGTTTCTTTCTTTGGGTCTTTGTACTTTTCTAAAAGTACTCTTCCCTAGCCTTATCATCACTGATTTGTATTTAAGTTTATAAATCTCATCATTTTTCTCTTTAAGCATAGACTCAAACTCAGCTTTTCTTTTGGAAATGATCTTTTCTAGCTCTATGTTCTTATTAATTAAAGCTACATTTGCTTCTCTAATAGAGGCAAATGCTGCTATGCATGTTTCAGAACATAATTTGGCCTTAGCCTTAGAGGATACCTGTGATACCTATGATGAAGAGGCATTTGAGGATGATCCATCTGCAACTCCAAGCCATAAGTGCCAGATTCCCAAAAGGACTGTCACCACCATGTTGACCAGCACCTGTGAACAGTTGTTCATGACCAGACATGTCATCTGGTAAACTGCTCCAGTCAACAACTCCAGAGGTGAAGAAGCTATGTTGTTGAGGTTGAGGAGGTTGATGAGATTGAGATGGTTGAGGCTCAGGAAGAGCATGTGGTTGTTGAGCAATGGGTGCTTGAACCTGACTGGTTTGTGGCATGTAATAACAAGGGTAAGGATATGGCATTGGACCCTGAGGAACAAAATATGCAGGAGATTGTGGTTGAGAATGATGACCAGAATTGACAGGATGTTGCCCTCTGTGTTGTTGACTATTGCCAGGGAAAGTCACCAGGGTGCAGAAGAATTAGATCCAGATGATCTACATTCTCTAGCAAAGTGTCCAGGCCTTGTGGCATTTGTGACACCTCAACTTACTCTTGTCAAAACCAACTTTGGTTTTGCCAGAGAGTCCTGGGAACTTTCTTCCAGTTCTTTTGTAGAACTTCTGAGATCTGATATTTATCAAGGCCATTTGGCTCAAAATATCCATCTCTTCTAAGTCATCATCAGCAATCCCCTTAAGATCATCCATGATGAAGCATAGATTGTCATTATTACACCCAGTAAATTGACTATCAACACTCACAAATGCAGAATCAGAGTGTTTAAGAGAAATCAATATGCTCATCATATCAGCATTCAGATGAAGCATATTCTGACTCATGACCAACCAAGGCATGTTGCCTGGTACAAAGTCTTCAGTGAGCTTACCAGATGAAGCCAGTTTCCTTTTCTGCTCTATCTCTCTTTCGAATGTAAGCAGTTTCCCATGAAGTTGGGTGAGAGATAGACTATCCAGATTTGCACTGTAGCGTAGGACAATTGTATATGTGTCCCATCTCTTTGGCAGTGATCTAAGGAATCAGTGGTTCATTTGGCTTTTGGTATATTCATGTTTAACCATTTTCAACTCAGAGATTAAACATGAAAACCGCTCAACTGCTAAGTCAGAGTCTCACCCTTTCTATGAGCAAAAGTTTCATACTGTTGGGCGAGGATTTCCCTGTTGTTTGCTAAGACCTCATCAGTGCCACCAAATTGTTCTTTCAGTGCATTCCAAAGGTCATGAGCAGTTTTATGATGCATAAGCCCGGAATAGATTTCATTAGGCAGTGCCATGGCCAGAATTCCATGGCTTTAGCATCAATCTCAAACAACTTCTTGTCCTCATCAGAGTATTGTTCCTTCTTCTTCGGAATCAACTGATTTGTTTCCATATGATTCACCATTGGCTTATGTGGTCCATGTACCACGGATGTCTAACAACCTGAACTATTGACAGACAGGTGATGGAGCATTCTTCGTTGCCAAATGTTATACTCATTCCTAACCAGCATCGGAGGCTTGGTTGAGGAATCAGTATTGTGTGGATCATTAGAAGGTGTAGTCATTTTGAAAATTCAGACAAATTCAAGATAAGCAAAACAAATTTAGCTCAAAACCACTAAGAACCTCAATTAAAATAGCCAAAAGCGACAGAACTTCAATCTCTATAACAATTCGTGCGAATTTGCTAGTTTGATCAAACTTAGAGCAAATGAGCAGTTTCAATGATCAATTGTTAGATCGATCAATGATTAACCTGCTCTGATACCATTTGAAAGGATCTTAGCATCTAGTTTGATCGATTCGAATGATTTCAGCAGCGGAATAGAGTACCAACTAGCACAACTCGAGCAAGAATACCAAAGATATAGCAATGAATAGAATTAGTTATAGAGAGAGAAAGTTTCTGCAAAAGGAATATTTCATTCAATCACACGCTTTGGCATGGCTTTCGCAAAATTACAATTTAGGTCATTCTTCCTTATATAAGGAAAGATGACGTAGGCTGATGTCACTTGATAGTGACATCTAACCGTTATTTAACAAACTACTGAAACACTAAAACTACTGAAGATGTCAAGCAGCTGACATCTTCTTACAAGAAGCTAAGTGTTTACTTATTACAAAACTACTGATAAGAAACTACTGAAACTACAACGACTGAAGAAGAAGCTCTTCAGTCGTTTTACAAAACTACTGAAAGTAAAAACATAAAACTACTGATAAACACAACTACTGAAGAAGTACTCTTCAGCTGTTGTGACAAACTACTGAAACTTCAGCACTTGGTCTTCAGACGTTTCATCAGCTGATGACTTCAGTAGATGTCATCAGCTGATGTTTTCAGTCTTTGTCTTCAGACTTTGTACATCAGTTGTTGATCTTCAGCACTTGTGGACTCTTCAGCTGTTGAACTTTAGTACTTTGGTCTTCAGCTTCAGCACTTGTATTCTTCAGCTGTTGACCTTCAGTACTTTGGTCTTCAGCTTCAGCACTTGTGTTCTTCAGCTGTTGGACTTCAGCACTTTAGTCTTCAGCTTCAGCACTTGTGTTCTTCAGCTGTTGAGCTTCAGCACTTTAGTCTTCAGCTGTTGAAGTCTTCAGTACTTGATCTTCAGCTGTTGAAGTCTTCAGCACTTGTCGAACTGCTGATGAAGCTTCAGCAGTTGTTGTGATATCATGTGGGACTTAGAGGTTTTCTGATCTTGGCTCATTGGTTCTTTTGGTCCAACAGAGATGAATAGTTTTCCATTGCTTCAATCTTCACACAGGCTAACCTGATTAACATCAACACCTGCAGAAATTTCCCCTCACATTCAGCATATCCCAATATATAGACATTGTGCTCTCCTGGCGTCTTCACATGGTGTATTGGGCAAAAGGTTGAAGGTTCCAATCCACAGCTGACAATATCAAACAAATCAGCATGCACATAGATTCATCATCAGAAACCTGCTCACATCATCACTTTCTGATTACGTCTTCAATTTCTCTATACATGGATTCCCCCTAAGAATGAGAATCCTCTTTGTGCGGATAGATATAACTTGATTGGCCCATAAATAGTCAGATGCTCCTGACTACCCCACAAAATCAGCACCGACTGCTGACATTTTCTCTTCTTCTTTCGTGTCCAATTACATTCACCTATTACCATGCGTATGGTTCAATCGTACGATTGGACCATATTTATGGTTCAGTCTTACGAATGTCCCAATCGCATCTCTCAGTCGCACGACGGGTCCATTAGCATGGCTCAGTCGTACGATTGAGTCTCATTCGCATATGCTCCTGCTAATGACCCAGTTCCATGTGTTACAACATATCAGGTGTTTTACATTAAGCTTAGACTATTCGACAAGCGACGGACACACTATATATGACTATATATGCTCCAACACTCCAAAATCAAGAATTTGAACCTAACAAGACCCGAGACTTTAAATGAACTAATAACCTAACTAAACCAAGTAAAATGTTGAAATAAAGGATATTAGGTTATTAGTATAATGAATGCGAGTCTAAAGAACCATTACTCGACATCTAATTTCAAGAATTGGTTCATTTTCGTATCTCGGTCGACCGAACAGTGGGTCATGCGACTGGACACCAGGATGAACTCCAATCGCACGATTGAGCTGGTCGAATGGCTCAATCGGCCGAATGGATATACGGATGAGCTCAGTCGGCCGACTGAACCAATCACAGGCTCAGTCAACCGATTGAACTCAGTCGCCTGCTCAGTCACCCGACTGAATCCAGTCGCATGCCAAGTCAACCTACTAAGCACAGTCACATGGTTCAATCGCATGAATGAACCAGAATGAATTCAACCAAGTTAATTGGAACTGATTTGTGTTGTGTGGTTATCTAATGTCTACATGTCTTGTGTTACAGATTGATGGCGGACAGATGGTCCATCAACCCCAAGCACAACATATGTCTCATTTGGATTCTACGACTCGGAATGGTGCCGAGTTTGCGGGATCATCGCTTTTCTCAAGTGATCCAGGATCCAGAAGGCGATATCTACACCATGCACTCCCTACAGGTCTATTCAGTAGGCCTTCTGGGAGGGAGCATCAGTTAACCGCTCTCATGAGCCATACAACATCTGGAGTTCTATCTTTGGGATGGATATTGAGATCACTGCTGTGGACATTCAGCGAGTACTTGGGTTGGGTGATGATGCAGACCACCCCACCAGACTTCACCCGTTGACGGTGAGAGGATGCTTCTTGAGGATGAAGTACGCTGGGGATATTAACGCAGGTGTGCTCAACAAGAGCAACCTGTGTCCCCAGTACAAGTACTTGGCACATGTCATCCTCAAATGCTTGGCTTCGCGAAGGGGTGGGTTTGATGATCTTTCAGACCAGATTCAAAATGCCTATGTGGCATTGGTTCTGAACCACCCTTTCAGCTTCTCAAGCATGATATTCTCTTAATTGATAAAGAATCTGGAGGTTAAGGGAAAAGAGGGTTTCTGCATGTACCCTAGGTTTCTACAGATGATCTTTGATGAGAAGCTGCCCACATTGCCTAAGGAGAGCCAAGATGCAGTGGAATTGGAGATTATGGACGATACGACACTGGGTCGTATGAAGGTATACCGGGTAAAGCAGGTCAAACCCCCGGTAAAGAGACTCATCGATCATCTGGCCAAGGTGGACTATGTGGCACCAGGGAGGTGTAAATGGCGCCATGTAGACAGTGATCGGATGTCGAGCAGCTGGAGCTCCCTGAAGATGAATCTGATGATGACGACAACGGTGATGATGGAGATGCAGGCCCACCCAACTGAGGGCCCCCACTGCTGATATAGCATCTCCAGCATCCACCCAAGGTGGAACAGAGGCTGCAGGGTTCCATCAGGACTTTTGTCTTGATGAGGAGGAGGAGACAGACGAGGAGCCCTTGACTCGGACGGTAGGGAGTAGGGTGGTTGCCACTGACCGAGGTATTCGGGAGGTTGGAGGACGCCCTGGTGAGTCTGGGGAGGTTGACACTGATCCTACTTATGCTCTCGATCAGCCCAACAGTGTTCCAGGGGGAGCATCCACCTCGAGGGGCTCGAGGAAGAAAAGGATGGCTCAGCCCCACAGTTTGAAGAAGAAGAGGAGGATGACTTTCATCACCACCACCACTACTACCACCACTTCCACCACTCCACCTACTACCACCACTACCACCATTCCATCCACCACCTTATCTACCACCTCACACACTACAACCATACCACCACCACCTTCATCTATACCACCCCAATCTTCACCACTCCACCACTACCTTCATCTATACCACCCCCAATCTTCACCACTCCACCACCACCTTCATCTATACCATCCCCAATCTTCACCACTCCACCACTACCTTCATCTATACCACCCCCAATCTTCACCACTGCCACCGCCACCACCACCACCACTAGCCACTATGCAGGACCGTCATCTTACCCCTCCTATCCATCTGGATGCTCTCTATCTCCTAGTGGGGTAGAGGAAGAACTCTTGGCACTTAACCGTATGGTGCTGAAGCTGTTGGCAGCCGATGACGAGAAGACTGCCCAGATTCGTCAGCTAGTAGAACTTATTGCTGCACAATCTCTACAGATATCTCACAGGCACAACTAATAGAGCAGCAGGCACAACAGATGGCTGCTCAGAGCTCAGAGCTCAGAGATGTCCCAACTCCAGGAGCAACATGTCCAATCAGCAAAACGGATAGAGGAGTTGGAGCGCCCAACAAGACCATCATGCTGAGGCTCAAAGGATCAAAGGATGAGCCCTTAAAGATCAGAGAAGGAGATGGAAATGATGGTGATGATGATGATAGTGATGATGATGATGATGATGATGGTGATGATCAAGGGGAGGATATTGATGCTGGTGATGATGTTGATGATGATGATGATGGAGATGATGATCCTTCTACTGCGGGTGCCATATCTGCAAGTGAAAGGAGGACCAAGAGAGCTCAAGACCAAGGTGCCTCCACTTTAGCCCCGTTAGTAGAGGAGGACATGATACAAGACAAGAGTAATGTTTAGTTTTTTATGTTATTTAAGTCATGTGCATTTGAATCTTGTATCAAATTAATGTAATTAATGTTTATATTTATTGTTGATGTTCACTGCTTTGATTGTTGACTAATGGTTGATGTGTTACATGTTTTAAATCAAGCAGATCCAAACTATCAAAGAGATTAATATGATGTTGCTCCCCTCCAACAGATCAAGACTCAGCTCATGATGATTCTTGATCTACAGGGAATAGTCAGGAGATAAGTAAATTACACTCCTGAAGAAGGAGAGATAATTCATGATCTCACAGACGAGCAACTTGCTGAAATATTCCGACTCAATCCAGATGAGATCGTGAAAGATGCTCCAACAGTCCATATGGAAAGTGACGACGAGCTCAACGACGTTGATGAGATCGAGATTGAAGATGTCAAGGACGAACACTATCCGGATTACACTAACATTGAGGGTAATGTCGTTCCCAATCTGGGCGACAACCTTGTCAGTGAAACTTTTGAGACTCTGGATAGAATGGAAGAAGAGTCTGAAAAGAAAGAAGATACAGCCCAAGCCTCGGAAGCTGAAGTAAATACCAGAAAGGCTGAGTGGGCTACGTGCTTTGAAGAAATAAGAGCCCAATGCAGTGCTTTAACGTCAACTGTCTACACCAAGCTGTACAAAGTGAAGAAACATCAAAAGGTGTCAGGCAAAATCATAGCATGGGCGTATTTTGAAGATCTCAACATTTACGCAGTTAAACGTGAGAAAGGGATTTAGTACTTTAGGTTCCCACATGACCTAAAGACTCTTCCTGGATTTGAGCTAAACTAGTTAGCAAAGTTAAAATTGTTATATGCTGAACCACGGAAAATGTCAGGCTGGTTTGAGACTGCTCTAAAAAGAGAGTACCACACCAGATGGGTCAACTTCAAACCTCAACAGCCAACGAGGTATATCAGACGGTCTGAGGTTGATACCATTACTGGAAAACCAAAAATAATGCTGAAGTGGAGTCTTCTGCGCACAATGTTAAAGATCCCTCTACGGGAAATGCCACAGGACTTCACTCCACACTTCAAATGGTGGTACTATGATTGAAGGACAGGAGAGGCAGTCATAGTTTTGAACAAGAATGGTGTAATGGAAACCATCAGGGTGTTTGACCTAATGTGGCTTACAAACTTGTCTGCAGATGATGTCTATATATTATACAAGTGGCTATTATTCTATGACTCTCAAGATATTGTACAAGCTCTACAATTTTAGAACATTATAAGACTCTGTTTTGCTTTTGAGATACATGCCGGAGTCACTAGAGAAGAGAAGTATAAGAAGTTTGAGGAACTCATGAAGGATGTAAGACATTAGATGAAACTATGTCCAAGGGGGAGTTTGTAGATACATGTGTCCTTAGTTTCTGAACTTAATGTAATATGTTTTTATTGTCTTACACATATGTAATTGTACGGGTACCTAATGAAATACAATATGTGGTTGTGCTTATATAATGTTGAATATTCCATTGGTTGGTATGTAATAACGCTTATTGACTTAACTATATAGGTTGTGGTTGTTTGAATAATATCTAAATCAATTAATGACTATGAAACATATTCAAACTTAATCATGTGAAGTTCTCATGCGATTGGCCCATGCTAATGGACCATACGCATGAACAACTTCATGCTAATGAAACAGTCGTATGAATGAGCCAGGAGACTGGATCAGTCGCATGATTGAGACATGATATTGACTCAGTCGCATGACTGAACACTCAGTCGTGTGAATGGATCAACCACATGACTCAATCGCACGACTGAACCATGCAAATGGTCCAGTCGTACGATTGAGAAACCCTAACCAATAATTAACACTTAAATCATGGAAAAACGGTAGATACCCAGACGTACCCTAGCCGTCCAGAGACCTCTAGTAACATGTTCCAACTTCATAGATCATAGTAGATCGATTGCTAATTGTTCCTAACGTTTAGATTCAATCTTTAATTGATTCTACGTGTGTTCTCACTGATTGGATCGCTAATCTAATAGGATTCCGCATATTTGATTCGGTCGTAAATCTGTAAGTATTCGTCCAGTACACGATCCTAACAATATCTAGCCAAATAAAGATTAATTGAATAAAATAATCATCATTTATTATCTATTTATATAAACCCACATTCCTTCTCTTTTCACACTCAACCATATATCATTTTCTACACTCATTTTCTCTCTCCTCTCTCTCTTTCCTCTCTTTCTCTCTTTACCTCACAGCCAAGAATAGCCAAAAACACCCTCATTTTTTATTTTAATCATACAAGCTTGATTCTAGGCTCAATCATCCAAGTTTCAAAGATCCTAACAGATTTGGTGGAAGTTTCTTGCAAGAATCAAGCTTAACAAAGAAGAAAATCACTCGATAAACCCTCTGTAAGGTTTCATGTAAGGCTGATTGTTGATACATGATGTTCCTAGTTTATATGCTTAAATGTAAAAGACTTTTTTGTCTTACATATATGTAATGTGACGATGTAATAAAGTATGATATATGATTTGATGTTTATTTATCTTTGATTCATATGTATGAACTTCTTATATAGGTTTGAGGTTGTTGTACATAGTTCTTAGTCAATAATGATTGAGAAATGTGTTTAATCTAGTTGGGTGATTATTCATGCTAATGGACCATAATTATGGACCATACACATGAATATATCATGCTTATGGACGAGTCACACGACTAAACTAGGAGACTGGATCAGCAGTATGATTAAAACATAAGATTGACTCAGTTGCATGACTGAACCTTCAGTGGTGCATATGGATCAATCGCATGAGTTAGTTGCACGACTAAACCATGCTAATGGTTTAGCCATACGAATAGAAATTGCATACCTATAAATGCACCAAATTCGTTGAAAAACATAACACTTTAAGAGATACTTCAAATGCGCATAAACCCTAGCCGTCCAGAGCATCCTAAACAGCCTGTCCAAGTTCATAGTTTGATCTTGATCGATTCCTACTCGTTCTTAACGTTTAGTTCATTCTTATATCGATCGGGTCATCGTTCTCACTGATTGGATCGCCGATCAAATAGGATTCCTCATTATGATTCCATAATGAATCTTTCCAAAAATGATCAAATTAACTTGAAGCTGTTCTACTCAGGAAGTAAAATCATGTTGGAGCATATATAGTCATATATAGTGTGTCCGTCGCTTATCGAATAGTCTAGACTTAATGTAATACACTTGATATGTTGTAAACACATGAAACTGGGTCATTCGCAGGAGCATATACGAATGAGACTCATTCATACGACTGAGCAATGCTAATGGACCAGCTGTGCGACTAAGAGATGCGATTGGGACATTCGTAAGACTGAACCATAAGTATGGTCCAGTCGTACGATTGAACCATACGCATGGTCCAGTCGTACGATTGAACCATACGCATTGTCCAATCGCACGAATGGGCCCAGTCGCATCTAATATGGGCTGAGGCCTATATATACCAGTGTCAATGTGTAGAGAGATTAAAGGATTTGAGAAGGAGTCTGCCCAGGAGCCTAAGGCTGCCGGATGAGAGGGGAGATCATGCTAGATCTCCCCTTGCCAAGAGTCTTGATTCTTATGTTGTAAAGAGCTTGTAATCGTTAGGTTTTATCAATGAAACCATTCAATTGTAGTTCGTATTATTGTTTGACTTTTGGTTTGTGCTATTGTTTATCCTTCCGTCAAGAACATGCTCGGATTTTTACCGATCCAGCCGAATTCACAATTGGTATCAAAGCTGGTTATTGTTGGAATGATCTAACAATCATTCTAGCAACCCGAGCTCTTGA
The DNA here is from genome assembly GCA_025506515.1 of Flaveria trinervia. NCBI lineage: Eukaryota > Viridiplantae > Streptophyta > Magnoliopsida > Asterales > Asteraceae > Flaveria > Flaveria trinervia. The sequence goes on from CM046441.1 coordinate 51,809,498, forward strand.
TTTCTGGATCAAATTTCAGATCTTGACGTTAAACCCACTTCGTGTTCTTCGTGTTTTGCTCAGATATTGGTACGTGTGGTGTTTCTATGTTAAAATTGAACTCGAAACCATGTTTTGATCACCCTTTCGAATCTGATGATGCCTATTTTGTTTCGGTTCATGTAAAATTCGTCAGATTAGGGTTTTGGAAGCCCTGGTGGCTGCAGATTTGCAAATCTGCATGCAGGCCCGTTAATACGACGGGGCCATGCGAATGGACCATTCATGCGACTTGACCAGTCGTATGTTCAATCGTGCGACTGGACTAGTCGTATGTTCAATCGCACGAATGAGCTATCCGCATTGACTCATCCGCATTGACTCATCCGCATTTGTTCCAGACCAAGAAAAAAAGAGTCTGGAACAGCTTCTTTCATAGATTCAAGGATGAGCAAAGCATATTCACCCTGAGGTTCTTTTGTCAGATAAGTTCAATGTATACCCCATTATTCGTCAGACTTCCAGAATAGGTGATGAAGTTGGAACATGAAAGAGAGAAGAGAAGATATCAACAGTCGATGCTGATTTTGTGGGGTGGTCAGGCGCATCTGACTACTTATGGGCCAATCAAGTTATATGTATCCGCACAATGAGGATTCTCATTCTTAGGGGGAATCCATGTATCAAGAAAGTGAAGACGCAATTAGAAAGTGATGATGTGAGCAGGTTTCTGATGATGAATCTACGTGCATGCTGATTTGTTTGATATTGTCAGCTGTGGATTGGAACCTTCAACCTTTTGCCCAATACACCACATGAAGACGTCAAGAGAGCACAACTTTTATATATTGGGATATGCTGAATGTGAGGGGGAATTTCTGTAGGTGTTGATGTTAATCAGGTTAGCCTGTGTGAAGATTGAAGCAATGGAAAACTGTTAATGTCATTATTTGGAAAAACCAGTCATATGGGGAATCTTGCTGCTATGATGGTGTTTTGCAAAGTAAACAAAAGCTGTTATGCCTAAATTCATTTTCAGAGATATTGTAGCAACCTGACAGATCGACAATGTTGGCTCATATGGTTGTTTGTTTGATTCTATTGGAAACCAGAGCAAAGATTGACTGAAGATTGTAAGAGGTGTTATCTACTATTCGCAAGCAACGTCTAGGGGGAATTTGTTGGAGCATATACAATCATATATATGTGTTCGTCACTTGTCGAATAGTCTAGGCTTAATGTAATACACCTGATATGTTGTAAACACATGAAACTGGGTCATTCGCAGGAGCATATGCAAATGAGACTCAGTCGTACGACTGAGCCATGCTAATGGACCAGCCGTGTGACTGAGAGATGTGATTGGGACATTCGTAAGACTGAACCATAAGTATGGTCTAGTCGTACGATTGAACCATACGCATGGTCTAGTTGTACGATTGAACCATACGCATGGTCCAATCGCACGAATGGGCCCAATCGCATCTAATATGGGCTGAGGCCTATATATACCAGTTTCAATGTGTAAAGAGATTAAAGAATCTGAGAGGGAGTCTACCCGGGAGCCTAGGTCTGCCGGTTGAGATGCTGGATCTCCCCTTGCCAAGAATCTTGATTCTTATGTTGTAACGAGCTTGTAATCATTAGGTTTTATCAATGAAACCATTAAATTATAGTTCGTATTATTGTTTGACTTTTGGTTTGTGCTGTTGTTTATCCTTCCGTCAAGAACATGCTCGGATGTTTACCGATCCAGCCGACTTCAGAAATCGGTTAGATTTAGTCTAAACGGTTTCCATCCATCTCAAACCCAAAACAACAAAAATATGTCTTGTTTTCTTTTAAATTTCAAGTTATTTTCTATTTTCTAGTTTTTGTTGCGTAGATGTCGGACTATACAACTAGATGAATTTTGTGAATCACCCACTAAAAGGGGTCACGTCTGAGGTGACCAATCGGTTCCAAACTAAAAGGATCACGTCTGAGGTGATCAAATGATGTTAAATTAAAAGGGTCATGTCTAAGATAATCAAAGGTCATAATTTTATGTATCAAAAGTTAAACATTTTAAGTGTTTGAAAGTTTATGAGGTCAAGCTCATAAGTATGAGTCAATCGCACGATTGATTCATAAGTATGAGCCAATCACACGATTGAATCATAAGAATGAGCCACTCGCATGGTTGAACCATAAGTATGAGCCAGCCACACAATTGGACCATGAGTATGGGACAACCATGCGATTGGACTACAAGACTTAACCAATCGTACGAATGGATGAAAGAGTATGAGCCAGTCGCACGAATGAAGCATGCGTATGGGTCCAGTCGCACGACTTAAATTTAAAATCATATAAATAAGGGGGTAAGTCGGTCATAACCCTTACCACCCTTCAAAACTCACTGAAATTGCCCATACACACACATACTCTGTTGAAATTTGGTGTAACTGATATTACAGGATTGATTGTGATCCTTATGTGTGTTCTACTCATCTACAGGTACTGGGAAACTAAAATCGATCCAAATGAATGTCTTAATCACACCTTTAAGGACCGATTATGCTAAAGCCTAGAACCAAGACTAAACCCTAAAAATAGACCACTTAAATGGACATAAAAGTTGATTTAAAGGACATTAAGTGCTATTTCGAGTCCCTCGAGTCTAATGTATTTAAACACGAAGTATAATGTCATGTTTTTTTTACAGAAATTCAAATCCATGGTGTTCAACAGTGGAAGATGCCAATGGAAATGCTGATGAACTTTAGTCGCACGATTGAGCCAGGCGCATGATTCAATCGCACGAGTCATGCGTATGGTTTTGGTCGGACGACTGATTCAACCGCATGGCATAGCATACGACTAAGTTCAGTCGCAGGCTCAATCGCACGAATGAACTTATTCGTAGGCTAAATCGTATGACAGAACTCAATCATACGACCGAAACTCAGTTGTATGGTTTAGTCGCACGACTGAACCTGCTTGATCAAAACAGTTTAAGTTCCAACTGTCTTCTGTTATGCACAAATCTAATGTATATTTTTCTTGTGTTTCAACAACATGGCTGAAGATGGATGATGAGCACCAAGCACAACATCTGTGCTCACTTAGATGCTACTTCTCAGAATGCTTCCAAGTTTGTTGGGATTATAGCCTTTCTACGTAGATCGAGTATCTACAAGGCTATCTCTACTCCATGCACACCCTACCGATCTATACAGCATGCCTTCTGGGAAAGTGCTTTGGTTGACAGGTCTGTTGAGCCCCATAGTATTTGGAGCTCTTTCTTCGGACAAGAGATTAGGATTACTAAAGACAATCTAAGGCGAGTCTTCGATCTAGGTGAGGACGGTACCTACCCAACCAAAATGCATCCCTTGACTGTTCGAGGATGATTTCTAAGGATGAAGTACCCTAGGGACATCACTGCAGGGTGCTCAACAAGAGAAACTTGTGCCCCTAGTTCAAGTACTTGGCTCATGTTATCATGAGGTGCATAGCATTAAGGCAGGGAGGTTTCGATGAAATGTCAGACCAAATCCAGAATGCATATGTTGCACTGGTACTGAACCACCCGTTTAGTTTGTCACGCATGTTGTTCTCCTACATGATCGAGAACATCGAGGCCACGGGCAAGGAAGGCTTCTATATGTATCCAAGGTTCTGACAGGTGATCATAGACGAGAAGCTTCCTATGCTGCCAAAGGAGAAAGACAATGCTGTTATTCTTGAAGTGATGGATGATATCACCTTGGGAAGAATGAAGGTGTACCAAGGGAAGTAGGTGAAGCCCTCGGCCAGGCGATTGTTTGGGCATCTGGCCAATGCTGACTACGTGGCGCCTGCTCGTAAGAAATGGCGTCATGATGATAGCGATTCGGATGTTGAGCCTATAGTGGTACCCACCGATGATGACGACAATGATGATGACGATGTTGATGACAGTCAAGGTGGTGGAGATGCTCGTCCAAGTCAATCAAGGGCCACTGGCTCTTCTTCTATATCTCCACTTGATGCATCTGGTGGATCAGTGAAAGCTGCTTTCGACCAGGACTTCTTAATAGATGAAGAGGAGGTGCCTGATGATATGCCTCTGGTTAGGATAGTTGGGAGCCGGTTTGTGGCTACTGAGAAGGGGATAGAGGTGGTTGGTGGATGCCCAGCTGGTACTACAGGTAATGATACTGATGTCATTGATCCCACCTACACACCTGACTAGCCTATCAGCTCAGGGGGAGCCTCTACAGCAAAGGGCTCCAGGAAGAAGTGGATGGCCTATCCTTATGGCAAAAAGAGTAAGAGACCAAGGTTCACTTTGATCACATCTTCTACTACAACAGCCACTACCACCACTACCACAACCACCACCTCTACTGTCACTGATACTCCAACCACCATGCATACACCTACCTCCACCTCACCCACAATACCCAACACAATTCCACCACTATCCACTCCCATTTCTCCACCCATCTTCACCACATACACCACCACAACCACCACCCACCAAGCTGGTCCCTTCACCCAATCCACATTTACACCTAGATCTACTCTACCCGTGGTCAGGTTAGAGGAACAACTGACAAGCCTCATCTGCATGGTGCTAAAGCTGATCGCTACTCATGATCTGAGAGCAACTTAGATAAACCAGCTGATGGTGGTAAATGCGACTCAAGCCAAGCAAATAGCTCAGCTAAGTGATAAGAACGCACCGTATGAGTGAGCCTTTGAAGATTTAAGATGGTGATGATGAGGATGATGAAGATGAGCTCACTGAAAATGAATCTGAAGAAGAAGAAGATGATGATAAGGAGGAAGCAGGAGGGAGTGGGAAATGTAAAAAGGACGAGAACGTTGATGATGATAAGCAAGAAGGTAATGGTGCTGCATCAGCCTCAAATCCTTCAGCAAAGGAGAGGCGCGCCAAGCGAAATCAGGATCAAGGAGCCTCATTCTCTACTCCTCAAGCTGAAGAGACAATATATCAAGGAAAAAGTAATTATTAGATATTTATATATTTGAAATTTTTGTACTTGAATTGTGTATTACATTAATGTAATTAATGAATATTTATGTTTAAATGTCTTGATTAATGACCTATGCATGACGTGTTAAATGTTTAATCAAACAGATGAAGCTCAACAGCCAGATGAATATGATGTCGTACCCCTTCAGCAAATCAAGACTCAACTCACTATGATTCTTGATTTGCAAGGGATCATCAGAAGATCTGTGAGCTACACTCCCGAGGAAGGAGAAATCATCCACGATCTGACAGATGAGCAGCTGGCTGATATGTTCAGATTAAATCCAGATGAAATTGTCAAAGATGCTTCGGAAGTTGATGTTTTAAATGATGAGGAGCTACAGGATGTGGATGAAATAGAGATTGAAGATGTCATAGCTAACCACTATCCTGAGTACACTGACCCTGAGGGCAACGCTATCCCAAACTTGGGTGAAACCTTTGGCAGTGTTACTTTTGATAAGTTGGAGGAGATGGAGAAAGAAAAAGAGAAAGATGAAAGTATAGCCCAAGCTTCAGATTCAATTTTGATATTAAGAAAGTTGAACGAGTAGCTTGTTTTGCTGAAATGAAAGCCCAGTGCGCAGCCCCAAAGCAAAATGCCTACACCGAATGTTATAGAGTTAAAAGACATCAGAAAGTGTCAGGCAAGATTATAATGTGGGCATATTTTGAAGACTTGGAAGTCTATGCTGTTAAAAGGGAGAAAGGGATTGAGTACTTTAGATATCCATATGATCTGAAGACTCTTCCTGGTTTTGAGCTCAATTGACTGGCATGCTTAGATCTGTTGTATGACAACCCAAGAACGATGTCAGGATGGTTTGAGGCAACATTGAAGAAAGAATACCACACCAGATGGGTAAACTTCAGACCTCAACAACCTAAAAGATTCATTCATAAGTCTGAAGTTGATCCTATAGCTGGAAGACTTTTGAGATTATGTTGAGATTATGGACACTCTAATGGATGTTGGAGTGACTTTTGAGAACAAAGACATTATAAGGAAGTTCATGTCCTCTCTTCCTAGACAATGGACATATTATTATCTTGTTATCAAGAGAACTGAGAACCTTAAGACTCTTACTTTGACAAAGTTGTATGGTATTCTTAGTGGATACCAGATGGAAATGAACATGCAAAGTTCATTCGGTAACTCCAGCAATCAACTGAGTTCAGCCCTCCGTGTGGTTGAAAGGGATAGTAGAGAACTACAAGACCATGTCATTTGCTATCTGACAACTAACAAAAGAGTCCTTTCATCACCTTCCCGGAGACACCAAGAGAAAGCTACACTCAAGGAAGCCTATTCTAAGAGATAAGATCTTCATAAGCTTTTGTTTCTTCTGATGAAAGCACATGCGACTTTCGCTTCACCCTTAAAGATTTGGGTTGTATCAATCTAGATGACCTAGAATACATGGAGATAGTTCAACAAATGGCTCTCCTCACTCATAGAGCCAAGAAATTCTATAAGAGGGCAAAGAGGAAGTTATCCAAGAAATGGAACCAGTGGAAAGTTTGGACTGGACAAAAGCAATGTAAAATGTTACAACTATAACCATATGGGTCATTTTGCAAGGGAGTGTAAGGAACCAAGGACAAATGATGGCCAAACACAAACCAGGCCAAACTACACTAAGAGAGCCACCCAGAATGACAAGCCAAAGCAACAAGCTGCAGTTACTATTAAAGAAGGAGGTTTTGATTGGAGCTTTCACATGGAAGATGCATTTCTAACCAAGCACTTATGGCAGATCATGATGAAGCCAAGGTATTGGAACATCTCTGTACACCTGATTGTATTCCTAAAGTTAATAGATACATGTCCTACAACTTAGAGATGAGATCTGATCTTGAGTCCTTAAATATCCAAAAATCTGATTTCAAAAGAGTTGAGAATGATTATAACCTAAAGACAGTGAACTTAGAGAAAACCATTTCAACTCTTAAACACAAACACACCAACTACAGGACTCAAATTAAAGATCTCATAACTAAGTTGACTGAATGCCAGGCTGAGCTTGTGATCAGCAAAGCCAGGGCAGAAAATATGTTCTTGAACAAGAGAACTTTAAAAACATTATATCCTCTTCTTGCATGCAAAAGTTTATTATCAGAATAAACAAGGACTAGGATCTAGTGAGATAGCTCCTACACACACAATCTTATTTGTAAGATCTCCTAGGTGTAGAACTTGTGAAGATGAGCTTCCTTTAATAGATCTCATGAGTAAAAAGGATAAAGAGAAAATAGTGAATGATGCCTTTGAGAAGAGTGAAGAAGAGCACTCTAAGAAGGGTCATTATTTCTTTGAAGAGAATAAAAGAGTTTGGATGACCGAGTCAAGAAGGAAGAACTTGATTAGGAAGGCTAAGAGAAGTACAAGAAGGCTCAAGAGATCAAAGCCACTTTCAACTCTGTGCGGAAACAAGTCTTTATCTCTGCAGGATTTGAGGTGGTTAAGGCTGAAGACACAAACTTGAACTCTAGTACCAGGAGTTTTAGTTCATGTTCAAAGCATCCCAACATCAAGTTGAAGGTTGATTAGTTGTGTACCACTGCTACATAACTTGAACCATCCAACTCTAAATGTAGTTCTCTCCCTAAAAGAATTGCCACAACATCTGAAAAGATGAATATGGAGAAGGAAAGTGATCAAGTTCAGTCTTTCTCATAGAAGAAGACTCTTAGGAAGAAGAAAATGGACTGTGTCATGTATGGAAGCATTACTCATCTTGCTAAGTATTACCTCTACAATCCAAAGAGTACTGTCCACATGACCAAGAAAGAAACTTCTAAGAGTTTGAAAAAGAAGGAAGCTTCAGAAGGAAAATCTTTTCCTTTCGAAAGCTTCAAAATAAGAAAAAGACAAGTAAAAATTTTCCTTCGGAAGAAAATTTGGTCTTGGAAGAAAGGAATACTTTCGAAGTACTGAAACCTACCGGAGTGTTAGCAAGATCTTCCGAAGGTGAAGTCATCAAAACTTACAAAGTGATCAAAACTTCCGAAGTGTTGAAGGTCAACTCTAAGTTTCAAAAGGTGGTGTGGAAGACAAAGAAAGACCAAGTGATTGAAAGTTTTTCATCAACATCAGCAAATGATCCTCAAAACATGACAATAGGATCAATTACTATTGCATTGTATTTAACTTCTATTGATGAACCCAAGACTTATAAGGCTTGGGTTTCCAAATGTAACTAACCATCTCTTTTGTGTAGGAACAACTCAAGACAAATAGGAATGTATGGATCATTAATAGTGGATATTCCATGCACATGACAGGCAATGGGTCAATACTCCAAAATTTGAAAAGATTAATGGAGGACTAGTTGCTTTAGGAGGAGAGGCTAGAGGTTACATAAATTGAAAGGGCGGGGTTACAAATGGTAAGCTCAACATTAAGGTAATTTTGTTAAGGATCTTGCATACAATCTTTTAAGTGTACCTTTATTTTGTGATAAAAATCATAACATGCTCTTCACTGAGTATGAGTGCATTGTTCTCAGGCCTAGGGTGTCATTCCTTATGAGCATATCCTGCTTAGAGCCCCCAGGAAATGGAACATGTACAAGATGGACTTACAAGCAACATCTTTAGGAGAAGTTTCATGCTTTCTATCTAAAGCCAATAGTGATGAGTCTTTCCTTTGTCATAAAAGAATGTGCCATGTAAACTTTATGAAGATCAAGAACAAGTTAAACTCACTTTAGATTAGTGTTTATAGTTTTTTATGTTTAAATGTAATAGGACTTATGTTAGATTACATTTTTTTAGTTTGTATTTCGTGTTTTTCTTCCTAGCGAAACTATGAGCGAACTATAGTTTCGCTCATAATCAGCAGGCCAGGATCCCCAGCGAAACAAGTAATGGGCCTGGTAGTTTCACTGTCAGAGAAACTAAGTAGCCTATATATAGAAATGTTTCTATCATTGTAGGTTAATCTTGGAAAAAACTAATTTGAAATATCTCTATTGCAAGTGTAATTTTGAGGCTAGAATCCAATTGAAATCATATTGAGCCATTGTTTATTGATTGTGTTTGCTTTGCTTTGTTTATTATTGAATACTTTTGCTTCTTCATCATCATGGTTTGTTTGTATTGAGTGTTTGTTAGTGATATTGAACTATTTTGTCAATCAATAGTACTATTCATCGATCTGTTTGGACCAACAAAATGGTATCAGAGCCTTTATGCTCTTGATTGTTTGGGTTTTTGGTTGGTTAAGCTCAATATGACTATTTCATTAATTCTGGATCAAATTTTAGTGTATTTGATATGGAAATTGATTAAGATTGGTTAGTTTTTGGTTTGAAAAGCTCTGGTAATCATCATATCTTAAATCCATTAAGATTTAAGTGATTTTGGATCAATTTCATGTTGAAAATGTTTTTCAGAATCATCCAACGAAACTAAGGATCATCCAGCAAAATTGTAGTTTCTTCCAGCAAAACTACATGTGTTTTGCTTATTGTGTTAGTTTCTACAACGTTAGTGAAAGTATACTCATTGAATGAAAGTTAAACAGTGATTTTGCACTCTCATCAAGCAAAATTGCTGCCGAATTTACATCTGAACGCAAGTTCAAGCTAGTTTCGAGTGAAATTGTCTGCGAAACTAGCATAAGCAAGCAGACTGTTAGTGAAATTGCTACCGAAATTCCTAGCGAATTTAGCAGCGAACATACAAGAATTCCAACGAAACTAGTGCTTCTTCTGCGAAACTACAATGTCTAAGATGGCAACTCTTACCATGCTGATTTGGAGAGTGTGGCACCAGAAGGACCCCTGAGACTGATCAATGGAGATAATTTTGAGGATTGGAAAAGGTGTTTGAAAGCATTCTTTTACTACACAGATCATAATTAGTGGGAATCAATCATCTCCGATCCGCACATACCTACTATTACTGTTGGAGATGTTGTCTCTTAAAACAAGGATCCAGCTATGTTCAATAAAAAGGATTTGAAGTCGATAGATAGAGATCAAAAAGCATTTTGAGTATTAACCTTGTGTCTTGAATCATATATTTACAATCGATTTGCTAAACACAAGAATGTCAAGTCTATGTATGACGCTTTACGTGAATTTTATGATGGGAATGTTGAGTTAGTAAAAGACAAAGGGATACATGCTGAGAAAGAGTTCAATTCTTTTGTGGGGTACAAGAATGATGGGTACAAGAATGAGAATCGTACTGATCTGACAAATTGATTTCTAACAGTCTCAAGCACACTGAATAAATATGATGAAAAAATTTCAAATAGTGAACAAGTGAATAGGCTATTGGATTCACTTCCACCTTAAAGGAGTCTACAAGTAAGAATGCTAAAGCAAGAAAGAGGGTTCATATATTACAAGCTTATGGATAAAATCAACAAGTTAAAATCCTTTGAACTGGATTTGAAAATAAGAGAGTTCAATCAGTCTATGATGCCATCATCAAGTTTTCCTTAAAACGTTGCATTAGTTACATCTGCTGCAAGCATCAAGACAAGGAGGAGTGACTACAAATGTCTTATGTGATCAACTCAGTGGTGGAGGTAACTCAGTCAGAGATCAAGCTAAATCAAAAGCTGCTTCTGGAACTTCAATCCCATCCGATATAATGGCATTGTTTGGCATGTCCGTGCATAGCTACGAGGCACTGGTGGCTGGTAAACTAAAAGGGAAAGGGATGACTGTGGAAGACATGTATCAGCTTGATCTGGATGATTTGGAAGAAACTGATATCAGTGGTAGATGGCGATGTTGACTCTCCAAGCCAGGAGATTTATGGAAAGAACTGGAAGGAATAACTTTGGAGGTCAAAATTCTAATTCTAAGTTAGGTTTTGATAAAACAAAATTGAGATGTTTTAACTACAAGCAGTTAGGCCATTTCAAATAAGAATGTACATTGCCAATTGTTTCTGACCCAAGCAACTCTGGAGTTCCAAGATTGGTCTCAGGTGGGGAAAAGGAAGAGAGTAAACAAAAGAAAAAGACAACTTTGATAACTAGTTTTGATTGGAGTGTTGAAGCTGAGGAAACTAAAGAAGAAATCAACCAAGCCCTAGTTGCTGAGATAAGGGAAGAAAAGAAAAATGTGTAGGAGTTTGATCCTTTTAAAAAATTTACAAGTGAAGTTGGAGTTCATCAGAGTGTTAAGGATAAGGAAGTTGAACAAGAAAGGTCTAAAGAGATAAGTATGAATGGAAGGAAGCATGTGTTGAGGAGAATATGATTGGTGATCTGAAAGAAGTTAAAGGTGAGAAGGTAAAGTTAATTGGGAAACAATCAGAGGAGAAGGGCAAAGGGAAGCATGCTACTACATCCATTGTTGAGGAAAACAATAAGAGTACTCCAGTGTGTCAATGTGAAAAATCCTTAGGAGCAGAGAAGGTGGTGATGGATCTCCCTTATGAGGTAATACAAGACATGTGCTCTCCTTCCTGTAAGATATGGTTATTTTCCATGTATATAGCAAATCATCTATTACTTGACAATTAAAAAGATTTAAAACGAATTAATGATGAGCTTAAGCTAAATGAGTCAAATATTTTGTTAAGTTAAATGAAGCTTTAAAAGAAAATGATCATTTAAAAAGAATCATTTTAGAAAGAAATTTTGAACTAAATACTTGGACGGAAAGAGTCGTACTTCCTTAGTTTAAAACAAGTAAACTTCAGTCAAAGCTTGATAAATGGGCAATTTCAGGAATGAAACATGATAATTTGTGTAGATCACAATGGGGGGCTAGGATTAAAAAAGGTTTGGGTTATGAAAATGCTTCGGTTTATCCTCCTCCTAATACTTATTGTTACTCACCTATGCCAGTTCTACACCCTTCAAATGATTTCATTCAAACAGATACCAACATTCTGTCTGCAGGTTTAGAAGGTGTTAATCCTAAGGACGTGCATGAGGAGTATAGTTACGGACCGATTGATGAGTGGACTTGGATGCAATAGTTTTAGTACACCTAAACCTCAACAGTCTGTTTTAGATAATAGTTCTAGTTTAAGTAATGTTTTTTGTTTCTCAAAAGTCTATCTCAAACATTGACTGAGTGTGTTCAAGTGGTTTTTCCATTTCTTTATTGAATGATTTCAGATGTAATTATGATGCTTCAAATGCTTATGTGAATGAGGTTATGAATGATTCTGTTATCATTTGTAAAGATAAAACAAAAAGTAACTGCTTTGAAAAATTCGTTTATCATCCTATTCCATCTTTTACCCTAATTAACATTTCATAATCTAATGAAAGGGTAATATCATCTTCTAGTGCAAGCACAAGTGGTACAAGTACCACATGTACTTCAAATGATGATCCATCAACATTTGTAAATAATAATTCTTTAAAAGACAAAATCAGATCCAGAGAAATGTATGAGATATACAATGATACTAATTCTAGCTTATCTGAGTGTGATGAGGATATATGCATAGATAAAATCCCTGATTTGTTGCATAATAGACCTAGATTAAAATCCCATTTCTTTAGATATGATAAAGATTGTCATGTTGTTAAAAACTATCTACAGCTTCATCACAATAATCTTCATAAGAATTCTTTTGGCAGTAGGTTAACTCACATTGTTAACAACTTCTTTTGCAAAAAATATTTTGTTCTTAAACCTAAAGTTGTTCAAACTTGCGTTCATGTTTCAACTGGTTAAATTGATTTCTCTATTCTTGCAGGAGTCATCCACTAAAATTGTAAATAGTTTTTGGCATGTTGATAGTGGATGCTCTAGACATATGACCAGGTTGAAAGATTTATTGACAAATTATCGCATCATCAATGGAGGGTATGTAGCATTTGTTGGTGACAAGAAAGGTGGTAAGATGATTAGTCAAGGCGGGGTATCAAATGGATCTCTCACTTTGGATAAAGTCAATTTTGTGTCAGAGCTTGCATTTAATCTTTTAAGCGTCTCTCAGATTTGTGATAAAGACCGTCTGTTTTATTTCTCTTAAATGAATGTTTATTCTGAAATCTGGGTTTAATATTCCTGACGAGATGATACACATGCGAGCCCCGAGAAAGAATGATACCTATCTTCTTGATATGGGATCCAAAGAATCAATTTCCAGTGTCACTTGCCTTCTATCTAAAGCTTCATCTTCTGAATCATTCTTGTGGCATTGCAGATTAGGCCATGTTAATTTCAAAAATATTAACAAATTAGCTATAAACAATCTTTTTAGGGGATTACCATTAAAAGACTTTAATGTTGTTGAGAAATGCAAGGCCTGTGCCAAAGAAAAACAACATAAGAAACCTCATAAACCAAAACTTGAAAATAGCATTTCAAATCCCCTCGAATTATTGCATATTGATTTGTTTAGCCTAATTAGTGTAAAAGTAATTGCTAAAAAATCTTTTTGCTATAGATGATCTTTCTCGATATTCATAGGTGAGAATTGAAATGATAAGCAAGAGGAAGGTAATGGCTATTTGAAGTGACAACGGTACCGAATTCAGAAATTACATCTTTGACTCCTTCTGTGGAAGCAAAGAAATTTTGAGATACTTCAATGCTGCCAGAACACCTCAACAAAATGGTGTTGTTGAAAGAAAGAATCGCACCCTTATAGAATCTGTTCATACCATGTTGATCGAATCTTCTTTGCCAATTATTTTCTGGGCTGAAGTAGTGAATTATGCATCCTATGTCCTTAATCGGGTTTTAATTGTGAAGGATAAAATGAAGACTCCTTATGGATTGTTTCATAAAAGGAATCCATTGATTGATTTCTTTCGTCCATTCGGATACTCATGTACCTTGCTGAAAACTCACGCACAAAAGACAAAATTTGGAGCTGTATCAGACGAGTGTTACTTTGTTGGTTATTCATCCTCTCAGAAAGCTTATCGGGTGTATAACAAGAGAACACGTATTTTGCAGGAGTCATTCTATGTTGATTGGCAGAAATCTAATTCTTCTGATGTCAAGACAAAACTTGCATGGTTCTTTGACTCGAATACTATATTCAACTCTTTCAATCTTCTAGTTTTTGATGATGATATGTCCTTCTCCAATGTTCAAACGAACATTATTCCTCCCGATACATTACCTCAAGTTCATCAAGTTCCTCCCCATTTATCATTTGACCATCCAACCGCAGTTGACCTTCCATCTTCTTTATCATTTAACACTCCAACCCCACCTGCTTCGACATCTATTCCTTCAACATCTATTCCTTCAACAACAACCTCTACTCCATCCTAAACCTTTCCATCATCCTAATCTGATCAACCCCTTTCATCTTTTTCTCCATCATCTACAAAATCTCAATCCATTAGCCCACCTCAATGAAATCTATTACCTTTACCACTGATTTCAAATCATTAAGGGATCATCCTCATGATAACATAATCGGATCAATTACTAATGGTATTAAGATGCAGAGTCAATCTGGTATGATAAACATGTGCTTATTCTCTTGTTTTATATCCCAAATTTTTCCAAAGAATGTTCATGCAGCTCTTTAGGATCCATGCTAGGTTGAGCCTATTCAGGATCTTACAAGACAATTTGAACGAGCAAGTGCATACGATAAAGAGGCTAGTACAGCAAGAGCTGAGGTTAAAGGTATATCTAAGGATGGGGAGGAAGCTGGAGCTGGTGGTGCTAATGAAGATTATCCAGTCGGCGAGGTCCAACCTAGGGGGAGTGTTGAAGATCAAGAATATGTTGGACTCACCTTAGATTAGTGTTTATATTTTGTTTATGTTTACATGTAGTATGACTTATGTTAGATTACATTTGTTTAGTTTGTATTTTGTGTTTTTCTGCCCAGCGAAACTATAGTTTCGCTCATAGTCAGTAGGCCAGGATCCCCGATGAAACTGTGTTTCGTCGTCGGGCGAAACTCGCAATGGGCCTGATAGTTTCTCTGTCAGCGAAACTGTCAGCGAAACTAAGTAGCCAATATATAGAAATGTTTCTATCATTGAAGGTTAATCTTTCAAAAACCTAATTCAAAATATCTCTGTTGCAAGTGTAATTTTGAGGCTGGAATCCTATTGAAATCATATTGAGTCATTGTTCATTGATTGTGTATGCTTTGTTTTGTTTATTATTGAACGGTTTTGCTTCTTCATCATCATGTTTTGTTTGTATTAAGTGTTTCTTAGTGATATTGAACCATTTGGTCAATCAATAGTACTGTTCATTGATATGTTTGGACCAACACTTTAAAAACATGAATAAATATATTAAGAATGATTTGGTAACTAGAATGCTAAAGAAAGAGTTTACAAGTGATGACCACTGTGTTGCATGCCTTAAAGGGAAGCAACACAAGGTATCTCACAAGTCAAAGGAAACAAACTCCATAACTACCTCCCTACACTTACCACATATCAATCTCTTTGGCCCCACCGGTGTAATAAGTCTAGGAAGACCTCTAATTGTTTAGTGATCATAGATGATTTTACAAGATTCACTTGGGTTTTTTTCTTAGAACTAAGGATGAGACCCCTGAGATTCTAAAGAATTTCTTCATAAATATTGAGAATCAATGTGATCACAAGGACAAAACCATAAGATATGATCAGGGAACTAAATTAAAGAAGCAAATCCTTGATACATTTTGTGATGAAAATGGTATTACAAGACAATATAGTGCTCCCAAGACTCCTTAGCAAAATGGTGTTGCTAAGAGGAGAAACAAGACACTAATTGAAGCTACAAGAACTATGTTGTCTAACTCTAAACTACCCATCACCTTCTGGCATAAGTAGTGAACATTGCTTGCTATATGCGTAATAGAGTTTTAGTAGTTAAGACACATGTTAAGACTCCTTATGAACTTTGGCATAAGAAGAAACCTTTCATTGGTTTTCTCAGGACATTTGGATGTCCTTGCACTATCTTGAATACCAAAGATCAAATTTCCAAGTTTGATGAGAAATCAGATGATGGACACTTTATTGGATACTCTTCCCAAGCAAGGTTTATAGAGTATACAATCTCAGAAGTAGAGTAGTTGAGGAGTTAGCCAATGTGACTTTCAATGAGCACACTCACAGTATGAAAGGTTATGGTCTTGATTGACTATTTGATCTTGATTTAGTTACAAACTGTTTTAACAAATCTTATGAGAATGTTTCAGGATCTACAAATATACTATCAGCAGGTGACCCTGACCCAAGATTTGAGCTAAGAAGACCATCAAGTTATATTAGTTCAGCTCCAGTTGTAACTAACCCTGTAAATGAAGTTTCGATCAACATAACAATGAAAAATTTAGCGGATACTTCTGAGATGCTTTCAAATTCCAGCTCAAAGTCACAACACTTAAATAAAGAAGCTTCAAATATATACGATCATGGTGGTGGTGAAAGTGATCAGGGTTTCTTGATGCTGACAACCACTCCATTAAAGACAACATAAATGATGTCACACACTCATTAGATCAAGTTACACTTGATAAGTGTGCTGATGTGGTGGGAGAAACCTCAATGCCTAATCTAAATTTCTCAAATTTAGATCTCTCCAAATAACTTGTTGTAATCCCTCAACTAAGGATTCACAAGTCTCACCCCACCACAAACATCATTGGAGATGTTGACTTAGGGGTGAAAACAAGAGGACAAACCCATGATGAAAATGTTTATCTTCACTCTTGTTTCTTATCCCAGATAGAGCCAAAGAAAGTTAATGAGGCTTTAAAGGATGGAAGTTGGGTTGAAGCTATGCAAGAGGAGATGCTTCAATTCCAAAGATAAAAGGTTTGGAACCTATGTCCTCTCCCTGAAAGGAAAACTGCCATATGAACCAAATGGATGTTTAGGAACAAGAAAGATGATAGAGGACTTGTCATTAAGAGTAAGGCAAGACTAGTTGTTCAATAATACACACAAAAAGAAGGAATTGATTACACAAATGTCTTCGCTCTTGTAGTAAGACTTGAAGTTGTCAGAATATTCTTAGCTTTTACTGCATCGAAGGATTTCAAGGTCTACTAGCTTGATGTCAAGTGTGCTTTTCTTATAGGGTGATTGATGAAAAAGTGTATGTTAAATAACCACCTAGCTTTGCAGACCCTAATCATTCTTATTATGTCTACAGGCTTGATAAAGCTCTATATGGGCTTCACCAAGCTCCAAGGAAGTGGTATGAGACTCTATCTCAGTATCTCTGTCAGCATGGATACAAAAGGAGTACTATAAATTGAACTCTTTTCATCAAAGGAACAGGAAATGACTTAATGCTAGTTCAAGTATATGTAGACGACATTATTTTCGGGTCAACTAATCCAAAGCTCCATAAAGACTATGAGAAGCTGATGAAGAATAGATTTGAAATAAGCTCCATGGGGTAACTCAATTTCTTTCTAGGAATTCAAGTGAAGCAAGTTGATCGTGGCATCTTCATAAGTCAATCAAAGTATGTACAAGACATACTTACAAGATTGAACACGACTTATTGTAAGGTTGCTAAGACACCTATAGCCAGAAATCACTCCCTTGGACCTGATCTTGAGGGGGAGTGTGTGGATGAATATATTTAGCAGGCTATGATTGGGTCTCTTATGTACCTTCCTGCTAGCAGGCCTGATATCATGTTTGTCACATGTATTTATGCAAGATATCAAGCCAATCCCAAGATGTCACACCTAGTCATTGTCAAAAGGATTCTAAGATATCTCAAAGGTGCTCCAACACTTGGCCTTTGGTATCCAAAGAATTTTGATTTCAACTTGTATGCATATACAGATAGTGACTATAGTGGCTGCAGTATGACTACAAAGTATACATCAGGTGGATGTTAATTCCTTGGTGGAAGGATAGTCTCTTGGCAATGCCAGAAACAATCCTGTGTATCAGCATCAACTGCTGAAGCTGAATACATTGCTTTTGCACTTTGGATTTAGAATCAAATGCTAGACTATGGATTCAATTACAAGGAGACTCCCATCCACATAGACAACAATAATGCTATCTCTATCATAGAGAATCTTGTGCAGCACTCAAGGACAAAACACATCAATATTAGGTATCATTTGATTAGAGATAACTTTGAAAAAGGAATAATCAAACTAGTCAACTTAACACAAATGAATAATAAACTGATCTATGCACCAAAGCTTTTGATGAGTAGAGTTTTAAGTATCTTGTATTAGTTATTGAGATGATTAAATTTGAGTAGCTTTTCTTAAAACTTAATTATTTCTAAAACCTATGTGTCCTAAGTTGTCTATTTTATCACCCTCATAAGCTCTTGTTTACTCTAGAAGAAATTTTTTTTAAAAGACATTCGTTATATTTTGAAAATTTTGATCTTCTTATCTTTCGGAAGATATGTATTTACCTTCGGAAGAAACTTATGTCTTAGAAAACAAATAACTACTTTAGTAGATTTACCTTCGGAAGAAATTCAAATATCTTCCAAAGCTTAAAATTTTATTTGAGTACTTGTATGTTTTCAAAGAACAATTTTCTTCCGAAATCAATTTAGTCTCAAAAGTTTTATTCTTCTATGATTAAAATTCTATAAGTAAAATTCTCTTCCGAAGCAAAATTTTCAAAACTTTTTGGAATATCTTCCGAAGTCATTTTGGCTTCGGAAGCTTTTCGTCAAAACTTCTGAAGCAAAATTACCATCGGAAGATTTTAGACTTCCAAAAAAACTACCTTTTTGGGCACTTTTCAAAGGTGGGACTGATATTTGGATTCAATGTTTATTCTATTTCATTAACTTTGTCTCAGATCCATTTCATATATATACCCAATGGTTCCCCCCTCTTTCATTATTTTCTTCATCTGAACTATTCCCAAAACCTAAATTCACCCACAAACCACCTTTGTTCTTATCTTCCTTCACCTTTAAGGTTTCTAAATGGCCAACCTCAACCGTAGAAACAACCTATATTTTTTCATACGACTCCATAGGCAACACAATCAAGTTGCTCTGTTGGACTCTAAGAAAGATCCAAGTTTCCATGCACCTCCCTTACCATTGATCCTCTTCTCTATGAGGATCAGTTGTTATAATTCTAGAAGACCTGCCAAGAGGTCATTATGAATGGGGAGAAGGCATTGTCTGCCATAATGCAGGGGAGGACAATCTTCATCACTCCAGCCACCATCAACACTCAAATTTAGCTGGATGATGAAGAAGGTGAGATGTTCATTTCAAAGGAAGCTGTAAATCATTCCTTTGAGCAGATGGGATATGAGAGGGATTTCTCTGTAAAGACCTTCAAAAAAAAGAAGGTCTCATCCTAGTGGAATTACTTACTTCATGTGGTCATCCACAACTTATCCAACAAGCAAATGGGATAGGACCAGATTCTGGAAGATCTCTCCTTCATAGTCCATGGAATGGTCTAGGGATCAGATTCAGGTACTCTTAATTTTTTTTAAACGAAGTTACTTGGTAATTTGGACTCCTTAGGGTATTATATGTTCCCTAGATATGTTCAACACATTCTTAATTGTGAATTGGGCTCATAGTTGAGGAAGACATGTAATATTCTTTAATTAGAACTAATGAAGCCCGACATCTTTAAGACTATGAAGAAGCCAACTGTAGGCTTCTATGAGGTAGAAACAGCCCTTATCCTAAAAAATGTTAGAGCTCATTGCTCAAGGTGACAACCTAGTAACACAAGCTAGTGTTGAACCCACACCTTCTACCTCTTCATTACCTAAACAACAACAAATCATCCTCACCTACCAAAGAAAATCCAAACAAGCCCCTACTCAAGCTATTGAGCTTATGTAGGTCCCCATATAATCACCCATACAGGAAGAAGTGGTCACTAGAGCTCCTACTTCTCTTAAGGAGCAAACCACTCCCATCTCATCAAGAATCAGTATTGAGGTTCCTCATGCTTAGCCTAATGAGCTCATTAGCCCATTAGTCTTAAGTCTTCACTCTAAGTCTCAACACTCAAGTGAACAACCTTCAGGGGAAAGTTACCATCCCCAGCCTCTAGATCTAAACCAACCCATTCCTAACCTAGAATTCTATGATGATGAATTCATAGGATTCAGTGAATACCATGAGTCTCTCCACTCCTCCCCTACTCAAAGTGAGATGAGTGCTCCTGCCTCTCATATGTCTAGCCCACATCATTCACCTATCACTAAGGTGGATCTCCCTGAACCTATTTAGAAGGTCCATAGGGAAGAGGCTCTCACTTTTAAAAGTGATTACATCTTTAAAACCTCAACCATGGCAACTAGCCCATTGACACTTCAATTGAAGTTGCTAGTGAGCAGGGGATATCCAGCAGCCAAGAACACTATGCTAGTTGAGAGGGAAGACCTTGGTTTATTTTCTCATCCTTGAAGATGTAGGGAACATGAGACTAAACGTGAAAAAACTATCACAAACATGCTCCTATTTAGTCTCTAAGGTTAGTAACCTTGAATCTCAGGTGACTACGTTACAAAACAGGGTCAATGATCAACAACTTGAGATATCTTATCTTAAGGAGAAAATAGTTAGGAGACCTTTAAGAGGAGCTCATCCTGGAACACAAGAACCTATGGATGTAATTGACCTAACTCCTAGCTCACGTGTGCAAGTGGGTGATGTTACCAAAAAGGGGAGAAAATCATAGCAATCACAGTATTGGGAGTTATTCACAAAGTATGGACATTGAGGACTCACCATCCTCACTTGCACTTGTCCATGCTCAGCAACCTTCTCAAGTTCACATTAATGAGGACTCACTAGACTCACTTATTCAAAGTCTCTTTAAAGAGGTAATTCCAAGGGCTATGTCAACTCCACCCCAAGGAACTTATAATTACATTATCAGGGGAGGTATGATGTTGATAAAAGAACCCTCATACTTCAAAGAGTTGAAGGACAACAAGAAGTCTTTAATTTTTAGACCATGAACTACTATGAAGGTCTTGAACTGGTCAACATGCCACTTGCCAATCCAATCCAATCTAGGCAAGCTGACAGGATGACTCAAAGGATTCAAGACTGGATTGCTAAAGTTTTTAAAGCAAGAAGACAAATGCAAGCAGGCAATGTCATTAGTCAACTGGATGTTGAGGTGGACCCTAAGATTAGCTTCAAAAGGAAAACCTTGATTAAGGGCCCAGTGACAGAACCTGTAAGCTCTATCTCACAACCAGCAACTTCAATAATCCCTCCCCTTAGTGAAACACCTACTAGTGAAGGTGTATCACATCCTCTCTCTAGCCAGAGTCTGGATGCTACTCCAAGTAATGAATGCCAAAGCTCTCTTCACACTGTGTCATAAAGGTCTATGGGTAACAAAGGGAAAAGGAATCTGAATCCTGAGGAGATTGAGGAGGAGGAGATAGAGAGAGGAAGAGAAGCTAAGGATAGAAAGTTCCACTGGGTCTTTAGGCTTCATGGAAGTTGCAATTAGGGCTGCCCTCGGACCAAACACTCAAGATGATAAGTTAAGAGCAGTCATGATTACTTACCTACAGACCAAGAACTATGACATAGATGAAATCATTTCTCTCCCCTTAGAATAACTAAATGAACTGGCAGACATGGAAATATTTAAAGAGAGGAAGAAAGCAGAGGATGCAAGGTTGCTCCTCCAAATCAAAGAAGAAAGAAAAGACTGTATAAACATGTTTCTACCCTCTCTCTAGTTCAAAAAAGTCCTATGCAAGAGACTGTGACAACTCCACAACCTTAGGTAGATAAAGAAGCTGACAGGAAAAATATGATCAGCTACCTGACTGCCATAGGACTCTACCAGGCAACTACACTTTTTCTCCTTACTTTGAGTATATTAAATTTGAGTATCTCAAACAACTTGAACTTCAAGTACTCAAAGAATAAAAGGCAATAAAGAGAAAGATGAAGGAAGAAGCAGCCAAGTCAAGAGCCATCATCCAAAAGAGTTAAAAGAAGTCTATTGACATACAAAGGATGATGAACTTCTTGAAGTTATATGGATTCTCCGGAAGGAGACTTGGCCCAATATCTCTATCTACCATGGATGAGCACACCAGGGTGATCAAGCAAAAGATCAAGAGAGAAGAGCTCATTGACTTACACTCCCTAACAAATCAAGCCCCTTTGGAAGTGGAGGTTAAGGTTGAACAAATTGAGACAACACAACCTGGACCTCCTGCTGAACCTCAGCAATCTTTATCTTCTAATCCATAGCAAGGTGAAACTCCCTCTCCTTCTGAACCTGTGAGGGAGGTAGACCCAACTAAGAAAGACATGAGTCAACAACAAGGTGTTGAAAGCCAGTCTTCTCAGTTGAAATTTCCAAAGAGGATGAAAAGGATGGCCTCTAGACCCAAGTCAAAGAAGAAGAAGAAGTTAGAGTCATCCACCTCCAAACCTCATGATAAATTAGATCATCCGGAGAGAGTCCATAAAGAGGAAGCTCAATTAACTCCAATTCAAGTAGCTCCTCTTGCATCAAGAAGACCCATCTTATCCTGGACCTTCACTTCTAATCCAAAAAGATGGCATGTAATCAGAGATCAAGGTGGTGAAGATGTACACCCTGTATCATAATTATTCTAAGTATAAAATATTTTGAAGCCAAGACCAACATCTTCCAAAGTCAAAAGTGAAGTCTTCCGAGGCTTCAAAGACAAAGTGTTCTGAAGTCAAGAAGTGAAGACTGATTTCTTCTGAAAAATTTTGATACTTGCTTTATCTAATGTACTTTTCCATAAAGCTGGACCAGTTTCTGCTACAACTCTGATGACTCACCAACTTACACAAGTTGGTGAAAAGGTCCATGCTTTTGGTAACCATACATTAAGGTCTTGAGTTTGTTGCTTTCTACTTTATACTTTTATCCTTTTTGTAATACATAAGGATGTGAGCTATGGCATGTCATAGTCACTAGTCAAAAGACAATCTACTTTTTGGCTCTATATTTGATTTTGTTGTTATCTAGATCAAATGTTTTCAACTGGCTTTCAAAGCATGACCGGTTGTAGGATGTTGTATAAAGTATCTCAGGTCCTTGTATCATTTTCTTTTATGCTTTACCACTTGTAAAAGAACTTGAGAACAATATACAACATTCTTGAAAACTAACATCCTTATGTTGTTTGCTTTTGTTCTGTCTCATATTAACCTGTGTTCTAAGTATCATACCATATTGTTTTCTAGTTCTCTATTTGATCTGTTAAGTGTTCTATAACTCTCTCCTCGTTGTATGCTGTGTTGTAAGTGACCATCTCTTAAACGGCCCTGCACCCTCATCTCTTTCTTTCATCTTGTTCATATAGGGTATGAATATCCATCTTACATTTACTTTGCAAACATGACTTATGAATAATTATTGTAAAGTTGTTCATAAAAACTAAAAGTTTTGAAATCCAAGGTTCCAACAATAATTTTAAGAAGATAAATGAGCTTTTCAATATATATATATATATATATATAAATAAATAAAAGTGTGTGTGTGTCGTGTGCGTGTGTGTGTATTGAGACTAAAAAGGTTTTTGAATATTTAAAATGTTGCTTGATCTTGACATGCAAGTTGATCAATACTTGTTTTATGGATATAAACATTATAAGAAACCTAAAAATCAAAGAAAAACACCTAAAAGGATGAATGTGTATCATATATATGCATGTGTGTGTCGTATATATGTACGCATGTGTGAGTGGTGCATGTTAGTAAGATATGTTCTTTAATGATGGATCTTTACATGTATGAAATGATCGATAAAATGATGATTAAATTAATCTGGAAAATTTTAAAGTAAAAATGGATTTTGATTAAGGATAAAGTGGATATATAAATATAGTATCATGATGATGAAGTAATAAATAATCATTACATAAATAATAAAAATGTTAAGATTTTGTAAAGTTGGAAATTCACAAGAATGACATTTACTCAAATCTAGAAAAATAGGACTAAAATGTGTTTCATATATATTAAAAGTAAGTAATCTTACATAAAATAATAATCTTGATGTTTGAATTTAATTACATATGTGTTTTATGCTCTAAATGATGTTTAAAACGTATTTTTCAGCTTAAAATTGGAAGTTTTGCATAAATCCGGTTTGGACAAAAGAAAATTTTATATTTTAAAGTGAAAAGCTTATATTTTAAAGTATTTACTCAATCTATGATGTGTATGGATATCGGTGTTAGCGTCGTATGCTTAAAAAGCCGAAAAGCCGACAATTTTTGGGTTGAAATTTTGAGTTGTTATAAAACTGATATTAAAAAGAAATTTTAAAAGTGTTTTAAGTATAAAATAATTATTATAAATCAAGTATAATGATCATGAGGTGTACACGTGTTTATGCATGGTTTTTACCTGCAAAATCATGTGATTTTAGGTTAAAAATCAACGTATATGGGTGAACATGTCTTGACATAATTAAATATGTTTATTTTAGATGAAAAATATATTTATTTATTAAACAAGTAATAATTACTATTTGTATATATATATATATATATAATTTTGTAAAATAATTAATTATGGATGAAGTTTTTAGTTTAAATAAATTATGTTTTTAGTGAATACATGACTTAATAATTTCCATGATGTAAGGCCTCGTTTCCGGGAAACCTCATAGTTGGTTAATCATAGCATAAATCATTTTTAATAACCAAAACATTACAGCGAAATTAAATAGATATTCATTTAAAACTTGGAAATCATATTATACCCATACATTTGTTCTTCAATTGTAAATAAAACATAGTACTTGTTCTTAAATACAATAAAAGATTTATAATCAGAAGTGCCATCCACTTTCATCGAAATAGCTTCCCACCTTGTGTCATCCTCAGCAGCATCATTTACATGCTAACTATTATGAATAAAAGTCAGCTTTGCTAAGTAAGTTCTAGTTTTAGGTAAATAAGAAAATATAACTTTATCTTTCATATAATGACCACGCATACAACATAATACATAACATTTCTTGCATCATAATAAGCATGTTCATTATCTTTCATTCTTTCATTATTTTTCATTTTCATCATAAATGAGATTGCACAAAGCAAGAGCTCCATGTTGATCGACAACGAATGTCGATCCCTGCCGGTACACATCATCATGGTAGCTAACCCCCGACAGTTGATCCACATTGCAAGACACATAGCCCGCTCATGAATACGGATCAATCATCATACATCAGACTCACATAAGTGAAGTCTATCATAGTGCTTGCAAGACTTTTCATCACCAAACAGTCCCAAGGGTAACATTCTTTTACTTTATTATATAATACTTAACTTAATAAGTACACGACAAGCCAAGTACTGGTCATCATAAAACATAACCGACCATTCGCGGGATAGCGGGGGTTTGGGGGCAGCAGCCCCTGACAATGGGGTCCTAGGGGCAGCAGCCCCTAGTGGGGTCCAAGGGGCAACCCCCGTGGATGGGGCCGTGCTGCCAGGTGAGCGCAAAAAATTTTTATTTTTAAACATTTATATAACACAATTCCTTATAGAAAAATCGATCTTCCTGTTAAAACCTCATAAATCTTGGTTATCTAGAAACATGTATTTAGTATGCATACTAACCCCAAAACACGGAAAAACTTACAAATAAGGGGATCTAGAACTCACCTAGATACCGTGAGTAACCTTTAAACTAAGCTTTCTAGGCTAGGATAACACTACACTACCTGCAGATAAGTTAACACTTAAAGTGGTTAATTTCTTCCTAAATTCGCTGCTAATTTCGCTGCCAGATAAGCAGTTTCGCATGGTAGTTTCACCCAACTTTCGTTAGAATTCCATGTCTGCAAAACTACCTGCGAAACTATAGTCAGTTTCGCAGGGAATCTTCATAGTTTCGCAGTTTTAATATGCAATTTCGTTGGATGCATAGACAGTTTCGCAGATCGCATAAATATTACGAACCAGCCCGTTTTTAACCCAAAATCGCAACTTTTTATGTCCAATCTCTTAGTTAATCATCCATGAGGCAATATCTAAGCATTTTACATGTTTTCATACGTAAAAATATGACCTTTATGCGATTCTTTGCAAATTTTCAAAGACCAAAACCCTAGAATCTGGGTTTGATCTACAGAAGGGTTTAAAGGTGAGACACCCGGATATTTTTTTTGAAGCTGACGAAAGAAGAAAAAGAAATAAAGTCCAAAGTCGGGGGACCAAACTTGACAAAACGGGAGAAGGTTCGGAAGAGTAAGGGAATAAGAGGGGAGGGCAGCCCACACCCTCCCCACACCCACAAAAAAAATCTACCCAAAAGAGGAGAGGAGAAGAAAAGGGAGAAAAAGGGAGAAAAAGCTTTGTTCGAGTGGATTCGAGCTTGAAAATCAAAGTGTAGCGGGTCTAATCGAAGCTCTACTTGTCGGTATTGTTTGTGTGAGTTCTAGGACCCCTCTTTTACATGTTTTTGAATGATTTTGGGGCTGGAACACATCTGAAACCCATTTTTGAAATGTGTGTGTTTGACCCGTGTGTATGTGATTGTGTGTGATGCAAGTGGTGTTTGTTTTTGGGCTTGTGTGTGCTTGAATGGTGTTGTGGTATGCATTCCTAAGGTTTAGGATGGTTGATTTGGGTCTAGAATGGGTTTGGAAGAGCTTGGAGGTCGAAAATGGCAGATTGGGTTCGGGATGCATCTGCATTCTGCACCAGTTAGGGCTATGCAACCGAATGGCTTGTGAGTCGGGCGACTGAAGTCCATACGCATGCCAGTCATGCGATTGAGGTTCATTCGCATGTGAGTCGTGCGAATGGAGCCCATATACCTCCCAATCTTGCGACTGAGGGTCATTCGCATGGGGAGTCATGCGACTGAGGCCCAGACGCCTAGTTCCATCCGCATTAGGTCCATTCGCACAAGTGTTCATCCGCATTAGGTCCATTCGCATGACGATGCTATCTGTTTATGATGATGTTGGGCATGTTGATGATGTATGATGTTGTTTGATTATGCATGATGTATGCTATGTATGTATGATGATGCCCTGTATGATGATGGTATCTGTTTATGATGATGTTCCTTGTTATTATCTTTGATTATTTTCTCTGGGCTTTACGTGGAATGTAAATGAATGAAATGAAAAGTATTATGTAACGTAAAGTGGAAGATAATGAAAAGAGGAACGAAATGAATAATGCATGCATTAATGAACGAACAACGTAAGAAAGTCTTGCAAGAAAACGTATGGAGGTTCACACTCAATGAGGAGTGTTAGCTCAACCGTGTGCGGGTTAGCTACCCATGAGGATACAACTGTCTGAAGTATCGGTTGGGTGTGACTTTCTAGATGTGTTTCCAGAAGACTTACCAGGAGTGCCACCTGACAGAGAGGTCGAGTTTCAGATTGATCTGATACCAGGTGCCCAACCTGTTGCCAAGGCACCGTATCAGTTGGCTCCTATGGAGATGAAAGGGTTTATGGAGTAGTTGCAAGAGCTGCTTGTAAAGAGGTCATTAGACCAAGTATCTCTCCTTAGGGTGCTCCGGTCCTGTTTGTGAAGAAGAAAGATGGTAGTATGAGGATGTGTATTGACTACCGTGAGCTGAACAAGTTGACTATGAAGAACCGATACCCCTTACCGAGAATCGATGATTTGTTCGATAACCTTCAAGGTGCCAGTTGGTTTTCAAAGATAGACCTTCAATTGGGCTACAATCTGTTGAAGGTCAAGGATCATGACATCCCTAAAACAGCTTTTCACATGCGTTATGATCACTACGAGTTTCTTGTCATTTTTTTTGCTTTGACCAATGCGGCAGCTGCTTTTATGGATCTAGTGAATCGGGTATGTTGGCCGATGTTGGATAAATCAATGATTGTGTTTATTGATGATATTCTGATTTATTCGAAGACCGAGATAAAGCATGTCGGTCAGATTCGAGAGGTTCTAGAGACGCTGAGAAGGGAGAAGTTGTACGCCAAGTTCTCTAAGTGCGCATTCTGCTTGCATGAAGTTTAGTTCTTGGGTCACGTGGTAAATCTCGACATGATTATGGTGGACCCGGCAAAGATGGAGGCGGTGATGCAATGGAAGTCTCCAAAGACGCCATCCGAGATTCGTAGTTTCTTGGGTTTGGTGGGCTACTACAGAAGATTCATTCAAGACATTTCTAAGATCACTTCTCCACTAACTAAGTTGACCCGGAAAGATGTGAAATTTGTATGGGGTCAAGCTCAAGAGAAGGTGTTCGAAGAATTGATGGAAAGGTTGACTCAAGCTCCTGTTCTGTCATTACCCGATGGAAGTGAGGATCTGGTGGTTTATTCTGATGCTTCCTACTCGGGGTTGGGGTGTGTGTTAATGCAGAGAGGGAAGGTTATAGCCTATGCATCTCGGCAGTTGAAGGTTCATGAGGTTAACTATCCTACTCATGACTTGGAGCTAACAGTCGTGGGGTTTGCGTTAAAGATTTGGAGGCACTATCTGTATGGGACGAAGTGCACCATATTCACTGACCACAAGAGCTTGAAGTACTTCTTTGAGTAGAAGGACCTGAACATGAGACAAAGACGATGGTTGGAGCTCATAAAAGATTGTGACTGCGAGATCCATTACCATCCGGGCAAAGCCAACGTGGTGGCGGATGCCCTTAGTCGGAAAGAGAGACCCGAACCGATTCGGGTGAAAGCATATCAGTTGATCATGACCTCGGATGTGATGAAGCAAGTCAAAGATTTTCAAGATGAGGCATTGAAATAAGATCATCTTAACTTTGAAGGAATGAGAGGTTTGGTCGCAGAGTTGGGTGAAAACACTTTTGGTGTTAGGACCCAGTTTGGACGAATGTGGATTCCTCGTATTGGGGATCTACGGGTGAAGATTTGGATGAAGCTCACAAGACTCGACACTATATTCATCCCAGTGCTACAAAGATGTACCAAGACATGAAAAAAGATTATTGGTGGCCGGGTATGAAGCGTGACGTGGTGGAGTATGTGAGTAAATGCCTTACTTGTCTACAGGTGAAGGCCGAGCATCAGAAGCCATATGGGAAAATCCAACCTCTGGATATACCGGAATGGAAGTGGGAGCATATCTCCATTGATTTCATTACGAAGCTGTCGCGTACCCCGAAAGGGTATGATGCTATATGGTGGTTGTTGAAACCTATTTAAGGGGGTGGACTTGTAACACCTAGATATTTTCTTTGAAGCCGACAAAAGAAGAAAAAGAAATAAAGTCCAAAGTCGGGGGACCAAACTTGACAAAACGGGAGAAGGTTCGGAAGAGTAAGGGAATAAGAGGGGAGGGCAGCCCACACCCTCCCCACACCCACAAAAAAAATATTCCCAAAGAGAGGAGAGGAGAAGAAAAGGGAGAAAAAGGGAGAAAAAGCTTGGTTCGAGTGGATTCGAGCTTGAAAATCGAAGTGTAGCGAGTCTAATCAAAGCTCTACTTGTTGGTATTGTTTGTGTGAGTTCTAGGACCCCTCTTTTACACATTTTTTAATGATTTTGGGGCTGGAACACATCTGAAACCCGTTTTTGAAATGTGTGTGTTTGACCCGTGTGTATGTGTTTGTGTGTGATACGAGTGGTGTTTCTTTCCGGGCTTGTGTGTGCTTGAATGGTGTTGTGGTATGCATTCCTAAGGTTTAGGACGGTTGATTTGGGTCTAGAATGGGTTTGGAAGAGCTTGGAGGTCGAAAATGGCAGATTAGTTCGGGATGAATCTGCATTCTGCACCAGTTAGGGCTATGCGACCAAATGGCATGTGAGTCATGCGACTGAAGTCCATACGCATGCCAGTCATGCGATTGAGGTTCATTCGCATGTGAGTCGTGCGAATGAAACCCATACACCTACCAGTTGTGCGACTGAGGGTCATTCGCATAGGGAGTCATGCGACTGAGGCCCATACGCCTAGTTCCATCCGCATTAGGTCCATTCGCACAAGTGTTTATCTGCATTAGGTTTATTCGCATGGGTGTCCATTCGCATATTATCCAAGTAAGGCTTGTGCACTCTAGGAAAACGTAGTTTATTTACTGACTTTCGGAGAAAAGTGCAGATGTAAGTTTTGATGTGGAAGGTTCCCGGGAGTTCTTATAAGTTGACTTTTGAGGTCATAGACGCTATGTTGGGCATGTTGATGATGTATGATGTTGTTTGATTATGCATGATGTATGCTATGTATGTATTATGATGCCCTGTATGACGATGCTATCTGTTTATGATGATGTTCCTTGTTATTATATATGATTATTTTCCTAGGCTTTACGTGGAATGTAATGAATGAAATGAAAAGTATTATGTAACGTAAAGTGAAAGATAATGAAAAGAGGAACGAAATGAAGAATGCATGTAATAATGAACGAACGAACGTAAGAAAGTCTTGCCAGCAAATGTATGGAGGTTCACACTCAATGAGGAGTGTTAACTCAACCGTGAACGGGTTAGCTGCCCCATGAGGATGCACACTGGGGCTTGATCCGTGTGATCAAGCATATGTATGGAGGTTCGCACCCAATGAGGGGTTGTCAGCTCAACTGTGTGCGGTTAAATACTCCATGAGGATGCACACAGGGGTTCAATCTTTGTGATTGACCAGATATATGGGATCCTTGTCGCTTAACCCTAGATGAATTGCTTGGTGCTCTAAAGGGGGGTTAAGCACATGACAGGACCTAGATGTAAACGAAAGATAATAAAAGTACGAAACGAACGATGATGGAGATAATAACTATTATTTTTGTGTCCGTATGATGTATGATCGCATGAAAGTAAAGAACGATTTTAATGAAAGATAAAGTAATTTTTATTATAAAACTAGAACTCACTCAGCAACATTAACTTTTATGTGTTTCCAATTGGCAGGTAATGATTGTTGAGGATGGCACGGGGCGGCTACTCAGCTCTTTTGGATGGCATCCATTTTTATAATGCTTTTGTGATGTAATGCAACAAGTATTTTGTGGTGTGATAACGATGTATTATTTTGCAAAAGCCTTTATAATGAAATGAAATGTCATTTTCGAATGTTTCCACTGCAGAGTTTATTTAACATAAATGTAAATATATGTTTTATGTGCAATGATTGACCAGCTGTAAGCGTCCTGGGAACGGGGCCTTACAAGTTGGTATCAGAGCCAAAGTTTAAGGTGAATGGGTAAATTTTCAAAATAAACCTAAACTTAAACTGAGAATGGGACGGAAATGGAAGGTATGCCAATATGAGTAGCTGCGTACCATCTGGTATTTTCATAATGTTAACCGGTATTACGTGCACTTGTTATGTGGTTATGTGTTGTTTGTAGATTTAAATACTGATGTACTCAGGACAGGTAATGCTTGGGGTATGAAGAGTAAAGTAAGTGGCTAATCACAGCTGGCCACTGTAATTAGGGACTTATTATACTTGACATAAACTGAGTTGTTCCCTTGAATGACCGTGTTGGTGTTTGAATCTTTCAGTGTGCGTGTGAATGGCCGGTGGTGGATCTTCGAAAGCCTCTCGTGGAGGTGTTCGTGATGGGCATGGTGCTGAGCCGCGACCCAAGAGAGGAAGACCCAGAGTTGAAAAGGTGGTTCCTGAATAACCAAAGACCCCTCATCCGGAGGGTGGTGATGAGAGTGCAAACTTAAGGGCCTCGGTGAAAGAGGTTGTGGTTGAAGAAGTGCATCAAGTCATGGAGACAATCTTACCGTCTGTAGTGACTGAAGTGATCAAAGCTATGCGGGAGGGGGAGAGGAAGAACGAAGTAGACCTACGGGCGAAAGGAGACAGCCCGAGACTGAGATGGTTTTGTCTGACGACGAAGAAGAAGAGGAAGAAGAAGAGCCTGTGTCGGAGGCGGCATGAGGCTGTAACTATGGGGTGTTTCACCGATGCAATCCCCCTACTTTTGATGGTAACGGCACTGCTCCTGCTGCTCATCGGTGGGTGAGAGAAATGGAAGTTGTTCTAAATATAAGTGAGTGCCGGGAAGACCAGAAAGTGAAGTTTGCCGCCCACTCTTTCGTGGACTCACCTTTATGCTGGTGGGACAATATTGTTCAAGCTGAGGGTAGCAGGGCTATTGGGAGGATGAGGTGCACAGAATTAAAGAAGTTGGTGATCGAGAAGTTCTATTCTCACAAGGAAATGGATAAGGTGGAAAGAGAGTTCCTGCAGCTGGAGGCGGGAGCAATCACACATCAGCAGTACACCACCAAATTCAATGAGATGGCACGTCTGGTGCCGGACCAAGTGACACCCATGTCACGAAAAATCGAGCGATATGTTGAAGGCTTGCCGGCGGATATCTGTAGGCACATGGTCGCTGCCTGACCGAGCACATTTTGGTCGGCAGTTGATTTGGCAGGAAGGTTGTATGACGAGCGAGAGGTGGTAGTAGCCGAGGAAAGTAAGAAGGGCGGTGGTGATCGGAGTTGGAATGGGAAGAGGTTGGTCGAGGTGGTGCCTCGACGAGTAACAAGAAGGCACGAGTCGATGATCGTCGTGTGGTCACATAGGGGGCAGGATCGAAGAGGTGTGGCAAATATGGGAAAGAGCATTCGGGGGAATGCAAGTGGGGATCAAACATCTTTTTTAAGTGCAGGAAGCCTGGTCATATGGCTAGAGACTGTAGGGATATGAGGTATTTCAACTGTGGGGAAAGTGGTCATATAAGTAGGGATTGTAGGAAGCCGAGGGCGGAGGGTTCTGGGGTGAGGAAAATGGGAAGTGAAGGACCAAGGGCGAGCGCTAGGGCATTCACTATGACACAGTAGGAGGCTAGGACGGACCCTGATATTGTGTCCAGTACGTTTCTAGTGAACCAAACTTTAGCTTATGTGTTATTTGATTCTGGTGCAGTAAAAGTTTTATCTCTAGTGCTTTCTGTGCTAAGATGGATGTTAGTAGTAGAAGTGTTGATGCGCTCTTTGATGTAAAAACTGCTATAGGTAAGTCTACCAGAATTTCGGAGGTGATAGAATGTTGTAATATGGAACTAGAAGGTCATAGATTTCATGTTAGACCCTTCGTTATGACCTTAGGTGGTTTTGATTTGGTTCTTGGGATGGATTGGTTAGTGGCTACGAGGCACACATTGTGTGTCGCAAGAAGATGATTTGTCTGACAGTGCCTGACGGGAGTTCGGTAACTGTTTATGGGGATCGGGTCATGACAATCCGAAAAGTAATCTCAATGGTGGTGGCGGGAAAGTGTATGAGGTATGGATGTAGCGCCTACTTGGCCTACATAAAGGATGTGGATACGCCAACACCACAACTGTCTGAAGTACCGGTTGGGTGTGACTTTCTAGATGTGTTTCCAGAAGACTTACCAGGAGTGCCACCTGACAGAGATGTCGAGTTTCAGATTGATCTGATACCGGGTGCCCAACCTGTTGCCAAGGCACCGTATCGGTTGGCTCTGATGGAGATGAAAGACTTGATGGAGTAGTTGCAAGATCTGCTTGATAAAGAGTTCAATAGTCCGCGTATCTCTCCTTGGGGTGCTCCGGTCTTGTTTGTGAAGAAGAAAGACGGTAGTAAGAGGATGTGTATTGACTACCGTGAGCTGAATAAGTTGGCGATGAAGAACCGATACCCCTTACCGAGAATCAATGATTTGTTCGATAACCTTCAAGGTGCCAGTTGGTTTTCAAGGATAGACCTTTGATCGGGCAACCATCTGTTGAAGGTGAAGGAGCAGGACATCCCTAAAACAGCTTTTCGCACACGTTATGGTCCCTACGAGTTTCTTGTCATGTGTTTTGGTTTAACCAATGCGCCAGCTGCTTTTATGGATCTAGTGAATCGGGTATGTCGGCCGATGTTGGATAAATCAGTGATTGTGTTTATTGATGATATTCTGATTTATTCCAAGAGCGAGATAGAGCATGCCGGTCACATTCGGGAGGTTCTGGAGAGCTGAGAAGGGAGAAGCGGTATGCCAAGTTCTCTAAGTGTGCATTCAGGTTGCATGAAGTTCAGTTCTTGGGTCACGTGGTAAATCCCGAAGTGATTATGGTAGACCCGGCAAAGGTGGAGGCGGTGATGCAATGGAAGTCTCCAAAGACGCCATCCGAGATTCGTAGTTTCTTGGGTTCGGTGGGCTACTACAGAAGATTCATTCAAGACATTTCTAAGATCACTTCTCCACTAACTAAGTTGACCCGGAAAGATGTGAAATTTGTATGGGGTCAAGCTCAAGAGAAGGTGTTCGAAGAATTGAAGGCGAGGTTGACTCAAGCTCCTGTTCTGTCATTACCCGATGGAAGTGAGGATCTGGTGGTTTATTCTGATGCTTCCTACTCGGGGTTGGGGTGTGTGTTAATGCAGAGAGGGAAGGTTATAGCCTATGCATCCCGGCAGTTGAAGGTTCATGAGGTTAACTATCCTACTCATGACTTGGAGCTAGCAGTCGTGGGGTTTGCGTTAAAGATTTGGAGGCACTATCTGTATGGGACGAAGTGCACCATATTCACTGATCACAAGAGCTTGAAGTACTTCTTTGAGCAGAAGGACCTGAACATGAGACAAAGACGATGGTTGGAGCTCATAAAAGATTGTGACTGCGAGATCCATTACCATCCGGGCAAAGCCAACGTGGTGGCGGATGCCCTTAGTCAGAAAGAGAGCCCCAAACCGGTTCAGGTGAAAGGATATCAGTTGATCATGACCTCGGATGTGATGAAGCAAGTCAAAGAGTTTCAAGATGAGGCATTGAAATAAGATCATCTTAACTTTGAAGGAATGAGAGGTCTGGTCGTGGAGTTGGGTGAAAACACTTTTGGTGTTAGGACCGGTTTTGACGAATGTGGATTCCTCGTTTTGGGGATCTACGGGTGAAGATTTTGGATGAAGCTCACAAGACTCGATACTCTATTCAACCCGGTGCTACAAAGATGTACCAAGACATGAAGAAAGATTATTGGTGGCTGGGTATGAAGTGTGATGTGGTGGAGTATGTGAGTAAATGCCTTACTTGTCTACAGGTGAAGGCCGAGCATCAGAAGCCGTATGGGAAGATCCAACCTCTGGATATACCGTAATAGAAGTGGGAGCATATCACCATGGATTTCATTACGAAGCTGTCGTGTACCCCAAAAGGGTATGATGCTATATGGGTGGTTGTTGACCGCTTGACGAAGAGTGCTCACTTCCTACCGATCCACGAGACATATTCATCTGAGAGGTTAGCGGATCTTTTCATCAAGGAGATTGTAGCTCATCACGGTGTGCCGTTTTCTATTGTGTCTAATCGTGACACCCAGTTTACATCTAAATTCTGGAAGAAATTCCACGATGCTATGGGGACAAGGTTATATCACGGCCTATCATCCTCAAACTGATGATCAGTCCAAAAGGACCATCTAGACATTGGAAGACATGCTTCGGGCATGTGTTATTGATTTTGGGGGAAGTTGGGATGACCACTTACCGTTGGTTGAATTCTCATACAACAACAGTTATCATGCCAGCATTGGTATGCCACCTTATGAGATGTTATACGGTAGGAGATGCAGAGCACCCGCCTGTTGGGGTGATATTGGTCATAAAGACTTAGGGAGCGTCGAGGTAATCGAGGCTACGATTGAGAAGCTTGAAAAGATCAAGGCCTTCATGAAGATAGCCGAAGATAGACAGAAGTCATATGCTAATAAATGACGCCGACCGATTGAGTTTAAGGTGGGTGACTGGGTTATGTTGAAGGTCTCACCTTAGAAGGGTATCACTCGGTTCAGAAGCGGGACAGTTGAGCCTGAGGTACATACGCCTTTCCGAATCATTGCTAGAGTAGGAGAGGTGGCTTATAGACTGGAATTACCAGATGAGTTAAGTGTAATTCACCCGACATTCCATGTATCTTATCTAAGAAAGTGTTTGGCAGATGAAGATATGATTATTCCGCTGGAGGATATCGAAGTAGACAAACGGCTCAATTACGTGGAGCAACCAGTGGCAATCATCGATCCAAAAGAGAAGAGGCTGAGGAATAAAGTGGTTACTCTTGTGCGTGTACAGTGGAAGCACATCAAAGGATCCGAGTCAACATGGGAGACTAAAAAAGAAATGAGGCATCATTACCCACGTTTGTTCGAGGAATAACAGGTTTCAGGGATGTAACCTATTTAAGGGGGGTGGACTTGTAACACCTGGATATTTTCTTTGAAGCCGACGAAAGAAGAAAAAGAAATAAAGTCCAAAGTCAGGGGACCAAACTTGACCAAACGGGAGAAGGTGCGGAAGAGTGAGGGAATAAGAAGGGAGGGCAGCCCACACCCTCCCACACCCACACAAAAAAAATATTCCTAAAGAGAGGAGAGGAGAAGAAAAGGGAGAAAAGGGAGAAAAAGCTTGGTTCGAGTGGATTCGAGCTTGAAAATCGAAGTGTAGCAAGTCTAATCAAAGCTCTACTTGTCGGTATTGTTTGTGTGAGTTCTAGGACCCCTCTTTTACACATTTTTGAATGATTTTGGGGCTGGAACACATCTAAAACCCGTTTTGAAAGTGTGTGTTGACCCGTGTGTATGTGTTTGTGTGTGATACGAGTGGTGTTCTTTCCGGGCTTGTGTGTGCTTGAATGGTGTTGTGGTATGCATTCCTAAGGTTTAGGACGGTTGATTTGGGTCTAGAATGGGTTTGGAAGAGCTTGGAGGTCGAAAATGGCAGATTGGGTTCGGGATGAATCTGCATTCTGCACCAGTTAGGGCTATGCGACCGAATGGCATGTGAGTCGTGCGACTGAAGTCCATACGCATGCCAATCGTGGGATTGAGATTCATTCACATGTGATAGGTGCGACTGAAGTCCATACGCATGCCAATCGTGGGATTGAGGTTCATTCACATGTGATTCGTGCGGCTGGATCCCATACGTCTGCCAGTCGTGCGCTGAGGATCATTCGCATGGGGAGTCTTGCAACTGAGGCCCATACGCCTAGTTCTATCCGCATTAGATCCATTCGAACAAGTGTTCATCCGCATTAGGTCCATTCGCATGGGTGTCCATTCGCATATTATCCATTCGCATGATGCTCGGTCGCCTGGAAGGCCATGCGACTAAAGGGTTCCCATACACCCAAGTAGGGCTTGTGCACTCAAGGAAAACGTAGTTTATTTACTGACTTTCGAGGAAAAGTGCAGATGTAAGTTTTGATGTGGAAGGTTCTCGGGAGTTCTTATAAGTTGATTTTTGAGGTCATAGATGCTATGTTGGGCATGTTGATGATGTATGATGTTGTTTGATTATGCATGATGTATGCTATGTATGTATGATGATGCCCTGTATGATGATGCTATCTGTTTATGATAATGTTCCTTGTTATTATGTATTATTATTTTCCATGGGCTTTACGTGAAATGTAAATGAATGAAATGAAAAATATTATGTAACGTAAAGTGGAAGATAATGAAAAGAGGAACGAAATGAAGAATGCATGCATTAATGAACGAACGAACGTAAGAAAGTCTTGCCAGCAAATGTATGGAGGTTCACACTCAATGAGGAGTGTTAACTCAACCGTGTGCGGGTTAGCTGCCCCATGAGGATGCACACTGGGGCTTGATCCGTGTGATCAAGCATATGTATGGAGGTTCACACCTAATGAGGGGTTGTTAGCTCAATGTGTGCTGGTTAAATACCCCATGAGGATGCACACAGGGGTTCAGTCTTTGTGATTGACCAGATGTATGGGGTCCTTGTCGCTTAACCCTAGATGAATTGCTTGGTGCACTAGAGGGGGGGTTAAGCACATGACAGAACCTAGATGTAAAAGAAAGATAATAAAAGTACGAAACGAACGATGATGAAGATAATAACTATTATCTATGTGTCCGTATGATGTATGATCGCATGAAAATAAAGAACGATTTTAATGAAAGATAAAGTAATGTTTTATTATAAAACTAGAACTCACTCAGCAACACTGGCTTTTATGTGTTTCCAGTTGGCAGGTAATGATTGCTGAGGATGGCACGGGGCGGCTACTCAGCTTTTTTAGATGGCATCCATTTTTATAATGCTTTTGTGATGTAATGCAGCAAGTATTTTGTAGTGTGATAACGATGTATTATTTGAAAAAGCCTTTATAATGAAATGAAATGTCATATTTGAATGTTTCTGCTGTAGAGTTTATTTAAGATAAATGTAAATATATGTTTTATATGTAATGATTGACCAGCTGTAAGCGTCCCGTGAACGGGGCCTTACAAAAGGCCGATTCTTACTTGGATTTGTTGCTTCTTTCTTATGGTTTGATACTCCAACACCTAGATCTTCAATCTCTTAACCTTTGAAGCTTCAAATCTTGAGTTTTCTTCACTTTCTCTCTCTACGAATTTGGGAGCTAGGGTTTCAAATGAGGGAGATGATGGCTCGTTAGGTGGGTAAAAGGGCTAATTATGGGCTCTTAATCACTTAGGCTCTTGCCCATAAGCCTAATTAACCCATAACCCATTTCCTTCCTTTATTAAATACCCACTATTTAAGCCCATTATTCTCGATGACTCGTTTTGACTTTTCGAGGTGTTACATATGAGGTCATATTTTCATATATTAATAATAAAAATAATTGTGTTTTGTGAAATTTGTGGTTATTATTTAAGCAATAAATGATTTTAAAATAATTTATGTGTCACTTATAATATAAAAAGTTAACCAAACCGAGTCACCAACGAGTCATTTGAAAAATGGATTTCTTTACAAGTCTAGTAGGTTGGGTGAACAACTTGCATAAGAAGACTTGTCATTTTATAATTAACGAATCCTTCATGTTTAGGGAGTAAACTGGTCGATTATATTATTGGGCTTGTCTTTGTTAGATTTACGTTGTCGCATTCAAGGCGAGGTTTTTTTATATAATGTTTTTATTTACTATTCTTGAGGGGAAAACATTCTGTAACATTTTTGTGTTTGATATGATTTAATGATGGAATAGTTACGTGATCTTTATGATGGCCTTCAATTGATTATTGTGTTTATTGTTCACGACAACCCTTATCCATAATCGCTAACCCTTAAAAGGCCACAAGTATATTGGTAGATCTATTTGGTTTGACCACCTCCCCTCGTGATTGGTCGCATGGTCAATTTTATACGGGGGAATATTTTTGAAAGTAACTTGAGGGACAATTATGTCTTGACTTGATTATGGAGCTGTTGTTGTGATCATAGTCGGTTGACCTAGCTTGTCTTTGATGATCCAGGAATTGATTCCAGAATAATCATATCTTTCTATAAAAGAAAACTCTATTTACCTTTTTATTAAACATGTGAACTTACCAACTTTTCGCTAATACACTTTAGGGATATTTTTCAAGTAATTAAGCATGTATGGGAATGAAAAGGTTTTACGACAAACATATCATTTTAGATACTGCTTTTGGGAACAAATTCTGCCAGTGATTAAAATTTTCCGTTAATGTTTAAACTATGTTATGTTATTACTTTTAAGGTTTTCAAA
The DNA here is from genome assembly GCA_025506515.1 of Flaveria trinervia. Taxonomy (NCBI): domain Eukaryota; kingdom Viridiplantae; phylum Streptophyta; class Magnoliopsida; order Asterales; family Asteraceae; genus Flaveria; species Flaveria trinervia. Next base: position 51,848,813 of record CM046441.1, read on the forward strand.
TTTAAGTCTTCTATTTATATTGTTGTAATAACATCTTATTATTAAAAATTAACTATGGTATCCATGAATTTTATATACGTATGTTTGCTTGATAATTGTTGGAACAATCAAACTTCCGTTACCATTATCACACGCATGCCCTTCCGCAATGCATCTCGGGGTGTGATACCCATCTTTCATATCAAACACATTGATTAAAGAAAAAAAAGACAAACATGACCATTTAGCCTATATTTATATCACTGGATAAACTATTAGCTCACAACTTGTCAGTCTCCAACTGTTAGCCGATTTTGAAGATAAATCGGCAACTCCCTAGCAATAGCTAATGACTTGGCATATTAAATGATGAAGCCTACTTGGCTTCTTCACATGGACTATATGTTAGCTTAAATCAATGAAGCAGGTGGCAATCGTCATAAAAATATATTATATTTTCCCACATTGATTTTGAATAAAATTTAGACGAACTTGTAGATAAAACATATAAGTTCGTCATAACTGCATAACTAAAATGTATGAAATTTCATATTTGAAACGTTATTGATATGTCAAACATATTTAATAAGTATAAGATAAAGAACAATACATGTCTTAATAAAAATATTACAATAACAGAAAAACCAAAAAAAAGAGGCAACTACATAAATCACATCCAAATTTTAAAGTTAATATTTATCTAAACTATGCTTGAAAAGTATTGTACAAGTTGTGGGAGTATCGCGATTACCCTAAAAAAGATGCGTGTGTGCCTGTGTATGGTATGAGAAAAGTAACAAAACCAAAAAGGTAGGCTTAGAGATTTGAACACGAACCAGACAATTCAATTGAAAGAATTCACCAACAAGGTAGGAGTAATTTGTGATTATTCTTCAAGACTTTTTTATTTAATTAAGAAATATTTCATGTTTATTGATTTAGATAATAAAAAATGAATCACTGACCTAAAATATAATATTTGGAAGGGGAGGGGGTGGAATAGTGATGGGAAAATACCGGGGAAAGCACAAGAAAACCAAGGCCGAGCAGGAACACCGCAGCCTCGCTACCAGTGAAAATTCACCGGGATTTACTGATCACATGACCTCACAAATTAAAATATATAATGGCGAAAATAGGGAAATGGGAAAACTTGAACAATATCATGTAAAACAAGAAAAAACTAAAAGTAACTAAAGTAAGACAAACTGATGTGATGTTAATGTGACACTTAAGGAAAAACATGAAAAACAAGACGATTGTCAATGGCCTTATAACTACTTTACATATTTACCACCATTTTGCTTCAATTTAAGCGGTTTATCATTTGAAGGGTTTATAAACATCCGAAGAAAAAAAACTCAAATAAAGGAAATTAACTACCATAACTTGCTAATACAATTCTTCTATTTCTCCATACTTCATCTTTTGAGAAAACCTCATACTTAAACATGAGTGCATATATGGTTGGCAGGTCCAACAATCAATCTTGTAATAAGAACACAAAATGACATCAACTTGCCATGACATCTGAGGAATTAAGCACTCATCTAAACAGATATATAATTAAACCTTTAATTTTCACCGAAATAGCACACATCCATCGGAAACCATTCTTCCACCCCAATTCCTAAATTGCATGACGGGGTGGCGACATATACATTAAAGGAATTTACATAAGTGCCCACATGACAAAAGTACCTTTCACAGGCTGTTCATCAAGAACAGCATGCATAGATGCAATAAATGGAAGGCTCCAAAAACTTGTCATGAGAGTTTTCCGCACCGAGTATAGGTAATTTTTTGGTAAAAAGGAAGGATTGATTTAACCTGTGTATTGTCTACATTTCTGATTGTTAGCTGTTCAATCTCCAATCATAAGGCTGATAAACCACTTTTAACTGGGTACTATCAAGCAATTCCAAAATTGTTTGAGTCTTTTCAACCTCCAAGTAATTTGCAGCATGTTTCAGTACCTCCACTTCATTCTTTCCAAGTCCACACTAAACCTGACAAGTTACAAACAAAAGAGTCGGGTTTCTAGTTTTTTCATTCGCAGAAATGAGAGACAGGAAACATATGATGTATGTTAAATAATAACCACAATTAAAATGCAGCAACTCATGATGTGTGTATTTATAATTGTTGTGTACAATAAAAGATAACAAAATACACGTATAAAAGTCATGCATATCAGCATTTTGTTTTGTGTATTATCCTAGCTAATAACTATGTTGCGGCTCCATTTGTATGTACATGTAAACCTACTTAAGGATAATTAGATGCTACTTTACAAAATTAGCCACAAGGCTCAACAAGTGAAGAACTCCATCTATGACCTATTCCAACATTTGACTTCTGTATATATTGTGTTGAGTTCAAATGAGAACCTTGGGAACTCTTTAACTCACTTACGACTGCAATTCCATATATAGTATTTAGTGTATACACTATACAGTATAGTTACCAATAAATTCAAAAAAGAGTAATGGTTCCTAAAAATTAGTGGTTCTTATTTGAACTCGCGTGATGTCTGTATATGTATGTATTGCATTTTTTGGAGATGAAGGGACATAGAGGATAAAATATATGGCATGACAACTTCCTCGTGAGGTATAAAATGAAAGTTTTAAGTTCAGCTTGTCATAGTACATTACCTTAGACGTACATAAGACTATTTTTGGTAACTAAATAACACGTTGTTCATTTAAAGAATACAATAAACTAAAATACAAAACACTTGTTTCATAACTTACCATTTGAGTATTTTGGTAACTGAAATGGTCATGGAGTCCATATGAAGTACAAATGCCCCACTTTGTAAGAAAACACGAGCAGCCTCCATCAATTCCCTGTCAATGTTTTTAGGAGAATAGCATCGAAGAGCAGGAGCCGATCGATTCCCAGAAACCAAAGCAAAGTGAATGAGAGGCTCGGAATAAGGAAGAGCCACCTGAAATATTAACATAATTTGAAACTCATGTTAATGTAGAGTTAATTAGTAAGTATTACCATACTCAAAATAAGCAATGATGGTCCTTCCATGATGTGATAGCTAACAATACTAAACCATAATTCAACTAATGAAAAGACAATTCTAAACACAAGTTGAGCATATCACCTTAAAGCGCTTGTCAGATATACCAAAAGGCTTGACGAGAGTATATGGCGGTCTTTGGTTGGCTCTTAAAATGCCATTTTGAATATCTGAAAGCGAATAAGCACACCCACCAATAACATATTTGAAGTCATTAAACACTTTCCTTCTATCCATTGCTCCTTCTGGATGACCCCACACAAGAATTGCATGAATTGACATCAGATTGTATAGATTAATAAAGAAGGCAAGTCTCTCTTCCTTGGTCGTTTTATTCAGGTCAAGTCTTTGAAGTTCCTCTGCAATCCTTAAGTACCTGTAATGATGCTATAATTCAATGCATTGACCAAACATAATAATCTTTTCTTGGAAGGGGGAGGGATGGGGGGTTGGATGTATGTTTTTTAACTGATTATTGATACGTCAAGAATCAAATCAGTTAATCAAATAGGCAGTTTAATTAAAGCTTGGGGAATAAGTGGTAATGTTATTGATCTAATTAGTAGGTTTCTGGTAGGCATGACCCAGAACAATTTTTGTCCAAATTAGATTTTTTTATGAATAATTAGTGTCTCAAAAATGATTAACTTTTCTATTATGTCAATAATACTCATATTTTATTAGCATTAAGATTAGGGTTTCATGAATGAGATATATACACTTTGGCCAAGCTTTGTTCCGAACTTCCAATTCTTTCTACTGATTTATTATTCACAATTTCACCTGTCAATTACAAAACATAACCCCAATTACCATTTATGGACTGAAATCTCACCTTCTAGAAAAACATTATCACTTTTATCCGAACTCCCAAATTGGTTATGGCGAATAAAACTTGAAATAAATTTGTCTGAATGCACATCAAACAATCCAGCAGCAATTCTTTAGAATTTAAGAGCATTAACTAACCTTGCAAACTCCTCACTCCCATGGATAGTTCTATAAGCGATGTGCTTTCCATCTTCTGATGTGTAGGCATCAAGGATGGCATATAGCAAAAATCTCAGCCTACGTGAAAGTTCTACAAGAGGTTGTCGCTTCAGCTGAATGATACCCCTTGGGATGTTTTGACATTGACTGATTACAGGATCTTGATCCAAAAATCGATAAAGGTGATTTCCATCTTCAAAAGTATTCTCCCTAGATTAGCACACAATGTTGTAAAGGAAATATTAGCTTCCAATAAGAAACAAGAAGTTAAAAAACTAGCAAAGGTCGAGGGGCAACAAAAAATGTGAGCTCAGGGAGAGAATACTCACTCAAGAACATGCTGGAAGAAAAGCTCCTTAGCAAGCTTGCGAGCAAATTGAATAGCCTGTTTGAAAACAAAGAAGTATTTTGAGTACAAGAAAAAGATTATGGTTTTTATGTGTTAAAGCATATTATTTTAGCCACAAGCCGAAATATTCAACACTAAGACAAGTCATGTAAATGAAAAATATGTAGCTAATCCATGGAGATGCCATTTAAAACTGGCATATGAAAAAGCTAAGCATATTTAGGTTTTTTAAGATAAAGAAATCCAGTTATTATTGGAAGTAGAGAAGATAAATTGACAAAATCTAACAGTAACAATTATTCAAGCAATAAAGAAAAAGTATAGTACCCCTTCTCGTTCCAAGTATTGATCTTCTGATAAGAAATCTACAGCTTCTGAACCCAGAAAGCAATTGGTTACTCTGCGAAATTTATAGAAACGATCCTTAACAACAATCGATCCCTTCATCTTCCGAACAATAACCGCTAGTTCATCTACATCACCTCTACTAGACACATCATCTTCCCCCGAAAATGGTGGTAGAGGAGCTTTAGATGATGGCCCTTCACGAGTTACATACTCTATTTTCTCCTCAAGTTGACCTGATTCATCCAAACCTTTTAAATCATTCAAACCCCCAATAAGAACCTGATTGAAAAACACTTTGGGAACATCTGACGAACCCGTGATCTCTTCTAGCTCAACTTTTCTACTTGGGTACATATCTATATTTATTTCAGAATACCTTAACTTTCTCTTACGCAGAAATATTCTTGCCTCTTTGCAATCTTGGCACCCTAACTTTGTATATAATACAATTCTTCCTTTAATTGCTTTTAATTCAGGGGACTCAAGAGATACCTCCTCCAGATCCGTTTTGTTTCCCTGATTTTTGTCATTTGAATTTTTAATTAAGCGAAGACTCAAGAGACTCCATCTAGGTTTTTCTGGTGTTGTATGACTCGCTTCTTGGCTATCTCCTTTACTTGAATCGGTGTTCTTGTTGTTGTTGTCTTCCTCATTAGAACCATTATGTTCATCAGTTCCTCTAGAAGGACGACGGAAAATGTTGGAGGCTGCACATAATTTTACAAACTTTGTTAGAACTGAAGCCTTTCGAGGCCAAGTAGCAGTTTTAGCTTCAAATGTAGGTTCTCCAGTTTGATAAAGTACAAGACTTTCTTTGTTCTTACCAGAAGTATTGTCTGTTGGGTTGGTTTTCATATCCTCTGTTTCTTCAAAGGATGAACTTTCACAATCTTTTGTAGAAGAGGTGGCATTGCTAACATCCTTGGATATCATTTCTATATTTTCAACACATTGATGATCGACTGTGGTAGTTTCAGGAGATTGGCCAGTATCATTCTTGTCTTTCACACGGTCCAATATATCACCCTCTTCAGCATTATAACCGAGTATAGTATCATTCGCAATATCACCCTTCTCATGGTTTTCCTTTTGAATATCTGATTCATGAGCAAGAGCATTGATCGAATTCTCAGAACTTGATAGCTGAGCTGGAGAAGAACTGTTAGTAGTAGAATTATCTTCTTCCAGAGTTCTTGACTCAATATCAGTTGCAGTACAACTGACTGTCGTATCATTTACAAAATTACTATTCTCTTGGTCTTCTTTTCGAACATCTGGTTCGCCAGTGAGAATATTGATCAAGTTCCCAGAATTTGAGAGCCTTACTGGAGAGGATGAACGATTAAAAGTTGAATTTTCATCTTCCGGACCATTTGTCTCGATACCAGTTACAACAGAATAAGTGTGACACCATTTACAGAATTACCCTTCTCCTGGTCTTCTTTTTTAATATCTTGTTCAGCGGCACGTGTATTGACCGAGTTCTCAGAATTTGGGAGCCTGACTGAAGAAGAGGATGTACTGTTATCAGAACAATTATCATCTTCCTGACTTCTTATCTCCATATCGTTTGAAGTATCCTCCATTTCAGCATCCACCAAATGCCTCTTATTAGAAGATATTATTTCCTCATCAAGTTCATGGTCCAATACATGTGTTGCAGCTGTTGTTGAAGGCTTTATATCATGATCTTCTTCATGAATATAAGGCGTCTTTTCTAGGTGTTCTTCGTTGGTAATGATAGTAGCTCCCACTATTTCATCATCTGATAGATCATTCTTAGTAGGAACATTAATGTTATGATCTACCAACTTCACATTCTTAGGAGCCGGAAAACCCACTGGTTCTTCCTCAGTTGAGTTTTCCTTCTCCATTATGTTAAGAAGTTTGAAGCCAAACCCTCAAAACCTAATGCATAACCACTCAGCTGCTACTTTGATGGTTGTGAACTCACTTGAAGAAAAGTGCTGCAAAATACAAAGAAAACCAAGAACATCAAATTTGTGTGGATTAAGCCAGATCAGTGTCATCAAAATATCAGGTGCCACACCAGCTATGTTTTAACTTCTATTTTAGAGTTATAAGATAACCTTAGCATCCCATCAGAACAACATTCAGTTCCATTTTTATGCAAGTGGAACCAACATTTGAGGGCTTAAGGCGATGTTTTGATATGCATTTAAAGTGATTGTTGTCACAATAATCTCTTTTGAGTGTGTGCTAAATACTAATCATGATTCCAACTCTTTGTTTACTCAAAGCTAAAATTACCAAATTAGTAAGTGATTATCAAGATCATGTAACTATAACCATCCCAAACGTAGAGCAAATGTAAGATATGTAATTTAAATTCAAACCAGAAATGCACATCCAAACACTACCAAACTAGTAAGTGAAGAAACCTATAACAATTCATATTCCCCGGTTAATTAGACCCGTGCTGATGTCACTATTCATATACCTCAAGCAATTCATCCCTTTATGAAAGCATCCATGAATTTGGTGTGATAAAAAAAAGACCATAGATATTGAAACCAATCGCACCTCATAAAAAACTAAGTTTTAGATATCATGCTGAAAACCAATCTATTTCACTAACATCTCTATACGAATATCAACTTAACCTTTGTAACAACACCCTTGAACAAAAGTTTACTATGAAGAGTGAAGAAAGTAATACATTACTGTCTGTTCACGCCCTCCTATATAAAACGTTTTGCTCCAAGTGATTAAATTACAGCTAAATTACAGAGAACATATCAAGATACTAAAATATGAAAAGAAAAATGGAACTTTTATACTACAGTAACCATCAAAGCACCAATGATGCTTTGAGAACCGTAGACAGATGAAAGAAAGCCAAGAACACTACGGTAAAACACTAAATCATTCTAGGGCTAAGTTAAATTATAAAAAAAATCTTCCAATTTTCATCCAAAATATCACATATCAAATTCTAAAACCATGATACATTACATTTTACTGCTTTTGCACCAACATAGTTGCCCAATGCTGACGCTGGTCGTTAAAAACTTTTCCCACAAAACCAAACCCCTCGAGCATGAGAAATTGATCATAATAACCAACAGAACCCACATTCGCACGTCGAATTCACCGAACATGTGACAACGACGGATCACAAAGATGAATTCATGATCCTGTTGATCACGTAAAACGAAATTGAAACACAACAATGACATAAAAAGAAAATGAGAGTAAACGAAGAGGCGAGAACTTACGGATCTAGGTCACAATGAGATTGAAGGAAATCGGGGAGATGAAAGGAAGAATTATTGAGGGTTTAAAGGAGATTCAATCGAAGAAGAAGAAGAAGAAGAAGAAGAATAAATATGGAAGTAATTAAATTAAATTAAATTTGCAGGATGAAACCGTTCGTCGTGTGGAATATTTATTTGGGTTTTGTGTTGTGTGATTTTGACGGAAAGCGGGAACTTCTTTCCTACCCAACTCTCGTTAACTTGCATTACTAGCCCTCCACTTTTCTGCTTTTTTACAAAAAGAACCCGTGCTTTCATAGAACAATTTCACCTTATTATCTCCGAGCAAAAATGCTATACGTTGAGCCAGTGGGTTTTTCTAGTTGTGAGTTTGTCTCTAAAAGGGTTTGGGTGTGGTCATGACTAGAAAACAAATATATGTGTCTCATTAAAATAACACATGTCATTCGAAATAAGGTCGTATATTTGTTATTCAAAAGAATATATATCTCTTTTTTGAAGGTTTTAATATTAAAGTTGTTTGGACACATAAATTTTTATTATGATAGAATAACTTCAGCTGTGTTTCAATTTTTCAAATCGTCCCTCAGCTTCTTATTGATCCTCACATGAGGCAACATGAGCTTTTAAACATGAACAACTCATGTACATGTGAGCTAGAGTTCTTTAATTACTATTTACCAGACTTGCTTTTGAGTTGATATAACATTTTAAACAATCTTTTTAAGAATCACATCGGAAGTTTTCTAAAAAAGTATATATGTTAAGTAATTTTGTGATGTTTGAAGATTCAAGAGTGGGTATTGTAGGAATACGATAAATTAAAAGTATTTTTATTAGGATTTCTTGCAGCCGTTTTAAAATTATTTAGTAGCAGAAGATTATGCACGAACCGATTTTGATCACGTCCATCAGGATTCCAAATGCTAAGAAACCAAAATAAAACCAATCTTTGTGCGTCTACTAATCATATCGTATGAAGACTTGATCGTGAGGATGTAGTGGATGAAACGATCTAAAGATTATCTGCAATGACCCAACAATGGTTTGTTGCTAGCGATGGGTAACCCATAAACTGGGTTAATCTCCAAGAACAAGAGAGAAAGAGTGAAAAACACTTAGAACTTTTGGAACAATTTTCTACGTTAAATACCTAATTTGAGAAAAATTGCAGGAATTAAAAAAACTAAATTAACTAAACATGAAAATTGAAATATTCAACTACTAATTAATTAATAAGTAATAATAATAATATATAATAATAATAATAATAATAATAATAATATAATAATAATAATAATAATAATAATAATAATAATAATCCCATTCTACACATCCAACAACCAAATCCATCCATATTTGAAGTTGTTGGTTGTTATACGATAATACCGTAGTCATCACCTAATTTTATTCAGAAATTCTCTTGCTCTTATCTATAACTATTCGATTAAAACCGAAGGAATAAATCCACGTAAAAGCTATATATTGGATGTGAACATCCATTGGAGTTTTATTGAAACCATATCACACATTGGTCACACTTTCGTTCTCTTCGTTTCCTTCCGTTTCGATACCATTGTTAGCGATTGTAGAAACGGCAACTTCTCTTTATTGTTGTTGTGAAGAGCTTTACGCCTGGGATTTCTGTTGATCGTAAACAACAAGATAAGCCCCGCAACTATACCGATTACAAAAAGATGTAGATGTTTGAATAACGAGCGATTGTGAATCCAACACTCAGGTGTCTTGTTGACGTTACATCACCCTAAGTCCTATCGATTCCGCTACCCATTCAACGCAAGGTAAAACTAAACTATACGGTTATATTCGATGTGCTATGTTCTTGATCATAAGGTAATAATGTAGAGATTAATGAAGAGGCTGATGCAACCTAAACATCTTTAGTCTTTCTTGCATGCTGCACAAGTACATTGAAGTGGAATGCTTCGGAAGTTTCACATGTGCAACAAAAATACTCTAAGTGTGAAATCTTCCGAAGTCAAGACCAACATCTTCTGAAGCCAAAGATGAAGTTTTCCAAAGCCTCAGAGACAAAGTCTTCCGAAGCTTCAAGTTCATGAAGACAGATTTCTTCCAAAGACTTTTAGTAACATGCTTTATGTGATGTACTGTTCCATAAAGCTGGACACCTTTCCGCTGCAACTCTGCAAGTCACCAACTAACATGGTTTGGTGAAAAGATCCATGTTTTTGGTAACTATACATTGAGGTCTTGAGTCTGTAACTTTCTACTTTATGTACTTTATCCTTTTTGTAATAGATAAGGATGTGAGCTATGGCATGTCATAGTCACTAGTCAAAAGGCAATCTGCCTTTTGACTCTATAATTGATTTTGTGTGTGTCTAGTCAATTGTATCCAGCTGGCTTTCAAAGTATAGCCGGTTGTAGGATGTTGTATAAGTATCTCATGTTCTTGTATCTTTCAAATATGCTTTTGTAACACTTGTAATAGAACATAGAGAAGGTAATATACTACATTCTTGAAAACCAAACACTTGTGTTCTTTGTGTTTTGTCTCATATATTACTTGTGTTCTTAGTGTCACCTCTTGGTTAATCCAGTTTACTGTTTGATCTAAGTTTAGTTTATCTCCTCTTTGTGTTGTTGTGTTGTAACTCTTCACCCTTCAACGATCCTGCATTTGGTATCAGAGCATTCCAGGCTCTTGATATAAGATCTCACCATCTTTAGATCCCTCACACACACAAATACTAAACTTTTCAAATGGCAGCCATTTCCAAAACTGATATGGAAACTGGAACCATGAACAAGTCCCCACTGATCACTCTTGATGAGTTTGACACTTGGTGTTTAAGAATGGAATGTCTCATCAAGTCTCTTGATTCAAGAATGTGGGAGTCTATTGAGAATGGACCTTTCATACCCAGCACACCCTCTGCTACTGGTGCTGGTATGATCTCCAAAGATGTGGCTAACTACTCTGATGAAGATAGAAAGAGAGTAGAGATAGACAGAAAAGCCATGACAGCTCTTCAAACTGCCCTTCCAAACTCTGTGTACAGAGGTTTCAAGAAGTGCAAAACAGCCAAGCAGCTGTGGGATGCACTGAAACTGATGTATGAGGGTTCTTCTGAAGCCAAGGAGAACAAGAAGGATCTCCTGAAGCAGCAGTTTGAAAACTTCACCTTCAAAACAGGTGAACCATGACTCAGTAGTACTTCAGGTATGTTGAGATTGTGGATACCCTAGTGGATGGAGGAGTTTCTCTTGAAAACAAAGACATTGTAAGGAAGTTCATGTCCTCACTTCCTAGGCAGTGGACACACTACTGTGTGGTGATCAAGAGAACTGAAAATCTCAAAACTCTTACTCTGACAGAGTTATATGGGATTCTCAGTGGCTACCAGATGGAGATGAACATGCAAGGTTCATCTGGAAACTCCAACAATCAAATGGGTTCAGCCCTATATGTGGTTGAAAGGGATAGCATAGAACCCAAACATCTCTTATGCTATCCTGACAACTCACCCAAGGGTCCTTTCATCACCTTCCCAGAGACACCAAAGGAGAACTACACTCAAGGAAGCCCATTCCAAGAGACAAGCTCTTCTCAAGCTTTTGTGTCTTCTGATGAAAGCTGTGGCAACTCTCATTTCACTCTTGAAGACCTGGACTGTATCCATCCAGATGATCTGAAATACATGGAATAGTCTAGCAGATGGCTCTTCTCACTCACAGAGCCAAGAAGTTCTACAAGAGGACTAGAAGGAAGTTTCCAAGCAATGCAACCAGTGGAAAGTTTGGACTAGACAAGGCAAAGTCAAGTGTTACAACTGTAACCTGATGGGCCACTTTGCCAGAGAGTGTAAGACACCTAGAACAAATGGTGGCCAAACACAATCCAGACCAAACTACACTGACAAAGTTCTCCATAATGGGATTCTTAGTGGCTACCAGATGGAGATGAACATGCAAGGTTCATCTGGAAACTCCAACAATCAAATGGGTTCAGCCCTATATGTGGTTGAAAGGGATAGCATAGAACCCAAACATCATCTCTTATGCTATCCTGACAACTCACCCAAGGGTCCTTTCATCACCTTCCCAGAGACACCAAAGGAGAACTACACTCAAGGAAGCCCATTCCAAGAGACAAGCTCTTCTCAAGCTTTTGTGTCTTCTGATGAAAGCTGTGGCAACTCTCTTTTCACTCTTGAAGACCTGGACTGTATCCATCTAGATGATCTGAAATACATGGAAATAGTCTAGCAGATGGCTCTTCTCACTCACAGAGCCAAGAAGTTCTACAAGAGGACTAGAAGGAAGTTTTCAAGCAATGCAACCAGTGGAAAGTTTGGACTAGACAAAGGCAAAGTCAAGTGTTACAACTGTAACCTGATGGGCCACTTTGCCAGAGAGTGTAAGGCACCTAGAACAAATGGTGGCCAAACACAATCCAGACCAAACTACACTGACAAAGTTCTCCATAATGGGAAGTCAAAGCAGCAAGCTGTTGTTGCTGTTGAAGAAGGAGGCTTTGACTGGAGCTTTCAGGTTGAAGATGCCTCTCCAAACCAAGCACTAATGGCAGATCATGATGAAGCCAAGGTATTGGAACATCTCTGTACTCCTGAATGCATTGCTAAAGTTAACAGGTACAGGTCCTATAACTTGGAACTGAGATCTGATAGTGAGTCCTTAAACATTTTAAAATCTGTTTTTAGAAAGTCTAAAAATGATTATAAGCTAAAAATAGAGGACTTAGAGAAAACCATTTCAGTTCTAAAACATGAACACATAGATTTTAGGACTCAAATTAAAGATCTCATAACCAAGTTAACTGAGTGCCAGGCTGAGCTTGTGATCAGCAAAGCCAGGGCAGAAAAGAGTGTTCTTGAAGAAGAGACCTTCAAGAACATGATATCCTCATCCCTGCACAACAAAGTGTGCTATCAAAATAGACAGGGACTGGGATCCAATGAGATAGCTCCTCCACACATAATCTTGTCAGTAAGATCTCCTAGGTGTGGAACTTGTGAAGATGAGCTTCCTCTCATAGATCCTATGAGTGAGGAGGATGAAGAATAGATAGTGAAGAATCCCTCTACAAAGAGTGAAGAGGAGGATTCCAAGAAGGGCCACTATCCTTCTGAGGAGAAAGTGAAGACTGTGATGACCAAGTCCATGAGAAAGAACTTGATCATAAAGAGCAAAAGAAAGGCTAGGAAGGCTCAAGAGATCAAGGCTACTTTCGACTCTAAGCAGAAACAAGTTTTTATTTCTGCAGGGTTTAAAGTGGTAGGGACTGAAGACATCAACCAAAACTCTGCTAAGAGTTTTGGTTCTTGCTCAACTTATCTCAGCAGCAAGAAGAAGACTGATCTGCTGTGTACCACTGCTGCATAGCCTGGTCCATCAAACTCCAAGCACAGTTCTCAGCCCAAGAGGACTGTCTCAGCATCTGCAAAGATGAAGGTGGAAAAAGGAAGTGACCAAAGACAGTCTTACTCTCAAGACAAGGCTCTTGTGAAGACGAAAATGAATTGTGTCATGTGTGACAGCACCACTCACATTGCAAAGGATTGTCCCTTCAATCCCAAAGGTACTGTCCATACGGCCAAAACAAAGGCTTCAAAGAGTTCTAAGAATATCAGGCTTCGGAAGGAAAACACTAAAGTACTGAAGTCTGAAGCACTGAAGTCTGAAGCACTGAAGTCTGAAGCACTGAAGTCTGAAGCACTGAAGTCTGCTGCAGTGTTTGAAGAATCTTCCGAAGGTTCAGTCATCAAATCTTCTGAAGCTCCAAAAGCTTCTAAAGTTTTGAAGGTCAAGTCCAAGACTCCAAAGGTGGTGTGGACATCTAAGAAAGACCAAGTGACTGAAATTTCTCCATCAAAAACAGCTCAAGATCCTCTTAGTACAACCATAGGATCTATTATTGTTAAATTACCTTCTGCAAGTGAGCCCAAGACAAGCAAGGCTTGGGTTTCCAGATGTAACTAATCATTCTTTTTTGTGCAGGGATAGCTGAAGACAGACAGAAATGTATGGATCATAGACAGTGGCTGCTCCAAGCACATGACTGGTAATAGGTCACTACTCCAAAACTTTGAAAGGATTGATGGAGGACCTGTTGCTTTTGGAGGAGATGAAGGTGGTTACATTTCTGGTAGGGGAAGGTCACAAATGGTAAGCTCAGCATAGAAAAGGTAAACTTTGCAAAGGAGCTTGGATACAATCTTTTGAGTGTATCTCAATTTTGTGATCAGAGTCATAACATACTCTTACTGAGCATGAGTGCATTGTTCTTAAGCCTGGTGTGGTCATTTCATGAGCATATCCTGCTTAGAGCCCCTAGAAAAGGAAACATGTACAAGATGGATTTGCAAAAAACCTCTCCCTCTGGAGAAGTTTCATGCTTTCTGTCTAAAGCTAATAGTGATGAGTCTTTCCTATGGCATAAAATAATATGCCATGTAAACTTTAAGAACATGAATAAGTTAATTAAGCATGACTTGGTAACTGGAATGCCAAAGAAAGAGTTTACAAGTGATGACCACTGTGTTGCATGCCTGAAAGGGAAGCAACATAAGGTATCTCACAAGCCTAAGGAAAAGAACTCAATCACTACTCCTTTACACTTGTTACACATGGATCTCTTTGGCCCCACCAGTGTAATGAGTTTAGGAAGGACCTTATACTGTCTAGTGATCACAGATGACTTTACAAGATTCACTTGGGTTTTCTTCCTTAGAACTAGGGATGAGACTCCTGAGATTCTAAAGAATTTCATCTTAAAGGTTGAGAAACAATCTGATCACAAGGTCAAGATCATAAGATGTGATCAAGAAACCGAATTTAAGAACCATATCCTTGACACATTTTGTGATGAAAAGGGTATTACAAGACAATTTAGTGCTCCCAGGACTCCTCAGCAAAACGGTGTTGCTGAGAGGAGAAACAGGACACTGATTGAAGCTGCAAGAACCATGTTGTCTGACTCTAAACTGTCCATCACCTTCTGGGCAGAGGCAGTCAACACTGCCTGCTATGTGCAGAACATAGTTTTAGTAGTTAAGACTCATGGCAAGACTCCTTATGAACTTTGGCACAAGAGGAGACCTTTCATTGGTTTTCTCAGGTCATTTGGATGTCCTTGCACCATCTTGAATACCAAAGATCAAATTGCCAAGTTTGCTGAGAAATCAGATGATGGACACTTTATTGGATACTCTTCCCGAGCTAAGGCTTATAGAGTATACAATCTCAGAACTAGAATTATTGAGGAGTCAGCCAATGTGACTTTCAATGAACACACACCTTGTGTTATTGTTTTGGTCCGGATTGGCTGTTTGATCTTGATTTGGTTACCAACTGTTTTAACAAATCTTGTGAGAATGTTTCAGGATCTGCAGAAAATTTGAATATAGATGATCCTGATCCAAGATTTGAGCTAGGAAGATCTTCAAGACACATATCTTCAGCTCCAGTTGGAACCACTTCTGCAAATGAGGTTTCTATCAGCCCTACAATGACAAATTCAGCTGATACATCTGGTATGCCTTCAAATTCCAGCTCAGAGGCTCTACAACCAGATAAGAACACCTCAACTGTGGAAGACAACAATGGTGATGGTGACAGTGACCAAGAATTTCTTGAGGCCACTAACCACACCATGGATGAGAACATCAATGATGTCACACACTGCTTGGATCAAGTTTCACTTGAAAAGTGTGCTGATGTGGTGAGAGAAACATCTATGCCAGATCTAAATTTCTCAAATTTAGATCTTTCTCAATAACTTGTTGTGATCCCTCAGCTTAGGATCCACAAGTCTCACCCTACCACAAACATCATTGGATATGTTATCTTAGGGGTAAAGACAAGAGGACAAACCCATGAAGCAAATGTTTGTCTTCACTCTTGTTTTCTATCCCAGATAGAGCCAAAAAAGTTGATGAAGCTCTAAAGGATTGAAGTTGGTTGAAGCTATCCAACAAGAGCTGCTTCAATTCAAAAGGCAGAAAGTTTGGAACCTTTGTCCTCTTCCTTCTGGGAAGACTACCATTGGAACAAAATGGGTGTTTAGGAACAAGAAAGATGATAGGGGCATCATCATCAAGAACAAAGCTAGACTGGTTGTTCAAGGATACACATAAGAAAAAGGGATTGACTACACTAATGTCTTTGCTCCAGTGGCAAGATTAGAAGCTGTTAGGATATTCCTGGCATTTGCTGCATCGAAGAACTTCAAGGTTTTTCAACTTGATGTGAAGTGTGCCTTTTTGTATGGAGTGATAGATGAAGAGGTTTATGTCAAACAGCCACCTGGTTTTGTAGATCCTGATCATCCTGATCATGTCTGCAAGCTTGACAAAGCTCTCTATGGGCTGCATCAGGCACCCAGGAAGTGGTATAGAGTATCTCTGTAAACATGGATACAGGAGGGGTACTATAGATAGAACTCTCTTCATCAAAGGACAAGGAAAAGACATATTGCTAGTTTAGGTATATATGGATGACATCATCTTTGGTTCAACTAATCCAAAGCTCTGCAAAGACTTTGAGAAGCTGATGAAAGACAGATTTCAAATGAGTGCCATGGGGGAACTCAATTTCTTTCTGGGAATTCAAGTGAAGCAAGTTAAAGATGGCATCTTCATAAGTCAGTCAAAGTATGTTCAGGACATACTCAAGAGGTTTAATATGACTGACTGTAAGATTGCTAAGACACCCATAGCCAGAAACCACACTCTTGGTCCTGACCTTGAGGGGGAGTGTGTAGATGAGCATTTATACAGGGCTATGATTGGGTCTCTTATGTATCTTACTGCTAGCAGGCCTGATATCATGTTTGCTACATGTATTTATGCAAGATATCAAGCCATCCCTAAGATGTCTCACCTTATCACTGTCAAGAGGATTCTAAGATACCTCAAGGGTGCATCAACACTTGGCCTATGGTATCCTAAGAATTCTAACTTTAATCTGTATGCCTATACATATAGTGATTATGGTGGTTGCAACATGACTGCAAAGTCTACATCTGGGAGATGTCAATTTCTTGGTGGAAGGGTTGTCTCATGGCAATGCAAGAAACAATCTTGTGTCTCCGCATCAACTGCTGAAGCTGAATACATTGTTGCTGATATGTTTACAAAGGCTTTTGATGAACAGAGATTTAAATATCTTATATCAGCTATTGGGATGATAAACCTTGAGTAAGCTTTTCTTAAAACTAATTCTTATTATTTCTTAAAATATGTGTGTCTTAAGTTGTCTAGTTCATCACTTTCATAAGCTCATGTTTTCCTTGGATGAAAATTTCTTTTTGAAGATTTTCCTTAGATTTTTTTAAAATTTCTGATACTTCGGAAGTTTTTTTTAACTTCGGAAGTAAATCATGCCTTCAAATTAAATAACTGTCTAAGAAGTTTACCTTCGGAAGAGTTTTCAAAATTTATCTTCCGAAGCTTAAATATTTGTCTCAGACACTTACTAAATTTTAAGGACCATTTACTTCTGAGGCAAAATTAACTCTCGGAAGCTTTGTCTGTTTACACACAAAGCACTCAAGCTTTTAGTTTTTCTTCCAAAGCAAAATTTTCAAATCTCTCAAGAAATTCTTCCGAAGTCATTTTATCTTCGGAAGATTTTTAATTAAAACTTCCGAAGATAATTAACCGTCGGAAGCTTTTTAACTTCCAAGAAAACTACTTTTTGAGCAAAAAGGAAACTACTTTTTCAGAGGTGGGACCGATATCCAGATTTCAAAATTTATCCTCTTTCATTAAACTTTATCTGAAATCCCTCTCACATATAAACCCAACGGTTTCCCTCTCACATACTCTAAGTGTGAAATCTTCCGAAGCCAAGACCAACATCTTCCGAAGCCAAAGATGAAGTCTTCCAAAGCCTTTCTGATCTTATCTAGCCAAGATGGAGAACTTTGGGCGATATTACAAATGAGGATAGAATCTGATCTTTTCACACCAATTAAGGAAGCTCAAAATCAAGATGGAGAACTTTAGGCGATATTTCAAAACTTGAAGATAGGGAAGCAATCTGAGTTTTGAGTTGATGAACAAGGAATTATCTGGTGTGGGAATAGGTTATGTGTGCCAGATGAATCAACCCTTCATGAGTCATTATTGGCAGAAGCACATAGTTTGCCATTTTCTATTCACCCGAGAGCCACTAAGATGTATAGGGATCTAAGGCAGAACTTTTGGTGGAGTGGTATAAAAGAAGATATAGCTAAATATGTGAGCCATTGTTTAACTTGCCAGCAAGTAAAGATTGAACATCAGAGCGCTAGTGGGTTACTGCAGCCATTAGGTATTCTTGTGTGGAAATGAGATGATATTTCCATGGACTTTGTTACAGGCCTACCCAAAACATTCAAGAAGAATGATGCCATTTAGGTTGTAGTGGATAGACTCACGAAGTCAGCTCATTTCTTTCCTATTCAACAAGGTTATTTGGTTAGAAAACTATCAAAGGTATTTCTGCAAGATATCATTTGACTTCATGGCACACCATCGTTGATCGTATGTGATAGAGATCCACGTTTCACATCACGTTTTTAGAAAGGTTTCCAAAATGCTTGGGGAACAAAATTAAGATTTAGCACCGCTTTCCATCCGCAAACCGACGGATAGTCTGAACGCACTATTCAGACTTTAGAAGATATGCTTAGAGCATGTACACTTCAATGGACCGGCAATTGGGATGAGTACTTATGCTTGGTTGAGTTTGCATATGATAACAGTTGGCAGACTAGTATTGATATGGCCCCTTTTGAGCTTTCATATGGCCGAAAGTGTAGAGCACCAATATGCTGGAACGAGGTCGGGGAGAGGACAATTGAAGGACCGGAATTGGTTAGAATTACTAATGATAAAGTTGCCATTGCTAGAGAAAAGTTGAAAGAAGCTCAAACTAGATAAAAGAGTTATGCCGATCAACATCGACGAGCCTTGGAATATAAAGTTGGAGATCATGTGTTTCTCAAAGTGTCACCTTGTCGTGGCATACGTCGATTTGGAATAAAAGGAAAATTAAGTCCATGTTTCATTGGTCCATTTGAGATTCTTGAAAGGGTTGGAGGAGTCTCGTATCTTTTAGCATTGCCGCTACAACTCTCTCATGTTCATAACGTATTTCATGTATCCTTGTTGAGGGGATATAACTATCATCCGTTACACGTTATTACCTACCCTCTTCACACAATTCAAGAAGATCTTTCTTATGAAGAAGAACCTGAAGCTATTATTGATCGTCAAGAACGAATTATGAGACGCAAGTCTATACCATTCGTTAAACTTTTATGGAAAAATCATTCTGAACGCGAGGCGACGTGGGAGACAAAAGAAATGATTCGTTCACAGTACCCATACCTATTCGACAACTAAGTGTATGTTTTCTAACCTTAATTGTTTGTGATTACTTTATTTTTAAGTTATGCATGCTTAAAGAAGTATTAGTTTCACCCGCATTGTACTTCTATGTGGATTTGTGCTACATTCGTTTAGAATTTCGAGGACGAAATTAATTAAGTGGGATAGAGTTGAAATATTCAACTACTAATTAATTAATAAGTAATAATAATAATAATAATCCTATTCTACACATCCAACAACCAAATCCATCCATATTTGAAATTGTTGGTTGTTATGCGATAATACCGTAGTCATCACCTAATTTTATTCAAAAATTGTCTTGCTCTTATCTATAACTACTCGATCAAAACTGAAGGAATAAATCCACGTAAAAGCTATATATTGGATGTGAACATCCATTGGAGTTTTATTGAAACCATATCACACATTGGTCACATTTTCGTTCTCTTCGTTTCCTTCCGTTTCGATACCATTGTTATCGATTGTAGAAACGACGACTTCTCTTTATTGTTGTTGTGAAAAGCTTTACACCTGGGATTTCTGTTGATCATAAACAACAAGGTAAGGCCCGCAACTATATCGATTACAAGAACATGTATATGTTTGAATAACGAGCGATTGTGAATCCAACACTCAGGTGTCTTGTTGACGTTACATCACCCTATGTCCTATCGATTCCGCTACCCATTCAACGCAAGGTAAAACTAAACTATATGGTTATATTTGATGTGCTATGTTCTTGATCGTAAGTTAATAACATGAAGATAATCCTCTCGATTTTAAACGCAAAATATTTGATAGCTCCGAAGGTTTCCGTTGATCCTCTCCGTTCAATTGATCGTTAAAACTGGTTTGGAGGTCTCCGGTGACTCCGCGATCGAGAGCTTCACTTGACATAAGGTACTGTTAACCTCTATTTGATAGATCTAGTACACTAAAAGAATGACAAAAAAAGAAGAAAACTTGAAGTAATTTTGCAATCTTAGTGTGGAAAAGATGGTTTAATTTCTTCAAGGTTGTCATGTAAATATATACATATTAGATACATTAATATAGAATTTAAAATTTTAATAAATGAATGTGATTATTTTGTTTGTAAATTAGATTCACGTGACAGTTCATGTAAGTGGGCCAAGTCAAAAAAACAATAATGAATTGATTGTTTATAAAAATTTAGTATTTACGTAATACTATACAATAGGCTTTAATAGGACAAACAGACTCATGAACTTTTATGAATTAAATATTAATGGTAACTTCATATAGTGTTCTGTAGGAGTTGTCAAAATTAATTAAAATAATAAGCATGTACTATAAACCTAATTATGTTGCACCATGTAAGAAGTTTGTTTTTTTGTATAAATTACAAAACCAACTTTGCAATATTAAAAGCTACATCATTAACATTGTAATTAACCGATGAATCATTATAGGTGAATTTAAGTTATAAATTAGTGAAATAAACCAATAAAAGTCTAAATTAGATGTATACATATGTAGGTTCTTTTGATTGTTCGGAAAGGAATTAACTCCCTAGAGATATAATAACTATTGCATAAGGTACGGATTCCGACCCTTCCTCTCTCGTAGCATGAATACCTCTTTTTTGTATTCTCCATCATTGAATTTGTGATGTAATTATTGAAATCTATATTGTTGTTACAAGTGTTGAATCGTATAGTTGGCATTGTTTGCATGCAATAAGATTTAATTGCTTTGTACTCATCATCACATGCTACCAATATTATTGATTATTAGTTATGGTTAGTGATATTTCGCAAGGGTTATGAACCTTAGTGTAACTTATTGTGTTATATTGGCTTGATTGTATCGTATTTTTGACCTCCATACCTGAGCACATCCACCTATGGGGACATAGGGCGTCATTGTGGCACAAGTGACGTGCTCTATCTGTGGCAGAGCGATTAGACCACGAGGTCTCTACATTATTATTATGTGCTAAGTTGTTGCACATATTGATTAGTGTTAAAAGAGGCGTATGGATCGATCCTAGGATATTATTATTATTGTTTATCGGTGAGATGGTTAGGTGTGTGCGCCCACATTCCTATCACACATATTGGTGCATTAGAACTGTAGCTAATGTACATATTGTTAGTTGTTTATTGTCAATGGATCATGTGAGTATTCCTTCTAGATGATCATTATTATTTGATTTCTACTTGATCATCTTACTGTTATCGTTATTGATCATTGTATTGCTATTGTTTATTTTTGTTACTGAGCATTCATTGGCTCAGCCGTGTTTTATTTTTTTGGTTTCTCTTATGTTTATAACAGGTACTCAAGGGGCTCAAGGGAACGAGTGAAGAGAGTTAGCTCAAGAGTTAGGATGAGAACATTTGGATTAATAAGACTGAATAGTATTTTAATTTTAAGACTTTATTTCAATTATTTGGACCTATGTAAGGATTTGAATGCTTCTTAGTACTTCAATTTTATCATTCGTGAAACTCTGATTACTGTTTGTGTGACATGTCAACCCTACTCGGGTTGGGGTGTTACGGTTGTGGTATAAGAGCTTAGGCTCCTTCCTGTGGTAAACTTAAACTAAATAATTAAGAGATGTGAGGATTGGGTAGACATCGGGTTAAGTTCTCTATATATGATACTATTGTAAAATTCCCTTTGTTCTGATTAATTTAATATGTTTCATTCTAGATGCCTCCTCGTCTCACTTCACGTAATTCTAGCGGATCAAATGGACCGGATCCAAACCTTGTTGGTGTTATGACTCAAGCACTTACTGCTATAGTACTGACTTTGATTGATGCTATACGTAACCCAAACCCTAACCCAAATCCAAACCCGGATCCTAACCCCAATCCAAACCCAAATCTGAACCCGTATCCAAACCCGAACAGTGCAGATATGTGGCTAGCATGGTTTCAAAAGCAAAAACCGCTATCCTTCACTAAGGCGGCTACACCTGCAGTGGCCAAAGACTGGATTGCTCACATTGAGAAGATTTTTACCGTGCTTAGAGTTGATCAGCAGTATAAGGCGGGTTTAGCTGCCTATAAGCTGGAGGAAGATGCTCAAGTATGGTGGGAAAATGTGGTAGCTGAAAGAGGAGGTGAACAGTTTGTTGAGACCCTATCTTGGAATGACTTTCGTGCCATATTTTGCGAAAAGTACTTTACTAATGTGGATAAAGCAACATACAGACGGGAGTACGATAATATCCATCAACGAAATGATGAGTCTTTTACTAATTTACAGACCGATTTTACCGACTGTTAGGATTCTTAGGCGCTTCTGCTGGACCACCTGAGGAACGTGCTGAAAAGTATCAGTGGGCTGTATGCAATCAGATTCGTAAGGCTATTATACACTCTACTTTCAACAATGTTGAGGAAGCAGTTAGGGCAGCAAAAAGGGTAGACTTGGAGAGAAAGGAGTTTCTAGAAAAATTTGAGAATAATAGGAAGCAGAATAGAGATGAGACTCGTAATCAGGCTGGCGGTGACTCATCTCAAGGATCTAAGCGAAATGGAAATGATCGTCAGAAAAATCAAGCATCAGGGAAGAACACTAAGCCATGGCATGGTAAGACTCGAAGTCAAGGTCAAATGATGCCCTATCAACAACCAATTGCGGCTCAACCGGTGAATCGAAAAGGCAATCCTTCTAAACATCCGATGTGTACTCATTATGGAAAGCATCATCCCGAATTTGTCGTCGACTTACAGGAGCTTGTCTTGGTTGTGGGGATATGGGGCATAGGGTTAGTCAATGCCTAAAGGTGAGAAACCGACCTGAGAATGCTGCTAAGGGAGCTAATGCGCCACCCACTACTGGAGGTCGAGTGTTCGCACTAACTGCAGGAGAAGCTGCAAATACTCCAGGTACATTTTTTTCCATATTATTTCATTTCTAGCAAGCACAATCTACTTCCATTGATTCTAGTTTCTATCGTCATTGGTATCTGATTAGTTATCAATATATAGGTACGATTGTGGTGTACTTCATTATGGTGACTATGATATTTCTGTATTGTTTGATATTGGCTCCACACACTCGATAGTATCTAATCAATTCACAAAGCGCCTTATGATCACACCTACTACTCTAGAGCCTAAATTGGTGATTACTACTCTTGTTGGAGAATCGATTGTTATTTCTCGAGTGTACCAAAACTGTACTATTCAGATCGAATTAACCATTAAAGAGGCTGGCCTATTTCCTATGCACATGGGTGATTTTGATATTATTCTCGGCATGGATTGGTTAACATGACACCGAGTCACCATAGAGTGTCAAACTTGTCGTGTGCTATTTGGTAATCTTGTGAATCTTGATTTAGTTTACCAAGGGAGCCTACCTTGAAAGTCTCTCAAAATCATCTCTGCTTTGAAAGCCCAAAAGCTTATATCCCATGGATGTGAGGGATTTTTAGCTGTTATCAAAGATACATCAGTGGATACTCCTCGTATTGAAGACTTTCCTATTGTTCGAGAATTCTCAGATGTTTTTCCTAAAGAACTACCAGGGTTACCCCTTGAGCATGAAGTGGAGTTTACTATTGATTTAATTCCTGGGGCAGAACCTATTTCTAAGGCACCTTATCGGATGGCCCCAGTAGAGTTGAAGGAACTAAAAGAACAACTGCAGGAACTGTTACAACTCAGATTCATTAGACCAAGTGTTTCACCGTGGGGAGCACCGGTATTATTCGTGAAGAAGAAAGATGGTAGTATGCGTCTATGCATCAACTATCGAGAGCTTAATAAGATTACTATCCGGAACCGCTATCCATTACCGCGTATTGACGATCTCTTCGATCAACTACAGGGGGCAAAGTTTTTCTCTAAGATCGACCTCAGATCAGGATACCATCAATTAAAGATCCGAGATCAAGTTGTTCCTAAGACAGCGTTTCGCACCCGTTACAGTCATTATGAGTTTCTAGTCATGCCTTTTGGCTTGACCAATGCCCCAGTTGTATTTATGGACCTCATGAACAGAGTGTTCCATGAATTTTTGGACCTTTTTGTAATTGTTTTTATCGATGGCATCTTGGTATTTTCTAAAAGTAGAGAGGAGCATGAAGACCACCTTCGCATGATTTTCGAGACTTTACACCAAAAGAAGTTATATGCTAAATTTTCTAAGTGTGACTTTTGGCTTGAACAAGTGGTATTTCTAGGCCATGTTGTATCAGCTAAAGGTATCACTATGGATCCAGCAAAGGTGGAAGCTATTACTAAGTGGCCCCAACCAACATCTGTCACAGAAGTTCATAGTTTTCTTGGTTTAGCAAGCTATTACCGATGTTTTGTGGAAGGTTTCTCTCGTGTGGCATTGCCTCTAACTCAACTTATGAGAAAGGGAGTAAAGTTTACTTGGAACGAGGATAGAGAAAAGAGTTTTGAAGAACTGAAGAAAAGACTAGTAACTGCCCCTATTCTTACTTTACCATCGGACTCTGGCGGTTACCAAATTTATAGTGATGCATCAAAGAAGGGACCTGGTTGTGTTCTTATGCAACATGGTAAAGTTATTGCCTATGCTTCACGACAGCTTAAGCCATATGAGGTAAACTACCCAACACATGACCTAGAGCTTGCAGCTATGGTATTTGCATTGAAGATTTGGAGACATTATTTGTATGGAGAGACATGTGACATCTTCACTGATCATAAAAGCCTTAAGTATATTTTCACTCAAAAAGAACTCAACATGAGGCAAAGGAGATGGTTGGAACTACTCAAGGATTACAATGACAACATCTAGTACCATCCAAGTAAGGCGAATGTCGTGGCAGATGCTCTTAGCCGAAAGAGTGTAGGTGGAATGGCATGTCTTCAAATCCAACCACAGATTATCTCAGATCTTGATAGAATGGAAGTTGGGTCACAGTCTGGTGAGTCTAACGGTTATCTAGCCAAGATGAGGATAGAATGTGATCTTATCACACCAATCAAGGAAGCTCAAAATCAAGATGGAGAACTTTGGGCGATATTACAAAACTTGAAGATAGGGAAGCAATCTGAGTTTTGAGTTGATGAACAAGGAATTATCTGGTGTGGGAATAGGTTATGTGTGCCAGATGATTCAACCCTTCGTGAGTCATTATTGGCAGAAGCACATAGTTTACCATTTTCTATTCACCCGAGAGCCACTAAGATGTATAGGGATCTAAGGCAGAACTTTTGGTGGAGTGGTATAAAAGAAGATATAGCTAAATATGTGAGCCATTGTTTAACTTGCCAGCAAGTAAAGATTGAACATCAGAGAGCTAGTGGGTTACTGTAGCCATTAGATATTCTTGTGTGGAAATGAGATGATATTTCCATGGACTTTGTTACAGGCCTACCCAAAACATTCAAGAAGAATGATGCCATTTAGGTTGTAGTGGATAGACTCACGAAGTCAGCTCATTTCTTTCCTATTCAACAAGGTTATTCGGTTAGCAAACTATCAAAGGTATTTCTGCAAGATATCATTTGACTTCATGGCACACCATCGTTGATCGTATGTGATAGAGATCCACGTTTCACATCATGTTTTTAGAAAGGTTTCCAAAATGCTTGGGGAACAAAATTAAGATTTAGTACCGCTTTCCATCCGCAAACCGACGGACAGTCTGAACGCACTATTCAGACTTTAGAAGATATGCTTAGAGCATGTACACTTCAATGGACCGGCAATTGGGATGAGTACTTATGCTTGGTTGAGTTTGCATATAATAACAGTTGGCAGACTAGTATTGATATGGCCCCTTTTGAGCTTTCATATGGCCGAAAGTATAGAGCACCAATATGCTAGAACGAGGTTGGGGAGAGGACAATTGAAGGACCGGAATTGGTTAGAATTACTAATGATAAAGTTGCCATTGCTAGAGAAAAGTTGAAAGAAGCTCAAACTAGGTAAAAGAGTTATGCCGATCAACATCGACGAGCCTTGGAATATAAAGTTGGAGATCATGTGTTTCTCAAAGTGTCACCTTGTCGTGGCATACGTCGATTTGGAATAAAAGGAAAATTAAGTCCATGTTTCATTGGTCCATTTGAGATTCTTGAAAGGGTTGGAGGAGTCTCGTATCTTTTAGCATTGCCGCTACAACTCTCTCATGTTCATAACGTATTTCATGTATCCTTGTTGAGGGGATACAACTATCATCCGTTGCACGTTATTACCTACCCTCTTCACACAATTCAAGAAGATCTTTCTTATGAAGAAGAACCTGAAGCTATTATTGATCGTCAAGAACGAATTATGAGACGCAAGTCTATACCGTTCGTTAAACTTTTATGGAAAAATCATTCTGAACGCGAGGCAACGTGGGAGACAAAAGAAATGATTCGTTCACAGTACCCATACCTATTCGACAACTAAGTGTATGTTTTCTAACCTTAATTGTTTGTGATTACTTATTTGTAAGTTATGCGTGCTTAAAGAACTATTAGTTTCACCCGCATTGTACTTCTATGAGGATTTATGCTACATTCGTTTAGAATTGCGAGGATGAAATTAATGAAGTGGGATAGAGTTGAAATATTCAAATACTAATTAATTAATAAGTAATAATAATAATAATAATAATAATAATAATAATAATAATAATCCTATTCTACACATCCAACAACCAAATCCATCCATATTTGAAGTTGTTGGTTGTTATGTGATAATACCGTAGTCATCACCTATTTTTTTTCAGAAATTCTCTTGCTCTTATCTATAACTACTAGATCAAAACCGAAGGAATAAATCCACGTAAAAGCTATATATTGGATGTGAACATCCATTGGAGTTTTATTGAAACCATATCACACATTGGTCACATTTTCGTTCTCTTCGTTTCCTTCCCTTTTGATACCATTGTTAGCGATTGTAGAAACGGCGACTTCTCTTTATTGTTGTTGTGAAGAGCTTTACACCTGGGATTTCTATTGATCGTAAACAACAAGGTAAGCCCCGCAACTATACAGATTACAAGAAGATGTATATGTTTGAATAACGAGCGATTGTGAATCCAATACTCAGGTGTCTTGTTGACGTTACATCACCCTATGTCCTATCGATTCCGCTACCCATTCAACGCAAGGTAAAACTAAACTATATGGTTATATTTGATATGCTATGTTCTTGATCGTAAGTTAATAACATGAAGAATAATCCTCTCGATTTTAAACGCAAAATATTTGATAGCTCCGAAGGTTTCCGTTGATCCTCTCCGTTCAATTGATCATTAAAACTGGTTCGGAGGTCTCCGGTGACTCCGCGATCAAGAGCTTCACTTGACATAAGGTACTGTTAACCTCTATTTGATAGATCTAGTACACTAAAAGAATGACAAAAAAGAACAAAACTTGAAGTAATTTTGCAATCTTAGTGTGGAAGAGATGGTTTGATTTCTTCAAGGTTGTCATGTAAATATATACATATTAGATACATTAATATAGAATTTAAAATTTTAATAAATGAATGTGATTATTTTGTTTGTAAATTAGATTCACGTGACAGTTCATGTAAGTGGGCCAAGTCTAAAAAAACAATAATGAATTGATTGCTTATAAAAATTTAGTATTTACGTAATTACTATACAGTAGGCTTTAATAGGACAAACAGACTCATGAACTTTTATGAATTAATATTAATGGTAACTTCATATAGGGTTCTGTAGGAGTTGTCAAAATTAATTAAAATAATAAGCATGTACTATAAACCTAATTATGTTGCACCGTGTAAGAAGTTTGTTTTTTTTTGTATAAATTACAAAACCAACTTTGCAATATTAAAAGCTACATCATTAACATTGTAATTAACCGATGAATCATTGTAGGTGAATTTAAGTTATAAATTAGTGAAATAAACCAATAAACATCTAAATTAGAGGTATACATATGTAGGTTCTTTTGATTGTTCGGAAAGGAATTAATTCCCTAGAGATATAATAACTATTGCATAAGGTACGGATTCCGACCCTTCCTCTCTCGTAGCATGAATACCTCTTTTTTGTGTTCTCTATCATTGAATTTGTGATGTAATTATTGAAATCTATATTGTTGTTACAAGTGTTGAATCGTATAGTTGGCATTGTTTGCATGGGATAAGATTAATTGCTTTGTACTCATCGTCACATGCTACCAATATTATTGATTATTAGTTATGGTTAGTGATATTTCGCAAGGGTTATGAACCTTAGTGTAACTTATTGTGTTATATTGGCTTGATTGTATCGTATCTTTGACCTCCATATCCGAGCACATCCACCTATGGGGACATAGGGCGTCATTGTGGCACAAGTGACGTGCTCTATCTGTGGCAAAGCGATTAGACCACGAGGTCTCTACATTATTATTACGTGCTAAGTTGTTGCACATATTGATTAGTGTTAAAAGAGGCGTATGGATCGATCCTAGGATATTATTGTATTGTTTATCGGTGAGATGGTTAGGTGTGTGTGCCCACATTCCTATCTCACATATTGGTGCATTAGAACTGCAGCTAATGTACATATTGTTAGTTGTTTATTGTAAATGGCTCATGTGAGTATTCCTTCTAGATGATCATTATTATTTGATTTGTACTTGATCATCTTACTGTTATCGTTATTGATCATTGTATTGCTATTGTTTATTTTCGTTACTAAGCATTCATTGGCTCAACCGTGTTTTCTTTTGTTGGTTTCTCTTATGTTTATAACAGGTACTCAAGGGGCTCAAGGGAACGAGTGAAGAGAGTTAGCTCAAGAGTTAGGATGAGAACATTTGGATTAATAAGACTGAATAGTATTTTAATTTTAAGACTTTATTTCAATTATTTGGACCTATGTAAGGATTTGAATGCTTCTTAGTACTTCAATTTTATCATTCGTGAAACTCTGATTACTGTTTGTGTGACACATCAACCCTACTCGGGTTGGGGTGTTACAAAATAGTGGAACATATAATGGAATCATGTGATCATGGCCTTCTGCTTTAAACCATGAAGTAGTGGATGACTTAGTCAAATAATCTAGCTAGAACCTTTGCATCACATTTGGGCCTTACTTGATGGGCTCCTAAAGTGGATTGATTATCAATAATAGATTGGACTGGTTGTTGGGTTACATCAGCTAGCTTACACACGAAAACACCAAAACATACCTCGTTCAGTTTCCAACTAAGCCACTCACAAAACTCCATGTTTCAACCTCTTCTCATTTGTTAAACGACACAATCAAAAGAAAATAGAGGCACAACATCTTCAAGTGGTGGCTCGCATTTGTGATTATTTCATTACATGTTTCTATGGGCTCGATATTTAATAAGCTATATTATCATTCAAAGGAATAATTGGGTTCTGATTTGATAAATGAAGGAAAACATATAGAATATCAAAGAAAATGTTGAAATAGAAAATAAGCATTGGTCATGCTTTGCGAAGGAAAAAGAAAACCCTGATTTTGACATGTCGTCATGGTCCAACATCCGGGCCTCGGTTACAAGGATGTCGTACTTACCATACACACGCTCTCTTGTCCATTATGTTGGGTTTCATACATAGGGTTTGAAAAGACTTTAAATACGTGACCAAATAAATGTGCGGACTGATGTATGTCAAAGTCTAATTCTCCCAACAGTAGTCCAATTGCAATTAAAATGTTTAAACAAGCATAACCATAGGATGTTTAAGAGATTATACATTTCTCATGAGTTTCGAGATCACAACAAACAAGACACCACATGGTAACAATATATGCAGTCGCTAGATCTGGTCTCATGAAACTAAACACCAACCCTAACTTCTCGTGCCAAATCCGGATCTCTATTTTAAGCGTCTCCTGAACTTGACCACCAAAACACTTAGATTTCCATCGGGTGACATTGTCATATTCGTTAACATAACCAATACAATATCAAAAAACATTAAGATGGGTCAAGATAAAGACACACGCCGGTGACGACATGTAACACTCGGATATTTTAAAAGATGTAAAAAGAAGAATAAAAGTGAAGTAAAAAAAGAAAATGCTAATAAAACCCAAGTAGAGGGGTTAAAGGTGTAAAAAGGACAAAATAATATATTATATTTTGTAGAAAAGGTTTATGGCCGCCCATACACCTTGCACATCACCTTTTTTATTTGGATTTTAGAGAGAGAAAGCAGAAGAATTTTTGGGTTTTTGAAGAAGTACAAGAAGAATTCAAATTTAAGGTAAGAATTTGATGGTTATAAGTGTTTCTAGTTGGTTCCAACCTCGGTTATATGCTTTTGTGTTTGTTTATGTTTGGGTGTGTGTGTCTTTTGGTGGGTTTTAGGTATTTGAACTCATAGCATACGGGTTTGAAAGAAGTCTTGCCTGAAAGTTACAAGAGGTGAGTTCTAGAAACCCCCTTTCTATATGTTTAAACTAATTTTAGGGCTGGAAATGCATGTAAGTATGTTTTTATTAAGTGGGTATGTTACCCGTAAGTGTATGTGTATGTGTATGTGGGTGGGATATGTTTCGGGTGTTTATGATGTTATATAAGTGTTTATGATGCTTAGAATTTTAGAACTAAGCTTAGAAAATGTTAAAATGATGATTTGGGGACTAAAATGATGATTGTTAGTTAAAGTTAGTTGCCATGCGCCTAAGTCCCCATACGCCTGAAACCCATGCGCCCAAATAGTTCCCATGCACCTAGGATTATGCCTCAATTGACTAAGTGTTCCCATGCGCCCAACTGTCCATGCACCTAAGTCAGGGTCATGCACCTGTAAAGTGCCCATGCGCCTAAAAGTTTCCCATGCACCGGAAGGGTCATGCACTTACATAGTGCTCATGTGCCTGTATAGGGTTCATGCACCTATAGAATTAGAATATTTTCTGAAATTTTGGGAAGAAAGGAAGTTTTAGGCTTTGACTTGGGATGTTATTGGGTTGATGCATGATGATTTTATGTTGATGTATGATACCTTATGTGATGTTTATGATGATGTTATGTATGTTTATGTAAAGTTTTCTTTATGTTCGGATTACATATTATTATGTGTCTTCCAACACAACCAACTATTTAGAAAAGAGAAATTTTACGTGGTATGATTATGTTAATGAACGTAAGTAGTATGCAATGTAAAGAGGAACGTAAAGAATAAATGAATGCATGCATGAATGAATGAAATGATGAATGAAAAGCCTTGCAAGCAAATGAAAGGAGGTGCATAACTATAAAATATTATTCGCTCAACTATGTGTGGTTTAGCTAACCCATAAGAATACACACAAGGGTCCAGTCTTTGTGTCTGACCAAATGTATGGGACCTTTGTTGCGTACCTTGGTACTATGGTTAGATCACCGGGCATAATGTATGGTGGTTATTTATAGACTTTGGCCCAGTACCCGCTTTATGCATGATGTTGGGGTGTAGCACATGGCATTAGTCCAAAGGGAAGTGAAAGATAAAGATGAATGATGATGAAAGATAATAATGAGATTATCTATTTGTACGTATGATGCATGATCGCGAATGAAAGTAAAGAACGGTTTTAAGCAAAAATAAAGAATTTTATTTATAAAACTAGAACTCACTCAGCAAAGCTGACATTTATGTATTTTCCAGTTGGCAGGTGATTGTTGTTAAGGATGGCACGGGGCAGGTACTTGGCTTATTTTGGATGTCATCCATTTTATATAACAAAGATGTTTTGTGATGTAATGCAAAAAATGAGATTTTTGTAATAATTAACAATATTGTATTATTTTGCAAAAGCAATTATTCATATATAAAATGGTTTATTAAGTATTCCGCTATAATGTTTTAGTAACGTAAATGTATGTTTTATGTTTTATATGCAATGATGGTCCAACTGTGAGTGTCCTGGGAACGGGGCCTTACAAGTTGGTATTAGAGCCAAAGTTTAAGAGAAATGGGTAAACACTTTCAAAAGAAACCTAAACTAAAACTTAGAATGGGACAAAATGGAAGGATGACAGTCCGATTAGATACGTACCATCATGTATTTTATTTTAAGTTAACTGGTAATATGTGCGCATGTTATGTGGCTTATGTGCCTTTAGTAGATTTAGATACTGATGTAGTCAGGATAGGAAATGCTTGTGATATGAAGAGTAAAGTAAGTGGCTTTTCAAAACTAGCCATTGTAATTAAGGACTTACTATACTTAACATAAACTGAGCTATTACCTTGAATGACCGTGTTGGTGTTTGGATCTTATAACCTGTTTAGAGGATGATTGGAGGTAGATATTCAAAGGCTTCTCGAGGTGGAGGTCGTGGTGGACGTGGTGCTAGACCATGGATCATAAGAGGCAAAGCTAAGGTTGGTGAGACGGCTCATGAAGAGCCCGAGACACCCCATCCGGAGGGTGGGGATGAGAGTGCAAATCTGAGGGCCTTAGTGAATGAATCTGTTGTTGAGGAGGTTCACCAGGTTATGCAGACGATTCTGCTGTCTGTGGTGACCAAAGTGATCAAAGCTATGAGAGAAGGTGAGAGGAAGGAGAGGAATAGGTCCACGTGGGGAAGGGAGCGACCGGAAACTGAGACGGTTGTTTCTAGTGAGGAGGAGGACGAAGAAGAGCCTGTACATGAGGCATCACGAGGCTTTAACTATAGGGCATTCCAGAGATGAAAGCCCCCGACTTTTGATGGCAATGACACTATTAATACTGCTCATCGATGGGTGAAGGAGATGGAGGTTGTACTCGATATCAACGAGTGTAGGGAAGATCAGAAGGTGAAGTTCGCTGCCCACTCATTTATGGACTCAGCTCTGTGTTGGTGGGATAATCTCGTCTAAGCCAAAGGTAGTAGGGTGATTGGAAGGATGAGGTGAGCAGAGCTAAAAAAGCTGGTGATTGAGGAGTTCTATCCTCATAGAGAGCTCGACAAGATTGAGAGGGAGTTTCTACAGCTGGAGGTGGGAACCATGACACACCAGTAGTACACCACCAAGTTCAACGAGATGGCATGGCTAGTGCCAGAACAGGTGACTCCTACATCACGAAAGATTAAAAGGTATATTCAGGGTTTGCCGACGGACATCCGCAGGCTCATAATCGCCACCGGCCAAGTACGTTCAGGTTGGTCTCTGATTTGGCGGGAAAACTATATGACAAGAAGGAAGTGGAGGTGGTGGTGGTTGAGGTGAGCAAGAAAGGTGGTGGTGACCAGAAATGTAAAGGAAAGAATTTGGATGTGGTGGGCCGCTCCAAACAACAAAGTTGTGAGGGTGGATGACAGCCGTGTGGTAACACCCAGTACCGGGTTGAAGAGATGTGGTAAGTGCAGGAAGGAACATGTTGGGGAGTGTAGATAGGGATCAAATTTCTACTTCAAGTGTGGATGGACAGGTCATGTGGCTAGGAATTGTGGGGTGGCGAGGTGTTTTAACTATGGCGAAGAGGGCCACATGAGCCGGGAATGCAAGAAGCCAAAGGCTAAGAGTTCTAGAGGGAAGAAGACGGTCGGGACCAAAGGGCAGAAAGCAAGCGCCGGAGCTTTCACGATGACTCGGGAGGAGGGTAGGATGGACCCTGATGTTGTGTCAGGTACGTTCCTAGTAAATCAATCTCTTTCTTCTGTGTTATTTGATTCAGGTACTAGTAGGAATTTTATTTCTACTACTTTTTGTGCCAATTTGCCTGTTAGTAGTAGAAGCATTGATAAGCAATTTGATGTAGAAACTGCCACAGGTAAATCTACCATGATTTCTAAGCTGATAGGATGTTGTGACATAGAATTAGAAGGTCATAAGTTTCTTGCTAGGCTGTTTATGCTTACCTTAGGTGGGTTTAATATAGTCCTAGGAATGGACTGGTTAGCGGCCTACGAGGCGAATATTGTGTGTCGCAAGAAGATGATTCGATTAACAATGCCTGACGGGAGTTCAGTGACGGTTCACGGTGATCGAGTCACTACGATCCCGAGGGTGATTTCGATGGCGGTGATGGGAAACTACATGATGCGTGGATGTAGTGCTTATCTGGCCTGCATAAAGGATATGGACACGTCAACACCACAATTTTCTGATGCACCGGTTGTGTGTGAGTTCCTAGATGTGTTTCTGGAAGATTTACCAGATTTGCCACCGGATCGTGAGATCGACTTCGTGATTGATTTGATACACAGTGCTCAACCTATCGCAAAGGCATCGTATTGTTTAGCTCCCTCCGAGATGAAGGAATTGATGGAGCAACTACAAGAGTTGCTTGATAAGGGGTTCATTAGACCGAGTATCTCTCCTTAGGGTGCTCCGGTCTTATTTGTCAAGAAGAAAGACGGTAGTATGAGGATGTGTATCAACTACAATGAGTTGAATAAGTTGACTGTGAAGAATCGATACCTGTTGTCGAGGATTGATGACTTATTTGATAAGGTTCAAGGTGCCAGTTGGTTCTCAACGATAGACCTTTGATCTGGTTACCATCAGTTGAAGGTGAAGGAGCAATTCTTAAAACATGTTTTCGTACGTGTTATGGACACTACTAGTTTCTCGTTATGTCTTTTGGTTTAACTTAAATGCGCCAACTGCTTTTATGGACTTGATGAATCGAGTGTGTCATCCAATATTGGATAAATCAATGATTGTGTTTATTGATGATATCTCGATTTATTCGAAAAGCGAGGAGGAGCATGCTGGTCACATTCGTGAAGTATTGGAAACATTGAGAAAGGAAAAGTAATATGCTAAGTTCTCCGAGTTTGATTTCTTGTTGCGCGGAGTTCAATTCTTGGGTCACGTGGTGAATCCTGAAGGGATAAAGGTCGACCCGGCTAAAGTGGAAGTTATGATGCAATGGAAGTCTTTAAAGATGCCATCTTAGATCCGTAGTTTCTTGGGGTTGGTGGACTATTATAGGAGATTCATTTAAGACTTCTCTAAAATAGCTTCCCTGTTAACTAAATTGACCCGTAAGGATGTGAAGTTTGCGAAGGGTCAAGAGCAAGAGAAGGCTTTCGAAGAGCTAAGACAAGGTTGACTTAAGCTCCTGTCTTGTCATTACCTGAAGGAAGCGAGGATTTGGTAGTCTATTCAGATGATTCTTACTCAGGGTTGGGTTGCATGTTAATGTGGTGAGGAAAGGTTATAGGCTATGCATCTTGACAGTTGAAGGTTCATGAGGTTAACTACCCTACTCATGAATTCCAGCTAGTAGTTGTGGTCTTTGCACGGGACGAAGTGCACCATCTTCACTGACTATAAGAGCTTGAAGTACTTCTTCAAGCAAAAAGATTTGAATATGAGGTAGAGGCGATGGTTGGAGCTTATAAAATATTATGATTACGAGATCCATTACCATCTGGGCAAGGCCAACATGGTGGTGGATGCCCTTATCCGAAAGGAGAGGCTGCACCGATTTGAGTGAAGGCTTATCAATTGGTTATTACCTCCGATGTGATGAAGCAGGTCAAGGAGTTCCAAGACGAGGCATTGAAAGAAGATCACCTTAACTCTGAAAGGATGAGCGGTATAGTCACGGAGTTGGGTGAAAAGACTTTTGGTGTTAGAACCCATTTCGGACGAATGGGGATTCCTCGTTATGGTGATTTACGTGGAAAGATCATGGATGAGGCTCACAAGACTCGATACTCTATCCATCCCAATGCCACAAAGATGTATCATGATATGAAGAAAGATTATTGGTGGCTGGGTATGAAGAATAACATAGCGGAGTATGTGAGTAAGTGCCTTACTTGTTAGCAAGTGAAGGCGGAGGATCAGAAGCCATATGGGAAGATCCAACCTTTGGACATACCCGAGTGGAAGTGGGAGCATATCACCATGGAATTTATTAAGAAGCTATCGTGTACCGCAAGAGGGTGTGATGCCATATGAGTGATAGTTGACTGGTTGACAAAGAGTGCTCACTTTCTACCGATCTATCTGAGAGGTTGGTAGATCTATTCATCAAGGAGATTGTAATTCGTCATGGTGTACCGGTGTCTATTGTGTTTGACCGTGACACTCGGTTTACATCCAAGTTTTGGAAGAGATTTCATGATGCAATGGGGATGAGGTTACACGTTAGCATGACCTATCATCCTTAAACGGATGGCTAGTCGGAGAGAACCATTCAGATGCTAGAAGATATGCTTCGGGCATGCGTCATCGATTTTGGAGGAAGTTAGGATGACCACTTACCGTTAGCTGAATTCTCATATAATAACAGTTATCATACCAGCATTTGTATGCCCCCTTATAAGATGCTATACAGTAGGAGATGTAAAATTCCCATTTGTAGGGGTGATATTAGTCAAAAGGAGTTGGGAAGTATCAAGGTGATCGAGGCTACGACTGAGAAACTTGAGAAGATCAAAGCCTTTACGAAGATAGCTAAAGATAGACAAAAGTCATGTAACGACCCGAATAAAGTTGAAACGAGCCAATTAATAATAATGGGCTTAGCCGAGATTGTTTAAATAAAATAAGCGGGTAATGGAGCATGGACCGAGTAGACTTCGCTGGATATAAGTTTGGCGAGTTTAAGGTCCCAGGAACGCCCGGTATATATAAATGGATCAGCTTGAACATCTCTCATTTGCAACTCAACACCCAATTTCTAGAGAGAGAGTAGAGAGAGTAGAGAGAGAAAGTGGAGAGAATTGAAGATTTAACGCTCGGTTGATCAGGGGATTGAAGATCGGTGTTCGTGGCCATCCAAACAACAAGAAAACACCAAGAATCCAGGTAAGAAACATCATTTAATCTTTCATTTTGATGTAAACCCGGATTCTAGGGCTTGGTTTTTGTAAGTGGCGAATATTCGCCCAAAACTCACGTTTTTGTTTAAGAAAACATGTAAGAAGCTAAGATATAGCTTATTAGGTGATAAACCAAGGTTTTGGATGTAAAAGATTGAAGTTTTGGGTCAAAAATGGGCTGGTTCGTAATTTCAGCTCGTTTTGCGAAACTAGGTGTTCATCCAGCGAAATAATGTATTCGTCCAGCGAAAGTATGGGTTTTCCTACAAAACTATAGTTTTGTAGGTAGTTACGCAGACATGGTTTTCCAACGAAAGTTGGGCGAAACTGGCAGCGAAGATGCCAGCGAAACTGCTGGCGAAACTAGTAGCAAAACTGCTGGCGAAACTAGCAGCAAAACTACTGATCTGACAGCGAAATTGTTAGGACCGTATACGTATGGAGTACTAACTGATAATGCATGAAACCAAATCAAATAGTGCGGAATCGTATTTGATTGGTGATCCCATCAGTGAGAACACGGTTCAGATCAATCTAACGATTAAAGAAATGTTAAGAACGATTAGAGCGGGATCAACTGCGAACTATGAAGTTGGAACAGGTTCTCTGGAGTCTCTGGATAGCTAGGGTACGAATGTGAGTCAAAATTCTTCAAGTGTTTTGTTTTTCCACGAATTAGGTGGTATTTATAGGTTGGTGTTTGTCAATTGTACGACTGAACCATTAGCATGGTTCAGTCATGCGACTGAATCATGCGATTGATTCATACGCACAACTGAAGATTCAGTCGTGCGACTGAGCCAATCTTATGTCTCAATCATACGACTGATCCAGTCTCCTGGTTCAGTCGTGCGACTGGTCCATTAGCTTGAAGTATTCATGCGTATGGTCTATTAGCATGGTCCATTCGCATGAAGACTTCATACGATTAAGTTTGAACATGTTTCTCAATTATTATCGACTAAGAACTATGTAAACAACCACAAACCTATATAGTTAGTTCAATGTGCTTTATTACACAGCAAACAATGAAACATTAAACATTATAAACATTATAACAACCGATTATTTTAAAGTCAAAGAAAAGAACGAATAAAGTGAAAGAAAAGTAGAAAAAGGAATAAAACCCAAGTCTAGGGGTAAAAAGTGTCCAAAAGGACAAAAATGTTTGAAAAGTGGGTGTAAAAGGTGGTATGGCCGCCCATATGTCACATGCACCTCTGATTTTCGGGTTTTAGAGAGAGAAAGAGCAGCAAGTTCTTGGTTTTGAATGAAGAACAAGGAAGAGTTCGAATTCAAGGTAAGAATTCACGCTTTTATGGTGTTCTTGACTGGTCTTATCCTCGGGTTTATGCTTATGTGTGTTTGTATGTGTTCGGATGTGTTTTTAGTGGGTTTCTAAGCAGTTGAATTCAATTTGCAAATGAGTTTTGAGGAAGTCATACTCAAAAGCTGCAAAGGTGAGTTCTAGGACCCCTCTTTTACTGGTTCTTAACTGATTTTGGGGCTGGAAATGCATGAATGTATGTTTTTATATA
The DNA here is from genome assembly GCA_025506515.1 of Flaveria trinervia. Lineage (NCBI taxonomy): Eukaryota > Viridiplantae > Streptophyta > Magnoliopsida > Asterales > Asteraceae > Flaveria > Flaveria trinervia. The sequence continues at coordinate 51,887,337 of CM046441.1, forward strand.
GCTCGGTTTCGGACCCGTGTGCCTGAATATGTGTATGATGAAGTTATGATGTGATGTGTGACTATGTTCATGCTTGATGATGTATGATTGGGTTTCAAAGGCTTAGAGGGTAAGAATTAAGCTTAGAACATGATGAATGGTGCATGGAAATTGAATTTGATGTTTTAGAACCACTTGATAAGTTGGTAAATCTGCCTAAGTACTGTAAATGCGGACGAGCATAAGTGCGGTAAATGCGGATGAGCAAGTGAGTCAATGCGGATGAGCATTTGACTAAGTGCTGTAAATGCGGATGAGCAAGTAAGTCAATGCGGATGAGCATTTGACTAAGTGCTGGAAATACGGATGAGCAAGAAAGTCAATGTAGATGAGCATTTGACTAAGTATGGAAATGCGGATGAGCATTTGACTAATTAAGGAAATGCGGATGAGCAAAATAAGTCAATGCGGATGAACTATAGTAAATGCGGACGAACTGTAGGAAATGCAGATGAGTATAGGAAATGCGGATGAACACTTAGAAAAATTCCGACTTTTTGAGAAATGAGGTAATGTAGGCTTTGACCTAGGAGATTCCTAGGGTTTATCAAAGTTGACTTTTAGGGTCATAGATGGTATGTTGGGCATGTAATGATGTGTGCTTATGCATGATGTATGTTATGTATGTAGGATGCCCTACATGATGATGTATGAATGATATGTTTATGTTCCTTGTGATGATGTATGATTATCTTTCCTATGGCTTTACGTGTTATGATAATGAGTGAACGAAGTATTATAAACGTAAAGTGAAAGATAATGAAAGAGGAACATGATGATAATGCATGCATTAATGAATGAATGTAAGAAAGTCTTGCAAGCACTGTATGTCGGGACACACCATTAAAAGGTGTTAGCCCAACGGTGTGCGGGTTCGCTACCCGGGAGGATGCACATCGGGGTCTTTCTTTGTGATTGACCATATGGATGAACCATTGTCGCGTGTCTTAGGTACTGTGACCACCTGGTGCTGGGCACCACCGATGAAGGTCTTTTAAAGGCTTAGGTCCAGTATCACGAGCATGAAGGGCATTGCATATGACATGGTATACCTGAACTTTACCTTAGGTACTGTGCCCACTTGGTGCTGGGCACCACCGATGAAGGTCTTTTATAGGCTTAGGCACAGTATCACGAGCATGAAGGGTAAAGTGCATGGTGATGATGAAAGTAATGAATGAAATGATGAATGAAAGTATGAACGAAAGAATGACGAAGATAATAATGATATTATCTGTATGTACGTATGATGTATGATCACATACACTTGAAATGAAGGGTTTTAATGAAAGAAAAGTATGTTTTGCTATAAAACTAGAACTCACTCAGCAACGCTGACTTTTATGCATTTTCCAGTTGGCAGGTAGGCATTGCTGAGGATGGCATGAGGTGGCTGCTCAACTCTTTTGGATGGCATCCATTTATTTAAAGCTTTTGTGATGTAATACAACAATGTAATTTGTAACCGACAAACGATGCATTATTTTGCAAAAGTTTTTATGATGAAATGAAATGCCATTTGTTTTACGTTTCCGCTGCAATGTTTTGATGATTAAATGCAAAGTATATGTTTTATGTTCGATGAATTACCAGCTGTAAGCATCCCGGGAACGGGGCCTTACAAACATCAATCACATATTGCATTTCATTCAACTCATTCATTACATATATGTAAGACATGACAAACATTTTACATTAAGCTCTTAAACTAGGTAAAAATGTATCAACAAACTCCCCTTGGACCTAGTTTACATGAGTGTCTAACATTCTTCATTAGCTCCTCATATTTCTTGTACTTCTCCTCTCTACTAACTCTTGCATGTATCTCAAATGCGAAACAGATTCGTATCATGTTTCGGAACTGGAGGGCTTGTACTATATCTTGCGAGTCATATAATAGTGGCCACTTGTTTAATGTATAGACATCGTCTGCAGACAAGTTGGTTAGCCACATAGGGTCGAACACCCGAATAGTTTCCATTTTGCTCTTTCTCCTTCTTCGGGAGTATAGCTCACCGACCTTTTGAAAATTCCTTGCAAATCAAGAATCATTGTGAGTTGAGACTTGATTTGCTGTAGGGGAGCAACATCATATTCATCTTGCTGAGATGTTTGATCTGCTTGATTTAAACATGTAACACATCAACCATTATTAATTAATCAAGACATTTAAATAGTATATATATATATATATATATAAACATTAATTACACAACTGTAATACAACATTCAAGTACAAAATTTTTCAAATACATAAACATCTAATCATTACTTTTATCCTTATCAGTCAACTCTTCAACCGTAGGGGTTGATGATGGTGCTCCTTGTTATTGTGCTTTCTTTGTCCTTCTCTCTTGACCTTGAGCTGAGGCTGATGCAGCTGCATCTCCTTTTTCATCATTATCATCATCTTTCTTTCCCCTTGACCCTTCATCATCACTATGGGGTGCACCTGTGTTGTTCGTGAAGAAGAAAGATGGTTCTCTCC